>CM062818.1:1214701312-1215901312 GCA_031772625.1 Pinus tabuliformis
TTTGGGATATTTCGCCAATCCTCCGTAGAGGGTATATGCATAATAGGGTCTACAAGCATTTAATCATCAATTAATTATATTCATGAATAAGCCAAATGAATGGTTTCATAATGGTCAATGCACAAACTGAAACCAGATTCGATGGTATGAGGGGGTCTATCCCTCTTGAAGTTTAAAATGAAGGAACCCCCTCAAAGCGGTGTTTTAGGTGTTTGTTCAAGTAAGGAGACCTAGCACATCTTAGCCATAGTCTAAAGCCCAACCGTGTTGAAGGAGAAGTCTCTACAACTGTCTTATGAGGAGACCTATACGCTGTCAAAAGAGGTTCTAACTTTGAGTTTTCTTCCAAGTCTGGGTACTTGTCTATGATTTATGGCACATATGCAAGCCTTGAAAGTGTGAGAATGCACAAGAATAAACTCCTGGGATAAATACCCATTTGATTATAAGGATTTCTCTTACATTGATGTGAAAGTGTCAGCAAGGAAATTTGCAGATATCTTAACATAGAAACAAGCAATCACATTCCATTAAAATGCACTTAACTTTACATATGCCCAAAAGCAGAGGAAATAACTAAGCTGGAATCCGATCCAAGAAAATGCCCCATATTATCATCCTATGATTAGTAATGCTTACAAGGAAATGGATTGGGTATGTGTTTAAAGTCTGTACAATAAAAAAAAAAGAATCTAAAGGTAGCCCCAACAATCTGAACAGGCAACAGGATATCAGTTTACCAAGTCAATCTAATAATGTAGCACATATGGACTCATCTTGATATTGTTGCCTTGAGTTTACTGGCTATTTCACTTGTCAAAGCGAAGGATATTCCCTTCGATTATGTGTATACAATGGGCCAGTACCTTGAGCACTGAGGAATCAGATGAACGCAGCTGATTTTATCTCTCTAGAGGTAGCACTGGTGTATTCTAGCTGTGTAAGTGTCATTTAATGAGGTTGCAACTTTTTACAATTACAAAAAATAAACGTGAATAAATGGCAAGATCAAAACAACCACACAAACGGCAATTTTTTTCCATTGAGAAGAATCTATATACCCCTCTCAATGTCCTGCAAGGAAAGGACATGGATTGAAAAAAATATATACTCTTCTCAAAATATTCCTAGTTCTCTAAGTTGCAACCGAGCCTCAAGAACATAACAGTTGCGAAGCATTGAAACCCATATTTTTGTATTCTGGTTTTCGTCATATGATTAAGACAATAAAAAACTATAAAAACATATGTATCTATTGATAAAATTGGTATAACCCCTATCAAGGTCTTGCAATGCAAGATCGGCTAGATTCACCCAGTTTTGGGTGCGGTGTAGATATCCGATACTGCTCAGCCACAAGTATTTTTTTCCTTCATCGCTGTGTTAGCAAGTGCAGAAGTGCCAAGAACAAATTTTTTTGATTTTTTGGAAGGTCAATAGTCACGGTGTTTTTTAATATAATTTTAAACTCTGAGATGACAGGTTTGATGAAATCTACAACGATTGGGAATCCAGTAGGGTATACGATGGGATGTAATGATTCTCGCTGAAGTGGGAGGAAGCTGCTATGGTCCCTGTCTCTTCTACTTGTCTCTACAATTCAAAATGTCTGTGTGTGCAGTCGCAAATCTTTCCCTGTCCGCAACGAAATGGCTAACCTTCACTCTACTCTCCACAAAAGAGATTTAATTTGTCAAGGTTTTTTACCCAAAGGATCCATCTCCCCTAATGATTCATAAGATATGCCCTAAGCATAATCATAACTTTACAAAAAACTGAGAGCGGAGGGTCCCCTCCTTAATCTCCACCAAAATCGGCACTAGGCGTACATTGCCCCCTCTTGATCAATCATCTCCTCAAACCTTCGATTTGATGTGCAAACAACAAAAGCAATTCAGGGGAAGTGGAGATGCCTTTGAATTCATCACCCATTTTCAGTTATGATGGGCATGCAACAATGTCAAAGATGATTGCAGGGCAGGAACTGATCAGGGAAAACTCTTTGATAACCAAAGAAAGTGGGATGGTACGCCTCGGCAGAGAAATTCCCTCCAAATACTAATACTAATGAAAACTGTTGTGCCCTCCATACAATGGAAAAATGATTCAAAAGGATTATTTTCAAGTAAAGAGGTGACCCCAAGAATAACTTTTGTTCCCTCGATACAATCGAAAACCCAGGAACAACTGTTGCGCCCCTCCATACAATCGAAAAATGATTCAAAAGAAATTATTTTCAAGTTGAGGAGGTGACCCCAGGAAGAACTAAGAGGTGCGTGAGGTGGATATAAGGAGGCTACAGAGGAGGCGGGAAGGCACTGGAGAGGATCCAGAAGCTAAAACATACATGAAAATTTTGCCTGCAGTTTCTACACCCTATCTTCAAGGAGCTATTTTTTAAGAAAACAAAGAGAAAGCTAAAACACATACCTGTTTTAGGCAAAAACTATGGAAGATCGGCCTCACAGAAAAAATAGCAGTAAATGCAGAGCTGGTAAACCTGTCTTGGCTATTGCTCCTCAAAGCACACTGATCTGTCTGCTCAAAAGTTTCCCAAATCGTTGAATACCAGATATTTAGAGCCCTAACTTGCCAAATATCATATAATAATATAAGACAGCTGGTTCAGAAATAAGCTTTCCATACTGGGTGTGAACCCTGACAGCGACACCTTAATCAATCGTTGGAAGAGAATGTTCAGGCGGTGGGACTTCGAGCCAAGGAATAAGAACAACCGATGAGCCGAGCCAAGCCCAGCCAAGGAGATAAGCTAAATTTAAATTTTCCACAAAATTTAAAATTTTCTCACAGAATGTTTGAAAAGTCTGCTTCATAATATTTTTTTAAAGGTTCATTTGCCAGTTCTATTAATTGAATTTTCCCACAAAATTTTGAATTTTCCCACAAAATTTTGAATTTTCTCACAAAATTGTTTGAAAAGTCTTCATCATAATAATTTTTTAAATGTTCATTTGCCAGCAGTTCTATTAATTTACCATGTATTTTATTAATACAAACCATATAATATTAACTAACCTTTGCATCCTATAAATTATATAAACACACATTTGCATTCTATAAACCATTCACCTTAGAGGCATCAGGAATTGGTTTTGTACAATGTGCATAATTTATATTATTGCTAAACCTTAAAAACCATTCATAGCCCTAGGATGATAATGTGTTTCTTCTTAGATGATGTCCAAGGCCCAACAAAAGTCATCCTTGTTAGGCAAATCCTCACATTAACACCCATACAACATTTATATACTATGGTTTATAATGCTGGCAAATAGTGCTCCTCATCACCTAATTGTGCAAAAAGCCTCAGCTAACCTAGTCTAGGTTAGATGTCCTCGATATTAACATATTATCCTATATTATCCATTAGCTCATGGAGATAGAGGGTTCAAGGACTCTCACTTGATGGTTGGGGACTATAGTCCATTAAGAGGTCAAATGTCGGGCTAACTGTATTAAGGACACCTCAAGGTCAACCAACACTAATGCAATGTATTAGTTGTTCGTACATTGACCTATCAAAATGTCACAATATTGGGTAGTAGACATTAGTAAGTAGGACACTAGTCACCAACAAGAAACCTTGATAACGATAGAGTAATGATGTGATGAGTGGATGTGGACCCGGGATATCGCATGTCAATTGTGTGGCAGTTGATTTGACATGCTAACGTCTCATTATGATGTGGCACCATGTGGGTCTAGATGACATGGCATACCAATGTGGCAAGTGATGTGGCATGTGACATGGCAATGGAAGGTTGACTTGGCACCGAGGTGTTGTATAGGTGGTAACCATATAGTGACGACGTGGATGTTGGGCTTTTGGATGTTAAGATATCAACTAATTAGTATTAATGACACTCTCTAGCCTCTTCCTAAGGGCCCGGTGGCTTAATAGCTCGACCATTGGCCTTTCAAGATATCAGGTATTGAGAAATTAGGGCTTCAATCTACAAGCTCGTCTGTATGTTAGGTGTCAAGTATCGAGACAGTAAGTATGTATAGAAAATTAAGGAAAATCATGTGTTTCATGTGAATTCTCTAGTCAATCTGGTCATTAATTGCATCCTTTGCATTGTAAATTTCGTTCATAAGAATGAAGGCATTGTCTATCTGTTTAAAATTTTATGAAAAAAAAAATTATTATTGAAAAAAGGAGTTGGAATAATAATTCCAATTCTTAAGAAGAAGTCTTTAAAATACAGATGAACCTTACCAAAGATTTCTTAGCATTGAGTGTGATGTTGAGTACACAAAACCTGTATGAAAAAGGTGAGCTTCGACAAAAGCTGTAATTCATACTTGTGGCTTCATTTAGGCTATCTTAGTTTATTGAAAATAAAAATTTATGTTTTTTTATTTATGTATTATAATTTTAACAAATGATTGGAAGCTTGTGAAAATTGCATAAAAAGCCAAAATCTAAAAATGGTGAAAATCAATAGGGTCATCAGAGTCTCCAACATGATTTTCAATAACCACCCATACTATATAGGTTGTAAATGTGGTATTATCATAAAATATTATAGCTTGCAATTATCACAAGTATAATAAAAATCATAATATTATTGGTAAAGATTTTGTATATGAAAAATTATGGAAACAATCATGTAGAGATTTTCTAACAAAATTATAGGTTTGAGGAAAACTCAAAGATAGTTTTTGAAAAGTAACATGGGGCATGTATTAAAGGAATTTTTTTTTAAACATTCAAAATCATTGGAGTGATGATGATGTATTAGGTCCAAGAC
This sequence comes from Pinus tabuliformis, assembly GCA_031772625.1. Taxonomy (NCBI): domain Eukaryota; kingdom Viridiplantae; phylum Streptophyta; class Pinopsida; order Pinales; family Pinaceae; genus Pinus; species Pinus tabuliformis. Next base: position 1,214,706,088 of record CM062818.1, read on the forward strand.
AATTATGGTGTGATAACCCAATATAACAAACTAGAAATCTAATTTTTGCAAAAGATGCATGAGAGGCTTACATAGGTTAGCATCATGGGCGATAATAATCAATATAATAGCAGGAGCAACTCTCCCTAGCCAAGTCAACAACCATGCACAAGGTTTATTTTTTGCAATTTGTAGTGTTATTTTACACTTGTCGCATTATTTTCTCTTTCTCTTTATTAGAGAGACGTTAGGGTTCACATGACATAAAACCTCATGGAAGGGTGTTCCACATCATGATCTATCATTTCCTACTTCTTGCTCATTTACTGGATCTTTATCTTAGCCTCAACGTTTTTATTATAAATAGAAGAGTTTCAAGTCACTTTGTACACACACTTAACTCTTGATCTCTCTCCACTTGTTTGGGTTTTGCTGGCTAGAGAGATCTAGATGATGAAGCCCTAGACGCAAGAGGAAATGAGATATCTGGCCACAGTCAAGAAGTATTCTATATGTTTCCTAATAGAGATTTGATGCCCTAACCGCAGTCCAAACTAGGAGTTGAAGTTCTTGTTCATTGTGCACTAATCTGCTATCAATGGAGGCTAATGCTGCCCTAAACGCAGTCTTAAAGGAAGAGTCATAGCCGTAGCCTTGGAGGAGCCTATTGCTGTACAACGTGCCCTAGCCACAAGCCTTATATGCTGTCCTAAAGGGATTAAATCACAGTGAAGAAGCTCCTTCGATGTCCCAAAAGAAGGCTCTTCATCACAGCAAGGAGGCTTCCATACGCTGTCAAAGGAAGCTCCAAAAGACCCTACCACAGTCTTCTATTCACAGCTAAGACGTAGTCAAAGAGAGCCTAAATGAACCCCTAATCCACATAAGAAAGAGACTCAATACACAGTCCTAAAGGATGTGTTTTAGGTGTTGTTTAAGTAAGGAGACCTAACACATCTTAGTCGTAGTCTTGAAGCCCAACCGCGTTGAAGGAGAAGTCTCTACAACTGTCTTATGAGGAGGACCTATACACTGTCAAAAAGGTTCTTTGAGTTTTCTTCTAGTCTGGTACTTGTCTATGATTTATGGCACATATGCATGCCTTGAAAGTGTGAGAATGCGCAAGAATAAACTCCTGGGATAAATTCCCATTTGATTATAAGGACTTCTCTTACATTGATGTGAAAGTGTCAGCAAGGAAATTTGCAGATATCCTAACACAAAAACAAGCAATCACATTCCATTAAAATGCACTTAACTTACATATGCCCAAAAGCAGACGAAATAACTAAGCTGGAATCTGATCCAAGAAAATGCCCCATATTATCATCCTATGCTTAGTAATGCTTACAAGGAAATGTTGGGTATGTGTTTAAAGTTTGTACAATCAAAAAGAAAGAATCTAAAGGTAGCCCCAACAATCTGAACAGCAACAGATATCAGTTTACCAAGTCAATCTAATAATGTGGCACATATGGACTCATCTTGATATTGCTGCCTTGAGTTTTACTACTGGCTATTTCACTTGTCAAAGCGAAGGATATTCCCTTCAATTATGTGTATACAATGGACCAGTATCTTGAGCACTGAGGAATCGAATGAACGCAGTTGATTTTTATCTCTCAGAGGTAGCACTGGTGTATTCTAGCTGTGTAAGGTCATTTAATGAGGTTGCAACTTTTCACATATTACAAAAATACGTGAATAATGGCAAGATCATAAACAACCACACAAACGGTAATTGTTTTCCATTGAGATAATCTATATACCCCTCTCAAGGTCTTGCAAGGCAAGGACATGGATTGAGAAGAATATATATACTCTTCTCAAATATTTCCTAGTTCTCCAAGTCGCAACCGAGCCTCAAGAACTTAATAGTTGCGAAGCATTGAAACCATATTCTTGTACTCTGGTTTTCGTCATATGATTAAGACAATAAAAACTATACAAACATATGCATCCTATTGATAAATCGATATACCCCTATCAAGGTCTTGGCAAGATCGGCTAGATTCACCCATTTTGGGTTGCGGTGTAGATATACGTATACTGCTCAGCCACAACTAGTATTTTTTCCTTCATCGCTTTCTTAGCAAGTGCAGAAGTGCAAAAAAAAAAATTATGATTTTTTGGAAGGTCAATAGTCCGGGTGTTTTAGTATAATTTTATCCCTAAGATGACAGGTTATACGAAATCTGCAACGACTGGGAATCCAGTAGGGTAAACAATGGGATGTAATGATTCTCGCTGGAGTGGGAGGAAGCTGCTATGGTCCCTGTCTCTTCTACTTTCCTAGTTCTGCTATGATATCGCTTGTTGTGCATCTTTTCTACTTTCCTCGTTCTGCTATGGTCCCTGTCTCTTCTACTTCCGCTCTGCAATTCAAATGTCTATGTGTACGATCGCAAATCTTCCCCGTCCATAACAAATGGCTAACCTTCACTCTACTCTCCACAAAGAGATCTAATTTGTCAAGGTTTTTAACCCAAAGGATCCATCTCCCCTAATGATTCATAAGAAATGCCCTAGCATAATCATAACTACAAAATACTCAGAGTGGAGGGTCCCCTCCTTAATCTCCACCCAAATCGGCACTAGCCGTCAATGTGCTCCCTCTTGATCAATCATCTCCTCAAACCTTCGATTTGATGTGCAAACAGAAAAAGCAATTCAAGGGAAGTGGAGGTGCCTTTGAGTTAATCCACCCATTTTTAGTTATGATGGGCATGGGAGCAATGTCAAAGATGATTGCAGGGCAGGAACTGATCAGGGAAAACTCTTTGATTACCAAGAAAGTGGATGGTACGCCTCGGCAGAGAAATTCCCTCCAAATACTAATACTAATGAAAATTGTTGTGCCCTCCATGCAATGGAAAAATGATTCAAAAGAAATTATTTTCGAGTTGAAGAGGTGACCCCAGGAACAACTTTTGTGCCCTCCATAAAATCGAAAACCCCAGGAACACTATTGCGCCCTCCATACAATCGAAAAATGATTCAAAAGAAATTATTTTCGAGTTGGAGGTGACCCAGGAACAACTAAGGAGGTGCGTGAGGTGGATATAGAGGGGGCTACAGAGGAGGCAGGAATGGCACTGAGAGGATCGAGAAGCTAAAACATACATAAAAAATTTTGGCTGCAGTTTCTACACCCCATCTTCAAAGAGCTATTTTTTAAGAAAAAAAACAGAAAGCTAAAACACATACCTGTTTTAGGCAAAAACTATGGAAGATCGGCCTCACAGAAAAAATAATAGTAAATGCAGAGTTGGTAAACCTGTCTTGGCTATTACTACTCAAAACACACTAAATTCTGCTCAAAAGTTTCCCAAATCGTTGAATACCAAATATTTAGAGCCCAACTTGCCAAATATCATATAATAAATAAGCCAGCTGGTTCAGAAAATAAGCTTTCCTCCTGACAGTGACACCTTAATCAATCGTTGGAAGAGAATGTTCAGGCGATGGGACTTCGAGCCAAGGAGATAAGAACAGCCGATTCGAGCCAAGCCCAGCCAAGGAGATATTTCTCCCAGGCTTATTCTCTCTCGGGTTGGAAAGGGGTATTGTGCTGGAATTAATAAGGCTTTGGTTCAAAGTTTATTCGAGCAATTAATTTTTAATTTTTAATTTTATTTTAATGTTATTAAAAATATACCTTTCACGGGTTGGATGACTGGTGATATTTCTACCTATGGTCATTCTCTCTCGAATCTTTTGGAAAAGGGTATTGTTGTGTAATGGAGGTATTGGAGGCCAAACAAAGATGGAATATACACTTATGTGAGTGGCCTAAAGAATATGATATATCTGATATGACCTAATGACCTCAAATATATCTGAGAACCGTATCCTTCTCACTCTCCCTCTCTCTCCCACGCTTTCCCACTCTCTAGATCTCTCGCTACCTCCCTCTCCCTCTCTCTCCTCACTCCCTCTCTCCTTCTCCCTTCCTCCCTCTCTATCTCTTCCTCTGCTTCTCTCTTTATCTACTACTCTTTCATGCCCACTCTCTCTTTATATCTTTATCTCTCTCTCTCTCCCTCTATACATATCCTTATCCCTCTCACTCCCTCTTTCTATCTCTCTATCCAGAGTTATTTTAGTACATGCACCATAATTCATACACTAGCGTTGAGCTCCACAATTGTGTTAAGCATAGATCTCTACTTAACCATGATGACAAATCATCAAACCACAATCAAGACTTATTAGTGCACACAATGAATTGGGTTAACCCACACATTTCCCACATCATCTAATTTATTCTCACTAAGCTAATAATGGTCATATGCCAAAACCATTATTCAAAATTGACCTAATCGCTAGATGTCTTCCTCCTATGCTATCTACATTGTAGGTCAATATCCCCTATATATGGCTCAACCGATATCCCCTATCCTCATGCTAGTTCTTGGGCTCAAAGTTGTGAGTACCACGATGAATAGAAAGATGATATTGAACATAGATAAATGCATTAAGAAATAAATTCTAATGCATTTGGATTATATTGTTTTGGATTAAAGATTCCTTTATGCATTTCATTATAGAAGCAGATATGTCCCTCCAAAGTTGCTTGAGTGTCTACTAAAAGAGGACCCAAAGTTTATCCTAATTCATGGAACAAGGTAGCAATCAACCTTAAGCAAAGATCTACTAGTAGACACTAGATCAACTTTAGAGGGACATATCTACTTCTATAGTGAAACGTGTAGAGGAATATTTAATCCAAAATAATATGCTCTGAATGCATTAAGATTTATTGTTCAATGTATTAGGATGTGTGGGTTGTCTCTTCCCTGTTAGTTGAATTTTTGGATCCCCTTCTCTCCTTAAGATCCCTCCAATTGTGGTTAGAGTTCTTAGATGGATGTTAGGAGGAAGCCCCTTTCGGAAAGGGACATACAATTTGAAGGTGTCTAGCTTGTTGGGCCATACTAATACCTTCAATACCAATAGACGTCCCTTCTCATGCACCTTGGTGCATTTTGTTTTTTTCTTCCCCCCCGTTCTCTATGCGTGGTCTATTGGGTGTTGTTCGTCCTCTGCTGACTCATACTCATTCGAATCCGCTGCTCTAGTATCCTCAATACAAGGTTCCTGACGAGTGATGCCATCAAAACGTCCTGAAGTGTGAGCCACATGAACAGGCTGCTAGCCTTGGGGGTCTGCTCTTGATGAGCATGGTACATTATTCCCAGTATTTACGACGCCGTATGTATCAGTCCCATGAACGCTCGTGCCCCCAACCACCACATAAGATGCCCCCTGTACATTTGTTGCGAGACCTTGTTGTTCGAGTTCCCAATACTGTAACTCCGATGGTGATGGGATATTCAGGACCGGTTGAGCCTGGTCCTCCTGCAGTTGAAGAAAGTTTGGATTTACCATCAAGCCCGGGTGGGAAAACCCTAGGGAATTTAGGGAAACCTTCACATCATCCATCTCTGACGTAAATGCGTTGACCTGGATTTCCAGTTCATGGTGTATCGCCGGTGAAACCCCAGTTTGGTGTTGATGTGGCCCCTCAACCCAAATTTGGGAAGCCTCCATAGAATGAGAAGAATAATCCACAAGTTCCTCATCGATACAAAATGATGTTCACATGTACTCTGTTATACTATCCCCATGTGATGCTGTGCACAACACCCTCCGAGAGACATTGGCCCAACTGAACAAAACGTTCACCTCCACTGTTCGATCCCCTTACTAGTTGACCGAGAAAACCCGCGAGACCATAAGTTGCCAAACCGCCGCAGATAAATATAAACCAGGTGTATTGACCCTTGTTTGCTAGCGTTGTGACCATTCTCTCACGCTGTTATCACTCCCGAGTGTAGGTGAAAACCCATCTTCGCACCAGAAAAAACCCTAGGGTTAGACCGCCATGGAAATTCCTCTTGGATTCTTCCATCTGATCTTCTCTAGACAAATTCCTTATTTCCATTTGATTTCTGTTCTATCTACAATTTCTTATCTAATATTGGAGCATCTCCATAGATTAGTTAACCTTACTAAACCAAACATTTTATTAGAAATAATCATTAATCTTATAATATTACGACTTCATTGCACTTTTTGACCATACACAACTTGTTTTTATGTCACCATAATTCACCTTTAATGTAACATGATTACATTGAAAAATCAACCAAAATCCCCAAATAATTTTTCCTACATAGAATTCTTTACCATAAACAATACCTCCCCATTAAGCCAAAGAAAACACTTACACATTTCATTTAATTCCAATTCAACTAAAATCCCCTCAAATAATTTTTCTTGCATAGAATTCTTTACCATAAGCAATACCTCCCCATTAAGCCAAAAAAAACACTTACACATTTCATTTAATTCCAATTGAAAAACACAAAAGCATTTCATTTAAGTTCCATTCAACGTTTCACGGCATTTCTGCTTTTCAAATATCAAAACTTGTTCATTTCCCTCGCGTTCCAGGGTTTTTCAAATATCAAAATTTTTTCATTTCCCTCGCGTTCCAGGGAGGAAGGTCGCCATATCATCCCATTATGTTTCTCAAAGATCAAAATTTATTCATTTCCCTCACGTTGCAGGGTTTTTCCAGGGAAGAAAGAGGAAGGTCGCGGCCATGTTGTCGCAGGTTTGATTTGATACATTTGGTTGAATACAAGAAATTGGATTCTAGGTGCCTCCAATCGTGGTGGTTTCATTCTACGAAGGGATCTGCACAAGGTTCCCCCACACTCTTTGTGCGATGGCCCATCCCCAAGCCTCCATCACTCTTTGCAACTTTAAAATACTTCTAGACAAGTGCAAGAGGCACTCAAGAGGCTGTATGTACAAGATTCCGCAGAGGAAGATGGAGCCGAAGGTATGTGTTATGTGCCAAAGAAGCGATAGGTGTCTTTCCGACCCTGAAATCAGTGAAGAAATTAAGCAGAAAAGAGAGCAAAAATGCGTTGATTAAGACGAGGAAATAAAATGTCCCAAGACTGTAGGAGGTCACCATCTAGATGCTCTGCCACAGGTGGATTGTGATGATCCAGTCGTCCCTATAAATGTCAGAGACAAAAAAGGCCTCAGATTTGCTTGTACCACAGGGTTCCGAGAGTTCCGGAGCAATGAAATCAGATGCCGAGGAAATGGATGTGAGCTAAGACAAGCAGGATCGAGGCTCTGTGCCAGAGGAGAGGTTTCCAGAGGATACTAAACCCACTCAAGAGGTAGGTAACTACATTTTATTTTTATTGTTTAATTATAAGAATTAATGCAAGAAACTTGCCCATGAGTGACTTCCGTTGGTTTAGGTGATAAGTCTGGATGGTAATTTTTCTACCAAAATCGCCCGGTGCTTTTCTGTTATGCCATTTAGGTGGCATGGACAACAGTGATAGTGAAGCCTGGTGGTTGGGTTAAACTCTGCTGACCTCACTAGTGAACCAATGCCTTATTGGTGACTTTTGAAATAACTAATAGCTTGCATGTCATTCAATAGAACGGTTTAGGTTGGATGTCGATATTCCCAAGTAAATTTTTGTTAAAACTACGATGGGAAATGAATGGAAGATTAGGTCTACCCCTGACCGATGGACTTCTCTACCCTGTGCTACATACCCATTTAATGACATGCAACATTGTTCAGATCAATGTCAGTAGAGGCGTGACTAGTATACCTCTTTTCCATTCAGTTCTTGTTCCTATTATCATTTCCATTCCTCTGTTGGGATTACACTTCGACAACACCACCAGTCTTTAAGTGCATGATATATTCAGGGAGATGGGTGGGTTCAAGTTGCTTATCTGTTAAAATTCTATAGTCACGATTCTAGTTTTGTTTTGTTTCTAGTTATGTTTATGTTTCCTATTTCTAGTAAAGTAGGTTTTGTATCCCCAAAACTCAATTTTATAGTGGTAATGTACGCCGTCACTGAGGTGATTTACGCTTATAATTCGCCAGAAACCTTGAGTCCTATTTCTTGTTCTATTCACCATGCAGTCATGTCTCTTGTTTTGTTTATGTTTTACCCTTTTTGGTAAAATACGCTTGGACTGTGGATTGATATTTTAACAAGATGGGTTGCGAGTAACAAGTCCCTGCCCAAGGGCATGATGCCAAGAGAAAATACTGTCAATTCTTGCATCCAAAAAATGAAAACAGTCCAACTCCATATCCCACAAACAGTCTTCTAATGGCATATTTAATCAAGTTAAAAAACATACAGTAAAACAAGTAAGTCTAACTCCATATCCCACAAACAGTCTTCCAATGTCTAATAGGAATTCCTTCTGTACAAGAGTAGAATATAAGTACATTGTACTCTTTCTTAGAAACCATATTTCCTGAGAGAAGATAATAGTCCTAAAGTTATGAACTATTAACTATCATTGTTCATAAAGTTTCTTTTGAAGAGAATCAAATTATATCAATAAATATGCAGAGAACAGAAACAATTCATCTCTTCCTCTGTTTCTTTCAACTAAAATCCAAATGACATTTAACAACATAGCTAACTAGATAAGCTAAACTTATTTTGACAGCAGGATTACAAATAAAGATAAGTATAGAGTTATACTTGAGCCCTGAGCTTTACTAGCTTGAAATCAAAATCATCTTTAAGAGCTTGAAATCGGATGACACTATCCAAGATGGATGGTTGAGGCATGACGCAAAATTTTCACCACCATAATACTCCCCTATTCCCCTATACAACACTCTGTTGTAATATCTAGCTGAACTAAACAAGAAGATACAAATACTTTAATTTTGAAAGAAGTCCAGTTAATTTGATCGAGTCACTATTCAACCATAACATCGAATTGGATCATTGCATCCTTTGGCCCCAGATTGTTTGGCACCAGCTGATCTCTTTTCCAGGTATTGTTGATGATACTCTTCTGCTCTGTAAAACTTCTTCGCTGGCAGGATCTCTATCACGATCTCTTTATGCAGTGGCTTTTGGTGCCTTTCCATTGATTCCCGTGCAGCTCTTTCCTGATCAGCTGAATAGTAATATATGCCAGATCTGTACTGAGTGCCTTTATCATTGCCCTGCAAATATATGCACACAGTGCTGACAATTCATGTATCTGATGCAATTTCTATACATCAACCAGATACAAGTGTCTTTATAGTTTTTGCCTTCTATGGTTATGAAATAGGAAAACCACATCAAGATCCAATCATATTTTCTATAACCCACCCTGCACCCGTATAGCAGGATCCAATTATATTTTCTATACCCCGCTCTGCACCCCTATAGCAAGTATGTTAACAAGCCATTGAAATGAAAAGTATATGGTAGATACATTGCCAAATACCTGGATTTGGTTTTCTGGTTAAGGAATCATATGAATGTGTGAAAGGCTTTGAATTTCAGCTTTCAAAGAAGCCAATGCTTCAAGCTGGCAAGTCTATTAGCATAGATATAAGTTAATTCCAAATTTATGATATTAATTTTTAAAATACTAATAATAACATGTTTGATCATGTAGTTTTTAAAAAAATTAGAATTCTTAAGGATTTTATATAGCTTTTAAAAAGATTTGGAGATTTTTAATGTAAAATATTTTTATCCTAGTCAAATCATTTTAGAAAATACAAAATTAATTTCAGACTGAAATTTACACCTTAAAATTTCCTAAATTATGTGTTTACATTCGTTGTTATTAAGCTGAATGGGGATCCTAACAAACATTTGAAAATAATATAATGAACCACGCAGTGATATATGAGACTGAAGACACCCTCAATGCCTGCACTCAGAATTCATTAGGAGTTTAGATTTGAAGTGCAATTATAGAATATTAATGGGACTCCACTCCCAATTGCATCGCTTCAAACCAGAGAAATGAGGCCAGGTATACTGAAAACCGGTCTTTGCTTAAAGCACTAGATACTGATATATATCACAGCCTGAAGCCTACAAATCTTTTGAAGCACAGGAAATAGAATTCAAATACATTAAGACGCCCAAATCTGATTTAGTCCGATATTTGAAATACAGAGAATTCTAATGGCTTCCATTTGTTTTTTAACTAACTGATGCTTCTGAGGAAAGTTGATTTGTCATAAAAGTATGTACATGATTTTAACCAGTAATGAAAATTAAATTTCAGATCAATCTACTAATCTACAATATGCAATACGATATAAAATAGATTTGGGAATTCTATTAGCTAAGTTGCTTTTTTAGAACATGAGAAATGAGAAAACGGTTAGCGTGCATCTTCTGTCCATTCCAACTAGAGTAAGAAACCATAACGGTGGAGACTCCTTTGGCAATGGCATCGAAATAGGGGGTCATGTGGATGTTGACTAATTGTTTATAATTGCTGACAGTGTTATTCTCATCGACACCCCGGGTTGTTCCACCATCGCCCACAAAGTGCTTAGCACACGCTACAATATTTGACCTGACAAACATCAATAAATCACATGGTTAGAAAACTATTTCAGGAAACTGTGGTACAATTGATTGATCAAAGAAATTCATATTCTAAGCATGGATAAAGCAAAAGGTTTGCAGCTTAATGTCCAATTATATAGAAAACTGTGGTACAATTGATTGATCAAAGAAATTTATGTTCTAAGTAGGGATAAAACAAAAAGTCTGAAACTTACTGTCCAGCCACATACGGCACCCCCTTTGTAAAGATCCTGCAAACCTGCTCGCATCAAACAAGACATTCTAAACAGTGAAAACTTGACTCTCATTTTTGAATGAACTTCCATCGAGCACTTCCATGCCAGAGTCTTACAGCAACACATGGAGAAAATGTGTATTGAATGCCAGTAGATCGAACTTCCAGAGCTATGGCAGCTCCAATTCTTTTAACCAGATCGGGATCCCTGTGTCCATAAAACGTTGATACAAATTGTTAGCCAAACTTTCTAGAAGATTTTGATTTTGAGGGCAGTAATCAGAAGCCAGAGTTCCCATGATATATTAAACATCAACATTTTCACCCTTCTGTTATTATCCCAATTCAGTTACTCAAGATTTTGCCCATAATCATTCAGATAACCCTAGTTACTTTTCAAATCATTGTCTCCTAACATTTTGCTCATTGCAATCAGAGTGCCCTTGGCACTTTCCAAATCATAATACTACTTACGATGAAAAAATAATGCCTACGGATATAGGCCCAGGCTCTCTAGTATTGTCCAGAGATAAAGGGTTTTCATGAAATATAGCCGACCACTCAACCTACTCATTTGTTTAAATCATTAGCCATGACATTTTCTAGTTGCAAGGAAATGTTGTGAAGAAAAAATGGAGTTGATACTCTACTTGCCTGATAGCTCCAAGCCCAACATTGTGAGGGAAGACGGTAGCCCCATAGACATTGTTGTGACCATGAACAACATCAATCCCATATACACAACGGTTCTTAGATTTAAAAGAACTTTTAGGCCCCAAAATCATAAAATTAAGTCTAGCTAGAATAATAGGCATGGCTTAGTCTATTACATTGCAGTAAGTCATATAAGGAAAAGTACAACGTAGTGAGTGATACAAGGCAAGGTATATGGTGCTACATTAAGGAATTGCACGTGAAGTTCTCAGATCACTCCTGCGTGTCATCTCAGAACTATATTATTATGCTGAGGGAAAAAACTCATATTTTCGAGGTCTTAAATTATTTTGATTTGAGAAGCGAGATAGAAATGGATTTAGGGTGGGGATTAATGGGTGGAAAATGAAGATTTTATGAAGTTCTAATGATTTTTAGCAAATGTATATCTTATTGCAAAGAGGCCAGAGTGCAAGAGGCCAGAGAATGTGCTTACCATGTGGAATACTACTTCGAAGGTATCCACCACAGAAAAGAGGCCAACTAGCCCTTTTACTCCCAATGCATTTTAAGCCCTATAAACATTTTCCTGAAAGTATTTTTGTTAGGTACTTGTTACTGTGATTTGCTCATATAACTGGATCCCATTTTACCATAACCCTTTAGATTCCTATGGTAATATGATTGCTTTTTTCTTCCATCTGATTTGTCTCAAGTGCAAGATTCAAAGAAAGTTTTCAATCTTAATCAATTATTGAGAATGCTAACATCTAAATATAATGTAGTTCATTGTTTTTAATTAAACTGTGTGAAATCAACAATAGAAGTCCTAGTGCCCAACAGGATTTTATGGCTTGATTGACAAATATAATAAAATGGAATAAAATGGAGTACTTCCTCCAAAATTTGTGACCTGACTCAACTAGGATGTTTTTACTTTGCAAAATTGGAAAGTGTTCAAGGTTGTAAGTTAAGATATGTATCAAGTGTGCTATATATAAACTGCACACTCTAGGTATAATTACTAGTCAAATATTATAGCCAGTAGTAAATACGATGGTATGGTTAACTAATTTACAAGTTGCTTAATATTTATCCCCAGACCATAAAACAAATGTGTGATTTGTTTAACCCATGAGTGAAAACGATTTCGATAGAACAACAAGGCTGTGATGCAACGACATACCTACCCAACAAATAATTTATTTGCTTAATAGATTATAGATATTCTATACAATAAACCTATGTGAATATGGTCATCTTATTAAACCAGACAAATCAGCTCAGAATAATTCGGTATTCAAAAGCAAAGATCATTTTCTTATACGTTCAAACATGTTCAAACTAGCCATCATTTTATTCATTGAAATTTTCTGACACAGTCAAAGCCATTATATCCCTTAACATTTACTTACAAGCTCTGCCAATGGATCATGTTCAGATTTTGTGAACAACACAACTTTCTCAAGCTACTTTTTAATGCCCACATACATATATATATACCTCAAGGGTAGTTTAATGCCCACGTACACATATATATATATATCTCAAGGGTAGTTTAATGCCCACATACACATATATATAGTTCAAAGGTAGTTTAGGACTAACTAATCAATTCATTTCTCAAATAAAAATCTCGAAGAAAAAAAGATATACTACAGCAAGATAGGAAAATCATGGAAATAAATAGCATTGATGACAGTGTATACAAATAGGTATTGTTTTCACAAGAGTTTTTTTCATTCCTCAAATTGTGCTTGGGCTAGAAAACAGAGTTTCGATGTAAATGTAGATGAGAACCTTCCTTTCTGAGAGCAAACCCGGATATTAAAGATATGAGTAAGAGGAAAACAGTTGCATATAGTCGAACAGTGAACCAGGCAATAAAACATTGACCCCCAGCCCCTGCAAGGCCTTTACAACAGTAATATTTGAATGCTTAAATGACTTGCACCTCCCATTTGTTCTGGCCATTGAAAACACTATTGTTATATTGAAAAAAATGACTTTAATGCTACTTCACATTACTCACTCAAGGTTATAAATTATCTATAAGATCTCTGCAATTACCCAGGTATGTTTTACATAAATTGCAAATTTATTAAAAACACTGTGCAATGGGCTTTACATTGTTAATATGTAGTGTAAAATCCAAAAATTGCAAATTTATTATACAAACTGTGCAATGGGCTTTACATTGTTAATATGTAGTGTAGAATCGAGAATAGGCAAATTACCTTGCCTCATTAGTGGAAGTCCACAAGGAGTGATAAAATTTTGCTCTATTGTACTTAGTATCTGAAACAGAAAAACCAACCAAAAGAAAAGAGTGTATACATACATGAATCATATCCTCTTCCTGAGAGAAACTAAGGCAGCAATAACCTCAGTACGTGATAGCAATAAGCTCTTTGGCATCCTTTATTAGGAGGTATCCTTTGACAAATAATTTCATACCTACTTCTTTTCGCCAGAAGTGAAAAAAAGAATTGACAAAATTGACCTCAAGCATACTTGCATTGAAGCTTCTAGATTGTGGATCAAAGCTGAAATCTAAATACAGTCCCAAACCCCTGAAAGCATGAAACCAAGCACCGAAAAACCCCAAGAAGACCTGCACACCAATGAAACTGTGTGCACGAATCAAGCTGCCCATGAAGCAGAACAAAATGCCAGTCCTGCACCAACCTCCAGCATGATCTATAAAATCTACAATCCCTTAAAAGATGCTCCAAGGATTTTAAACGATGAAAAAAGGGGCACAAACTATCTGACTACTTCCTTTTGGCATGGTGAACTTTGGAGGGCAGCCCTTGAACTACCAACGGAACAAAGACCCACACCTTGTAGCTCAAATGGAGAGACCATACACTGTGACTGATAGATCAATCGAGAATCCAGGTTGAATACCTCATACCATATGAGGGAACAATCTCTAAAAAAAGGCCATTTTTCCCTTTAACCCACTTGGTAGGTCAAGTCAGGCCTAGACATCCTGCCTGTATATGTGAAAGCTATCCACCAAGATGCCAATTGACTGACGATGGTCTGAAACCTCTGAAAGCATCAATGATGGAGCTAATCAATGGGTCTATTCGAGTCTGCTTTCAACGATGAAGCCAATCAATGGGTCTCTATTCGAGGCTATGGCCTAATAGGTATAAAAAGCAAAGTATGGATAACACTCCCTACTAAATATTGTGTCAAAGATATAGCAAATATGATGCAACAGCTAGACCAATCTAAAAATGGTCTCAAGCCAGAGTGAATGGGTCACAAACTCTACCTGAACAATGGCATGCAGAATTGTTTTATTTCTCTTGATCATGCAGAAGCATATGGGTCTCTACACTCTATATCTTGGCATAGTTTGTCTCAAAGGCAAGGCCCTCACACCTCAAACCCATAAAGAACAGTGGAGAACAATGTGACCTCAAGTTGCAAATCTACAGAAGGGAAGTTTCCATCCGTATGTTGAGAGTAGACCAGTGATAGTAACACACTGCACTAAAGAACTTCAGACGAGATTTTCTCTCCAAAGAAGTCCAAAGAACCAAAAGAATATATTATAACACCCTATAGGTGTATAAAAACATAGTGCTATGATTAGCAAAGCATAGTGCCCTGGTTAGAGTTAGAACATGAAACTACTTTTCATCAGTAAAAATCTATCATCGAGAACTGTAAGGCAATCCTGATTGAATCTTTAGCCTACTAAACTGTTTGCTTCTTGATAATGAAGGAAGCCGAGATTCTGAACCCCCGTTGTCGAAGAGGTAATGTCAGGAAACCACAGAGCTAGCCCAGTGTTGACCACTCTGACATCCATAAGTCATATGGTACTTTCTTTTTCTGGTTTTGCTTTCTATTTGCCTTGGTACAATCATTATTCTAGCAGTTGTAGTCAGCCTGGTGCAGTAGTAGGAGGAAGTACTAGTAGTTTCAGTGCTAGTACAATATCAAGGGGTCAGTAGAGTGGTGGTAGTTCATACCCAAGTGTGGCTTCAAACATGATTTCTTTATCCTACTAAACTGTATGCTTCTAAGATCGCCCTTGATTCGTTTATACGGGGGTGACATACCATAGTGAGGAGCTTGGCATAGAGAATACCGAGGTCCGATTTTGCGGGCCCAAGATATGAACCGCAGATAAGGGTTCCTTTAGATTAAGTGCTACGGTACTGGATGTAACACTATATGGTGCACTGAAATGGTTCTATCGCAGGCTCAGCGGAAGTGTCTCTTTTAACTAAAGGCGCAAGTGGAAGCGCAACTGATAAAGTGAGCATGGTCAGAAGCTACTCTTATAGAGGTTGCAACTGACTTCAGCAATGGACACAGATGCAATTCCAAGTTGGTTAAGTGTTCGTTGGTTCATGGATGCGTTGGGCACTCTGTCCCTAAATGCTATCTGCTGCCATGCATTTCAAAGATTACCACAAAAAGGAATCCCTCTTGGGTTACCCGAGACAATTAGCACAGAAAGGAATCCCTCTTGGGTTGCTCGAGACAATTAGCACAGAAAGGAATCCCTCTTGGGTTGTCCATGGACAGTCAATATCAAGGGTAAGTTTTGGATATTAATCTTTAAGTGGTTGAGATTTAATCCAGATATGGCTGTATCAATAAAGCAAATGAAATGAATGAAAGAGTGCATCCTAAGTAAGAGGAATTCAAATTAAGTGCACAGTGAACTACCATGATGCTGCAAATAACAACTTAGTCAATACAGCCAAGAGATTCAAGGAGCTAGAACAAAACATAATTGTACCAGGTAACATATTAGAGTAACTTGAATAAAAGCACAGAGGACTAGCCAATTACCGAGATGGTTTTCCAATTCCACTTGCATCTTCCAGATTGTGAGATTTATTTATGTAGGGGGAGCTCTGATACCAACGTAACACTCTACGTTGACTTAAAGTGTTCAAATCAGTCTTGTTAGAACATAGATACCAACTCTGCAAACAATGGAAAAACAATATTTATGAAAACTGGGATTGGGAACATAGAACACAAGATAATCTATGCCACTGCATTTTACTTCTGCAAAAAGACTTCAAGTAGCAACAACAAGAGCTGAGGAAATGCTAGTGTGCTTAGGGAGACTCCCCCTTAGGTGAGCTTTCGTTAAAATGGGACTTCTTATATAAAAATTCCAGAAATTCAAAACACGAGTAGAAAGGAATCGATTATTATTAGGCCGATAGGCCTTCCTTTGAAAGAAACTTTCGTCGTCCTTTTGTTTCTGAGACTGACACCTGGCGTCCACATTCAGCGGGAAATTGTTCAAGCATTTCTGTTATGGTCTTCATCCTTCAGGCGGAATGGTCGGCATTTTTGTTATCGGCGCCTAGCGGGGGTCGATATCCCTCGCTTCTGCTATCATTCGCGCCTGTCCCTCGCTTCTGCTATCATTCCCGCCTCTCTATCGCCGGAAATTGCCGTATGTGTCTCGTCAAGGTCAAGAAGAGTCCCAAGCCCGTGGCATCTTGCGCCATGCCTGCGCTTCCTGGTAATTTATTGCTTTCGCCCTTTTCCCTTTGGTTTCCTCCAATCCCCAAGCTGTTAAATGCTGCCAGAGGATATGAACTTGAAGGATGCTAATTTTGGGGTTTAACTGTCAGGCATGAAGATAAACACTGATACTCTGATGGCGATAAAGGCAAAGGAAATTTATTGCTTTCGCCCTTTTCCCTTTGTTTCCTCCAATCCCCAAGCTGTTAAATTCCTTGAGAGCCCACATATGCCTGGCCATTGCAGTTTATATATTGATATCCACCGGAAGGAAGTCTTGGAGAGTGGATATCAGCCATCGGAGGGAAAATGGCGAACCAGTATTCCACCAAAAACTCTTTCGAAAGCTTGGTTGTGAGCACCATGATGAGTCGGCTAAATATGCGCAGCCCTTTTCTGGACACCAATACCTTCCTATCCAACTCGTATGATCGCATCATCGCGGACGAGAGCAAGAGCCCATTGGAGAGAGAGGAGGCGAAGCTGGAGAAGAATATCGTTCAGATTATATCCAGCGGGGACACTGATAAACTGAAGGCGAACTCCGGCCAGGCCGTCACCATTGGCGAGCACCAGGTTTGCGTGGGGTTCCACGAGGACCCAGAGCCCGGCTACCGCGTCTGGGAATGGCACGGTCACATCATGCTCTATGATGAGGAGAAGGGCTACACGGCAGAGTATATCTACGGAATTTCTTCGAGAAGGCAACTGAGTTTAAGCGTAGAGCGGCTAAACCCCAGGAGAAGAAAGACAAGGAGAACGAGGCCTCCGGTGGAACTGTGGACTTAGGAGGGCTTATTGATACCGTCAACGAGATGAACGCTCGAATTTTGTGCAGAAATATGAGCGTCGGGTCCTTCAAGTGAAGCTGCACGGTGGTTAATCACCGGGTTTTTGGGCTTAGGGTTTATGCGAACTTACTGGTAAGAAGCCCCCCCTTTAAAACAAAAAAATTATGTGCATTGGTTGGTTCTGGTAAGTCGGCTAATGCTTTATTACTTTGGGAAAAGTATTTTCTATAATAACTGGTGGGTGGTAGTTGCAATATGAAGTCCTGAATTACTTTTGAGATAATTGCAGCATTTAAAGGGGATTTGTGCTTGTAAATCAGAAATGTCATGTGCTTGGGTTTGTTTCAGATGTGGAAATTATTCAGTTTTTTTGATGGTCCCAAACAGGTCTTCAGGGTTTCCATGCCCTGTGCATGTTGTTGTTGGACACGGCAATTGCATCCAATTCTGCAAAAAATGTTGTTCTTTGTGAAATATAAAGGACCTTTTATTTGTGTGAAATCCAGGTATTGTAACCGCTGCTCTGATAAAATTTAAATATATTGTTTTGAAATTGCATGGTTAGTGGTCTGGATGCTATAATATGTATTCACTGTACCAAACTCTGTAGCTATGCTCTCATAAGCAGAGAGCAGCTGAAAGATTTCCATAAATTACATATTAGATAGGGCTTTTGGCATGCTTCTTCTATTAAGAGAAGATTATGGACAATAATTCATTTATTATCTCCATTGTAGTTTCTTTATGCTGCTTCTTTTAAAAATAATTGGAACCTGTATTGTCTTAATCAAGATGTATTATTCCTTATTAAATTTGTTATTGCATATAGATAAGGGAGGTGCTCTAGGCCCAGATCTTATTTTGCTATTGCACGTAGAGAAAGGAGGTAATCTAGGCCTGTCTGGTGATAATGTGATGGTATTTTAATAAAATGAAGAATAGAACCATATCTTGGCAGGGATTAATTATTTATTTTACTTGTCATATTTGAATAACAATAAACTACTCTAAGCCAGTCTGGGGATGATGTGATGGTATTTTAATAAGATGAATTACAGAGCCATATCAGGGATGAATTAGTTATTTTACTTCATATTTAAATAATAATAAACTAACATAGATCCTGTTAAACAGGGCTGTATATTTGAATAACAATCAAGGTGTATATTTAAATAACAATTGTAAATAAACTAGCATAGATCAATGTTAGCCTGGCAGGATATATTGTGTTATTAGTTGTTGAGAGGTAGGAATCTCAAGTTTTTGATCCTTAATAAATTGTGTATTATTTGTTGAGAGGTATGCATTTCAAGTTTTTTATCCTTAATAAATTAATTTAACATTGATTTATTGGTTAGTTTTCTCTCAAGGATTAAAAAAAAGCCTGGTTCAATATAAAATAGTATATGCTAAAATTCAATTTGAGATGGTTCAGCATAAAATTTTATATACAAAAATTCAATTCGAGATTTTTCCATTGAGCTTTAGGTGTAGTTTACTTTGCAGTTTTACAATGTAAAACTATTTTTTTGGGTGGGTATTTTCTAATGTAAAGTTGATTCCAGAGGGAGTTCTTGACGTTTGTTGTTTATTTATGTAATAACAATTATATCTGTCTCTGTTTGTGTTGAATTGAGAAAATATCCTTCTCTGAGCTACGAGAAATATCTGGACTTGAGTTACGAACTTACCTTCTAAATCCAGGATGCAAAATTTCGCTGATGAACTCGTATTTTATCTTGGAAGGTTTGATGGCTTATACCGTTAGTTTGGTTGAAACATATAAATAGCCCATTGTCCATGCATTGTGTGGTGATCTGACAAATAAAAGAATTTGTCATTTTGTTTCTTAGCTATAGCAATGATCTGATGCAATAAAACTTTGATTTAGAAGTCATTTTTCCAGATTCAAATAGAAGTGTTCATCTTTTATTTATTTAGGAGTGTATATATTAATGGGAAGGACTATCCTGTGTACATGGTTATGGTCATATGTACCATATTTATTTTCCAATTACTCACTTTCCATGAGATGCATCTGATAATAAGTTGGTACCAACTTTAGTGCCATGTCAGCTGAGCTGTAGTCTCACTGTAAAAATGTGGGAGTTTACTATTGCTGGCCCAAGTTGGGCTCCCAGGAAAAATAAGAGAATTCTCAGCCATATACCCAGAAGTGCAGTTCTGATATGAATAGATTTTAGCAGCAGATTGGGGAAATCAGTCCCTGACTTGGCCAAAAAATAAGGGGTGTTATGGTAATGAGAAAAGAAAAATTTAACCCTGCAATCATATCATCTAAATTTAATTTAAAGCACTGGCCTGACAATGGTATCATAACAGAATAGAAATCATGATCAGGTCACATCTTGTTTCTAGCATTATTTTCCTTCCAAAATTTAACTCACTTCTTTTGTGGACCCCAAGGTTCATCATTCAAATTCACAAAGCTACTTTGAATCTACTGAGGGTTAAAATGGAACTATTTTGTATTTTTGTGTGTGCCTGTGTAATTGAAGCTGAACATAATTGCAAGGGTCATCTTTATTCTTCCCTGGAATTTACTACAGGTGTTGCGCTTTCTGTTATATGTAATAGGATGTTTCCCTGAAAGGTTTCCCATGCTGAATAGGATTTATGTTGTGCACAAATGCAAATTTAAGGTTCCACACATCAAAATTTAATGCACTCCAAGTGCTATGCTTTTTCTGATTTTGATGCCAGCTGACTTATCTTAGGATTTATGTGTGCAATGCAATTCTAGGGTTCTGTACATTGCAGTTTATGCTCCACGTGCTTTGCAATTTCCGTGCCTCCCAGAATATTACATTCTCGATTCTCTGCACTCCGACCTTGTTGCCCCGGACACCCATTAACGACAGCAACAGCGACAACCGAAGAAGAAAAGTATTATGAAGTTGAGGTTGAAAATGCAGAGGACGAATCAGATTCTGATGTTGGGGGAGATAAAGACAACCAGCAAGTAAAGGGCAAGGGATTGAGGTGGGCTGATGTAGACGACAATGGATTGGATAAGGCGCAAAAAAGGCTCATAGAAGCTCTGCCTCCAAAGTTGTCTGGAAGGAGCAAGGCCTTGATGAAACATATAATTTGTTTATCAGAAGAGGATGATCCATCTGAATTAATCATGAAGTGGGTGAGAATAATGAAGCCCAAAAGAGTAGATTGGCTTGCAGTCCTCAAACAGATGGAGGAACAGAACCTCAACCATCCCCTCTTCTTCAAGGTCAGTGGCTTTTCAATTATTATAGATGTGCTTCTTAAATATAGATGGACTGAGTAAATTATTAACCAAGTTGATCTGTATGACATTTTCTTTTCAGTCCACTAATGCTTTTACTGCTCTGCAATTTATGCCATATGCCATACGAAGCTTCTTGGCAGTGTTATCAGACTCTTCGCAGTCCAAGTGGAGTCGCGAGTTTGACTATGTTTTAAGAGGAAACAGAGTCTAATCAGCTGAATCTGAATCAATCCCGACTTATTCTTTAAAGTTTAACTCATAAATATCACCCAAACTCACTGTTACCACTCAAATTATCACCTAGGAGGAAAAGTCCTAACCTCAATGGGACAGCCTAGACGCATAATAGGCAAGCCACTCACTGTCACCTTGATGGCCTTGCCCGACCAAGGAGACTGCCTATCCCAGGGGGAATCCGCATGATCAATTTAAACTTAGATTGTTGGGAGAGAAATTGGAAAATACTAGCATGAATTGACTACTCTTATGCTTAACTCAATCAAATCGATTCATTCGTCAAAGATGTGAGAATACACAAAATTCATATACTCGTTAAAATTCTAAGCTTCCAAGAGCAGGCATCCATATGTTCTAAGGCTAACTGTATCAGACAATCAGGCTACCGCAGGCACTCCATGCATTTGTTCATCTGATCGAAAATCACGGCCTCTTCCTCTTCCACGACCTACAATCCCATCTGTGCCATAGACAATGGGGCCCATATTATATAATCAGTTGCTCAGTCCAATCACATTGAACCCAAGGGTACTTTTTGGCAAATGACATTCACTAGCCAATTGGATAAGCGGTTCTCTGCTTGAGATTTCTGAGTACCAAAATTACTTCGTTGCACCCTCCTTTGGTTAGACACAGGTGGAACCCAAAAGGCTCTAAAGATTAGAAGTCTAGATGGAGGGCGTCTAAACATGAGAAGGTCTAGATGGAGGCCAACTATTTGCGAGGAAGAGAGGTGGGCAGCCCCAGGCCTTAAGAACATAGTCGTGGGCCTTTTTTTTATACGGAATCTCCCCATTTTTTGAGTTGAGTGGGGTCGCAGGCCTTAAGGAGAACATGGGCTGGGCTTCTCTTTTTAACATTAGCTCCCATTTTTTGATTAGAACGAGGTCGTAGATCTTAATAAGAACATAGGGTTGGGCTTGAGCTCTTAATCTTCTTTATTGCTATGTTACCAACCAGCTCTGTTGAAAAAAACAGAGTTTTCAGGGTTCTCCTGGGTGAAACCCAGCTGGGCTCTGCTGCTGACCTTAGTTAACTAGGTCACGAGTCTGACTCTCTGCTGACAACTTAAACTTGCCATTATTAAGTCATCTCTGTGAGCACTTGTGGGTTGGAACCTGATTGGTGAGCGCATTTCACAAAAATTAAGCAAAACACACCTTTTTATCTGATGCCCCTCCAGTGGACTTGCGGTCGAAAATTTGATGAGGGATTATAGTCCCAGCCCAAAACTAATTGCTATTTTTTTAACAGAGTGTGCTGAGGGTTTTGGGGGTTGCTGAATCGATCCTTTGCCTAAGAAGATTGGAAAATGAAAATTTTACTAATTGTTTGCTGGAAAAGTGAAGTTTGCTGCTTGTTTTGGATAATGCATATCAAGCTTCATCGGTGAGTACCTCATGAGTTATACCCTGCTAGACAAGTCAAAATTGCACGCAGATGGACATATGCCTTTAAATATGTGACAATGGATTAAATAATGTGTCCTCTTTAGTTGGTGGTCTGCACTCATATAAGCTATATTCTTCTCTTCTGGAAACTTTCCAGTTTTGTCACTCAACATTCTCGTAGATGTTTTCTTCCAAATTGTAGGATATAATTTCAGATGTAATTTCCAGCATTATTTCTCAGTGTGCCCATAAATCAACACTGCAATGATTGCAGTGATTCCTGGTGTTGTCTTTTGAGTCACTGAGCAGTGGTGAAAGTCCTATTTCTGTTCGTTTTCTTAGGAGATTTTTGATGTTAGGTACCTTTCCTTGGTTTTCCATTTCCCCACTGTTGGTTTTCTGTTCTTGTGCTCAATAAATAGAGCCTTCTTACCAGCATCATTAAGGTTATTTACTTCAAATGGGGTAAATTCCTTTCTAATGTAGCCATGTAGTTCTCCTCAATTTTTTATCAACGTTTGAGGAACTTCTACTTTGAGATTTAGCAAGCTTGCTGATTTCTTATATTCAGTGGTGTAGTCCTGAACAATTTTTCTTGTGTTTGTGAAAATATCACAATTAAATGGATCTTCTTGATATCCAATATCGTAGAACTGATCCTTCAACAGCATTTTGAATGTCTCCCATGATACTATCGAGGGTCTCCTTTGCTGCTTCAAAGATTGCATATAGTTGTCTCACCTTAAAGCATGGTGGAAGATAACGAGGAAGTCCTCAGATTCAGAAGGTTTTAGGCTGTTTAACCTTAGCATCCTCTTGATGAGAATTTCCTTCTTTCTTGAAATTTACTGAGCATTCCTCTTTCTTTGTCATTCGATGGGTCATCATTTTTGTTAACATACCAATATTTGTTTTTAACCGACTAAGGATGATCTTTTGTTCTTCTCTTTCTTCTTGGTATTGTTTGTCAATATGAAAGACCAAATACACAATGATCAAATGGGGCCATCGCATACAATGAGGCAGATCTCCTTTTATATTACTGGTTATTTGTTGTACAACTAATTTCCCTAATCACGTTATTTACAAGTGAATTTGAATTAATCTTACCAAAATTTTTAGTTCCTTGAAGTTTATCTATTATGTTATCAATGCATGGCAATGGATATCAGTTTTTAAGGGTATGGATCAACAATCGTCAACACTTTTAACTGCTTTGAAGTTTTGCTCTGCTCCGTTGGATCAGGTGACACACTTTTAACCGTTGATTTGAAGTGTGACTGCTTTTTCCAAATATCAGTTGAGTTGACTGCTTGTCCAATAAAAAAAAATTAAAATAAAATTAAAATAATTTAAAATAAAAATTTCTAGAAAACATTGGCTTAAATCAAGCCATATGGAAAAAATCTAAAGAAAATAATAAGCTTTCAGCAATTTATCGATTGCTATATACCTAGCATACCTAGCAGTGGGCAGGTATAATAACAAGAAAGAGGCTAGGTACTTTTTTCACTCATTTGATAAAAAAAATCTCACCACTCCTTATTTTTGTTCTAGCAGTTAATGTTGTATTAACTAACTGTTTATTAAAAGAATCAACAATAGAAATCAAATAGAAGTGGTATGGTTCAATGCCTAAACAATGGATATCAAGCTCTACAACATCTTACTTAGATTTTCGATAAGCAAATTGCGCAATGAAAAGGATGCCAACTTTGATGGTTATTGCACATCCACCATAGAACGTGTCTTGACTCCTTATGTTCGCGTTTCTTTCGTCAAAGTCCAATATAAGTTTTTAAACATATAACGAAACTTCTCTTGCAAAGTATTTACAGTAGTTGAATTTAATGTGATTGTACATTTTTTTGCATATAGAATATTTTTGAATTTGATTGATAAAAACGATGTCAATTATTTAACATTTTTTTCGTCAAATTTTAAAATAGTTTCGAAATCTAATTAAAATAAAAATAACCAGTATAAAATAACTTAGATTTTTTTTTTTCTATTTGTTTACTACAACGAGTCTTTTAATATTTTCCTGTGCCTGAAATTGTACTATTGTGACAATATTTGCACTGGAGCTTATCATGAAAGAGACAAGGTGGTTGCAAATTACATATCAATTCCCAACATTGAGCGAGATGTATGCACTATATGGCAAAGTAATAAAAGCTATGACACACCTGTACATATGTCACTAAATTAGGAGTGGCTTTATTTAGAGTTGGCTCCTGATAGCGAAGAAATTCTTTCAAAGTTGGTGCTGGTCTTTAATGTTCATGTTGATACTCTTCTTTCTCCTTAGTTTTTTTCAAATGTTCAATGGTGTATAATGTAATTAGGTAAATGTTTAATAATATTAATGGTGTACAATGTAATTAGGTCAATGTTTAATAATATTAATGGATTAGGTAAATGTTTAATAATATTAATGGTGTAAAATGTAATTAATTTAATTACATTTTTTTTCATTATTTTTGGGTGAAATGTTTGATATATTATATTATAATTTTGGTTACTTAAAATAAAATAAAAATAACATTATTAAAATAAAAATTATAAGTTATTATTTATTTTATCAATTTTTGTTGGGTAGTTAAGGTAAATTTGAAATAAAAATAAAAATAACCCTATATTAAAATAAAAAGTTATTATTTTTTTAATTAATTTTTATTGGGTAGTTATGGTAAATTTGACTTTGTCAAGTTAGTTTTTGAGCTCTGAGTTTATATAAATTATATATAAGAGAGCCTTCTAAGTTATGTAAGTTTGAGCCTTTTAATTGAATTGTATATAAATGTTAATATCTTTAAAATTTTGAAATTTCAATAGTGATTTTAGTAAACTTTTTTAAAAATAATAAAATTTTAGTATTTAATAAAAATAATGAAATTAATATAAGTGAGACAAAATTATCATTAAATCTAAAAAAATAGATTTAAAATTTAATATAAATGATATATTTAATTATCAATTATTTAACAAGTATAATTTATCAATATATTTTAAATTAAAAGAAATATAAAGTTGAATTATAAATGATTTAATAACTTTTTATATTAATACAATGTGAATTTCAGCTATTTAAATCATTTAATATATTAGCCTAAATCATTTATCAATTATTGAGAGGGGTCAAATTTTTTGAAGTGAAAACCTCTTTTTTTAGTGCAAAACCTAAAGAAATGTTTGCATGCCAAAAAATTTGATCCCTCTTAGCATTTAATAAATTCAGAATTAAGATGGATCTACACTGGTTCTAATTAGTGTACCATGTCATTCCTACTCAACAAGTATTTAATCTTATTTATAAATTAACATAACATTTATTATTAGGCTTACCAATCTAGTTCCAAAATGACAATGGTATGTTTACAACATTTCATTGAGTGATTACACTTGTGACTCAATAACAAGGTAATATTCAACTATGAAAGACATAATTCCACTAGGAGGGTATGCTACCATTTGGTTCACTTTCCATATACTTCATGATAATTGTTCTTTTTTTGCAAGGTGTTGGTTCTCATTATTACTTTGATTATAAACAACATAGATAATAAATCACAACACTGGTTCAACATATACCATTCATGAATTTTAAGGTTAGCATTGAATATAGTAGTAATACATAAGCATACTCTTGTATGCTCCTCATAGTACAATGGTATTTCCCTTAAATTAAATCTTGTGATTATGTTGGAGTCCTCAACAATAACTACATCCCTTTGCACAATGCCCTTGAGGAACTTGACTCCTTGATACATTGTTAGTGCTTTCGCTTGTTATTAGTTGCTTGTCCCTATCTCCAGGAAAATTTTAATTTATAGGGACCTCTTCCACTTAGCAAAGCACAAAGCAAGGTCTTGATCTCCATTGAATCCATTCCCTCTAGTTCCATAGTGTTGGCATAAAGAATTTTAGCTATTGGCTGCTCTTTGGGTATCCCTAAAATTTGTATACCTTGGCTCATTACAGTGATGAATCAGACAAGTGTATAATGTGATTTCAATTACACCTTATCTCATTTGCAGTGAACATTTCTACCAGCTCCATGCAGAGGACCCTCTTTTCAATATGTTTTCAATTCTATGTTTTGAAATTTTTTTAATTAGAAATGTAAAATTATAAATTTAATTAATTATATGTTTTAAATTTTATTTTTAAATTAAAAATATAAAATCATAAATTTAAATGGTTCAAATTACATTATAATGCACTTAATATTTATAATATGGGTAGCCCTTTCCAAATTTATACTTTCCATTATATATTAAATATTATCCATTAAAATGAAAATGAATATCTACAAATTTTAATAATAATAAAGAATTTGGCATGTTAATATTTTTTTATTAGTAATTTTAAAATTATAAATTACAATTTTTGAAATTATATTACATTTTTCATGTATTATTGTATATAATATTTATAAAATTAAATAAAATAACCATATATTTAATAAAAATTTTATTATTATCAATTTTATGGTTTGAAATTTTTCCAAAATAAAAATATAAAATTATAATTTTAAATGGTTCAAATTTCATTGTAATTCACTTGATATTTATAATATTTATGGGCTTTTCCAAGTTTATGTTTTCTACTTTATATTAAATATTATTGATTAAGATAAAAATAAATATCTACAGATTTAAATAATTGCATGGAGAGACTTTAGTCCAACATGAATGATTACATGGGAGACTTTAGCCCAAAGTGAATGAGATGTTCCAAGGTTATGTAATGTTATTTAAACTTGTTAATTTAGTTAAATTACATAAATATAATATAAAATAAAATAAAATTATAATTATAATTATTAATAATTAAACCATTTTAGATTCATCTTAACTCTAGATTTAGATAGCCTACAAAGGGATCAAATTTCTTAAGGTACAAGCTTTTCCTTTAGATCCATCTTAAGAGTTTGTTCTATTTGCATAGTTTGGGAAATATTACAAAGACCCAGGATTTCACATGAGTGAGAGAGACAATTTACTTGATGTGGTTTATAAACATGTATATGCATCTCCTAGATGGGGAGGAGCATGTGGAGGGATATGGAGGTGAGTATGAGATTGTTTTGTGTGAGAAATCCATCACAACGTGTTAGATTTCTCACTCTACAATGTTTCTATGTGTTTGAGTTTGTGCTAAAAGGAAATCTAACACATGTTAGATTTTCTTTTACATTGCAATGTTCTTAATCTAGAACACATTAGACTTATTTAGTCCTAAAATGTTGTTATGTTCTTGTGTTTGTGCTAGAAGGAAATATAGCATGTGTTAGATTTATTTCAAATTTAAATATGCTTGTGTTTGTGTTGAAAAAAAAATTAACACAAGCTAGAGTTCTTATACTCTACAATGTTGTTGTTGGCAATGTGTATGTATTTGTGGTAGACATAAATCTAGTACTTGTTAGATTTCTCACTCTACAATGTTTCTATGTGCTGGAGTTTGTGCTAAAAGGAAATCTAACACATGTTATATTTTATGTTATATTGTAATGTTGTTAATCTAGCACACATTAGACCTATTTAGTACTACAATGTTGTTATGTTCTTGTGTTTGTGCTCGAAGAAAATATAGCATGTGTTAGGTTTATTTCAAATTTAAATGTGCTTCTGTTTGGGTTGGAAGAAAATTTAACACAAGCTAGATTTCTTATACTCTACAATGTTGTTGGCAGCGTGCTTGTATTTGTGGTAGACATAAATCTAGCACTTGCTAGATTTCTCACTCTACAATGTTTCTATGTGCTCGAGTTTGTGCTAAAAGGAAATCTAGCACATGTTAGATTTTCTTTTACATTACAATGTTGTTAATATAGCACACATTAGACTTATTTAGTCCTAAAATGTTGTTATGTTCTTGTGTTTGTGCTAGAAGGAAATATAACATGTGTTAAATTTATTTCAAATTTAAATTTGCTTGGGTTTGTGTTGGAAGAAAATTTAATACAAGCGAGATTTCTTATACTTTGCAATGTTGTTGTTGGCAACGTGCTTGTATTTGTGGTAGACAAAAATCTAGCACTTCCTAGATTTCTCAACCTACAATGTTTCTATGTGCTTGAATTTGCGCTAAAAAGAAATCTAACACATGTTAGATTTTCTTTTACATTGCAATGTTGTTAAACTAGCACAAATTAGACTTATTTAGTCCTAAAATGTTGTTATGTTCTTGTGTTTGTGCTAGAAGGAAATATAGCATGTGTTAGATTTCTTTCAAATTTAAATGTGCTTGTTTTTTTGTTGGAAGAAAATTTAACACGAGTTAGATTTCTTATACTCTATAATGTTGTTGTTGGCAATATGTTGTATTTGTGGTAGACATAAATCTAGCACTTGCTATAATTCTCAATCTACAATGTTTCTATGTGCTTGACTTTGAGCTAAAAGGAAATCTAACACATGTTAGATTTTCTTTTACATTGTAGTGTTGTTATATTTGTGGCAGACATAAATCTAGCACTTGCTAGAATTCTCAATCTACAATGTTTCTATGTGCTTGACTTTGAGCTAAAAGGAAATCTAACACATGTTAGATTTTCTTTTACATTGTAGTGTTGTTAATCTAGCACACATTAGACTTATTTAGTACTACAATGTTGTTATATTCTTGTGTTTGTGCTAGAAGGAAATATATCATGTGTTAGATTTCTTTCAAATTTAAATGTGCTTGTGTTTGTGTTGGAAGAAAATTAACACAATCTAGAATTCTTATACTGTACAATGTTGTTTTTGGCAACGTGCTTGTATTGGTGGTAGACATAAATCTAGCAGTTGCTAGATTTCTCACTCTTGAATGTTTCTATGTGCTTGAATTTGCACTAAAAGGAAATCTAACACATGTTAGATTTTCTTTTACATTGCAATGTTGTTAATCTAGCACACATTAGACTTATTTAGTCCTAAAATGTTGTTATGTTCTTGTGTTTGTGCTAGAATGAAATATAACATGTGTTATATTTCTTTCAAATTTAATTTTGCTTGTGTTTGTGTGGGAAGAAAATTTAACACAAGTCAAATTTCTTATACTCTACAATGTTGTTATTGGCAACGTGCTTGTATTTGTGGTAGACATAAATCTAGCACTTCCTAGATTTCTCACTCTACAATGTTTCTATGTGCTTGAGTTTGCACTAAAAGTAAATCTAACACATGTTAGATTTTATTTTACATTGCAATGTTGTTAATCTAGTACACATTAAACTTATTTAGTCCTAAAATGTTGTTATGTTGTGTTTGTGTTAGAAGGAAATATAGCATGTGTTAGATTTCTTTCAAATTTAAATGTGCTTGTGTTTCTGTTGAAAGAAAATTTAACACAAGCTAGATTTCTTATACTCTACAATGTTGTTGTTGGCAACGTGCTTGTATTTGTGGTAGACATAAATCTAATACTTCTTAGATTTCTCACTCTACAATGTTTCTATGTGCTCGAGTTTACGCTAAAAGGAAATCTAACACATGTTAGATTTTATTTTAAATTGCAATGTTGTTAATCTAGCACACATTAAACTTATTTAGTCCTACAATGTTGTTATGTTCTTGTGTTTGTGCTCAAAGGAAATATAACACGTGTTAAATTTCTTTCAAATTAAAATGTGCTTGTGTTTGTGTTGGAAGAAAATTTAACACAATCTAGAATTCTTATACTCTACAATGTTGTTGTTGGCAACATGCTTGTATTTGTGGTAGACATAAATCTAGCACTTGATAGACTTCTCACTCTACAATGTTTCTATGTGCTCAAGTTTGCGCTAAAAGGAAATCTAACACATGTTAGATTTTATTTTACGTTGGAATGTTGTGAATGCTTACATGTTTTTGTTTAGGCTAAAAGGAAATCTAGCTTGTGCTAGATTTTTTTTGTCGTGTAATGTTGCCATTGGAAATTTTTATATGTTTGTGTTATAAGTAAATGTAACACAGACTAAATTTTTCTCACCCTACAATGTTGTTATGTGATTATGTTTCCATTAGAAGGAAATATAGTATGCATTATATTTCTTTCACCTTGTAATGTTGTTATTTGCAACGTTCTTGTGTTTTTTATAGGAGGAAATCTTTGTACACTATCCCATTCTTAGACTACATATTCCATATGAAGGGCCTTCTAATCATTTTGGGGTTTAACATTTTTTATATTATAACAACAGTCTATGTAGGCATGGACTAAAACCTCATAGTCTCTAAAAGGCAAGGTCAAATGTCCCAAGAAATATTATTATTAGTGTTTTTATTGACATTGTGTTTATGTTTTTGCTAGAAGGAAATTTAGCATCCACTAGATTTGCTTTACAATACAATGTTGTTGTTGGCAATCTTCTTGTATGCAACAGAATATAGTCTAGCATGGTTTACATTTCCTTTGCCTTGCAATATTTTTAATGACAATGTGTTTGTGTTTGTGGTAGAAGGAAATCTAGCTTGTGCTATATTTATTTTGTTTTGCAATGTTTTTCTTGGAAATATGAATGTGTTCGTACTAAAAATAATTCTAGCACGTGCTATATTTATTTCACCTTACAATGTTTTTTTTGACAATATCCATGCGTTTGTAATATAAATAAATCTAGGATGCGAATATTTCTTTTGCTTTTTAAGATTCTTGTTGGCAATATGCTTTTGTTCGTGTTAGAAGTAATTATATCACATTTTATATTTCTTTCACCTCGCAAAGTTGCTATGTGTTTTTCTTTGTGCTAGACGAAGATCTAGAAGAAAATCTAACGATCGCCATAGTTAATGTTCTTTCATTGTGTTTTGCTTTTATTTTTTCTAAAGAAAACTAAGAATGTACATGACTAGAAGAGATAAATTTTGTGTACATATGATGTTGTAGTTTCTACAATTGTTTTTATTTATTCACAATGTAATGTCTTTTGGAAATGTTCTTATGCTCGTGCTAGAAGGAAACCTAGTAGATGTTTGCTTTTCTATATTCATGATTAAAAGAACATAATAAATTATTTAGGGGTGCCCTTTTTCTAACCTTGATTAGCTATTATTGTGAGTTCTACACTTGTTATTGTTCTTGTTCATTTTGTTACACATATAATGATGTGAGTAGTCATAGTATTTATAAATTTATATTTTCATCAATAATTTGAAACTATGATAACAATTTTTTACTTTATTTTCAGATACCATGGACTATGAAGCTAGCGAGAATTCAAAGGAAGCATCCAAGGAAAAAGGAAGTTCAAGAAACACAACACCAAATTCTTTAAATGGTATGACAATTTTAGTTTATACTTTGTTACAATCGTTAAACATTGTGTTAATAACTCGTTGTTGATTAATAAAACCTATGGAAATAGCCTTAGGAGTGGGGTTTTAATGAGGACAACCCATACTAACTTGGGTATTTTTTTTCCAAGAAATTTTAACTATGTGATAACTTTTAGTGTCATATACTAAACTTGCATAACATATGTACTCATTTATTATTGTGCGTGTAAATGGAAATCGTGTATTATAAGGTTGTTTAATACTATTTGTTATTTCATGTCTTCCATAATATTTTTCTTTCTAGAAACCATGGAAACTGCTAGGCGTGAAATTTGAAGTAAAGTAGCAAAGAGAAAAAGAAAAACAAATGATATACAAATGATGCCCCCTTCAATTGATATGGTGGTTTTATATTTTATGTACTCTTTTAGAAATGGTTGGATTAGGTGGTTTCTTTTCTTAGCAATTTTACCCACGTGATAACTTTTGGTGTCATATAGTAAAACTTGCATAGCATATGTACTCATTTATTATTGTCCATGTAAATGGAAATCATGTATGATAAGGTTGTTTAATAATATTTGGTATTTCATGTATTCCATAATTTTTTTTCTAGAAACCTCGGAATCTGGTGTGCTTGAAATTCAAATTAAAGAAGTCGAGAAGAAACAAAAAAAAGTGATATACAAACATTGCTTCCTTCAACTCGTATGGTGGTTTTATATTTTATGTACACTCTCTTAGAAATGGTTAGATTAGGTGGTTTTTTAGTATTTATAAGAACATTATGTGACAATATTTGAAATTATATTTTCATTTTGATTAATGCAAATATTTTTTTTTTGTTATTTGCAGAATTGGTTGGCCCAAAAGTAAATGAAATGTTACAACCATCACTTAAGAAAAAGAAAAGTTATTCAACTGAAAAGGTAGTATTAATAACACCTTCTACTTCTACTTTTGAAATGATTAAAAAATACAATACATATAATGAGTTTGTGCAAGATTGGTACATCCAAATAGAAGCTCCAATGAATATGTTTCATGATATGTATCTATTTGGATCAATAGATGGAAACGAACCAGAGATATTAGGAATAATAATTAATTGTTATGCTTACAATGAAAATGACATTGACTTTCAAGTGGAAATGATTAAAGAAAATGAGGTAAAATTAATTTCATGTCAAGTGGAGTATACAAATTTTAAACCAGATTTGATTGAAGCTTCAAGTATTGATTCAACAAATACGATAAAGATTTCAATGTTCAAGTTGGATAACTTTGAGAGCTTCTCTAAACCTGGACTAAATAGTTGTGCAGATCTTTTAAAATGCATCGCCACTGTTCTGAGATATCGCTATGTAAGAAGTAAAAAAACATCATCTGTACTTCTTCATTTACAACAAAAAGGTAAATTTCTTGATAAAATTGATTCTCAATTACTTGCTTTGAGAAGAGTATATTTATTTGATTTGGAGGAGAATATAACAAAAAGTGATTTCAAGCTCACTATAGAATTTCAAAAACCTAGGAAAGTTGAATTTGAAACAACTATAACCTTGCAAACCAATGTGATGAGATTCATGAAGCCTTCAAGCATTGCTATCTATTTTCAAACTCCTTTAATACAAAAGTGGTTGTTGAAAGATGTAAAAAAGCCCCCAAAGTGTTCAAATTAAGATCACAAGATAATTTAAATGTTCAAGTATTAGTGAAATCATTCCTAGAAAAAATTCAAACCTCGTTACTCGATGCTCTTCTGATTCCATTTGACATCAATGAGCCTAATCCATTGGTAAACTCTATCAAAATTATAAATGAGACAGATCTAAATTCTAAGAATATCAATTTTTGGATAGTTGATGGTCAACATACCATTCAAGCATTGAAAGAAATTTTAACAAATCCTAAGTATAATGTATCGAGAGAAGCGAAAAAAATATAAAAAATGTAATGCTTGATTGTTGCATCCATTAGTTGAACCCACTGAGGTGA
This sequence comes from Pinus tabuliformis, assembly GCA_031772625.1. Lineage (NCBI taxonomy): Eukaryota > Viridiplantae > Streptophyta > Pinopsida > Pinales > Pinaceae > Pinus > Pinus tabuliformis. Next base: position 1,214,739,794 of record CM062818.1, read on the forward strand.
TCCGCATTTGTTGTCAATTAATTATGCAAATAAGGTATTCTTCAAAACTCCATTTATTGATTGTGTGCGCTCGGCAAGACATTTCTTAATTGCCAATGACAAATTAAAGAAAAGGAGGATTGGATGTTCTGAGACAGTTGAAGAGAAGGTATGTAATTTTAATTATTTTTACATTTAACATTTTATTATTGTATCTATTTTTGTTGTAGATAAATGACTAAAGCTGATAATATAAGTTTTTTTATATTTATAGTGATTTCTCATTAGATTATAACACATTATTTACTTTCATTTTTACATTGAATTTTTATTAGTTTATATTTATTATTTTATCATGTTGATGATGAAATGTTGTGCTCATTCTTTGTCTCTCCAATTACAAATTTTTCTGATAAAAAAATTCTCTTATATTTTGATGAACCTATTTGGGATAAATGGGACACTGTTTTTAAACGTTACCAACTAGGCACATTAAAGTGTTCTCCAAGCCAATTTGATTTTGAGAACTTCAAGAGAAATAGTTTACACAGTTTGACACCAGCGACTCTTCGGCCCATTCAGGGATTAACCATGGAAGAAATTGCTTTATTAGCATATAAGCTATTGGATGGAACCATTTGGTTTTCTATTCCAATTAATCATCCATCAAATGCCATAAAATTAAAATATTATTGTTCTAAATTGAAAACCAACAGAAAAATATTGGATGCAATCGTTACATATTGTCAAAGTCGTGATCAAAATTTGAATGAGATGACTCTTACTACATTCAACATTCTTGAGCATTATGAAATTAATGATATCATATTTACCAATTTTTGCAACACGGTGGAGGGGTCTACTTATGTCAAAGGAACACGTAATACAAAGATAGAGTCCCTTTCTCAGCAAGTATGTGGAGTCCTTGATAGAATGATAAATAGATCAACAAGTGTTCAACAGGTTGATAACAATTTTGAATTTGGTTGCCATTTTGGGGGCCTTCATCTTTTGTCAACACTTTTTCACTCTTTTCCATGTCAGTTGCAACCAATTTTACATATGACCTTGTTGTTTTGGATACACTTGCTTTGAAAAAAAACAATTCCAAAAGTTGTCAGTTCTCTTTATGCGGGGAAAAATTTAATCAAGGCTTGTTGTACATATGGAAGAAGAATTTCATGTGTTGTGCAAACAGAGTCACAAAGGACAATCATGTTAAATAATTACAAATCTTTTCAACTATCAATTCTGGTATCCATTAACTTCTTGGAAAATTCGGGTACTACAATTCATTTTTTTCTTCTTATAATACTTTGGATACTATTTTTTTCATATTTCTTAGTTGTCAAAGAGTTCACTAAAATGACTAATGATAGAGATTCTAAAATAGAGAATGATGAAAGTGGGAGGAAAAAAATTAATCAACATAGTGCTCATGTTGTTGAAAAAAGTATGGAGATAGAAATAGGAGGAGAAGGAGGAGAGGAAGAAGTTATCATACCAGGTACATAATTTGTTTGTTTTTTTCTCTTGATAATTTTTCAAGTTATTTAATTTCCATATTCATAACATTTTTGGATGACTATTATAGGGAATTATGAGATGAATGAAATTAATCAAGACAATGAACATGAACGATGGAGATAGAAATGGGTATTAATCGTTGTGACTCTATCTTTTATTTTATTTTATTTTATTATTCTTTTAAATTATTGTGATTCATATCATTTCATATGTTGATTATAGCTGGAAATAAAGAGAATGCATATAATGACCAGGGTACTGTACCACAAAACAACAATCAAGACCAAAATATTACTATGGATGATTATAGATGATTCATTTTTTGTATAGTTGTTTAATGAATTTTGTTCATTGTCACAATTTATAACTTTTTTTTATGTTTATTATAGTGACAAGCAAAGAGAACCAAGACATTGATTAAATGAAAGTTAAACAAAACTTTAATCAAGAACAAAATATAACATCAGGTACTTATAATTTGTCCACTTGTTTTCCTTGTTATTTAATGATTCTATTCATTTTCACAATTCAAAATATTTTATATGTTTAATTTGGAAACAAATAAAGGTAACTAAGATGATGATGAGGTGCAACGTTACAAAGATGAAGATAGTGTCATATCAGATACTTATAACTTGTCTTCTTGTTTATCATATTATTCTTCAAACTCAAATGCTTGTAACTACAATAACTTTGTATATTTTTATTATAGGAACAAATAAAAAGGATAAAATTAACAATCAAAGTAATGTTAAAGGTGTGTGTGTGTGTGTGTGTTTCTTTTTAAAGGTTGCATTACTAATGTTTTTCTTGGTATTGGTATTTGATTGAAGGTTTAATATGTTTACTATAGGTCCTATCAAGATGATAAAAGAAATTATTGTTTCATTTATAAATAGTGCAAAAACCACTCAAGGTAAATGTATCATTTCAACAATTATTTTAGTAATTTTTGTAACATGAATAAAATGGTTTGACTATATTATTTTCCATTGTGTTGCAGCCAAAATAACTGAAAAGAAACTAGTTATTTTTGAACTAAAGGACATTTTTTATCATAACATCGATGATGAAGCAACAAACAACGAGCATATTGAGAAAATGGGAGCTGATGCTGATTACATAATAGAGAAAAAATATTTTGGATTCATCCACATGCAAAATCATTTTTTGAAATGTGTTTCAAAAATGAATCTCTTGACGTTGCAATTTGGACGACAACTTTGAAACAAAGCACAACAAGATTTCTAAAAAAATTGGTTTCAGAGACATTACAAGAAACTTGTGTTTAAGTGGATTGCTTCAGACTGTAAGCCACAAAAGGGACATAAGGTCATTGATAATCCAATGAAAGTTATACACACTAAATCATTGAAAAAAGTGTGGAAAATGCATACCCAATATGATACAACCAGTACTATTATAGTTGTTTGTTTAATTGAGAGAGTGAAAGAGAATCCAAAAGAAAATGTGATTCTTGCCCCTCCATTCATTGGAGCAAATCAAGGGGATAATTGGTTGATCAATGAGCTATGGAGAATATTGCATAAACTCAAAAGGCTATGGATGTGCGAGCTATTTTGAAGGATGTTCAATTACATTTAGAAGTACCTTAAGATTACAGATGTTTATATCATGCTATTGTATGTATGACATCACGAATTATTACTTTTATTTAACAACACTAATAAAAGAATTGTTGATTTGGTTTGTCATTACTGAAAATAAAATATTTTGATTTTCTTTATTTTTGGTGAGATGAATGGTCATTTAATGATAACTGGTCTATTTGTTTTAATTAGATCATTACAATTATTTGCTTTAAATGTGGTTTAAATTATCGTTATACCTCTTAGAAATTAGTAATGTGAAGGATGACCCATTGTATTCTTATAACCCTTTTTATTCCATATAAGTTGAAAAATTATATTAAGTTGTATGTAGCACTAACAATAAACATACAATTTGTACTAAAAGAAGCAACAAAAAAAACTAAGGTAGAAACTCTATAAATTAACATATAATTAATTAGGTTTGAAATTTAAAAATTGTATTATATTGTATGTGAAAATTAATATATAATTAGTTTGTTTACTTGCACTAGACCATTGTAATTATATTTTTCAGTTGCAATTAAATAAATCGATACATGTCTTAAAATCAATGATTTAAATGGTGGTTCAATGCATCTCATAAGACTTTTATTCCATACAAATTAAATAAAGGTATTAGGCTCTATGTATAAAGTAAACATATTATTTGTTTGTTCATTTTAATGGGGCAATTGTATTTCTATTTTGTGATACTTTGAACTCATTGTAAAATTACGTTTGCATACAAATGGAAATAGTTCATAATAAATATTAACATCATTTTTAAAATGATAGGTTTTTATGTCCTTAAACAATGAAGTGTTGAAGTGGAGATATATTAATATCATACATGTGGTTGCAATGCAGATGCAGTTGGGAATTACTACAAGTCAAAAGATGTTGTTGATATTTGAAGTGGAAGAGTATTTTTCCAATCATACACCAAAGATGAACAAAATTTTCATATTCAAAGAGAACTAGATTAGCAAATTGGTGATAGGTCCTATTTTTTAAGGCCTTTTCAGTAAGAAGTATTAAAATATTGCTTAAGAAATTATGATGTCGCAATATGGACATTAAATGTCACTGACAAGTACATTTGAAAAGTACTTGAAAAATCAAATATTGATATAGAGGACTTTAAATTTGCATGGGACAGGTCTCATTGTCATTTGCAAACAAAATTGGAAGTAGGGAAAGCAAGATAATTTTACGAGAAAATGTTGATTGATGTGTGGTCCCAATATGGAGATAATTATGAAGAATCAAATGTATTGCTAATAGATGAAGAAAAGCATACTTCTAATTTCATTAGATATCGATCAAACCACATCTTGATAAAATCATATACAGGAAAAGAGCAAGATACGTGGCTTATGCAAGTTTTATTCCCCTTTCTTAAGACACTTCATCGTATCAAACAAAAACATGAGTACATTCGAATGTTCAATAGAACATGTACTTCATTGTAGTTCATGGAGATAAGTTCTTTTATAAATTTGTTGAAAAGTACATTCTATTTTTTCAATACATTTTGGACATAGTTTTTGTTGAATCAATTTGTATGATTTTATATTTTTTGAAATATATGGGAATTGCCAATTATATTAATATGTATATTTCTTAGTATTTATAATTTTTTTTTCAATGACTTTGTTGTATCGATTTTTTTCTAAGATATATGTGCGCGCGCACGTGTTCTTAAATGAATTGTTTGCCATTCAAATTATCTTACATGAACTATCGAGGTGTGTTATTTTTAATGACTTATGTTTACTTATATGTATCAATACTCATATATAAATGTGAAATATAAGTTTTGAAATAGAACTCCTTGCAAACAAAGGTGTTATTCTTACTAAAGAAATTATAATAATTTACTTGATAAATATTATGTGCATTATTCACTATTAAGGCTAATGATAAATGTGTCATAGGTAAATGATTTGATCTTTTTGAAGCATAAGATATGTGATTTCTCAATTGATAGTTTTCATAAATTTATATGCTAAAATCAATTAATGGTTGTAACTGCAATCATATCATATTGAAAATCAACAAGGCACAAAGTTAGTTATTCATTGTTTACATATAAAATGCACTAATATGAATGCATAAATGAGATATGTAATTTTTTAGATAAAAATATATTGTAAATAATTTTGCATTTCTTAAAAAAACATATATATGATGATAATTATTGATAAGTGGATTATCAAGGTTTGATTACATACTATCATGGATGAATTATGTCATTGAACTTTTTGAATTGTAAGGCATCTAATTTCATTATTTAAAGTTGCTTTTTTGTAAATTTATATTTTAAATAAACTGAAATCATATCACTTGAGCTATAATTATATTATTGACTTGTACTTAGTTATGTCCATTAATATGAGTGTATAAAAGTGATTTATAAGAGCCATATACTATCATGCATTAATTCAAAAAATAAGTCTTTTAATTTCTTGGTAATAAGTATTAAGTGGACTATTTAGGCTAACAGGTGATGGCTCATAAGTGAATACTACTCGTTAAATTGTAGGGCATTCAATTTTTAACCCATATTTTTTTTTCATATATTCTTGAATCAACTATTTGTATATGTAATCATCTCATCTCATTTAATTTAATAAGGAATCCATTTATTGACTTTTATTTGTCTATTACATAATCTATTAAGAGTGTATTAATCTCATATTGTATTGTTTTGAAACAAAACTATATGAAAAACAAAATTATTTTCTTAATAAAACATGGAATAATTAATTAACAATGTGTTAAGTGGACCATCTAGACTCATTAAAGAGATGGGTAAAAAATGGTTGTATTTAAACTTTTTGCACCACAAGACATTGATTTTCCAATCCATATTAGCATTTTGTCATTTTCAATTCCTAAATAGTTTATTTGTGGTTTAAATAATTTCATAGAATTCAATATGACTTGAAGAATTCTATTTGGTTATATGCATTGATAGAAGTTCATAAATGTGATGCAATTTTTAAATGTAACCCTTAATGTAAGTAAATATATATATTTTACAAAACACATTATAATTAATTGATAATGAGTTTTAAGTGGTCTATATAAATCCATTTATCGACTTATATTTTCATATCATGAAGTTTAATCTAAGTGTGTAAATGTGGCACTTTTAAAAAAAAATAAAACTCCATGTAATATGAAATGTTTTTCCTAACAACACATGGAATAATTAATTGGTAATGAATGTTAAGTAGATTGCTAAAGTTATTTCAAGGTATGGGTCATAAATAAGTGTACTTAAACTTTATGTAACATATGACATTTGATTTTCCCACCTTTATTAACATTTGGTAAATTTCAATTCTTAAATAAATTGTTTGTAATTGAAATAATCTCATAGAAACCAACAAGACAAGTATGTCTTAAATTATGTTTAGAATGTATGTATGTATAAATGGAATTTGTTTTTGAAATAAAGATCTCAAAGTAAGTAAAAAATATATTTTTTAGAAAATTAATAATTTAAAATCAATTATTTATGAGTTCTAACTAGTTTATTCTATTTTGAATTGACAACTTTTTCTAACTATGCATTATTAAATCAATTGTTCATATATGTAATCATGTCATATAAGTCAATAAGTCAAGAAAGCATTAATTGATTTTTATTTAACTATCATGTGGTTTAATATAATGTATAAATGTGAAATTGTTATTTCTAGAATAAAAAACCATGTAAAGAAAATGAATTTTCTAATAAAACATGGATTAATAAATTCACCATGAGCATTAAGTAGACTGTTTAAGCTCATTCAAGAGATGGGCCATAAATGGATGCCTTTAAACTTTTTACACCATACGACATGCGTTTCCCATCAATATTAACATTTTGTAAATTGGAATTCTTAAATAAACTATTTGTACTTAAAATAATCTCATAGAATCCAACAAGACTCAAAAGTTATCTATTGAATTTCATTTAGTTATGTGTATTCATATAAGTTTATAAATGTAATTTATTTTTGAAATAAAGCTATTAATGCAAGTAAAGATTTATCTTATATAAAACTATTTAAGATTAATTGATAATCAGCTTTAAGTGGTTTATTCAGGCTACATGAAAAATCAAGTGTCATAGATGAATGCCTTTTAATACATATTTAATCTTCAAAATCAATATCTTAATGATAATTTATTTGTATTTACATTAAGTATTTAATAATTAAAAAACAGAGGGACTTATATAAATTTCAACTAAAATACATGAGTTATGTTTCACATTTATTTCTTCCCCATTAAAAATGCTTATCATTTTCTCTTCTTAGTGAAAGTAATGGTCAATCATGATTTTCCATACAATTGGTTGACACTAAATTTACATCAAGACTGTTATTGGTTTTGACAATGTTTACAAGGAGAGATAAATATCCACACTACCATCAACTGTGCTAATATTTGAAGACCCTTGCCTCCACTACTTACAATAATTCACCACTAAAGTTTCTTGTTTACTTCAATTTGTGACACTATCCATCATAATGGAATGACTTGAATACCCATTTAAGAAATATCATTAAATGTACTTGGATTTGAGTGGAGATAGATCAATGGTACCTAACCTTCTTGAAATACCTAGATCAACAATGTATAACTTTTATAGTGGATGCCTGCATGCTATGAAGATGAATGATGACCCCCTCATTAGTGCTTCATAAAGGCACAAAGGGACCGTAGGAAATTGAGCACAAGAACATTTTACTAAGGTTTTAGTAGACTAGTCTAAATGCAATGCAAGGGACACCTATCCTTGTCATTTACAATAACATCCTCACATTACCGTCATTCAATCAACAAATCCCTCGTAGGTTGGGGGAAATGGGGTTAGAGTTGCCAAACATAAAATTTAAACATCGAGGAATCTAGCATGTTATCCATAACTATAATATCTTTATTTTATGTTTGACATACTAATATGATTTAGCTTAAATCAATTTCTTCTAAGAGTTTGATTTCACACTCCTATTGTGTATTGATACTATTGTACATAACAACCCCATGTTTGACCTATTCATGATCTCTAATTGGTTTGAAATTACTTGCAAATTATTTTAATGTTGAATCAAGTTAATATGGTGATTTACAAAAGAATGAATGTTGTTGAAGGCCTTCTAATAAAATACTTGCAAACAAAGGTGCTATTCTTACTAAAGAAATTATAATAATTTACTTGATAAATGTTATGTGCAATATTCACTATTCACAATGGATAATTCACTAGTAAGGCTAATGAGAAATGTGTCATAGGTAAATGATTTGATATTTTTGAAGCACAAGATATGTGATTTCTCAATCGATAGTTTTCATAAATTTATATTCTTGAACCAATTAATGGTTGTAACTGCAATCATATCATATTGAAAATCAACAAGGTACAAAGTGAGTTATTCATTGTTTACATATAAAATGCACTAATATGAGCGCATAAATGTGATATGTAATTTTTGAGATAAAAATGTATTCTAAATAATTTTGCATTTCTTAAAAAAACATATATATGATGATAATAATTGATAAGTGGATTATCAAGGTTTGATTAGACACAATCATGGATGAATTATGTCATTGAACTTTTTGAATTGTAAGGCATCTAATTTCATTATTTAAAGTCATTTTTTTGTAAATTCGTATTTTAAATAAATTGAAATCATCACTTAAGCTAGAATTATATTATTGACTTGTACTTAGTTATGTCCATTAATATGAGTATATAAATGTGATTTATAATATCCATATATTATGATGCATTTTTTTCAAAAAATAAGTCTTTTAATTTCTTGATAATAAGTATTAAGTTGACTATTTAGGCTAATGGGTGATGGCTCATAAGTGAATACTACTCGTTAAGTTGTAGGGTATTCAATTTTTAACGCATAATTTTTTTCATATATTCTTAAATCAACTATTTGTATATGCAATCATCTCATCTCATTTAATTTAATAAGGAATCCATTTATTGACTTTTATTTGTCTATCACGTAATTTATTAAGACTGTATTAATCTCATATTGTATTGTTTTGAAACAAAACTCTATGCAAAACAAAATTCTCTTCTTAATAAAACATGGAATAATTAATTAACAAATTATGTGTTAAGTGGACCATCTAGACTCATTAAAGAGATGGGTAAAAAATGGTTGTATTTAAACTTTTTGCACCATAGGACATTGATTTTCCAATCCATATTAGCGTTTTGTCATTTTCAATTCTTAAATAGTTTATTTGTGGTTTAAATAATTTCATTATTAGAATCCAATATGACTTGAAGACAAAATCACTGCTGATACTGGACATCAATGGGAAGTTATTTATTGAATTTCATTTAGTTATTTGTATTCATATAAGTTTATAAATGTAATTTATTTTTGATTTCACACTCCTATTGTGTATTGATACTATTGCACATAACAACCCCATGTTTGACCCATTCACGATTTCTAATTGGTTTGAGATTACTAAAATTATTTTAATGTTGAATCAAGTTAATATGGCAATTTACAAAAGAATGAATGTTGTTGAAGGCCTTGTAATAAAAAACTTCCAAATTTAATGAAATATGTGTTCATGAGTGTCATCCACTACCTCTATTGGTGGAAAATTCCCTAAATCTCTCATAGTTTCTCAATTATGTTGGAAATGTGCTCACTACTGGGGGTGGATGTGGGGGTGAATCAGTAGTGACAATGTTTATTAACTTTCAAAACTTTTTCAATTATTGAATCACAACATCCATTAACCCATTAGTAGATCAGATCACATAACAAAAATACATGAGAGCCATATAAACAATCAAATAAACATGCACAAGAGGACACATGATATTTCTGGTGGAAAACCCCCTCTGAGTCAAAAGCCACCCTTGTTGTTGTTGCGCTGCTTAAATAATTTTATTATTTGTCAAGCAATCCAATTACGTAGAATATACAAAATGGCTACTATCAGTAAAGAACTTTGATCCTCATCTCACGGCTCTATATACATCCATACGCTAGAAGCCACCACGACCAACGAGCCTTCCCCAACTCCAATTGGACTCATGAAGAAATATGATCCTCATCTCACGACTCTACTAACCTCATCTGCTGGAAGAAACCATGACTAAAGAGCCTCGCCCAACTCCAATTGGTCTCGTGAAGAAGGATGTTCTTTGTATTGAATTTGTCAAAGCCCCCACTCCACTCTTATATGTGACCCTCATTTCATAAATATTTCATACTAAAGCCAATCTGAACTGCTTAACTAGAACAACATAAAAATCTCTAACAATATAGGCTCAAAACAAACATAACAATTTCATTGAAAAAAAATTGCACAACTCACTCAATCACTGCAAAACCCCATTAATAATTCATGTTTCAAACACAAAAGATAGTATGATGAAAATATAATGAGAAATCATACAGGAAATTATCTACAATCATTCCTCACTCCATCACCATATTGCTACATAAAATTCTGGTTGAATCATGCTTCTACTGGCATTTACTATTATTGTGAACTACTATATATTTTCTGCAAGATTCCTTGCACAATCTGCACACAATATTTGTCTCATGCACACACTCTTCCTTACTCACTTAGCCATCACCCAAAAAAAAAACCAACTCAATACTTTTTCACAAGTATATGCCAAATTGTCCTCAATTTTCTCCAAACCAATACCACAAGCAAATACCATGGTTATGTCAATACCTAGGACACATGTACCATGGAAATATCCAAACCAATATCACAGACAAATACCATGGTTATGTCAATACCCAAGACACCTGTACCATGGTAATATCCAAAACAATACCACGAGAAAATACCATGGTTATGTCAATACCCAAGACACATGTACCATGGTAATCTCCAAACGAATACCACAAGAAAATACCATGGTTATGTCAATAACTAGTACACCTGTACTATGGTAATCTCCAAACCAATACCACGTGCCAAACTACTCCACACACATACCAATACCATGGTAATGCCAATACCAAGGACACATGTACCATGGTAATACCAATACTAAGGGCATTTTTACCATGGTAATACCAATACCAAGCCTGCAACCAATCATCAAACATTTTTCATGTGCAATAACAACCATACATAAGTACAAAATCTGCACATAAGCGAATCAGCCACACACTCAAGCCACATGCAACACAATCATCTGCAATACATGCCCAGGTTGACATCAATGCTAACCATTAATCACTGCAACACAACATCAATGCCAACAATCTCCCCCTTTGGCATTGATGGAAACCTCAGTTGAACTATCCAACTGATGCTCTCTAAAATTCATCTCCTCATGCACTCCCCCCTTGACATCCACGAAAAAGGGAAAAAGTCATCAAACACTCTGCTACAAACATAATAACTCCCCCTGAAGACTAGATGGATCTTATCACAATGCAACAATAAACAACAACACTCCTCATGGCAGCATGATAGCAAACAATGGCAGCAATATCTCTCTCTGTCTCCTAAAGCAGCAACATCAGCATAATGTGGGCAACAACATTCTCTCCAATCTCAACGAGCAGCAAAAAAACATCCTCTGATACAATAACAACAGATGCATGATGACCATAAACAACATGATCATCCATCCTGTCTCAAGCAACAACACAATACCCATAATTGATTAACAACCACATTCTACACTTTCTCCCTCTGAGCATCATCATCATCAACTTGCAACCAATTCCTTCTAGTTGAAGGCTATGCCTCATGGATCAAGGAACTCACTTAACACAATATGACTGATATGTAATACAGGATTGAAGCAACACCCATCAACCCTCATGAATGGCTAGTTCATCCCTCATCAATGGATACTAGACACCAATACTCTCTCTCCAACATGACCATGACCAATGATATCCAATACAATGTAAGTACATGGTTGTATAATGAGATACAAGCCTACCATATGACTATAACATTACATACAATAGCCTAAAGATGGTTGCAACAACTCATAAAAACACAAAATTGACATGACTCATAACTCTTCCTATCACCAACTCATGACAACATGAACCCAAAGACTTGAACACTTGATTATAGGGCCTCATGAACATGATACATGACTGCAAATGATGAAGTACAATATGAAACTTATGGTTGTTACATGATGCTCAAAACTTTCCAATACATAGCCAAAAACTCATGCCTCTCTTTAAGGCATACTCAATCAAACTCCTTGACCAATAATATGTAAATATCATCATGCATAATACCATCCACATGCACAAGGTAGATCTATCTGTATCAATGCACCATCTTCTAGCAGCAAAAATTATGATAGTAGCAGCAACCAACCAACATAAAATATATGACAATGAGCAATAGTAGCACATATCGAGGATAAAAATTGAGCAGCGTAAATCAATCTGTAGCAGCAACACCTAACACAAAATATATCTCATGAACTTGCCACAACAGCATATGACCATCATTTCACATCATCCAAAATGCACCAACCAACACATATATATAGTAGTAGCAGCAAACATGTCAAAAGTATGTGCACTATTTTCATTAGGAAGCAACCATTCTCTCAAGGTAGCAGAAATCAAGTCAACACATCTCACATAATAAGAGAACTCAAATAAAATAAGCCTCAATCTATTATGGCAGCAAACCATGGATCCATGAAACAACAAATCTGACCAGGAAATCCTCCAACTTATACTAGCAAATCATATCACTAGTAACCACCAATCCACATATGCATAATGCCAACAATTAAGCAGCAACAAATAATATTCAACTTGGAGCAACACTAAACTTGTAGCATAAGATTTATCAATAGCAACACCAATAACAATGAACCATAAAAGATCTATTAAATGTAGCATAGGCAAAGTAACAACAACCAATCTCCTCAATGGTGGCAAAGAACATAGGTGAGAGATCATGCAACATTGTGACCAATAACTCAATATATGATGGCAATAACATCGCACCATATGTAATAAAAGTAGTAGAAACTAACATACTTATTTTATATATATAAGTGATGATCGATTATGCCTCACACAAGCTCTAGAGAAGCCAACCATGATGTGCATTCTTTATCATGTGCTCCATAGAGGCCAAAAACAACACCATCTAGCAACAATATAAGAGCCATAGACATGCATATGGAGCATAAAACCAACAACTAAATGTATAATCATCATACATCAAATCAACATGTGACCATACTCTTGTTCAATAGTTGAAGCAAGTGAAATAGATCATCTCATATGCATATGAATTGTGGATTCTAATCACTGGAACTAATGCATGTCAATATTTCTCACTAACATACACAACTTGTTCACATAAGACAATTTTTCATGCATGCTCAAAACAACCATAAATCTGAAGATAATCAACTGCATGCTAAGTGATACAAAAACTATGAAGAACCATGTCAATCATGCTGACTGAAAACATATGCTCCATAGACTCTAATAGCTCTTGCAATGATCAAGATTAGAAAAATGCATGGCATAGAAAGCTTTTCCAAAATAACCTATTTTTCCTCTTATGCTAGAATGGATCATTATGCCATCAATAAACCACTAGAAATTGGAAGCATGTGAGATGCTCGACATGCACATGTGTCATCTCTAAATAATCTCTAGCAACAAAAAATTTTAGTGCTACAAAATCATGAAAACCACCTGCAACATAATTTTCAAACAAACTCTCCAATATGGCAACACCTATAATGATTTGCATGTAATCTATAATGTGGACATATGCTCCCCCTAAGACCATGCAAGCCTTAGTTTTTAGTGGGAGTGTCTTGCTACTCCTTTCTTCTCCAAATCGTGTGAGGGTGACCCTTGGTATGCACATTCTTATTTGGATTCTTAACTAATTGGCTTTGAATGACTTTCTTCCTTTGATTGGATTGTCTAAAACACATGGGAAACTTTCAATCATTGGTCGTATGGCCCACGTTATCACAAACATAGCATCTAATATGTCAATAAAGAAACATATGCTCAGTGAGGATATGAAAGATCCTCAAGTTTCCTTGATGGAATCCTCATCGAAGAATTCACGATATAGAAAGGAAGAAAGAGTTTCATTAGGAATTCAAACTCATGGGATTGAAGGGATGATGGTATGATGACTTAATAGGAAAGCAGGTCTAAAGGATAAATTTCTTTCGTTCAAATAAAGCTGCTACAGGAAGTCTAGATGACTATAAGGAAATATGAGGTATGTATGCTTACATAGGTTATTATGAAATTCATGTCATATGGTTGCAGATAATATGGATCACTATTTCCATCTTCAGAAATATGATCGAGAGAAGAATGGATCTCCTCCTCTAAAAGATTTCAGGAAGGCATAAGCCACACTAGATTAAACCAACATAATATGTTCTCATATGAATCATGAGGAAGTTGGCTACAATTGAGGAATTCTGATTTGAAGCTCCTGGCAATGAAGTGTGAAAAGAAAGGAAGATATCGCGAAAATATGCAACAAATGTAGAAGGCTTTCATCATCCAAGACCAAGAAGAGTTGACTAGAATATCTCCCAGAAAGATATGAAGACTTTGATAGGAGTCAGAAAAAGATGGAGACCCTTGACAATGAATATATATGGGAAATGTGTTAATATGCATACAAGATGTTAATGCCTACAGGAAGATGAAAGACCATCACAAAGGTAATTTGTATTTAAGTGTTCATTTATTTTTGAAATAATATCTATATTGGCATATGTAGGACTGCCAAAGGGAAGATCTGTGGATGAATTCCAAGAGGACCATATTGAAGGATGTAAGATCCTTCTGGAAAATATGGCATGAAAGCAGAATGACATGAAGCAAATCCAGATGGAAAACTGATGGATCACTTTCTGATGAAATGAGGACATGAAAATCTCATGGATGAAAGTGATGGGTTGTCTATGCCCTATGAATAAGTCCCTAAAATATGAAGACTCCATGACAAAAGAAATTGATGGCATTGAAGAAGAGAGGAGGTCTTTAGGAAAATGGTTGTTCCATATGAGGAGCTGTTGTAGGTCCCTAGTTAAGAGGGAGCCAAAAAAATAAGTTTCTTACTTAGAAGAAACTTATAGAATTCCTAAGCCAAGAGGGAGCTAAGGTACATTCCTTATTGGAATATGACCTCCCTATTTGAGAGGGAGAGATAGACATGAATTGTTGGTCTTCACCTGGGAAGATAGAATGGAGGATTGGGTAATCATTTGACACATGATGGTCTTTGAGGATGAGATAGGGCATCCAACAGAAAGAGTAGTCGTGGAGGACCAATATTCTTTGAGGGTTGGGGAGTCCAAGATAAGAATAGTCCTCATGCAACACACCCTGAGTACCCAAGAAGGGATGTTTCGAGAGAGACAACGATGAGGGTGTCTATAAATCATTGGTCTCGCAAATATTGATCTCAGATCTTGTGGAGATAAGGAGTTGTTAGTCAAGGCCTTGCTATGTAACAATTTTGGTTGATATGATGCTATACAAGTGAGTTACCAATCTGAATTCATCTTATGAGAAATTCTTTAGATTAAGAAAGTCCAAGTACCATTATGAATACCTCCCTAGTTAAGAGGGAGTGTTGAAAAGTGTAACTAGGTTCGGTCTTCATATGACATGTAATTATGATTTTATGTAATGAGATGTAAAGAAGAAGAAGAAAAATTATTATATTGACTTGCTTCATGGGTTTCATGAGCAAGAGATTTTATTTTTGAGTAAAGACTCTCATTGAGAATATTTAGGAATTATTTGTCATCTAGTCATAAAATGATAAAGTCATTGTCATGTAATGAAGTCATGTTACACTTTGTAAAAGGTCAAATTTGCCTATGTAAAGTATCCTCCAATACCTTGTCACTTATCTTCTTCAATTCGACCTACAAAGGTGGAAGAATATGCTAGAAGAAGTCAGCCTAACTATTGAGATCATGTCGGCCTAAAGGACATGAGAAGAAGTTTATATATAGCCTAACTCGGCCTCACTTAAGGGCATGTAACTCGACTTGCATCTGATAAATAGAAGTGCGACGAAGGGGCAGCGAAAGAGTTTCTTCTGGGGTAGCGAAGGAGAAGGTTTCTTCTAGGGAAGTGAAAGAAAGGTTTCTTCTGGGCAAGCGAAGGCGGGTTTCTTCTAGGGCAGCAAGAGAAGGATTCTTCTGGGTGACTGAGATCTAGAGACCAACATTCTCAAGAGGAGACCCGTGAAAGCCTAGAGACTGAGATTCTCTAGAGGAAGTCGAGAAAGAGCATTGTGAAGGAGAGAGACCGAGTTTCTCTAGAAGTAGCCGAGGAAATTAGATTAATAACAAGAGGACAGTTGAGAAAGGGAAGAGGTGGAGCATCAAGGATAGTGACAAGGTTCTTGGGAGGATACTAGAGTCAAGGGTTTGTGTCATGGTCTTGGTACTCATCAATTGAAGATCTAGAAGAAGAATTTTGATCGGGTTTTCCTCTCAAGAGGCGAGAGGTTTTGGCCCTGGCTGACAAGCCTACATACTGTGTCACTTGTCTTTTATTGTGCATATTGGTAATTTCCTTAATGAAGAAAATACTATAAGCTAAGAAGCAAAAGTGTATCACAAACAATTATCAAGAAGAGAAATCATTTAACCATCCGTGCCCTAGATTTCTTAACAACTTGTACCATGGAAATATTAATATGATGGTAATACCATACCAAGGACACCTATACCATGGTAATACCAATACCAAGCTTGTACTAACACCTGCAACCAATCATCAAACATTTGTAATCTGCAATAGAAACCATAAATAAGTACAAAACCTGCACATAAGCGAATCAATCACACACTCAAGCCACATGCAACACATTCATATAAAATACATGCCCAGGTTGTGTTAAATTGGAAACTAGGGCCAAACTCCATGTGGGTCGGCTTATTTATGGCAGCTGATATTTTTATTGGATCCCTCTCGTCGAGAGGTGTAGGATTGATCCAAAGATCATCCGATTCCGATAAGTATTTATGGAGATATGAATTTATTTTGTTTATGTAATTATAGTCAAGCCGACCAACGCTTATGTAGGCTCTAGAAGCCCAACCGACGTGTCTATTCAACCTCTACATTTTTAGTATAAATAGATGAGGATTTTATGTCATTTAAACATATATTCTTGAGTGATCTCCTCCTCTCCACGTCTTGGGTTTTTGGAGAAGGAGAGTCACAAAAGGAATATGATGTCCTTGTTTGATGATGCCCTAGCCAACGTATGTTGATCCAGCACAGGGACAAGAAGACTCTTATTCGCACCACAGTTAGTCACAGGTAAACTGTGTGGTAGGCCGCAGGCTATACCACCACAACAAAAACTTGCATGGGTCTATTTTGGGGTTGTATTGTGCCCTAATCTCCAGCGTTGAAGCAGAGGGATCACACTAAGTCTATACACAGATACTCACTATCAATGAAGACTCTTTCAACGCAGCAAATGAAGACTCATATACGCTGACCTATCTGCAGCAAATAAGACACATATACGTTGGCAAATGAGACACATATACGCTGGTAAATGGAGACTCATATACGCAGGAAAATCTGCTGTAAATGATAACATATATACACACAGACAATAGAGATACTTTATACGTAGGCAATGGAGGCCAAGGTATGTAGCCGCAGTGATAACAAGCACGGAAGAACCATAGGTACAGCCGCAAGCATAGCATGGTAGCCGCAGTGATACAGTCAGCCGCAGTAATGAAACCACCGTCGAGATCCCACACAATCAATGAAGAATGCATACACAGTCAATAGCAACGAAGCTATGAAGAGCCGCAGTCATATATGAAGCCGCAGTGAGCCGCAGTTATATATGGAAACGTAGTTAACCGCAGTTATATATGGAGCCGCAGTCATCTCCACATGAAGCTGAGGCCAAGGGTTTGACTGCACCTCGCTATAAGAACAGTCATCAACTCGGGTGACAGTAGCCTCAGAATATAAGTAGATAAGCATATCTCGGTGCTCTCACAATAGTGCATTCGCAGTCACAATGAGGAAAAGGTTTACAATTATACGGTGGCATACATGTAGCAGCCCTAACACAATGGAACAGCAGTGAGATGGTGGCATATGTGTAGCAGCTCCAACACAATGAACAACAGTGATAGAACTCTCAGCAAACTATCTCTGCAGAATCGTGTTGATGAAATAAGTTTCCATGATGCACAATATTCAGATCTGCGATCTCAATCTAAATATCAGTACTGTACATTTGCTCAGCATATTAATATGCAGTCACCATGACAAGGATCATAAGCAGTAATGTTTCTAATGGTTATAGTCTCTACATAATGAGAATGATAAAGATGAATAGTCTCAGTTCATGATGATGAAAGATGCAGTGTAAATGGACATGTTAAGCAAGGGCAACATGATGATGAATGACGTACATTAGCAAGGGCAGCATGATGATGAATGAAACAGTGGGCATGATAAATAATGAGCAGCATGATGATGAGAGCAGGAGCAGCTCAGTCATCAAGGTTCAATACATGTGACAGTACAACATGGTGTCACATAGTTGTGTGCAGCAAATGGACGAAAGGTAGCACTACGATAGGTGAAGTCGTCACCTTGGAGAATCAGTTGAAGTTGAATGTCTACAACTGATCTCATCATTATAGAAGACGATCTATGCTCAGATCTAGACAAGTCAAAGTGTTGACTTCTGTTGTAAATGTACTCTCTCTCTCTTTCTCTGCTGAACTTTGAAGATAAAAGAAGAATTGATCAAGGGTTTCCCCACACGTTGTGGGGTTTGTCCCTGGCTCGCGCCATATCTTGTGTCCTCTTGTCTTGACTTGTCTTCTGCGACTTTATATTTATGTTCTATCTGCAGTTTATTGTAATGTTGATGTGATTGCTAACAGTGAAAATTTAAATAAATTGCTCTAGCATAGAATATACCTAATCTTAACATGGTATCAGAGCTGAGGTGAAGACAATGCCCAAGCAAGAGTGAAATAGCAATCACCGAAGACAGTTGGGACAAGACAAAAGGATTAATGGGTTCCTCATAATTCAGTGAGGGTGGATTCATAGCAAAGAATGTTATCAGAATGGCGCAGCGGAAGATTTTGGTGGTCCATCTTAAGATCACCTCATTGGGAAGTTCGGATCTAAGGGTGGAAGGAAAGACGGATGCCTTGTTCAAATAAGTTCGGCCGTTATAAGAAGGAGTGTCCGAATGGCAGAGACACATCTCTTGATGAAGATAACAATCATTCCTGGGACATCTTCAATGATCAAAAGAATGACTGGTAATGCAGGTCATCAAGGAAATGGTCGACTCTTCCACGAAAGCAAGGAACCCCAAAATCTCTTTTATGTACCTGATCGAACCTGATGTCTATCTCGGAAATGGAAGTCAAAGGTTACAAGGTGGCACTTATCGATGGAAAGGTACGTGTTTGAAAATAGATTTTTTTTTAAAAGATGTTTTTGAATTCAGGGTTGTATCAAATTGCAGGAAGTCCACTGGGGACCATGTCCATTGACTCAGCACCGAAGGTCTGCGAGACAAATGGTGACTAGGATGCCTGAATTCAAAAAGAAGCATGAAGGTACATGTCTGAAATGTACCAAAGGAAAATATTATAAGGGTACCATTCCCCTCATGCAGCAGGTTCACAAGTTTGGAACAACCCGAGGAGTTTGAGAATCATGATCAAGGAATCTCATGTATACAGGTGGAAGAAAGCACTCTATGGCTTGAAGAAAAACACCTCAGGCATAATATGAGAGGATTGATAGCTGTCTAATGCAGCTGAGATTCACTAGGAGTGAAACCATTACTCGAAGGTTGTAGATGATAAACCTCTCGTACCGGCACTTATGTCTGACAGGTGCAGACCCTCTCATTTATAGGAGACAGAGGGAGTTGGATTCTGAATGTGAGAAGATAAGTTGCAAGCTTGTGACTGCCTCGAAGATCTTAACTTTCAGAAGTTATATGGTAATGATGTCGGACCAGATTTGGGAAATGCCTTTGAGTTTCATAAACTCATTCACATTGATGTACTTGGAGAACCTTTGTCTGGACGTATGGGATGCAGTTAGCATGGTGAGCTCATATTTGAGCCTCACTGGATTGGTGCCAAGAATATTCTGAGATATCTTCAGGGCACAATCTCTCATGGATTGAGATACACTGGCGGAAATATGAAACCACATGATTATTCGAATGATGAGTGGGCAGGAAGTATGGAGGATCACTAGAGCACTTCCCAGTGTTGTTTCTCTTTGGAATCTACCTCGATATCCTGGATGAGCAGGAAGCAGAAGTCAGTGACTCTGAGCAGAATACATTGCTGATAGCATGGCCTTCTGTGAGGTAGTCTGGTTGTTGAAACTCTTCAGTGAGCTGTTTGTACACATGATGAATACCACTGTGATTCTCTGTGACAACTAGAGGTGGGATTCGATTATTGAGGAATCTCGTATTCGACAATTGCTCCAGCAGATAGACATCAATTACTGCCTTATCTAGGATATGGTAAGTCGATGATCAAGGAGGCTCCATCACACTGAGATGATGTACAAGACAGAGCCCTGAGGAAAGATCAAATTTGTGATTTTCCCGAACAACTTGGAGTCGTCGAGAGACCTTTGTAAAAGGGTCCTGCATGCTACATACATTGAGCTCTAGGAGCTTTGGGGGGCTTGCAGTTCTATTGGAGCAACATACGACCACAGGGTGACTCACCCTCCCCTGGTGGTGTGCACTGAAACAAGATGATTCGCTCTCTTGTGGGACAAGATGATTCGCTCTCTTGTGGGACAAGATGATTCGCTCTCTTGTGTAGCAGGATGATTAGTTCTCCTGTGAGGCCTGGATTGATGTGTTCTCCATGGCGATTGTAGCAGGATTGATGTGTTCTCCTGTGAGGCCTGGATTGATGTGTTCTCCATGGAAGCCTGGATTGATGTGTTCTCCATGGCGATTGTAGCAGGATTGATGTATTCTCCTGTGAGGACAGGATTGATTAAGTTCTCTTGTCGAGGCTTCCTACCCATGCAATCTGGGACTCATGGGAAGTACCTCTCATCTGATCAATGAGTAGGAAAATGAAGTTAGGGACCATAGTGATACCAATGGATGCATCGTTGTATCTACCGTACTCCCTACGCTAGGATGTCCTCCATTGATCTGGGATCAATGATACTGGTCTGAGACCAGTGGTAGGAGTTGTACATACTATGATGCTAACTTCGGGTCGGCTGAGACTGGTCTGGGACCAGTGGTACATACTCCGAGACTGACTTCGTGTCAGTGCAGTACTGGTCTGGGACCAGTAAGAGTCGTACATACTATGACGCTGACTTTGGGTCGGTTGAGCCTAGTCTGGGACCAGTGGTACGCACTCTGAGACTAACTTCGGGTTAGTGGAGAATGATATGACTCATTCTCGATCAATTCTTCTTCTTCATAGTTCAGCAGAGCTGAGCAGAGCAGAGCTACCAAAGCCAGCAGAGCTGAGTAGAGCAGAGCTAGCAGAGCCAGCAGAGCTGAGCAGAGCAGAGCTAGCAGAGCCAGCAGAGCAGAGCTAGCAGATCCAGCAGAGCTGAGTAGAGTAGAGCAGAGCTAGCAGAGCTAGCAGATCCAGCAGAGCTGAGTAGAGCAGAGCAAAGCTAGTAGAGCTGAGCAGAGCCAGCAAAGCTGAGCAGAGCCAGCAGCAGTAGTGCAAGGCACTAATGGCAGAGATAGTACAGTCGTACATATGGATCAGCGGATGGAGTTCTCCCTAGTTGAGAGGGAGTGTTAAATTGGCAACTAGGGCCAAACTCCATGTGGGTCGGCTTATTTATGGCAGCTGATATTTTTATTGGATCCCTCTCGTCGAGAGGTGTAGGATTGATCCAAAGATCATCCGATTCCGATAAGTATTTATGGAGATATGAATTTATTTTGTTTATGTAATTATAGTCAAGCCGACCAGCTCTTATGTAGGCTCTAGAAGCCCAACCGACGTGTCTATTCAACCTCTACATTTTTAGTATAAATAGATGAGGATTTTATGTCATTTAAACATATATTCTTGAGTGATCTCCTCCTCTCCACGTCTTGGGTTTTTGGAGAAGGAGAGTCACAAAAGGAATATGTTGTCCTTGTTTGATGATGCCCTAGCCAACGTATGTTGATCCAGCACAGGGACAAGAAGACTCTTATTCGCACCACAGTTAGTCACAGGTAAACTGTGTGGTAGGCCGCAGGCCATACCACCACAACAAACACTTGCGTGGGTCTATTTTGGGGCTGTATTGTGCCCTAATCTCCAGCGTTGAAGCAGAGGGATCACACTAAGTCTATACGCAGATACTCACTATCAATGAAGACTCTTTCAACGCAGCAAATGAAGACTCATATACGCTGACCTATCTGCAGCAAATAAGACACATATACGTTGGCAAATGAGACACATATACGCTGGTAAATGGAGACTCATATACGCAGGCAAATCTGCTGTAAATGACAACATATATACACACAGGCAATAGAGATACTTTATACGCAGGCAATGGAGGCCAAGGTATGTAGCCGCAGTGATAACAAGCACGGAAGAACCGCAGGTAGAGCCGCAAGCATAGCATGGTAGCCGCAGTGATACAGTCAGCCACAGTAATGAAACCACCGTTGAGATCCCACACAATCAATGAAGAATGCATACGCAGTCAATAGCAACGAAGCTATGAAGAGCCGTAGTGAGACGCAGTTATATATGGAAACGTAGTTAACCGCAGTTATATATGGAGCCGCAGTCATCTCCACATGAAGCTGAGGCCAAGGGTTTGACTGCACCTCGCTATAAGAACAGTCATCAACTCGGGTGACAGTAGCAGCTCAGTCATCAAGGTTCAATACATGTGACAGTACAACATGGTGTCACATAGTTGTGTGCAACAAATGGACGAAAGGTAGCACTACGATAGGTGAAGTCGTCACCTTGGAGAATCAGTTGAAGCTGAATGTCTGCAACTGATCTCATCATTCTAGAAGATGATCTATGCTCAGATCTAGACAAGTCAAAGTGTTGACTTCTGTTGTAAATGTACTCTCTCTCTCTTTCTCTGCTGAACTTTGAAGATAAAAGAAGAATTGATCAAGGGTTTCCCCACACGTTGTGGGGTTTGTCCCTGGCTCGCGCCATATCTTGTGTCCCCTTGTCTTGACTTATCTTCTGCGACTTTATATTTATGTTCTATCTGCAGTTTATTGTAATGTTGATGTGATTGCTAACAATGAAAATTTAAATAAATTGCTCTAGCATAGAACATACCTAATCTTAACAGGTTGACATCAATACCAACCGTCAATCACTGTAACACAACATCAATGCCAACAATTTAGTGTTACAACAAAGGCATCATAATTTCATGTTTTCCTAGATTAATTTACTTTTGATTTCATGCAAGTGTGTTTCCTTTATGCAAGTGTGTTTTATTGCTACAAAATTTGTGTGCTAAAGAATGGTTTGATTTTAGTCTACCTAGTGAAACAGAGTTAAGCATTCAAAGTAGGAAACTTTAATGTGTGAGGTGCCACTTAGTTGTGCTTTACGCTGATATACCAAGACCATCTTCCACCCAGACTCTTTAATATGATAGGATTTCCATTTTGCAACATAGGTCATTTAGAAATTTGGTGAGGATCCTCTTTCTTATGCATATTGCACAAACTGTCTCACAATCTTACTAACCCTGGTTTGACAAAATAAAGTGCACAATGTATCTCAAACTTCAATTGAAATAAAAAGTATATAAATACACCATCAAAAACTTATTCGTCACATTGTTTCAAATGATGGGGTAAATATTGATCACAAGCAAATAAAAGGTATTAAAGAAATTTCCTTACCTTGTTAAATTGTAGCAATAAAAGGCTTCATTTGACTTGTGCCTTAGTCAAATGGAGAAATTTGAATTTCCACTTCAGCAAGATGACTTGAGTTGCAGTTAGCAGGAGTGACATGGCCAAATCACTCAATTAAGTCAGTCAATTCGAGTTTATGGGAAAGAAGTAGAGTTGTGCATGAGTTGATTACTAAGATCTAGATATCTAGTGGAGTTATATTTAGTGAAACTCAGTTATCTGAGATCTAGTCTAGAATAGAGTCAATATGAGTTTAGTTGAGTAGTTGTAACTATTGTTAACTCACTAATCTCTTAGTTAACTAGTCAATTTACTAAAAATAACCCTAGTCATGCATGCAATTTGAATTGCCTAGTGGAGTGGAGGAAAAAGGCATAATTGTAATCATTATTGTATACTAGTGAGTGTACAGAGTTTGCATTGAGAAAGTGAGTTATTTCTCTTGGGATTTGCACAAGGAAATAGGAGCTTCCCTATTTTTTAGGAGCAGGAATTACGCAAGGAAATATGAGGAAGCAAGAGACCTATTTTGCCTAAGTATTGGGCAGAGCAGACTAAGGAGGTGGAGATCAGTATTGCAGCGCAGAGGGAGATTCAAGCATTGAAGTTATCATTTTAACATATCATTGTTCTCATTTGATATAATAAAAACAGAGGATGGGTTTTTCCTAGTTGGGTTCCCCAGTAAAAAAATGTGTTCATTGTGATTAAATGATTGCATGTGTTTCTATTGTCAGTTTTCCTTCTGTAGAATTTAGTAGAAGAAATTTTTGTCTATTGATTTCAATCTGATTTCATTAGCAGCTACAAATTTCGAGTTATTTCTACATGGTTTTAGAGATATTGAAAACTACATAGAAATCAAGTTCCTAATCATCTCTCAAAGAAATTTCGAATAGCAAATTTTTGGTGCAAGTATTTTCTTTAGTGCAGGAACAATGACTTTCAATGGATTGAGGCTTGAGTATGCATTGGAGGGAAATTCAAATTTTTGTGCTTGGAAAGATAGGATGGAAGTTGTGCTAGATGACAATGGAGTTTTAGAGTACACAAAAATAGATATTCCAAAACAAACAGCATTAGATGCACAACAACTAGCCTAATGGAAGAAAGATATTGCAAAATCCAAGAGGATTATCTGGGAGGGAGTCAAAGACCATGTGATTTCGAATTTTCATGGAAAGGAGACTACTTATGCCATGTGGAAAACCCTCATAGACCTATTCCAAAGCGATAGTGATGTCAAGAAGATGACATTGAAATATGAGCTCAGGAACATTCAAATGGGTAAAAATGAAATTGTTGTTCAATAGCTATCCAGATTCACTCAGGTGAGAGATGAACTTGGAGGAGTATGAGAGACTATGCCATCATTTGAACTTGTGAGATTAACACTCCTTGGTCTACCAAATTCCTCACACAACTATCAAGATTCAGTTAATGGAAGAGACAAGCTCCTAGATTGGGAGAGACTTTGGTCTAACTTGGTGTAGGAGGAGATCAAAAGAAACACTAGAGATGGTGTCACATCCAAAATTGATGAGGAGGAAAACCTTACTTTAGCAAGCAAAGGAAAGAAAACCAAAGGCAAAAGATACCTAGGAAAGGTAGAATCCAGCCAGAACCATGGCAGGAAGAAAGACCTTAGTAAAATTAAATGCTTTCACTGCCATGAGTATGGACACTATGCAACCAAGTGTCCACACAATTCAAGTTAGATTTCACCCTAATTTCATGCATGTCTAGTATTGTACAAGGTAGTGTATGATACTTAAACTTTGGTGCTTCATTTCATATGACAGGAAATAAGGAGTTCTTCGGTATCTTAGAGGAGAAGGACCTAAAATTATACATAGAGCTTGGATATGATAGAAGGCATAGTACCAAATGGATTGGCACTATCACCTTTAAGAGGGAGTTAGGCTCCCATCTTCACCTATAGAATGTAATGTATGTGTCTGGTCTAAAGAAAAATATAGTTTTTGTAGTTGTACTAGAAGACAAAGGATATGATGTGGTATTCAGTAGAGAAAAGGCCTATCTAAAGCATGTTTCTTCTAGATAGGTTAAGCAAATTGGTATTCAAGTTAGAAATCTCTACAAGCTAGAGGTGGATGCATGCATTTCCATTAGAAAAATTTTGATACCTAGAATGGGTCTCTTAAGGAATATTATAAATAATAATGGAAATAATAAAATAAGATTGGATTACATCATCAAATTTTGGAGGGAAAAAAAAACTAATTTTTCAATTCATATTTTCAACTTATCTGCCTACAGTTTTACTCAATTTTTTGGCAAAAACACTTGTTTGATGTCGAATTTAATTCCTCATCCAAAAAGTACCCATGTTACATACTTTTTATGGACAATGCTACATGAAAAATGAGAAATACATGAAAAAACATGATTGCAATCATGCTTTTAGCGGGTTAGTAGATCCGTCTTGACGCTTAGTAGATCCAGAGTTATTATGGATCTAAGTTGATAATTAATTTATCTCAAATTAATTAATTAAAAAAAATCCATATCAACACATGTCATATTGATCATGCAATATTGAGAACCTGTGGTATTGGTCCATTATATTCTAAGAAAAACTTTTTACAATTTAAGAATTTACTAGTAGTAAAGTTTACCAATCATTTAATTTGTATGGCTACACTAATTAACCTACTTTCAAATGAAATCATTTTCTCTATGGGATTCTATGTGCAAGTATTGTTCATTGCAGCGAATAGGAGCGCATACTTTTTGTCCTCCTTCTTTCAATTAATTTTTGACACGTGTCCTCCTTCTTTCAATGGACTTGACAGCTTGTGAACCGCTCAGGGGTATTGGGGACCTCCGCCTATGGCTTTGTTTCCTTCCCCGTTGATATCCTCTATCCTATAACCACTCTCGCTACCTATTGAATCTAGTCATTATAGTGAGGCGACACTAGCTTTTCAACTCCCACCTTTGCACTTGTATTTTCTTACTCTGCCAATGGGTGATCAACATCCTATACTATTCTATTTTTTCTTGCCTCCACGGATTATACTTCGAGTACCAAAGCTTTTACCCAGCGAACCATCCAAAATGGGACTTGACTAGGTAACGAAACCTCGGTTAAGCCCGTTTACGATGAATGGATTAATGATTTCTTTTTGCAGGTGATGTGTTTATCTCATGGTATGGTTATGAACGATGGTATAGCTCCATCCCTACTACAAATATCTCTAGGTACCTTTACCTCCTATAATGCATAAGGTGGTGTCCCCACTTATGTTACTTTGGCTTTGGTAGCTTGTGAGCCGCTCAGGGGTACCGAAACACCAACATCAAACACTGCCCATTCAAACAAATGCAGACTCAACGGCCCCTAGGGCATATACTCATACACCAGCATCTTCTCCCCGTCGTCGATATAGTACCTGAGGAGACCCACGAGGTGTCGATGTCTAACCTTGGTAAGGACGATGATCTCTGCCTGGAACTCGCTCAGCCCCTTGCTACTCACCTTCGTTGCCTCCATCCGCTTCACGAAAATCTTTATATTGTCGAAGGTTTGTTTTCTCCGCATAGGTTACCACGGATCCACGACCACACGAATCAATAACACTAGTTTGAATATTTTGTAAGCAAACTCCTCTGGACATACTACTGTGCTTTTGTGCTTCTCCCAACAACTATTAAAAACACAACAGATTCAGTTCGTGCCTGATAACCTCACCATAGAACACAACAAGTATAGCCAATACAACTCTCCTCAATGGAATCTCATTGACTTCAATAGTATTTTTCTCCGAATCCTCAATGCCATAAAGTTATTTGAAATCAATTCATAAAACTCAAATTAATGCAACTAATAGACCATTCTAGAGATTTGATGGCCAAATTCCTCGTTGGAAAATATTTTCTATTTGATTTTGTTTGAAGTGCTCTGAATTGGCTCAGGACGACAAGATTTCTCTCATACACTTGTGGGACAATAGACCCAACAACCATAATAAATACTAAGAAAAATTAATGTGGCTCAGGAGGACAAGATTTCTCTCATAAAATTGTGCGACAATAGACACAACAACCATAATAAATATTAAGAAAAATTGATGGGGCAAGTGGCGATGTGTATAATTATATTCTAACATTTTACAATCCACGTTTTATAATATCGATTTTTTATGATCATAATCTCACAAACATGGAGGAGAATTTGCATAATGACGGAATGTATGACAAGAAATATGGTGGGAGGTTATTGATTCCTTCTTATAACTGCCACATGTTAGATCTGTAAAAACATTTGTCACCCTCATATCTCGACATGTCAACGCAAAATCATTCTCAAACCGAATGACGATGGCATATGAACGAATCAAAGGGTCCAATATCTGCATAGTTTCAATAGGATGAGGTGTTTTCACTTGCATTGTTATTCATTCTGGTCAAAGGTCAGAGTAGTGAGGAAGAAAGAGTAACAACATGTAGTGACCATGGCAGTGGGAAATGGTATGATGGTTTCAACTTATTCCAAAACATCCTCCAATACATATCTCAAATTGACTAGGCACATAAAAGATCCATTGGAAGTGTTTTGATAGGTTCATTGTCGTGTTAAATTAACCATTGAATATATATATCAATGCCCAGTCAAAGTTGACACTCATTGTAACTATATTTCATGAGAGCTTATTCGTAAAGACATGCTCCTTCACGTCATCTTTAACATGTCACATGTAGTGGTGGTATTTGAAACAAGTTGAGAGTAGTATACTTAGTCAGTGAATGACATGGATGGTCAAAAGGAGTGCCAAAGAAAACTTTGTCCATGAAGTATAATTTGATGAACATCGTAGAGGGCAAAAATGTGCATAAAATTTGTTATAAACTATGTTTACATATACCTCCACCTGTACGTTGAATATGAAGTAATGAGAAACCAAAACACTACACATGATATTCACAAAAGGTTCAATCCTAAAATGGTTGGTCTGCCAAACATGGTCGCTGCTCTTTGAATTTCCTGCAAAATAAATGAAACCAGTGTTAATTAAAATATTGGATTGATATAAACCTTGAATATTCATGTAACGCAGTTTATGACATAAGGTATGGTGTCATTTTGTTTCATTTAATAAATTTAGGGGTGATGAAATGTTTGTAAAACGTGGATTAATAATGACTTTTATAACTCTTTGACCCTTTGGTTTGGTGATACCTGTAAGAGTATTTCAAGCTCATGAACCTATGGATTTACATTCTATCCCCATAAAATGTAACATCAAATACATTTTTGAAATTATTATCACATTGGCACATGGTCTTTAGATCAAACATTGGATACAAGCTAACTGGCCTAAGGGAGAGGTAGATCTACGAATAGGCCTAAGGGAGAGGTAGATCTGCGAATAGGCCTGATAAGGTTTTTCACAATTATCTTTTCCAATGTGGAAGATAAGGAACATATTTTTGAAGGAGGGTCATATTTTCTTAATAATGTAGGACTTTACATGAATATCAACTAAAAGAGAAATATGACGAACTTATTTAAGTTTATATATATATATATGAATATGATTAACAACCAAAATAAGATTTAGAGTCTAATCTAATTATTTTATATATCAAAATGATGAAAATTATAAATTTTTAGATGATTTTTTTTATTATTAAATCTGACCCACCCTTCTAATTTTTTTCTATTCAATAAACAAAAATTTTAAAAGCACTATTTTGAAATAAACATCCCTATCAACTCAAAGACAAATAAGACAAACTTATTTAGTTTTTTAGAAAAGTTATATATATATATAGAATTTAGAATCTAATATAATTATTTTATATATCAAAATAATAATGAAAATTATATAATATTTTTATTAAACCTACCCACTCATCTAATTTTTCCTATTTAATAAACAAAAAATTTAAAATCACTATTTCAAAATAAGCATGTGTATCTACTAAAATAGAAATATGAGGAACTTATTTCTTAAGATATAATTTTTTTTAATGTGAAATTAAAAAAAAAAAAATTATCTCAAGAAATTTCATTTCTCTCCATACTTAATATATCATAATTATAAATTTATAATAATTTTTAAATTTCCGCGTTCCTAAATACCATGGCTAATTTTAATTGTTTGCACAACTTTATTAATCTTAAACTAGTTTTATTTCATATGAATCCATGCTCAGAGTCGTTGAATTTAAAATGTTTGAGAAATCTATATATATATACACACTCTTTATTGCTTCATACCTAACCCCTATGACCATAATTTTAAGACTTGGAATGTCGATGAAACCAATTGTCGTGGAAGGAACGACGTGTGCTACGTCACTCTGTATCGAATCTGGCAGGAACAGTACCGTGGACGATTCTTATGTTACAAAAAGGAAATTATCCTCACCTCCAATACGTGCTACTAAAGCAATGCCCATAAAATGCATTCACGCTTACACTGCGCTCTGAGGAGCCATTTAATGGATTGCAGAAACCTTACCTGCACTTTAATATTAACAACGACCACACGTCAATTAATATGAAAGCTTCGCGATCACTTCTCAACTGGCACCCAAAAGTAGAAATCTCATCGAAATTATCACAGCAGGCCTCCTCGAGACGCGCATCTAGTTATTGTTAAGTTCCCCAAGAAAACTAAATCTCAGATCACTGAGCATCTGGGCTTGCTCTCTGCGTGTGTGTGATTTCAATGGAGGAAATAAGATCGCGGGATCAGGTTTTAGACCTTAAAATCACAGTGGAGAAGCCGTTCCTTGTATTTCCTGCCGAAGAAACAGAAAGGCGATCCTTTTTCCTCTCCAACTTCGACCAGAATTTAGTGTTCACGGTGGAGACCCTGCATTTCTTCGGTAAAGGAATGGAGGACGTCGCTCAGATAGTTGCCAGTGCTCTGAGTAAATTGTTGGTTCCCTATGACTACATGGCAGGGAGACTTGACCTCAATTCCAAGGAGGGTCGGCTTCAAATCGACTGTAACGGTGGAGGGGCACTTTTCGCTTCTGCCATGAGTGAGTTGACATTGGATCAGCTACCAGATATCGCATATCCAAATCCAGCGTTTGCACAACTGATTTTACAGGAGTATGGAGCTGAAAAGCTCCAAGACTTGCCCCTCTTATTCTTGCAGGTGTGCATATATTTTCATGGTGGTTTCTTTGCTTATTTATTTCGAATTTATGGTGGTTTCTTTGCTTGTTTATTTCGAAATTGATGTGACAAACTTATGGAAACCATGGGATAAGTTTTAAAAAATAAAAGTCAGTTTCGATATACAATTTCTTGCACTTAACTGTCCAAGGATTCTTAGATATTTTCACAAATTGGTGTCCAATCTTTTTGGAAATAGGCATAGAATTTTTTTGGAAATAGGTATGGTTTTTTCATAAAAAAAAATTGGATGCAGGTATACTTTTTGTGGCCGTTCAACTTTGATTTTTTGGAAATAAGTGTAGAATATTTTGGCTAAGTTCGGCTGTTCCCACCACCCTGAACTCTTCATCTCGACCTCGCTTCTTCACCAACTCAATATCTAACCTTAACTTTCATGTAACCTTTAGTCCTTTATCCCTGTGTTGCCGGTCAGGGCGGTTCTTATTTCGTATCCTATAGCATAGTAAATACCCCTGATATGGGACTGATATAACACCATATAACACGCCGCGCTTTTTTTTCTCTCTCATCACCGTGGGGCGTGTTATATGGTGTTATATCGACCCCATGTCAGGGGGCATTTACTATGCTATAGGATACGAAATAGGAACTTCCGTCAACCTGTTCATGGCTATGCATCTTCTACTTATGCTGGAACTGGCTATGAATACCTTCCTGTCTAGTCTTTGCTATTGGTATTGCTGGATTCCACTTCATCATCTGACATCCCTGCTTGAGGTGTTTAAAAAAATTATCAGAATATTTTATGTATTTTATAATTATTTTATGTTTTTTTTGGAATTGGGGATATAATTATGGGTAAGATTGTGATTTTGGTGGTTTAAAATATATTTTTAATTATATAAATGGATTTATTATTATGAAAACTGTTTTAAGCAATTGAGCAGATTATATAATTTAAATTTATGATTTCAACATTTCTTTATTAAATTTCTAATAAAATTGGCAAAATTAAAATTGTCAAAATAGAAAAGCTAAACTAGAAATTAAAAAAATAAAAAGTCAATTGAAATACACATTTAAAATTCTAAAATGTTTGTTATCTAAAATGTTTGTTATTATTATTATTTATGGGAAAAATATAAATGATTTTTAGAAATGCCTATTTTTTTGGGTGGCTAAGTTGGGTTGCTCTGGACATTATATTTATGTGTCAAAGTCTTTGATGACCTACAACTTGCACTTGCCTCATTTAACTTGGGTCTCTGTCTTTTTATATATATATATATATTGAAAATAAGTAAAATTTTAAAGATATATTTATGTTGACAAAATTATTTAAAATTCAAAACATATATTTAATGTTTTTCATATAACTAAGATCTCATTAGTAATCACATTTTTTTAGTATAAATTTATTTTAATTCAAAATTTAAATAATAATTTAGAAAAAACTATATTTAATTTAATAAATATAATATTTCAATTGAATTTAGTGTTTATAAAAAATAATTAGAAATTGAAATTTATTAAATTGATCCACTAAATTATAAAAATTGATATATAATTGAAGAAAAATGTGAAAGATATCTCTTTACTTAAACTTAAAATCTATGATTGAAAATTCTCAATAACCAAATGAAATTATATGTAATACACTATGTATAATCATTTTTGTCCGTAACTATATATAGATATGTAAGCCACTATGTATGATATTTTTGTCCATAACTATATATAATCATTATATATATTAAGTGCAGATATCTATTTAAAACAATCACGAAAATTTATCTTCACTAACCCATATGATGTAGAGCACTTGCTTCCTAAGAGATGGAATAACATGTTAATACTAAAATGAGGTCCAATATAAATAATTACGTGTAATTATTTCTGAGCATCATGTAGTAGGATGCAAAACATCCTCAACTATCATTGTGTGCAAGTTAAGGTATCTAATAAGCAATTAAGACATATACCATTCTAACAGTCTTAGCAGGTTATGGAAGTTTCTCAGGCTTTTTGCTGCTTTATTGCTTTCTAGACACACTCAACTCTCCATCTATTTTCTTCCATAGCTCACTACATAAATATTTGTTATGTACTGATTTGGATCCTTCAGTTAAATTAAATTATTATGGCACAGAAGTACATTTTACAATCCAGGGAGTATATAGATGCATTTTCCAGTATAAATGGGGTTGTTGTGTATACTAATTTTATAGTATGTATTGAATACTGACACAGTTTCATCTGAAGAGCGCACCTGAACTCGCATTCATGCAACTTCATCCAAGCTTGTATTTGATGTATACCTGTGAACTTGGAGATGCATATCTCGTCTTCCTATGTTCATGCAAATGGTCATATCTGTATTCAAAATATGCAACTCCATGCTTGACAATCTTTTAAGGAGCATGAAAAACGAGAAACAGGGTTAATAGGAGACTGAGAAACCATGACATATATGGGCTCGTGGTAGTTAACACAAATAGGCTACTAAATCTATAATTACACTATATTTCATCAAACCTGTACATACTGAGATTCATCATTTTAGGAAGATTCAATGGAAGGTATTCAAGGTACAGCAAGGATGGTTTGGAAAAACATAAGGGCAAGAAACATTCTGTTGAATGTAAAGTCAATAGGGGAGTACAGCTCTCGATGGAAACTGCGAATATTGGATACAGGTGATAACTAAGTCGTGATCTTGATCTACTGATTTATTATGATCTTTGCTTTAAATTCTTTGAAAATGTTAACACAAAATGTAATTTTTTTTAATGTCATATGATCACCTAATCAGACCCCTATGACTTCGTGTCTGGGTTAATAGTAGCCTGAGAAACCATGAGTTATATGGGCTTGTCCTAATTAACACAAGTAGGTTGTTAATTCTATAATCAGTTAATTACACTATATCAAAATTGCACATCCCAGGATTCAGCATTTTGGGACAATTTAATGGAATGTACATCAAAGATGGTTTGAGAAAACGATACATAGATGAAAAACTAAGACATTAACTTGGTTACCACCATTACATCACTATCTTTGCTTATTGTGAGTTTTTGCTGTAAATACTTTGAAAATGTATTCTTTTGATGTTAGATGATCACTCATCAATCTCTGTGTAACATAGTAGTTGGGACAAAGCTACCCATATTTAACAACCCAATCCCAAATAAGATATTTTATTTTTACAAAACTGCTCTGTTATTTTTAATGTAATCCAAATGTTAGAATCTTCAGTTTTAGTGATGTAATCTACATCCAGTGTCTCAACTGTTTTAAGTCTCTTAAGTTTTAGTGAATTCTCAAGGAATTTTTAGAATTTTAAGTTTTAGTGATGTTACTATGTTATTTTTAATGGATTTTAAGTTTTAGTGATGTTACTCTGTTATTTTTAATGTAATCTAAATGTTAGAATCTTAAGTTTTAGTGATGTTACTTTGTTATTTTTAATGTAATCTAAATGCTAGAATCTTAAGTTTTAGTGATGTAATTTACATCCAGTCTCTCAAGGGTTTCAATTTGTAAGGAATTTTCAGAATCTTAAGTTTTAGTGAATTCGCAAAAAAAATATAGAATCCTAAGTTTTAGTAATATAATTTACAATGTCTCAAGGTTTCAATTCGCCAAATTCATTATATATTGAAAATTACATTTTAAACCATTTAAATTCACGATATTACCAAAAATTATATTGCCTAGAGTAAAAGTATTAGACTGCTCAGGTATCTTTTGCTTTAATTTTTTTTAACTGGTTCCATATGGCCACTCAATCTTGTGGAGGGTTTAATAATAGCTATCTATAAATCTTTGGCAGGTAACCAGGTTCAAATGTGGAAGCTTTGTCATCGGGCTGGGAATGAATCACACTCTGTTGGATGGATTCTCAGCTGTGGATTTTATGAGAAATTTAGCGTCTGTGGCGAAAGGAGAAAGCCTAGCCGTCGTTCCCCAGCCGGATCGTAACCGTCTGAAGGCTAGAAACCCTCTTCACATAAAGCACGAGCACCTGGAATTCACAAAGTTTTCGAACAGGCCAAACCCTAGCCAGTCGGAGCCCAAATCTTGGTCCAAACTTTCGTGCAAGCTGTTTCCCATCTCCGGAGAAATGCTAGACCGTTTGAAAAGGAAGGCTGGGCAGCAATGCACCAGCTTCGAGGTTCTCACAGCACACCTATGGCAAGCCCACGCTATTGCAGTGGAGAGCCCCTTGGAGAAAACCTGCACAGTGTTATTTGCAGTGGACATAAGATCGAGGATGAATCCACCGTTGCCCAGGGAATTCGCGGGCAACGCGGTGTTTCCCGGGTATGCTCGAGCAACGGCCAAGGAGCTGAAAGAGGCGTCGCTCAGCTGGTGCGTGCAGAGAGTCCAGGAGGGCATAAGCAGAGTGACGGATGAATACGTTCGCTCTGCAATAGATTGGCTGGAAGTGTACAAAGGGGTCCCCTGTGCGGACAGGGGCATCGTCATTTCTCCATGGAAGAGATTGGGATTTGAGGAAATTGAGTATCCATGGGGGAAGCCCTTGTACTCGGGGCCGGTGATAAACAGCTGGATGGATTTTGTGCTGCTGCTTCCCAATCCGGACAAAGAAGGATTGAACGTCTTCATGGCACTGGAAGATCATCATATGGAAAAATTTCGGTGCCTGATAGAATCGTGTTAGTATTTTCAGTTCACTCCCATCTTCCTTCCAAGACAATCTGTCTATGTATATTCTCCTCAGGAAATTCCAGAAAGGGATGCATATATTTCATCCTCCAACACTACCCTTTATACAGTAATGGTTTGGTTGTTTTTTAATGAGCTAGACTAATGGCTTTCATTGGATTTTATTTCTTTAGCTAGCCCTTTACCAATGAGATATTAAATTTCTAGTCCTTTGTTAATGAGCATTACAAATCATAGAAATTCAATCGGTAAAGTCTTCCCTCTGTGTGCACTATAATGACTTCATGCATAATTGGAAGACCTCCCTCAACATTCCTCATCATGCAGTTTTGATTTTTTGGGATTGGTCAAGACTGGTGGCGTTCATTGGATTGGGTTTACTTAGCTCCTCTGGCATTGAGATTTTGAAAATTTAGATGCCGATAACGGTTGAATAGAATGGAAATTACTGGTACTTTGCATTTAACTTCGTCATGACGGGATGTAATCATGCTGGAAGAGAAAATGCAACCTATTTACAGAACAACCAATCTCCTTAAACTGTTATTTCTATTATATATATACACACAGGGGATGCCGCGCCAGAATTCGTTGCATTGATTGGTCTTGACTTTATTGGAAAGAATTCTTTAGCAGGCCACAGGTTGCTAGGCAAGGAAAGCCGAGGAAGTAGAATTAACGAGTTGGTACCTCTTTTATGGAGAATGACCTAAATTGTTTATGATTGGTTGGAGGATGACCTAAATCGTTTATGGTTGGTTGCTTATAACTTGTTTATGGTTAATAATAGAATATTGCTCACAGGTCCTTCAATGAAGTTTGTTCAAATTTTCATGGCAATAGGATTGTGTGCCAAGGTGTGTAGAGTTTGTATGTTGTGTTTTTTTATGAGACTTGAACCAGCTTTAATTAGAGAACTACTTAGAGAGGAGAGGGAGAAATTAGATGAAAATTAATTGGTATTGTGATATTCAACATTTGTATGAACATATTTATTGACCAGTATTGATATAGGTGGATTATAAAATTCATTATATTTAATTAGTGTTCGTAGGTTTTGGTAGAAAAGATTCATAACCATTTTAAATGATGTATAATTAATTTAAAATGACTTGTTCAGCAGCATGGAAAGCTCATAATCAATGCAACTAATGAATTACATTTTGTTATGTTATAAGATAAGTAGGTTACAAAACCTACCGGATTTTATTATACCTTGTTTAGTTGGTAGATAATTCTTATATTTGCATTATGTTATATAATATAGGCACAAATAATCACTTTAACATTGACTGGTTAGATGATGCCTAATTAATTTAAAATGACTTGTTGGGGGTATGGAAAGCTCATAACCAATCTCATTAATGAATAACATTTTGCTATGTTATAAGATAAGTAGGTTATAGAACCGGTCAGATTTTATTATATTTTGCTTGGTTGGCAGTGAATTCTCATATCTGCATGATATAGGCAAAGATAATCACTTTAACATTGATTTGTAGGTTGGTTGGTAGCAAATGTTTATAACAAATACAATCAATAAGCCACTTTAAAAATGACTTCTTGGTTGGCAATTAAGTCCATTCCCAATATGTGGGCGCTAAGAACTATGCTGGCTATGGATCCCATGAGATTTGATCTCAGGTTAGCTGGTTGGTTGATAGCGATTCCGTGAGATTTGATCATAGGTTGGCTAGTTGGTAGCTAAGGTTTATAAGCAATCCAAATAGTGAGTCACCTTAAAAGTGACTTTGTTGGATGACACTTAAATCCATTTACATTGTGGGAAGCTGTATGATCATAAAAGTCATTTTAATATATCACAAGATAAAAGTGTTTGATCATTGTTCATATACACACCCACACAACTCATCCCAGAGTGAAAAAAGAGAAATTTAACAAGGAAACATAAACTATTATCTCAATGGATTGTGTTGTCCCATTAACATAAAAATTATGATTCTAATTTATTGTTTTCAAAAATTAGCACCCTCCACTAATGTTATATATATAAATAACATAGGAATATAAAAAAATACTTCACATTTAATGTAAAAAGGAAAAAAAAGAATTCACTTTTCTTTATTTTATATGCTTTCTAAAAGTTTTGTTTTTGATATCAATTTTATGCTAAGATCCACACTTATATTTTTAATACTTACTATTAAAACAAAATAAGTTATATATATATATATATAATTTTGATTTTAAATTTTTATGTTTTTATTGTGCAATGTTTTAATGTATAAATATAAATTATGATAAAAATAATGGTAAAATAAATTATTAACAATTTTATTTAAAAAAATATACTTTTATTTTTAAAAAATCCCTCACTCACCAAAAAAAACTTATAATAAAGGAGCTCTTGATGGATTCTCCATTTACACCTACCTTGATCAGGTTATTATTGTGTATGAAACAACTCCCAAATGAAACAGCTATAGTATGGGTATAGCAAGAAGGAAAAAAGTTCAACCACCATGGATAACAAGAAGGTAAAATGATTATTATAAAAGGATAATAAACTTAAAATGATATGACATAAATATGGAAAATAAAGATTTCTCTCCATTATAAGTTTTTTTAGTGTATTAAGTACATGCTATAGGAATACTTCTTTAAAATGCTAAAGAAATTATATTATAAGATTGACATATTGAAACTCCTATATTCATGGTGCTCACAAGTCTATCAAAGCCATGCTTTGTATATCCTATCAAAAGTGGGATAATGCAACTTATGTTGAATGACAATCAAATTAAATTTAAGGGAAATTAGAGTTGTTTACTTTTGTAAAAAGGTTGAAAATGGAAACTTAAAATGTGAACTTTGATTATAAGAATTGTAAAGAGTCAACTTGGAGTTGCAAAATAAAATTGGGAAATGACCAATGTGGAGGGAGGGTCCAAAGAGGATTAGATGCTTTGGTGGATTAGGACATACCAAAGCATGGTTTAAGGTCAACACATGTAAAAATAATTTCATGAAAATGAATATAAAGTTTAGAGACAATGCAAGACTCTTAAGAAATGATAAATCAAGGTAAAGAACACTAATATTCAATACAATTCACATGAGCACACTTGTTTAATAAAATTATATTCAAAACAATAAGGCTTGTAGGCTTATTAAATTTTAATGTATTTTTAGAATTTATTATATTCTTTTTTAATTTCTTTAATGTGATAATGGTAGCTTTAATAACTGTAATAATTTCTTACAGAAATTTACCATTTTTAATAAAGTTTAATAAAATTAAATTTAAAACAAAGTAACTTTTTTTGCCTGGAAAGACTACCATTCCCAATTTATTTTCTATTGTGTATACTAAATACTAGTTTATAAATTTACACAGTATTTTATAGTTCTATAGTGACACATTGTAATATAACAGTTGCATACAAAAATGTAGTGTCAAAATTTGTTGTTACATTTGCGTCTTCGTGGCACAAACAACTTGAATGGATGAACAAATATTAAGTTCTAAAGAATTCATCTAATCATGAAGCAAGGTAATTGAAAAATGAAAAAATATAAGCCAATGTAATTAACAACATGATTAAATGAAATGTGTAAATACAGTAGAGAGCAATTCATGGGTAAATGCAAGATATGACATATAATGCATGGTGAAAAAATTTATATGTTGCATGCAAAATTAAATCAATGACTTGTGACGATTGATTTTGAGAGATTAGATGCCCTCATGTTATTATCAAAGAACCATGCAAATACATAAGCAATGATGCAAGCCAAAAAATGTGAGGGAGATTACTTGTTTATTCAATATGGTGAATATCAACACATAAAGGGAAACAATGTTCTACATACAATCACATATAACTAATTTCTTAATTAAGACACAACCTAGATTGAAATATGATTTATAATCATTAATAACAGGAAACTTAAATACCTTAAGTCATTGTGTTAAAATGTAGTTTTATTAAACTATTGTATATGGCCAACATAATAATAAATCTAACCCTCTCCCTTAATGTTAATATTAGAACAAACATTTTCCCAAAATACTAGCTCCTTTGCGCTTAATTTTATTCTTTGTTTCACAATTTGAAATAGAAACTTCTTATGCTTTACTTCAAGAATTTTTTGACTGTTGTATTTTCTAATTTAATTTTTTTGTGTCGATCTAGCCATCCTCCTATAATTTAAGTACATAATTTTGTCAAATCTTGAATCGTTGATCACAAGAACCTTATTTGTGCAAGGATC
This sequence comes from Pinus tabuliformis, assembly GCA_031772625.1. Classification (NCBI taxonomy): domain Eukaryota; kingdom Viridiplantae; phylum Streptophyta; class Pinopsida; order Pinales; family Pinaceae; genus Pinus; species Pinus tabuliformis. The sequence goes on from CM062818.1 coordinate 1,214,779,898, forward strand.
TACAAGGGTCCACAAGTTGGCTCCCAAATGTGTGTGAATATAATAAATCATCTTAGAAGACACATATGGAGTGCATGAAAACAAGGAACAATCAAATACATAAAAACACAAGTAAAAGCTACTAAATATTGAAAAATTATAACATTGAAGATGGTATGCTATAAGGCTAACTATATCTAAGCAAAATTGAATGATGTGATCTGGTATTTTGATTTGGTTTATGAAATTTTCTTACTACAAATTTTAACATTAAAATCTTTATCAAGCATGGTCAATTATGGGGTCAGTAGGGTGTGGGCTATCAGCTACTAAAACATCATCACAAAACTTTGTTTTCAAAATCATCTATGGGAAAATGTGATTGAATGTTATGTCACTGAGCATGAGACTATTATTACACAAGGGAACTATTGGAACCTATGAGTGTGGATGCATGGCTCAACTATATGAGGTCAATGGGAGTAATCATAACGTATTTTTGAAACTAAATCTTTGGAATATTAGAACTTGGTACTAGATATCTAAGCTATTTTTTGAGAGTTGTGATACTTACTATATAATCTATATAGATTCTTGATGTTCACTAAGTGTGGCCATGGTATTTTTTAAGGATCTAATATTTCTCTTATATATAGTATTGTAGACGACTATTCTGGTTTGAAAATTCACACATACAGAATGTAGGTGAATATTCAATAAAAAACATGTAATTTACTATTAAAATTGGTAATATTTTGGTCAATATCATCCATTTAATCATATATATGTAAAAAAATAGGTGAATTTTTAATCAAATTACCGAATATTTTGTTTCGGAAAAATGTTTAAAAAATAGCTTATTTGCGAAATTTCACCCCTAAGATTTTCCGTAAGTGTGGCTATTTTTAGGGTAGGAAAGAGATCTAACTCTATTTTCATTGTCAAACTCTAGACCAATGTCATGGGTAGTTGAAGACATTGGAAAAGATGGTCATATTATTTTAATGTAGTTGAGGTTTCACAATTCCATTGTTCTCTATATCTTAACTACACATTTATAGCATTCTTTCCTAAGCACATATTCAACCCCTTAGTTGGTGGGTGGTGGAGGGTGAAGGTGTGTTACATGTGCAAAATATGAAATCATTTGGTTAAAATAACACAATTATGTGAGGGGTATCAAATGTGTTGATTCAACTTTGTCATTTAGTGTTGCATGTGATCACTATCTTTGACACATGTTGATAATATCTAAGAGAAAATAAAAAGCTTTTGATATTGTATTTGCATTTGTCCAAAATTTTGAAACTTAATTGTTAAAGGCCTCTAAGTCGTTATGTATATGATTTTTGGAGGAATATTTCTCTAATCTCTTGACACATGCAAATAGATTATCTTCCCTAGAGGCTCAACTTTTGATCTCACAATATATACCTATGAATGCCTTATTAGTTTATGCTAGCTCCTTTTCCAAAGTCAATACTATTCTTGGCAAGTCATTTTGAGCTTCCCTTTGATGTTAGTATTCTCAAGGAAATATTTACAACTCTTTTAACTTCTCTTTTATGGTTGCATTCTCTACATCCAATCATTGGTAAGCATCCATAAGCTATAAACTTTGTGGATGTCTCAATCATAGCCAACATTTGTTAAATCATCTCAGGGATTCTAAGTAATCATCAACATTCATACCTTCAAATTCTGCACAATCTCCAACTTTGTAAACGAAATGAAAATTAGGAAATTTACCACCTTGCAATGCCCAAATATAGAAGGCACGTGGAATGATAAGGAAGAACCTTTGTATCATGATCATGCTAGTCTTAATTGAGGTTGTTCTAATACAATCACATTGTGACATGAATAAAACACTACTATAATAATTGGGTGTTGGTTAATATTGGTGTTCAAAGAAGAGTAATTGAAAAAGAAGCTACTATTGTGTCTTATTTTGTGGTGGAGGGGAAGAGGATAATGTTCATAAAGAGGGATTGATATTGAGTGAATATTTAAAGAATTTTGGAGTAGGGAGGTGTAACATCCCTCACGCTACCCCTTGTTTTCGTAATGTTAAAATTGTGACAATGTAATTCCAACATGGAGGCCATGACTAGCTAAGACATTATGTGCAATCATAAATAAATTAAATGTGAATTTTAATTGGTTGGCCTGAAGAGAGGGACACATAGATATAAGTCTAAGGGAGAGCATAGAAGTGGAAGAGTGGTGTTTAGTGGTATAATAGACCAAGCCACCACCTTATACATGGAAATTTGTGATTGAATGAGGAATGTGGATGTTTTGTCACATAGTGTGAGGGAAGGAAAAATTGGCAAAGGATACAAGGGGATGCAAGAAAAATCAAGTAAAAGAAAGGAAAAATGAGAAAACAGAAGGGGAGACAATAGAGAAAGAATTTTGTAACATTGAGGATGCAAGAGCAATGTTGGAGTTGTATTGAAGATATATACTCTAAAATTTGAGGTGTGTTCCCCTGTATTAGTGTGTTGAGGCCGATTAACTAGTGTCCAAGCCTAAATGGCTAGTGGGAGACTCAATAGAGGATTAAATTATGAGTGCTTGCTAGAAGAGATAATAAACCACTCATATGCTTGTTGTAAGGTTGATGAACCACTAAGCAGGGTAGTTGAACCATTGTGGTGCTTGTTGAAAAGAGCGTATAAACCACTAAGTGCTTGCAGAGGAAGCTAGTAAACCACTGAATGCTTTCTAAGTAAGCTAATAGACCACCTATACAATGGGTTACATATTCCTACAGTGCTTACCTTAAAAATACAATTGATAAACCACCCATATTGTAGACTTGGACTCTTGGAACTGAGAAATACCCTAGCTAAGCCTTGGGTCAATTCCCTGAGCAACCAGCCCCTTAGACTTTGGATTTGAATTAGGGGTGGTTAGCTACAAGAAATATTGTGGTATAGTTGGCTTATGGTTGGGTGGAGAGTTAAAGCCCCTCCATTAGTTGCCAACTATTCCAAGTTATTCATATAAGTATAATGACTCATGCATGAATAAATTATGGATAATGACATTTTCTAATATGTTAATCACATATTTATGATTCAACATTACTCGTGGAAGGTTATTGAATTTATTGTATAACCATGGTGGATAAACTATCTTATATGTATTTATGGATATGATAAAATTTTGGTATTATATGAATGTTAATATTTTCATGAGCTAACAAGTTTATATATGATTGTCTGGTTATATGAGGTCTCTATGTGAACTTATTAATACAAGTGTTTTCCACTCATTTGATATATCTATGAATTGGATGGCTCAGCGTCACTCGAGACTATAGATTGTTTCACTAAGGAAGAGGATAATATTTATGTCGTGTGTTAGATAAAGACTCAGATAGAGTTGATAACCACTTATTTCAAGTGTGATGTGAGGATTATCTGGTTATGCACACATGTATATTGTTGCATTGTCTTGAGATTCACAAAATAAGCATGATATGTGGTTGTCTCGTGAAATATGGCCTTCAGTGCCATTTTTCTCTTTCGCTCAAGATCTGATGTAATTTATTCTTGTTGATGCCATCAAATCTCTTATGGTCTTGGAATAATATATTTGAAGGTTGATTTTTAGAAGTGGGTTCTTCTCTTGGGAATTTGGTGTTTTGGGAAACTACAAGTTTTGGTAAAAATCTAGATCTCATCTAGGAACGAATGACTTTTTGGTGGAATTTTTATCTGGGCTAGATACCTTTTTCCTATTCCAAGAGTCAATTGCATCCATATGTTCAAGGAAGTGGATTTCTAGTCTAACTTGTCAATACATCTGGTAATATGGGCATCTCATTGTACTCAAGTTATGCACGAATGAAAAGTCCTAGATAGGGCTGGGACCAAATCCTCATTGAACACGCACGAGTTGGGAATTTGGGATACCAGGGCATATCAATCTTGGATAATAGCATGCATATGGATTTCCTCTATAACTAGATATAATGTTCTCTTGTTACATGATGTCGAGGGGAAGGACTCGATGGATCCCATACCGAGCCCACATGGCAGTGACCACATGGAGCTCTGGCACCACTCACTATGTCTTTACCTTTTTCTAGCCTTGAGCACTACAACAATGATAAACTTAAGAAGTATGACCCAGATGTGGAGATGGGCCCCTTGTTAATGACTTTCCAGGTGACGTGGAGGCCACGAGGGTGCCACATGACCTTACCACTGGCCATTGCCCACCGTTGGACGCTTGAGAGTGTAGTATGGGCACGCTGGTGAAGAAGTAGTCAAATTGGCCATAGCTCCAATGTAGAACCTGTCCACCACCCACTGCCCATTATTAGGTGTGGAGCCTGATTATCTTCTCAATTTAGAGGTCTTGTTTTAGCCATGTTGGACCCCATTTCCTAATGGGACAAAAATTCCACCTATAGGATCGCTGTCAAGGGGGTCCAGGAGGGGTGACGACGATTTTATGACCCCTTCCCCTGGTGGCTCATAAAGTTTTGGTAAAAATTGCCTCAGCCCCCTCGAAGCAAAATTTTGATAAAAATTGTCTTGTAAAATATTGTAATTACGTGGTCAATCTGGGTCGTTCATTAGGCGAAATATCTGATGGAAGAAGTTATGTTAATTTAGAGTTTTTTGCCTTAGAAGGAAACCCTCAATTTATATTAGGGAATTGTATTACAGTTGTAAATAGTTATTTTGTTCGAGAAAGAGAGAGGATACTGTATGAGAGCGAAGATGAAATTACAACGAATTTGTTATAGGTTGTATCTCTTCATTTTGCTAGATAATATAAAAGGAAGGCCTGGTTGTTTCTCCGTGAATGTAGCTCGAATTGGGTGAACCATGTATATCTGTGTCTCTCTTGTCTTATGCATTTTTTAATTGTGATTTCACGATATTTTATGTGTTCCATTTCTCAGTTAATTAATTTTTAACAACTGGTATCAAAGTCGAAGGTTTATTTGGTTGATAAACTCACAAAAAAGAAGGGTTCCTGGTTCGAGTGGAAGTAATGGTGGAAGATGGTAGGATTAGGGTTTAAAAAATCAATGGCCAAAACTACCAGCTATGGAAGATGAAAATTGAACATTTTTTGTATCATAAATATCTTTACCTACCATTGAGTGGAAAATCAAAGAATTTGATGAGTATGACAAATGAACAATGGGATCTTCTCGACAGAAAGGCACTAGGAACAATACGATTGCATTTGGCAACATCGATGGCATTCAACATTCCAAATGAAATGACAATAGAAGGTCTAATGATGGCATTGGCCAAACTATATGAAAAACCCTCATCCTCAAATAAGGTGTTTCTTATGAAGCATATATTTAGTATGAATATGTCAGAAGGTGGATCTTTTGTTGATCATTTAAATGAATTTAACATGGTTACCAATCAGTAAAGTTCTATAGGAATAATTTTTTATGGTGAAGTTAGGGCTCTATTGTTTTTGTGCTCATTTCTAGAAAGTTAGAATGGCTTATTCATGTTTATTAGTAACTCTATCTCTGGATCTAGTACTTTAAAGTTTGATGATGTTGTTGGTGTTATCCTTAGCAAGGAAATGCGAAGGAAAAGCTCAGGTGAGACAACAGGTAATGTTTTGACTGCAAAGACTAGGGGAAGAAATAAGAGAGAGGAAAGATCATGGGACATCGTAGTAAGTCAAGGAAGTGCATATCCAAATCCATATCAGGGATAGTGTTGAAATGTGGGAAGAAATGACACCTGAAGAAAGATTGTAAATATCGAAAGGGAAAATAAGGAGATGGACAACAAGAGAACAATCATGAATTGAATGTAACAAGTGATGTGTTGTAATAAGCTTTGATTCTTTCATTAGAAAATGTTATTGATGCCTGGGTGGTATATTCAGTGGTTCCATTCCATGCCACACCAGATAGGAAACATTTTCATGATTATGTGAGATTTTGGACAAGTTCGTTTGGGCGGTGATAAACCCTGTAAAATCATTAGAATGTGTAAGGTTTTTATAAAGAAACAAAATGGAAAACGATGGCTATAAATGAGGTAAGGCGTGTTCCAGATCTAAATAAAAATATAATCTCAATGGGGCGATTGGGAGGTGAAGGTTGTGTAACTACACTTATAGACAAACTTGGAAGGTCACTAAAGGAGCCCTGGTAATAACAAAGGGAGAAAATGTTGGTACATTGTATTTATGAAATGGTATATTTCTAATTATGTTAATGCTTTAACCTCCACAACAGTAAGTATGACACTCTGGCATCATAGGCTCGGGCACATGCACGAGAAGGGGATGTAAATTATTCACTTGAGGAATTTGTTGCCAAATTTGAAGCATGTTGATTTGGATTTATGTGAGAATTGTGTTTATGGAATACAAAGGAGAGTCATATTTCTCAGGGTTGGGAAAGAAAAGAAGAGTGGAAAATTAGAGCTTGTTCATACAGATGTATGGGGACCTGCTTAGGTATCATCTCTAAGTGGCTCTCGTTATTATGTTACTTTTATTGATGATGCAACTAGGAAAACTTGGGTATATTATATTCGAAATAAGTCTACTGTCTTTGATACTCTTAGGAAATGGAAAGCTTTGGCTAAGAATGAGACAATAAAGAAGTTCAAGTGTATCAGATCAGATAATGGAGGTGAATATTGCAACAAGGAGTTTGATTTATTGTTTAGATCATGGAATTAGTAGAGAGAAGATAGTTCCAGGAATACCACAAGAAAATGGCGTGTCAAAAAGGATGAACAAGACAATCATGGAGCATACAAAATGCATGAAATTGCATGCAGGATTGCCCTTACAATTTTGGGAAGATGTTTTAGATATTGTTGTTTATCTAATAAACATAGGGCCTTCAAGTTCCTTGGATGGTGGTATTCCAGAGGAGTCATGGATAAGTGAAAAGGTAAACTATTCATTTATAAAGACTTTCAAATGTGAAGCCTTTGTCCACATTAATAAAGAAAATAGAACAAATCTTGAGGAAAAATCAAAGAAATGTACCTTTTTTGGATATGGTGTTACTGATTTTGGTTATCGCTTATATGATTATGAAAATCACAAAATAATTAGGAGCAGAGATGCCATATTCAATGAAAAGGTCTTATATAAGGATCAAATGCAGGGAAAAAATAGGAAAAGGAAAACAAAGAATACATTTTTCTTCACTAGAGGAAATTTCGGCCTAAAAGTACTCATGAAATTTTCATGTAATTTCCATGTCATAATATGTAAACCAATCAAAATCATTTAAATTTAAAAAGAGGTACATGTAAATGAACAATTCAAAAATCATGAGAAATTAGTCAGTTACGACTACCTCTCATGGAAATGGTCATACGTTAATGACTTACTTAACGCAGTTGAATCCCAAAATGATATCTAATATAATGCACTGCGTAAACCCCTAATACTTAAATTCAAAAAGAGTGAAGGGATCTCTACTTGAATGGTTCATGAGGCACAATACTTGCTAAGGTTTTGCAAATGGGGTAGCAAGCTAAGTGGGCTTGATTGTGGGGAAAACTCCACAGTTAAGCGTGCTTGAGCCAGAGGAGATCTGGGATGGGTGACCTCCCGGGAAGCCCTGGTTACCGGGTGCAAGCCTCGGAAGTGATGATTGACGCTATGTGATTCATTTCACTAGTTTCAATCCCACTTCTTCACCCCTGTGAGCATCACCTGATGCAATGAGTGCTAAATGAACAATTCAAAAATCATGATAAATTAGTCAATTACGACTACCTCTCATGGAAATGGTCATACGTTAATGACTTACTTAACGCAGTTGAATCCCAAAATGATATCTAATATAATGCACTGCGTAAACCCCTAATACTTAAATTCAAAAAGAGTGAAGGAGAGCAATCCACCTCTTGGCTTTATCGTTACCCTTCCAATCACCGACAAGGACTCCTAGGCCCATCGAGGCAACACAAAATCTGGCTTTACCACAACCCATAGTGCATTTTAGGGGTTACTGGGCCATGTTTTCTATCATTCGAAGATCCACCTCACTCAGCTTTTAATTCATCTGGCAATCCAGCTCAACCAAAACATGATAACCCCATCACACCGTGGCTACCGGAAATGGAAAGGCTAGGCTGAAAACATTGTCACACATGTCAAAAATCATGGCATAACATCAAAATAACCACATGCAATACCATGCATGCCAAATCTAGCAAGGAAAACACACATTCAAATCAATAGCTACAAAGAATATTGTTGTAGATTTTTGACCCTGCTCATCCTTGCTTGCTCCTTCCTTCCTCTTTCTTTCTTTTCCTTTCTTGATCCAATGCAAAACCTAAGAAACAATCCTGAGCCAAAATCTTACCAATTGATTCTCATAAGCCTTTTTATTAATGAGGCCTCTATTTTCTTCAATTTTCATTATTTTCCTTCATTCTCCTCCTCACATGCAACATGTGACCTATCACCTTCCTTCTCTCCTAATTTCCATTATTTTCATAAATAAATGTGCCAAAAATGTCATTTTTCCTTTCCAAAGGCTTTGCCATTGACTTTGCCAATTTCCTTTAGCCATAATAACTGAAATGAACACCCACTAGGATGTTTTTCCCACCATTCAGCTTGGAATATGTGTCCCATAACCATGGTCATATATATTTTTACATGATTTTTTAACCAGGGTTGTTATAGAACCATCCCCCTTGGGGAACACCATCCTCAGTGTTCAGTGACACCTATAACCAACAAGACTTCTGAAAACAAAACATATTGCCCATGGAGCTTTATAACATAGCTCGTTGCAATATTTACAATGACCATCTATTAAAACATGACAAACATACCGTTTACTAGAGCTTTATAACACAACTCATTACGATATTTACAATAATAACCACATATAAACACATACACATTTTCTTCACCCAGCAAATAATCATATTGTCTATGGAGCTTTATAAATCCATCTCGATATAATATTTACAATAATACATACATATACACATATGCACATTTTCTCAACCAACAAATAAAAGGATATGATGCTTGCATCCGCAACAAGGGAATCTAGAGGCTCACACCTCCACCCTCAAAGTAATACCAGGATTCACCTCCTTCCTAGGAAGTCCAGAATCCACTAGAAATTCAAATTTGCATCCAATGTCCAGCACTATAATCATGTGCCCCTTATCCTCTTAGTGAATATTTACCGGCTCATTATTCCAAGGCACACTCCCAATATGCATCTAATTCCATCTGGAAATGCTAATGACGAAACCAAATATATCCCCAACCTTCCCTTCTCTGCTACATAGTCCCTCGGGAAATCCGGTCACCCCCTTCCGTGCAGTCACTCACCTTCCAAGTTCCCTGACATCCCCTATCCCGGGTGATCCATCCCTTGGCAAGGCTTCCTTGCATCGGAAGGTTAAACAACCAAGGAATATATCTACCTCAAAACCATCATACCGGCCATAACATGCTCATGGAAATCAATAGACACTATTAGGTACCAGTGTCCCACAATGGCCCTGCTCCTAAATACTTTACCAATATATTGTTGCATTTTCAAATTCCTTTTGTTGTTGAAATTTCTTGCGGTCAATTTCAACCACACAACCGAGCATTTCATGCTTTCCTATACGAAGCACATAATCTCCATTACATTCAAAATAAATTGAAATATCTTCAAATCATACCTCATTGGTAGCTCGTCAATAAGGTACACTTGCAATCATGTTTACTTCTTGTCACAACAAGTCAAATTAGCATCTTTGACCAAATCATCATGTATAAACACATCACATCAAGTTAGCTCAAAACACAACCATCATAGATCAAAATCATAGATCACATGTAACCATCATAAACCAAAATCATAGATCACATGTAATCAGCATAGACCAGAATCATAAATCACATGCACAATAACAATGAAATAAAATGTTGATACTTATCCTTTAATCAATCCTTAGCTTCTAACACCATGCAATACATGCAGCTACACTTGACATACCACACATACACCTACACCTACTATACAACACAACACAATACATACTCCTACATCTGGTGTACAACATAATACATATGCGTACATAGAGTACAAAACAACAAATACGCATGGCACGATACCACGACTACACAATGCACATACATAGTAACACATGTACACAACACAACATGTACAACATGCACATAATACCACATGTACACCAGTACCTCATGTACAACATGTACACATTACCACCTATACACAACACCACCTTCATAACAAGTACACAACATCACATGTTCACGACACCACTTGTACAACGTGTACACAATGCCACATGTGCATTGTACCAGTTGTACAATGTGTACACAACACTAGAAGTACACATCACCACATGTACGACATATACAAGACACCACATGTACATAGTACCATATGCATGACATGTGCATAGCACCACTTGCACAACACACCATATGTACAATATGTACACAACACCATATGCTCACAACACCACTTGTAAAATCATGCACACAACATGATATGTAAATAGTACCACATGTAGAACATTCACGCAACACCACATGTACATAGCACTGCATTTCCAACATGTACATAGCATCATCTGTATGCAGCACTGCATATCCAACATGCGCACAGCACCATATGGACACAATGTCGCATATCCAACATGTACATAGCACCATCTATACCCAGCACTACATATGCAATATTCACACAACACTATATGTACCACCCTCTACATAGCATTGCATAAACAAAATTTACACACACTATATATGCACAACACCGCATGCGCGCAACATCACAGATGAAACATGTACAACATATGCACAATAGTAGTACCACATATCCAAAACCACATTGCCTCTACCAAGCAACCTTGCTTCTAGTGTCTCTCTGCTATTCATGCTTATCCTAGCATGCCTCAGATCTCACTACTTTCATTCAGCTGATGTACCTCTCAACATTAGCTTGTCCATAACATAAACATAGACATAGTATAATCACATCATATCAATTCATATCCACATGATACTGACCTTAGAGAACTGTCAGGCTACTCTTCCCACTTGATTCCTCATGAACCAGGAATCTCTTCATGCCATTCGCCTGCATAAACAATCATTCCTCCAAAAGAATGATCCTAGACAACTCTGTCGTATAGTGACATAGATACATATACATAAATATTATCATAAAGAAATCATGATCTTGTTAGACAATGACATACATACGTATATAAACATCAACATAATCATAATCATAACATAATCACTAGATAGCATAAGGTAAAAGTTAAGAGAACTCCCTCTATTTGTGCACAACATACAAAACATTGAGAACAACGATTCCCAACATAGCCAAGGAATCTGAAACCTCAAATTCATTTACCTTACCTTTCCATATTAGCTTTCTCGTGATTGTACTACCACTATCCATTTACACCAATGTACCAAACCAATCCACCGATTTTCATATTCTTACCTTCAACTGCCTTTACTCATGCACCGAGCTTCATTCGGGTTTTAAATTACCTGCTAGGTTTCATTCAGCTCTCCCCGAGCTCTAGTAAATTTCCTCTTCTCCCAATAAATTCCCAAGACTCAAAACATAAAAGGCAATACCAAGAAGCAAGCAAGAGAAAACCATGAAAACCAATAACAATACAACACCACAAACAAAGTGGCATGATCTTGCACTAGACCTAACAAAACTGCAAATCAAGCACAAAGAATCAAAATCACAAGGCTCTCAACTAACACCATGACTCAATCCCCATGGTTCCCAGTTCTTCCAAAGGAAAGCTCAACCTGAGCCTTCTTCAAAATTTCATGGAATTCTCTTTGTGATGCAATCCCTTGCAACATATTTCCATAACCACATAACTGTTAGTGCATAAATAACCATAACAATGCGCTAGTTACCTTACTTTGTTGTGTCAAGCACTCTACCCTACTACTGCTCACACATGTCAACCACATGTTCTAAATATCAAGACAATCATATCTATCAATTTTAAATCAACCTTTACCAAGACTAGCAATCATGTCATAATCCATAATCAACTCATAGTCATTAGACATAATGCTACAACTGTCACCTATTACACTCAAGTACATATCAACTGTCTGAACACATATGTGTGAGTAAAAACCATCTTAAAACAATATCATTTCTTGATGCAATCTTATAGACACGTACTCATATCATGCGATTAGTCAAACATTCAACAATAGATAGATGACATAATGGACACCAACACTCAAATCCCAAATAAACGACATAATCAAACATTCAAGCACAAAGTAGATGACATAAGAAAGCTCATACCATAATATATCTCAAGGGAGGCTATCTTGTCTGCACAATCAATCTAGATTAGCATGATAAAACTTCACAACATATCAACTCAAACATAAATAAGATCATGATATCTATAACAGTAACTAATTAACATGTTCACATCATAAGCTCATAAACATTTGTCGTTCATACATAATAATCACATATGCACAGTTAGTCTAGATTAGTATGACATAATATCACAACATATTAACTCATACCTGAATGCCATAACCCTAACCATTTGCATAGACCAATCCAAGTTAGTATGATACATATAACATCAAGATCTTAGTGTAATAATCATAATCATCAAGTTACTAGCATATAACAACAACAAGTTACATATCATGCTCATCAACAACATATAACTTAATCATCAAGCTAACTATCATGTAACAACAACAAGTTAACCTATAACATACTCAAAAACAACATATAACATAATCATCAAGTTATCTAACTTAAAACAACAATATTAGTGCATACAACCACAGATTACTATCATTCATGACTATCTAACACGTGCATATAACTACACTAATCAACTAGCATTTATCATGTATGTAACCATAACATCAATAGACATTTACATAAAACTAATGTATATAACCCTAATGCATATAATAATCCATTTACTAACTGTTAGGAAACCAGCTCACAAAAGATAGAAAAGATAGATCAACGCCTTAGAATTCAGCCCGTTCGAGGGGGCAACCTCCTTTACATTACACAAATGAACAATTCTTGGATGATAAAAATGACTAAACCTCCCTTATATATATAGGAGTCTATGGGGTCACAATATAATCAAGCCGACATAACAGCAATAACATAAGGGCACAAAAATAACAATAGTGGGTTTCTATGGGGCATACTAATAACAATATGGGGACAATAGGGGCACAATAATAACAATAAGGGATACAATGAAAATATTAATGAGGGAATCACTAGTATTATAGGGGCCTAGCATTAATATGCCTGCCTTCCCAACATACAAACCTATATGACGACATGCTCTTGCCTCGAGGTCCAATGTTGCAACTTCACTTTAATGATCTGCATCTCTTACTCTATCTCAACCAACACATTAGCTTCATAACATACCAATATCATCATGATGACCTAATTACATACAATGACCTCAAAATGCATGTCTGACCTACCATACATGCATAACCATAACAATGACAATCCATCCATATTAAAATATAGATATCGACATGTGTAACAAATACATAGATCACTAACATGCATTCATGACAAGCACATACCAACAAAACCACCATCAACCTTCACATGGAAACATCACTACAACCATGATCAACACCACAAAAATGAAACAAGCACATGGACTACAAGCATAAGGAACACATGCAACCGACATGAATTCATGAGAAACACACCACCCATCCAGTACGAGGGGTGAACCTACCTCTGATACCACTTTGTGGTATAAGATATTACCCAAAGAGAGCGCAACTCGCTCCTGTAACACCCTCCTCCCACATCTACCCAAGTAATCGACCAACCGAGCTAAACATGTGACGAGAGGCTATTATAATATGATCCAACCTCTTAGGTGGCTTTAAGGAAGTGGAATCAATGGAAACACATCAAACATACCTTCCACATAAACAACAACCCTCCCGGGAGCCATCCCAACCACACAAGTATCATGCCCCTCGGTCCCACTAATTTTTTAATCTATTAAACCTCTGGATGCTCCCATGCTATGGGAATGCCAGCATCCAGAGAGCTCTAGATGCTCCCACAAGCCTACATGCCTGCATCCAGTGAATATTTTCCACAGACCTGTGCCAGAGTCCGTACGATTTAAGGCACTTTTCAAGCCCAGAATTTTGGCTACTTCCCAGAACTTGTTGTAACTTCCAGAATCCATTAAACACATGATGACAAGACTAATAAACCAAAAACTAACTCCACGACTAGGCCTGACCATCCCCAACTGGGACTGACATTCTATCAAACACTTGGCATCAATGCAATCTACAGGTGTAAACAACATATTTAAGCATAGGGGTCTCATACTTATCTGAGAATTGCTAAGAAGCATTGTTCCCTTATATCATTAGCTGCATTATCATCTATTAGGTCATAGATACATTGTTCATTCATTTACAAGTAAAAACATGACGAGATGCATACATAGCCACTGTCATAAAACATATAGATAACCAGCATAATAGCAATAGCAATACCAAGGAAATCACAGTCAAATTATCCACATATAAACCAACATAATACTCATAGAAATACAAGGAGAAATAACCTCATATTGATGATGAAAAATCCAAACCTAGGATGGGACTACCACGTTCTACCTGACCATAGAATGGCTGAGCCAAATCTCTCTTCAACCATTCACCCCCATGCCATATTCCAAGCATGAATGTGGGACTCAAACCAAAAGAACCAACGAGGGCATCCCGAGGCTAAACCACCTCAACCTCATCAATAGAAACTCGGCTTTACCGTAATCCATCTTGGATCACTAGGAAAACACAATAAAAATGTAATAACGTGATTTACCTTGATCTCCACCAGATGACTGGGCCAAAACAAGCATGGATGCCCTGAGATTTCTCCACCTACACTGTGAGGAATTTTTCTGTCTCCTAGTCTCTCAAGATTTACTGCAATCCACAACGGATTAGTAGGCCCTAAACCGAGACCCACTCTCTAGGATTTACTGCATATCCCAACCCGGGATTACTAGGCCCAATGGAGAGTAATCCACCTCTTGGCTTTACCGTATATTCTGCCAATCACCGACAAGGATTCCTAGGCCCACCGAGGCAACACAAAATCTGGCTTTACCACAACCCACAATGCATTTTAGGGGTTACTAGGCCATGTGGTCTATCATTCGGAGATCCACCTCACTCAAATTTTAATTTATCCGACAATCTAGCTCAACCAAAACATGAGAACCCCATCACACCATGGTTATCCGGAAATGGAAAGGCTAGGTTGAGAACACTGTCACACCTGGGAAAACCCATACCCTAACAGCAAAAGGACCACATGCAATACCATGTATGCCAAATCTAACAAGGAAAACACACATGCAAATTGATACCTGCAAAGAATACTATTGTCAATGCTTAATCCTACTCTTCCTAGCTTGCTCCTTCCTTCCCTCTTGCTTTCTTTGCCTTTCTTGATTGAATCAAAACTTGAGCAAAAATCCTGAGCCAAAATCTTACCAACTGATCCTCATAAGCCTTTTTATTAATGAGGCCTCTATTTTCTTCATTTTCCATTATTTTCCTTCATTTTCCTCCTCACATGCAACTTGTGACCTTTCACCTTCCTTTCTCCTAATTTCCATTATTTTCATAAATAAATGTGCCGAAAATGTCATTTTACCTTTCCAAAGCCTTTGCCATTACCTTTTTGAATTTCTTTTAGCCATAATAACCAAAATGAACACACGTTAGGATGTTTTTCCCACCATTTAGCTTAGAATACATGTCCCATGACCGTGGTCATATATATTTTTACATGAATTTTTAACCAGGGTTGTTACATCCAGCTCACCCCCTTCATCATGATGGACTGTTGGATGCATGACTCTCTTCTCCCAAGGTCTCACACCTCTCCAGGGCCAACCTCTTTGATGCATCTTAGGTGTGCTGGAAAGGATTTTCTTTGGAGCTCTCATGTTTTTCCAAGCAGAGACAAATCTATCCACCTCCCTACACTTTCTAGAATACCAGGGAAATATACTTGCCCAATGCCCAAGCCCGTTCGCATCGCCCAAGCGCACAAACCAACCCACACTAGCACCAGCGAAAGACACCAGGGTTCCCTCACATCCACCCAACTAACCTAATACAGGGTTATCCATCCACCAAACCAATAAAGCAATGCCACTCCACAGATAGAAACACACAACTATAGAGCTCCTAATAAAGGAAATTTTGAACACGCTCAATTGACCACCAACCAACTTACTAAGACCACTCTTCCTTTTAGGGCCACGGGATAAGACTAACCATAAAATAAAAATAGAACGAGTAGAACTTAAGGTTGGCCAAATAAAAATAAAAGAGAAGATATAGGGAAAATGCCACCAAGGCCACCAACAAACTTTAAATACCCTTTTCTTTGTCCCCTCTTCCACTAAAGAGTGCCAACCAAGTAGCATAAATGACAATTGAAAAAGTTTAAGGAAAATTCGGATAGTAATACCCACGAGGAGGGGGTCGTATCACCAGTATCCAAGCGAGCAGAGAACCTAGCTACGAGCAGCACCAACCTCCTCACCAGCCTAGGAAATGCTCCAAACTTTGGAATTAATCTCAAGAAAGGGTCCCATATTTCAATCTAAATTACCAGTGAATTCAGAACATCGTAGAACCTCTCCTCTACATTGCTCAATGTGTGCAACACTAGGCCAAAGAACATGAGTTGCTCGCCTGTTATGCCTCCCTGCTCCCCTGAAAACTCTATTTCCCTAGATCCCCGAACCCTCAAGTCTTACGTCCACTTCCAACATCAAGTTTGTTTGTTTTCTTTTTTTGTGTAAATCAGCATTTTTATATTAATTCATAGAATACATAAAGTACAAAATGGTCTGCATGCACAGACTATAGAGAAACTTCCTTGCCCGTTTACAACGATTATGAGCCACCACGCAGGGTAGCACAAAGAAAGGCTAGAGACTACAAAACATTGTGCCCTCTTCGGCTGTACATGGATAGAAAGAAAGAAAGAGAGCCAGAGGGACATCCTATAACCTAAGCGACCAGTCACCTTGAGACCAGAGACAAAACATTTCAAAACAAGAAGTGCAAACTGAAACTGAAAAGCCATTACAGCTTAAGGATAACATAATCTTTGGTTGGAGCATCCGGGTTGGCCGGAGCAGTCGAATTTCTAGGCTTGGGAGTGCGCTGAGTGGTCCGTTTCCCCTGACTGGTACCTGTAGCTTCCTCTGAGAGCTCCCCCGCAGCTGAGGGATCCTGACGAATGGAGTTCCTAAGGAGACTGATTAGGACACTCATTTTCTTTGAGAGAGTGCCGACTTCCTGAACCAGGGCGCTGAGTTTGAAATCTAATGCGTCTAGTTTCGCCGTGTGCTCTGTAGAAATTAGGGTGATAGCTTGATGAGCTTGATTGATGTATTCCCCTTGCATGCTTATCGCCTTGGCTAACATAGTTTTCATCCTCCAGGCCTCTGCCTGAGTGTGCACAAATTGAGTGGCCCGAGTGGTCGCAGTTCCCAGATCTTGAATCCATTCCACTTCCTTCTCCAAATCCTGCTCCTCCAGATGCTCTTCCTCCTCTACGACAATCGCTTCTAGCTCTTCTATCTTGCGCTTTTCTTTGAGGGAGGTCCAGGTTTCATAGGAGTCCCATGCTTTCTGAAGGTCTCTGTTAGCTGAGACATTTCGGCTTCCCTCACGAGCCATACTGCTATTGCGGAGCACAGAAACCTTGAGACTACTAAAATCACAACTGTTGCTATGTTGCATGCCGTGGGAAAGCAGAGTGTCGCACTCCTGGTGGGAGGCCTTAGTTATAGTAGATGGGGACCTTGTTTGGCCTGAGGCTTTCCACTTCATCGTCGGATAAGCGCATATCCTGCCATAATAACTGCTGCTCCAATTCCCACATTCCTGTTCATGATACGAATCCTTATTATTAACTCTGCCACGCTTGAGCCAATTTGTGGATTGCCAAGTGTCTTCCTTTGTGATTTGCTGCCGGCGTTGCTCATATTTTTTGTTGGATGTGCTTCTTGGTTCTAGCACTTTGTCCTTGTGTATTAATTCCCACTTCTTCTTTTGTACTTCCTGGGTCTGCCGCCCATTACTCCTTCTGTCCCTCTGATTGGTTGTCTTCATTTACCTTTTAAGGGGAAATCCTTCGTACCCCTGCGCCACTTCTTCCGTTAACTTATGTCTTGCCTCGATAGAAGTGTGCACCTGTTCCGAAGTTCGGTGCATGTGACCTCATGCCAACATGTGTCCGGGTAGGCTGAGGGATTATCGATTCCGTAGTTGGCCAAATGATCTGCCACTACATTCGCCTTTCTTCTCACTGCATGAATGATTATCCCGTCCAGGCATGATAGGTGATCCGCGATGAGTTCTGTAACCTTGGCAAGCCTCCAATGCTTCGTGACCTTACTCGGTTTGGCTCCTGTATACATTCTTCTTGCTGCCGTGATCACCAGTTGAGAATCCCCTTCCACCACGGTGGCTCCAGCTTTCAGTCGCCTGAGAATTCTCAATCCTTGCTCTAGCGCTGCAAATTCCATTTCGTTATTAGTCCCTTCACCCAGCGATTGACTATATATATGTTGAATTTCTCCTTTGCTGTCTCTAAGAACACCGCCAATGCCTGCAGGCCCCGGATTTCCTCTAGAGGCCCCGTCAAAGTTGAGTTTGAGGAAGCCTGTAGGTGGAGGAATCCAGGTATTCACGTTGGTACTTTGTTGCTGTCGCTGATTTGATGAAAACATGATGGTTCCCATATCAATATCAAATGCTTTCAGAATCTGTAAGTCCGAGATTGAGATGTTCTTGTCCTGTTCTACTTTCCCTTTGGAGAGAACTGTTTGTTTAATGTTTTGCAGAATTGTATCTTTTGTAAAGTTTATGCTTCGGGTTTCATTTTGGAAAACTCGCATGTTTCTTTCTTTCCAAATCGTCCATGCTATAAACCCTGGGATAAGTTTCCAAATTGAATTCACCATTTGGGTATTGGAGAAATTACCTCTCCAATTCTCTATGGTTTCCTGAATTGAATTCCTTACCCTATCCGTTCTCTTAAGAATGGTTTCCATCCAATTCCAGAGGTTGTCTGCCCATTCGCAAGTATTGAGGAGGTGATTCATGGTTTCCTCCTCAATTCCACACATGGGGCACCAAGATGGGCCTATGAACCCTTTTTTCCTAAGGTTCTCCCATGTAAGCGTTCTGCGGTGCATCAGGAGCCAGAGGAAAATTTTGATCTTCGGCCATAGTTGAGCGTCCCACACTTTGTTGTGCCAATTGACTTTTTCTTCATGCTCAGTTCCTTCTATATAGATTCTTGCTTCTTTGAGTGTGAAGTTGCCCCCCTCAAGCTTACCCCAGCGTAATTGGTCAGTCTCCCCTGCTCTCCTTATCCTTCTTTTGGCCAGCTCTGTTCTCAGCTCCCTTAAACTGTTGTTTTCTTCTTCCAAAGGTTCTGTCTCACTGAATATCCACATTCTCCATGCTTGGTCATTTTCATTAAGTTTCCAGTAATGGTTCACTGTTGTTCTCCCTAGCTCCTGGTTTCTTCTTTGGATATCTAAGAATTCAGGGCTTTCCAGCTTAGGGAGTTGTTGCCATGCATCTTCCCAGAAAAGGGCAGTCTTTCCGTCTCGAATTTCCCAAAAACTCTGCTCCTGAATTATATGCCGGTTAGTTCTCTCCAGGTTCCAAATTGGAGAGCCCTCTGTAGTTTCTTGCATTCAGATTAAATTCTGCAGTGTGTGATTGTGAGCATACTTCTCCTTCCAATGTTTGGCCCATGGTAAGTTGGGTTCCTTCAGCCACCTCCACCATAATTTTGCTCCACAGGCATGGTTAACTGTGAATGGGTCCTGCAGATTCAACCCTCCCAGATGTTTGGGTTTGCAAAGCTTATCCCATGCCATTAGAGACCATTTCTGTTTCCCTGAATTACCCGACCAGAGAAAAGCCCTTTGGATGACCCTCATCTTCTGAAGAACCCCTTTAGGTGCCGGGAGAATGGAAAGCATGTAATGCGGAATGGCTTGGAGGACAACTTTGGTGAGGACAAGGCGACCTGCCAAGTTAAGGGTTCTGTGTGTCCAATGATGACATCTTTTTTCTAGGTTGGCTAAAATATTTTCCCAGTGCAATTTCTGCCAGGGCTTGTCAGTCAGTGGTATGCCGAGGTATCTTGAGGGGAGGCTGCATCTTTTGAAACCTAGGATGGTTGAGAGATTTTTCTGTACAGCTAGGTGCGTATTGAAAAAGAAAATAGAGGATTTTGTTAGATTGAGCTCCATACCTGAGGCTTTGCTGAAGTGATTGAGAATACTTCTGTATCCCATAGCTTCTTTGACCGAGGGCATGCCATGCAGCATTGTGTCATCTACAAACTGTTGATGTGTTGTTGCAGGGCTAGTGGGCAAGGGTTGGAGTCCTTCAATGATTCCTTCCTCTTTTGCTCTTCTGATTAGTCTGCTTAAACCTTCCATTAAAATCACAAAAAGGAAGGGGGATAAGGGATCCCCTTGCCTCAAACCTCGCGAAGGAGTGAATTGGGCTGTTGGGGCTCCATTAACCAGTATTGAAAATCTTGTGGATTTGACCAATGCTAGGATCTAGATTATCCATTGTTTAGCAAAACCGAAGGCTTCTAAAATAGCTTTTAAATAGTGCCAGTTTACCTTATCATAGGCCTTTGATAGGTCTAACTGCATCATCATACTTGCTTTCTTCTGCGTTTGAAGAGTGTGAATCATCTCTTGTGCTAGTAAGATATTATCCAAAATCTGTCTCCCCTCTACATAGCCTGATTGCTCTTCCGAAATAATACCTGGAAGAATTGGTTTCATTCGATTGGCAATGACTTTAGAAATAATCTTGTACAAGACATTGCATAGCGCAATTGGACGAAACTTCGACAGAGTGTTAGCTTCCTCCTCCTTTGGAATAAGGGCAAGGAATGTAGAGTTGAGGGATTTGAGGATTGAAGAGGAGCGTTGGGAGTCCTCCACTACTTCCCATACCTCTAACTTGACTATCTCCCAACAAGCTTTGTAAAAGTCGATGGTAAATCCATCTGGCCCAGGTGCTTTACCATTTGGCATATCTTTTACTGCCTCTTCCACCTCTTCCAAGGTGATTTCTTGATTTAAAGCTATGTTTTTCTCCTCCGTGATGAGCTTGGGGATGGAAGTTAGAAGTTCCTCAATGGCCTCCTCTCTGTCAATCTCTGGTTCCCAAGAAATCTGGCTGAAGTGGGTTATAAGAAGGCTTGAGATTTCCTGATGAGTCTGTACAGAGGTTCCCTGATCATCTTTAAGGCTTAGAATTTTGTTAGCCCCTCTGTGGTCAATGGCAGATCTATGAAAAAATTTAGTGTTCTGTTCGCCTTCCTTAAGCCATTGAATTCAGGACTTTTGCTTCCAAAGCATTTCCTCCTGTTGGCATCGTAACTGCCAGTCCTGCATTAGCTTTTGTTCTCTGTTCATAGTCTCTTGGTCTATGTTACCTTGGATCCATCCCTCATGAATTTGTTCCATTTGCTCCTCCAGTTTCTTTTTTTCCTTAAATATATTGCCAAAAACTTCATGATTCCAGACTTTGATTCTGGCTTTGATGTGTTTAAGCTTAGCCTGTAGAAGATACATTTTGGTTCCTCTTATGCCTAACGGTTCTTTCCACCATTGCTCAATTTTCTGAATGAACTCGGGATGTGTGAGCCAAAACTTTTCAAATCTGAAAGGTTTATTTCTGGGTGTGCCTTGGATTGCTGCAGTCATTGTTATGGGCCAATGGTCCGACCCTCCACTGGGAAGAATGTCCGATTCTACAGTGATTCCTTCCAGGAGAATAGATTCTGTTACTAAAAATCTGTCCAGACGAGAGGCTATTTGCCTTTCACCCCCCTTTTGTTGTTCCACGTGAAAGCGCCGCTCTTGGGGAAGACATCTACCAGTTTGGCCGATCTAATGAAGTCTATGAAAGCTTCAGAGTCCCTGTTGAGCATTCTAATACCTCCTCTCTTTTCTGTGAGCGAAGTGATCATATTGAAATCACCTCCAAAGATCACTTTTGCTTGAGGATATCTTAGCTTTAAGTTGGATAGAGTTCTTAGTAATAGTAGTTTGGCCTCTAGTTTCTGAGGGCCATAGACATTGGTGCATAGATATGTTTCCGAATTCCCTACTATTTGAACTTCTATTGATATGTAAGATTTGGCAGCTTCAGAGGAAATGAGCTGGATGACCTGTGGATTCCACATAATGGCCATGCCTCCCTCCCATCCATTGCTTGCAGTTTCTAAATATTCCATTCTTTTACCCAATTTTTTGCTGATTTTGACCATCGTGTTGCTTGAACATTTAGTTTCTTGCACAAACACTATGTCTGGTTGTTCATTCTGGACCTTCTTCTTTAACAAACGCTATTTTTTTTGGCTATTTAGCCCTCTAGCATTCCATGAAAGAACTTTCATTTTAAACAAAGTCTAGGAGGTTAGTGAGAACGCCTCAAGGGCTTTCATCTTACCTGAATTTAAGAGCATCTGTCCCAGTTCTTGTAATGCTTCATTGTTAGTCCTTCTTCCTCTTTTTTTCCGGTGCTTGGAGTTGTTGGAGGTTTGATGCAGTCCCTGCATTCGTACCCCTAGCCCTTTTGTTGTTCCCAAGAGCTTTCTCTGCAACTCCAGCTCTGCCTGTTGCCTTGCTATGAATATGTCATTGATTCTGTTTACCTCCTCTTCCGATATGTGTTCCATTCCTTTCTTTTTCCAGTCTTCTACCATATTTGGTAGATCCATACCTTCTTGCTCTAGCATGTCGCTTAATTCCATATCTTCGAGCCCAATTTCGTTGGTAACCATCTCCGAATCTTCTTCTGCCTCTTCCATTGTTCCTTGAACCTGAGGAGTAATATTTGAAGGTTTTGCCACCGGTTCTTTCATTTCTGGTGTTGTCGTGGGTCTGCTTATTTTCATTGCTTCTTGCTCTTTATTGTTGTCCTCTGACTCCGTTTCTGTTTCTAACACCTCAAATGCATTGCTTGTATTTCCATGTGAAGTGCTTGCTTTAGTCTGTCATTTTTTATTTGCTCTCTGTTTGGCATTCGGTCGTGTAAAGGCTTCTTTGTTCTTATCTCCTTTGTCTTCCTTGTTTTCCCCTGCCATTTTGTTCATTGGGCATTCTCTGATCAAATGTCCATGCTCATGACATTTTCTGCAACGGAACGGGATTTGCTCATAGTCTATGGCTTGGAAATATACTTCGTCTCTGTATTCCAACCATAGGCCCTCATGTAATGCTCCCGAAACGTCCATCTCTACACAGATTCTAGCGCAAGAGGTATATCTTTTTTGTAACGTCGCTTCTGAGGCCTTGATGAAGGTTCCTAACTTGTTGCCTATTTGTTCCAGTGCTGCATGTCCCCAATAGTCAATCGGAAGAGAGAAAAGGCGAATCCATACTGGTACCTATTTGAAGGTTTCCTTTTCCGGTACGAAGTTGGGTTTCCATGGCCTCATGTAAAGACCTGCTGAGGCAAAGAAATACGGCCCTCCATCAAATATTTGATCCTTGTCTTCCAGGTTGGAGAAAACTACTATAAAGAAACCCTTGGCTCCTAAGTGTAGCCTTATATCTCCTTTGGGTTTCCATTGTTGCTTTATCCACATGCACAGTGCTCGCTCTGTTGGCCAGAACCCCATGAACCTGCAGATCACTGCATGTTCAACCATGTGGTCACGGTACGCTTGAAGTTCTGGGTCAGAAATTATTACCCTTAGGGTTTCTGTGGCTTTGGGCTTGCACGGACCCTAGATTTTTTTCCCAGTGGTTGTTGACGTTGTTCCTCCCTGTTCCTCCTTGTCTTGTTTTAGATCCTCCTCCTCTCCCGTTGCTTGTTCCTTCTCCGGCTTGTTTCCTTGTGAAATCTGTGCTTGGGAAGGATTCGTGCTGTCTCTGTCCGTTGTGCTTTTGCTTTCAACATTTTCTTTCTGTTTCTTGGTATTTTTACCCTCATTATTTCTCTTCCCCTTGCTGGTTAGATTCTCCTGACCTGACTTCTCATACCCTAATATCTGCACCCCATCCTGTGTTGTCTTCTCCTTGTTCATCATTATCTGTTTGTATGATGGGGTCCCAATGGACCCCGCATTTTCCATCTGTCAAGTTAGAGTTTCCCCCTTCTACGAAGCTCTGCCGCTCTGGCTCTGTTCTGCTCCAGAGTAAGTACTTAGGCTACAGTTGAAACCGTTACCTTCAAACCCTAGTTCAGAGAGCTTCCTCCGTCTGCTGGAGTGTAAGCTATGAAACTCCCAATAACCACTTTTCCTCTTTGTTGTACATCTTTATTAAGCACACAAATATCAAGTTTGTTTGTTTTCATCGGCTAGACTTTTTTATATTTCTTTGGAGTTTGTATTGTATACATATTGAGTATGGTCAACTCAATATGTGAGTCTGAGTTTGTTAGAATTGACCACTCTAACAAATGCTTTGTGAAGATGAGAAAATCTAATTCAAATATTGGACCAAGATCATAAGAAATGATGCAGAAACAAAGATGATTGTGATAGCAATAAAGATGATGGACAAAATTTTGTAATTATGAAATTTTCTTATTTTTAGAAAATTTTATTTGTAAAAGTACATATTCAATCAATGAACAGTGTTACACAATTGAAATTAGTGATTCATAGCACTAGGAAACCCTTGAACACGTCACTAGTTTAATTGTGTTTATATACTATTATAGTTTGTTGTTCTTGGCACTCGGAAACCCTTGAACAATGGGTCAATGTTATAATATGAGATCCTTGTGTGAGATAGATGTGGTTGTATGATCAACTTTTGAACACATTCAGTATCTAGACCTCTATCCTAGCAACTGATGGATAGTTGAAAGTGAAATATCTAAAAGATGGTGGAAGGTCCATAGAGTGGTTCAATACTTGACAACTCTTATCGCGAAAGCCCCAACGAGTCAAGTTTGTCAATATTGCTGATCTTACATGTACGTCAATGATTATCAGAGGTAGTTATGTTTTAAAAGGAGCTTAAGTGGTAGCTCGAAGATTGTGGTGGTGAAAGAGCAGTGTCTACAAGATTCCAAAGTGGATGTGAGTGTTGGTGAAGACCAGCCAGACAAATATCAATTTTGTTGTAATATGTGTTTTCTATATTACAATTTATAGAATAAACATTATGGGAGGGAGCTAGGACTAATGTTCATTTTAGAAATTGGTTTGAGCTTTGTTGGATCCCGTTGAGATATTTTCTTAACAATATTCTCTAATCTTAGAATCTATTGGATCTCATATGCACTATATTAGTGGATTTACTTTGGCTTTGATGAGGATATACAAATTGTTTTATGTGTAATCTCTCTACTATGTTTTCTTCTCAAATTTTCATAAATTCCATTTTTATTGAGACATGGGAAAATTAGGTTACCATCAACATCCATTTACATTATCTATGTATCAAATCTTCCACCTCATGCCTTATCACGAGAGCACTTAAAATGATTTCACAATATTCCTATAGAAATTCTAAGATGGATATGCCACAAAGTGGGGTTACATATATTTTTTGTGAAGCTTACAAAATGTAAGTCAAATTAAAATACCAATGGACATTGATTTAATAGTTTACTGACACATTACTTAATTTATTTCTAGCCCCTTTTATGTGACAATATTATCTCTGAATTTCAATTTATTTATGAGAAAAGTCTTTAAAGTAAGACCCCACTGCATCTAAAAATTATAAAATTCATCCTAAACCAAATTGTTTTTAACTTTTGACAAGTTAATATGACTTTATGAGCTTCTAGAAATGCGTTGTGTGTATCTTTGGAATGTGTTGTGTGTGTATCTTTGAAGATGTGTTAAAATTTAGCATTCAAAAATTTCCGATTGAGAATAAATCACAATTAAAATTTAAAATCAATTTCAATTTAAATTTCTAATTACACCAAATTGCTACAGTGGAAAATTTAACCAATAAATACGCCCCCAAAAACCTCAGTTAGACTATGGTTTAGAAAACGTTGAAAGAAGATCGCACTCCACTTGAAAAAATTATCTCAAACCAAAACACGCAACTTGCAAGTGAAATGAGATACATAATTCCATATACATATAGAAGAAAGGAATGTTTGTAATCTTGTGAATCCATATTTTGGTTGTGTGTATAATTATTACAGAGATATCATGGCATCTGCTGCTACACCCAGTAACAGCAAATCTCCCCCTGTGTATCTCTCGAATGGACTGAACGTTCTAGAGATTTGGTCCTATGTTGAAGTTCATGCAAGAGAACAAGCTACTGAATCTCCAGAGATGGGGGCCCTTATCAACGCCACCTACGATCTCGAGCTCGAGATCTGTCATATTGATCAGCTATGCATGACCACAGAAATGCATGTTTCGCATGTCAACCCTATTCTACCGCATGAGGATTTGAACAATTATAAAGATTGTTGTAAGAAGTAATTATATTATATACTTTTGTTTGGTTAGATTCGACTAGATTGCTGTAAGACTAATTATATTGTATATGTTTTGTTTGGTTAGAGTTCACGTTTTTTAATCATGTAAATGGTTAATTTTTTACTTTTATTTTTAAAAGGATATATGTCAACCTCATATTTAGCGTAGATGAAATTACATATTGCCCTCATAAGTTGTAGAATGTGCCTGGCAGCACAATAAAGTAAAATTAGCCTAATTAATTTAAACATTAAAACTCTCTGTGATTTCCTCACATTCAATTTGATAGAAATAGAAAACAACAGCACAATAAAGTAAAATTAGCCTAATTAATTTAAACATTAAAACTCTCTGTGATTTCCTCACATTCAATTTGATAGAAATAGAAAACACTATATGCATGAAAAAACTATAGGATGTCAAAGCCTTATGGAATTTCAGGAGATATAATATTATAATATGATAATGAAAGAAAGTAGTTAATAAATAATTATTTATTAAAATAATGCAAATATATTAGTGCTAGTATATTTAAATAGGTATATATTTAGTATATTAATAATGTTTTTTAAATATATATGAGATCTATTTATGAAAATATAAGATATTAATATTATTAATGTGATTGTTGAATATAATATCAGGGTAGATTTATCTCAACTCTGGATCTATCAAGAGTCTAGTGAGATCAAATCTCTAGAGGTGCAAACCTATTTTTTGAGTGCAAAACTTCAGGAAAAAGGTTTGCACCTAGAAAGATTTGATCCCTCGGAGCTCCTAAAAAATCTAAAGTTGAGATAGATCTATGATGATTTATAATATCTATACATAGTGACCTTTATATATTTAATATAATTATTATACTTTTATTTATCTCTCTTGTGATTATAAAATTAAAGAAAAAATTAAGTAACTATAAATTAAATATATTCTTACTTATATATCTTATTTTAATAAAATATATTATATATTTACATGTTTTTTTTAATAAATTAATATATCAAAATTTGTAAACTTAATATAATAGAGTAATGTAGTAAAGAGCTAATATTTTTAAATTTGAAAGGTTCCAGTAGTAATATCTTAAAACTCTTTGAAAACACTAATAACCTATACAACACAATATTATAAAATCTTATTTAAATAATAATTTTAAAAATAACTTTCTCACTCTTTGCATTTTATATCTAAATTTATAAATTTTATATTTTTATTTTATAAACTTTTTTGCAGGTTAGGATTCAAATAATAAAACTGAGTCAAGCATATAAAAATATAAAAATATTTAACCTTAAATTTTCTTCACATATTGGTAACATCATATTTTGGTAACACTAAATTAATGGTTATCATTGTGAATGCAAGCATAGTAATCATTGATTCAAATCATGATTATGAGCCTATGTATGGTCCAAAAAATTAAATAACTATTACTTATAATGCATTATTGAAGTCAATCTATTTTATTTTTGGGTAAAGTGAAACAACACACACAAACTAAACCCAAAAAAACTTTAAAACATCCCACAAATATGCTCCAAACTAAACCCTAAATCCTATTCCAAATATGCCCAAAAATCTAGGAAAATAAGTTTAAAAAAAAAAAGTGGTGAAAAAATAAATAATATGATAAAGAGTTTATATTTTAAAATTTAATAGCTCTATTAAAATCTATAAAATTATTTTAAAGATAAAATAATATATAAAATGTTACTTACATTAATAATGAAAAACATAATTTTCTCTCTTGATTTTTTTATATTTTTTTTTGCAAGTTACAATGCAAGTAGAATTGAGTCAATTCAAGCATATAAAAATATTAAAGTATCTAACATTAAATTGTTTTCATGTATTAGTAACATTGTTCATATATCACTAACACTACATAATTATTCATTATCACTTTGAATGCAAACATAAGAATCAATAATTCAAAATTTGATTGTGAGCCTAGATGTGTGGTCCAAAAAAAATAGCGATTACTTATGATACATTGTTGAAGTTGATCTATTTCATTTTTGGGTAAAGTGAGACAACATAAACAAAACCCAAAAACATATTCTTCCCAAAATTGAACCATAAATCCTATTCCAAATAGGCTCAAAAATCTAGGAGAAGAAGTTTAAAAGGAGAGTAAAAATAATAGTGAAAAAGTAAAATAATGTGGTAAAGAGTTTCTAATTTAAATTTTAATAGCTTTATTAATATCTATAAAACTCTTTGAAAACATTAATAGCCTAAACAAAATAATATTATAAAATCTAATTTACATTTATAATTAAAAAGCATATGGGGGAGGTAGGAGCAAAAGGGGTAATATATCGCCACAATGAAGAAATTGAGACTAAATTCGCACGAGGATTGGGGAAACCTCTAATAACCAAGCAAAATCCCTTGCTCTATGGAAAAGGTTGAAGATAACACTAGCAAGGGGAATTCGTCAATTAGTTGTATTAGGAGACTCGATGATAATCATCCAAAAATTCCACAGAATCAAAGACCCCATTGAGAAAGACAAATCTCCTTTGGATATAAGAATTATGAGTCAAATTGAAAATTTTGATTTTAAATCCTTTGATCATATTAAAAGAGGGAATAATCATAATGCTAACGAACAAGCCAACATAGGAGCTCGTCTTGAACAAGGAGTTATTTTCCATGATCGAGGCAATTCAACTTTCCATTACATCCCATGAAGCCTGGATTGTATAGGTTGGAGGATGCAATAAATCAACGGTTACCTTGGAAAAATCGGGTCCCAAGGCTTGATGTGATATTAATTAAAAAAATTAATACCCTGATCATGATTAATTTAGATTGTCATCTCTCGATTAAAGTAAAATGGGTTGAGTGCTCCAGATGGATGATGGAGAAGGAATTCATCATTCTCAAGGATAGATGGGGTCATTCAGCATGTGGTTTTAGTTCGGGCCATGAAATCCCTCAGGATGGTACCCAAATTCTGTCTTTGTGGAGTAAATGCAGCATGTTTGTGCGTCGGGCAATGGATTTGTTACAAAATACAGGTGAATTGAGAAGGAAAATAAGGTTCAAACACATTCAATGTGATACGATGGCTGCAGGAAAGGGAACTGGATACATTCCTTGTTGTAAATGGTGCTTGACAAGGTTGGATTTTCTCAACATCAAGGTGAAATTTTGATCGTTTGACTCCATGGCATCCCCAACTCGTGAAGGTAGCATACATACCAACAACATCCCTAAACAAGTCTCGTTGGAGGATGGTTTTTCCAAATTGGATAGGATTGATGAGCAAGTCATGCTGGAAGCCCGCTCTCACTTCTCACCGATCATTCGGCAGTTGGAGGACTTGTGGGAGGCTATGGAGAGGCTCCAACTGATAGTGGATAATTTGGCCACAAAAGTGGACAACTTGTTGAAGAATATAACTAGTGTCAGTCTTCATAATTCTACTTGTCAAAATAAATTTTATTATTAAAGAAAATGACTTATTAAAGCATGGGTTTCATGCTTGGGTCAATGTTTTCTAGGTCAAAGCCTCCATTGAATGGTTTTAGGTTTTGTCTTGAGTCATTAGAGTCATTTTCATTCTTATTAGACCATTCTTGGGCTTTTGTATCATGTAAAAATAATTAGCTTTGAGTAAAAAAGGTTATTTGTCAACTCCACACCAAGTTGGCCCTATCCCCATGAAGTCCTCCTACATTAGGGAAATTTGACCCAGCAGAAAGGCTATATAAAGAGAGGAAATTCGACCTATTTGGAGCATTCACTCAACAAATTCAATCTTTAAGGAAGAAAGGTAGAAAAGATAGAAAAGTAGTTGGAGAAGGACGAAATTTGTTGGGAAGACCTAATTCAAGTTTATGGGCTCTATATATATATATATATGACACGTGCAAAGTTTTTGGGAAGCTACTAGGGCCGAAATCCAAAATTCTATTGTTGAGGGTCAAAGTTCTGTTGCTAAGGAGTTGAAATTTTGGATTGAAGCTACTATTGGGGAGTTGTCACTTGGAGACTTTGATAATGATCATCTATTGAAGGGCAGGGCTAACTTGATGGTTGGAGGAGGTATTTGTCTATGTCTAAGAAGTCTAGAAGTGTCTCATCTTGGTATGAATTTATTGAAGGAAGAATTTGACTGGGTTTTCCCCTTGTATGGGTTTTGTCCTGGCTGAGTGCCTACATCTTGTGTCTCTTGTTATTATAGTCTTCATATACATATAATTTAGTAATTTCTTGATGAAATATAAACTAATAAAGAAGTAAAAGAAGCCAATATAATTCACAAGTAATTATCAAGAAAGAGGAGTCAAACCCTAATTCCTATAAGCATTGATTTCTCAACATGGTATCAGAGCTAAGATTGAAGAAGGTTGAAGATCACTTTGTTGGATTGGAAGAAAAGGTTACTCCCTCTATGTAAATTTACTTGAAGATGGAATTCAATATCGTGAGATTTATTAAAAGTTGGATTGGAAGAATCATCTACAATCTATCTAGGAAAGTCAGGATTAAATTCTTAGCTACACTTACAGGTACTCTTGACAATGAAAACGCATGGATCATTGATAGTGAAGCCTCAAGACTAATGATTAGAGAAAGTGGACAACTTCATACTCTGTCAGTGGAACCATCATCACATGCAGTGGAGCTAGGAGACAACAACATTTATGCAGTCAAGGGCCTTGGATCTACATCAGTAAAGCTGGAAAGTGGAGCAAAGCTACATCTCAACAACATACTCTATGTCCCAGGTTTGAAAAATAATTTACTTTCCATTTCTTGTTTAAAAGACAAATGAGATAGGGGTTCCTTTATAGATGGTAAAGTTTTGGTTTTTTGAAAGTATTCGCGTATTGAAAAGGAAAAATTTATTGAATTTTGTTAAGGAAGGCTATATAGAGTTATAACACCATCTCCTCAAGCCCTAGTTCACATGGAGATCAATCCTATCAAACTATGGCATAGAAGATATGGGAATATTCATTACAAGATAATACCCTCACTTACTCAAATGGTAATGGTCATCTCAAACATCAAGGAAGATCATGAAGGAGTATTGTAAGGGATGTGTTTTGACAAATAATATTAGGAAACCTTTTACAAGTAGTGACACAAAGTCCAAGGAGATATTAGACCTCATTCATTTCGATGTGTGTGGGCCAATGTCTAACAAATATCTTGGAGGTCATATTTATTATGTGACCTTCATTAATGATCATTCTAGAAATACATGGCTCTATATTCTCAAGATAAAGGACAAAGCATTTGAAAAGTTCAACGAATTTAGATATGAAGTGGAGACCTTAATTGAAAGAAATGTAAATACATTTAGATTTGATAATGGACGGGAATACACTTCAAAATAATTAATTACATATTGTAAAGAAGCAGGTATTAAGAGGGAGCTCATTTTTCCCTACAACTTCGAGCAAAATGGAGTTGCAGAAAGGAAAAAAATAATAATTGAAGAATGCATATGAACTATGATATTTGATCAAGGTCTACCAAAGTTTCTATGTGTAGAAGCAACAATGACAATAGTATATATACAAAGATAAGTCCTCATATAATCCTTGATAATATGACACTTGAAGAAGTATCACAGGGAAGAAGTCGTGTGTAGACCATCTCTGAATCTTTGGGTGTGTCACATACATCCATGTTCCAAAAGACAAGCGAAAGAAATTGGATTCTACAAACATAAAATGGATCTTTGTTGGTTACATTATTTCTTCAAAGGCTTATAGAATCTACATCAAGGAAGGAAGACATATTGAAGTTAGCATGAATGTTATATTTGATAAAAATCATGCATACAAAAGATCCAAGGATATACCAATCGAATTCAATGATGAATATGTACCACTATTTGAAGAAGAAGAGCATCATGACAAGACAGCTAAAATCCAATAATAAGAAGAAGAAGGACCAAGTGATCCTACTCAACCTGTAACCATTCTTGAAACGAAGAAGAGGCCAAATTGGTTAAAAGCTACACTTGAAGATGATGAAGGACATGGATCTAATAAAGGAACTTTTAGAGAAAGTAAAAGAACAAAGAGATGTTGAAGAGATGCAACATACATGACAAAATTGATAGACGTTG
Source organism: Pinus tabuliformis (assembly GCA_031772625.1). NCBI lineage: Eukaryota > Viridiplantae > Streptophyta > Pinopsida > Pinales > Pinaceae > Pinus > Pinus tabuliformis. The sequence continues at coordinate 1,214,812,549 of CM062818.1, forward strand.
AACCAACTACATTTGAAGAAGTTGATCATCAAGAAGAATGGAAGAAGGTGATGCAAGAAGAATGTCAATCCATCATGAAGAAGGGGGTCTGGGAAATCGTTTCTACACCAAGTGACAAATCGGTTGTCACCTCAAAATGGATTTACGAGATCAAACATGTTGTTGATGGAAGCATAGACAAATACAAAGCTAGATTCATTTCAAGGGGTTTCTCACAAAAGGAAGGTATACATTATGAAGAAATCTTTGCTCCTACTACTAGGTATACTACTATAAGATCTTTGGTTTCGCTAGCTACTACTATGGGATGGAATATCCATCAAGTGGATGTCAAAACCACATTGCTAAATGGAACCATTGATGAAGAAGTATACATTGAACAATCAAAAGGCTTAGAAATATATAGCATACATACACATGTTTCCAGACTCGAGAAAGACCTATATGGCTTGAAGCAAGCTCCTAGGGCATGATATGCAAGGATGGATGCATATCTCTTAAGAATTGGGTTCGTCAAAAGTTATTCTTATGAAAACCTCTACATTAAGGTGGTAAAGAATGAACCAGTCATTATACTACTATATGTGGATGATTTGTTTATTACAAGTGTGGAGCGCAGAATACTAGAATGCAAGAAAATGTTGGTAGTTGAATTCGAGATGAAAGATTTGGGACTCATGCACTATTACTTGGGCTTCAAATTCTGCAAAAACCTAGGAGATATATCTGGGTCAAGGTAAATACATAATCAAGATGTTACAAAAATTTGTTATGATGGATTCCAAGCCTATGACTACTCCTATGATCACTAGTCTCAAGAATTTGAGAAACTCTGAATCTAGTCTCATCGATCCTACTAGCTATCATAAGTTGGTGGATTATCTTATGTACTTGGTAAATATGAGACCTGATATATGTTTCGTTGTAAATTTTCTTATTCAATTTTAGTTGGAGCCTCATCATGACCATTGGATAGTTTCCAAGAATATTTTGAGATACCTATGTGGCATAATACATCATTGTCTGAAGTATGATGGAAAGGAAGTCAAGTTAATAGGTTTTATTGATTCTTATTAGGGTGGAAGCGAGACTGATGGAAGAAGCACTGCCAGTGGATGTTTTAGTTTTGGATCTACAATGATTTCATGGATAAGCATAAAACAATATCTTGTTGTGTTAAGTAGTGTTGAAGTAGAATATGTTGTTGCATGTGAAGTAGGAAAGGGAGTTGTTTGGTTAAGAAAACTCTTGTCAAATTTGTTTGGAAAACCTCTAGATGCTACAATGATAAATTACGATAATCAAAGCAGCATCAAGATTTCTAAAGACCCCATATTCCATGCAAATACGAAGCATATCAATAACAAGTACCACTACATTAGGAGTTTGATACAAGATGGGGTCGTGAAGCTACAGTATATCCCAAGAGATGAATAGGTAGATGATGTGCTGATGAAATCTCTTCTTAGTAAGAATTTTGAATATTTTAGAAGCATGCTTGGGTTGGTTTATGTTACAGATTTTTTTGATAGGGAGAGATGAAGCATCTACAACAAGATGCTTGGGAGGACATCTTGTTAGCCTATGTATTGATGTCTAGATCTTGAAGTAGGGAGGGTGGCATTGGTCATGGAGCTCTGACCTTGGATACACACCTAGATGCTTGGGTTAATGGTAGAGCTTAAATCCTGATGGTACCTAGAGTGGCTAAATCTTGAATCCATCTTAGTCCCACCCGATTAGAGTAACCTGGTTAGGTATCTAATTTGTAGCATTGAGTGTGCTAAAACTCTTTGTAGTTCATTTCATTTTGATATATTCCATGTACTCTTATATGTATGTAATTATTAATATCTCCCTAGTTAAGAGGGAGTGTTTAAGAATGTAACTAGTGTCGGTCTTCATAATTGTACATGTCAAAAGAAATTTTATTATTAAAGAAAATGGCTTATTAAAGCATGAGTTTCATGCTTGGGTCAATATTTTCTAGGTAAAGGCCTCCATTGAAGGCATATAGGTTTTGTAGTGAGTCATTAGAGTCATTATCATTTTTATTAGACCCTTCTTGGGCTTTTGTATCATGTAAAAATAATTATTTTTGAGTCAAAAAGGTTATTTTTCACCTCCACACCAAGTCGACCATGTCCCCATAAAGTCGGCCTACATTAGGGAAACTAAACCTAGCATAAAGGTTAAATAAAGAGAGGAAATTCGACCAATTTGGAGAATTCACTCAACAAATCGATCTTCAAGGAAGAAAGGTAGAAAAGAGAGAAGAGTAATTGGAGAAGGAAAAAATTTGGTGGGAAGACCTAATTCGAGTTTTTGGGCTATCTATCTCTCACATGTGAAAAAATTTTAGGCAAATACTGGGGCTGAAATTATGTGTCTACTACAGGTCTGAAATACTATTATTGGGGGTCGAAGTTCTGATGCTAGGGAGCTGAAATTCTGGAGTGAAGCTATTGTTGGGGAGATGTTACTTGGAGACTTTGGCAGGGATTGTCTATTTAAGGGAAGGCTTGGATTGTTAGTTGGAGGAGGTCTTTGTCTAGGTCTAAGAAGTCTGGAAGTGTCTCATCTTGATATAAATTTACTGAAGGACGAGTTTGACTAGGTTTTCCCCTTGTAGGGGTTTTTTCCTGGATGAGCGCCTACATATTGTGTCTCTTGTTATTATGGTCTTCATCTACATATAATTTGGTAATTGATTAATGAAATATAAATTAATAAATAAGTAAAAGAAGGCAACATAATTCACAAGTAATTATCAAGAAAGAGGAATCAAACCCTAATTCCTATAAGCATTGATTTCTAAACACAACTTGGGTTCGAAATTTGATGGGTTTAAAGTTACAGTCGAAGCAACAGTGGTGGGAATTCTTAAAGAGGTTTTGGTTTGCAGGACCCTGCTTCTTCTGGTGTGCAAGAAGAAGCTCATCCAAGCGAGCTTCTGGAGCATCAAGTTGTAGAGATGACATTCGAGGCACTGGAAGAAAATGGAAATGTATTGGATAAAAACAAACCAACAGGGATGTAGAGTCTTGGTTATAGAATATCTTTTTGTTAAATGTTTTGTAAATTTTCAGTCTTTAGTGGGGGTTTTTGGAGAATCTATAAGACAAATGTTGTTAGAAGTATAGTGGGCCATAGGTAAGACAAGAAAAGACTACTTTTTGAATATTTCTGGCTTATTGTAGATGATGAACAACCCTTGAATGTAAGGGTATTGACTCATTTACCAGCTTGATTAATATAAAATATTTGTTCATTTTAAAATAAATAAATTAAAAAGCACATAAAAATATTAAAATGTTTAACATTAAATTTTCTTCTCATATTTGGAAACATTCTTCATATGTGGATAACATTATAGAATTAGTCATTATCACTTTGAATGCAAACATAGTAATCATTGATTCAAAGCCTGATTATCAGCCTACATGAGTGGTCCAAAAAAAAAAAAACCATTACTTATGTTGTATTGCTTAGTTGATCTATTGGGTAAATTAAAATAATACACACACAAACTAAACCCAAAAAACAATTCTACAAATATTCCCAAAACTATACTCAATCATATTCCAAATATGCCCAAAAATATGGGTGAAGAAGTTTAAAAGGAGAGTAAAAACACAGTGAATAAAAAAATGGTTAATTGGTACTGAACTTTTGTCTGTGCAATTATTTCCTCTGGACGACTTGCAAATTCACCATTCTATGTTTCCTTTCGAGCTTGATTGAGTCTATTTATTCTACTTCTGGCCCATGTTGATGCTTTAAACTTAATTTATAGTTCTTTAACCCTGATTTATAGGTATAAATTATATATTATAATAAACATTTTATATATTAAATGAGATTAATTATAATATAGTTGTAAATTATAAAATATGATATTAAGAAATATATTATCCCTTGTCCAGTGCTTTAAATATAATATGGTGTTGTAAACCTAACCAATAGATATAAATCATATTGAAAAATGTTATGTATATTTACACCAAAGGTGTTCCTATGATGGGTTTTGTTGCGCAGATCCAACCAATCAAAGAGACTCATTTTTGTCCTCCATCCTCCAAAAATATTTGAGCACATGGCAAGAACATCGATTAAATTTTGATTTTCTCGGCCACCTTAGCCTTGAAGACTTACTACTATTGAATTTCGTATTTTTAATTTTGCGTTAAGAGATAATGGAAATTGTGAAAAATCATCCTAAAGTTTGGCCGCATAAGCGTAGTGGGCTCGAAAATCAGATAGCAACCAAGTTTAATTGTCAACATTAATTGTAATAATTTTTTGTACAATTGGGAGTAATGGTTGGCATGAGATTTGGTGACATGGATAGTCAGGTTGGATTAACAATATCAAATTCTATTGTTGTATTCAAACATTAGGTTTGTCGTGTGAATGCCCTGGTGACATGGATAGACACATTGGATTAACAATATCAAATTCTATTATTGGATTCAAACACTAAGTTTTCCTTGTGAGGGGCGTTCACGTGACTTATTACATGTCGTTACCTCTCGTATTTCCTCATAAATATTCATCAAATCAAATATTTCATTAGTTCCATTAGCTACCCGTGACACCACTGAGAAGTAGAGTATTACATAACATTAAAAAGAAATCTCATGAGGGGATTACTAGCCAGCTGAACCATATAAGCACCATAAACGACAAATAAAAGCAAGGTGCATAAGCTTGCATAAGACATGTATCATCACTTGGTTAATTGTTCCAACATTTAAACCATGAATAATACAACTTTTGTTGATGAACAATGTTTCAAACCTTTCCATCATGTGCGATTGTCATTTGTACAATGTTATAAGCATAATTTTGACCTAGTTATATAACTTCAAAAAACATATGAATGTTTTATGGGCTATCACTTAATAATAATGCTCGTAGATATAATGATGCCCGACCCTTTAATTGTGCCACCATATGCATAATTTTAATAACCATAATGTCAATACAAAAATTCATAAAATATATAAATGTTGCATGATATAAATATAAACATTGTATTTGGCTTGATAAAGCCACATGCATTGATAGCTTCTTACGATGCCATTTTAAAGTAGGTTCCCACATATTAATAACTATTTTCATTTTCTTTTTCATTTTCATAATTTAATTTGTTCATTAGGGAGAAAAAATCACAATGATTTGTGAAAATTTTAAAATTGATGTGTGTTAATATTTTTCATGCACAATTGTAAATTCAAACCACGTGACTCTATTTCTGGTGTTATATATATATATATATATATATATAACTTTTTCATGTTCACACTGAAGGTGTTTTTATGATGAGTTTTGCTGGGCAGATTTAGCCAATTCAAAGAGGCTCATTTTCGTCTTCCTTCCTCCAACAATATCACGAACATCGATTAAATTTTTATTTTTATGGGTTTTGTTGCGTAGATATAGCCAATCAAAGAGGCTCATTTAAGAACATCATTTAAATTTTTATTTTTATGGGTTTTGTTGGGTAGATATAGCCAATCAAAGAGGCTCATTTTTGTCTTCCTTCTTCCGACAAAATTTGAGCACGTGGCAAGAACATCGATTAAATTTTAAAAAAAAATTACACTCACCGCCTTAGTCTCTAACTCGAAGAAGAATTACTACTATTGAATTTGATATTTCCACTGCTTTTAATCATTAAAAAATTTAAACATGTTTCCATGAAGCTTATTATGCAACTGAATATTACCAAGAAGGTAATTAGGAAGATAATTTCTCTTTCACACATATTTAAACCAACAGATCCAGACAATCAAAGAAGCTCGGTTTCATCCTCCTTCCTCTAACAATATTTGAGCAACCAAATATTAAAGAAGGTAATTACGGAGATAATTTCTCTTTCACACATATTTAAACCAACAGATCCAGAAAATCAACCAACAGATCATGACAATCAAAGAAGCTTGGTTTCATCCTCCTTCCTTTAAAAATATTTGAGCACGTGGCATTTTGATTTTTTTGACACTCGACCGCCTTAGTCTTGAACTCAGAGAAGAATTACTACTATTGAATTTAGTATTCCTAATTTTGCGTTAAGAGATAAACATAAGCTTGAAATACTCAGCCATGTTCATTAGTGGTCAAGCAAGCATATTATGTAACCAAATATTAAGAAAAAGGTAATTATGGAGATAATTTCTCTTTCACATATTTAAACCAAAAAAACATTTAACAAAAGCCTATCTTCTTTCTCAACATTTACTAACAAATACTAATCATATAAAATTTATATATCACGTTATTTTTTGAAATAGTAATTTACTAAAAAGAAGATCATGATTTAAGGTTTTTATATATAAAAAAATTGGATTTGGATCTGCATCAAGGCTAAGTGGCATGTAAGATGGAATAGTTGTGATTATGGAATAAGTTTTCAGATTCAATGTTATGAACTCTAATGGGCTCATAGTTTATGATGTGAGTATCAAAACCATTTGTAAGTTAGAATAAAATCAATCATTTAAATAATTATTAATAATGTTTGCATTGGAGATTTTGGCATATTTTAAGCACATCCATTTAGTAGTGGTGGGCTTTGTTGGTGGTGAGATGATTTTCCAAATGTTCCATTCCTTAAGCATACCTTTACACCTTTAAAGACAATTGTTAATTAATTATACTAACCATACTTATAAATTATATAATAATATACTAAAAATATAACATTGTAACCATATACTTTAGATCAAATTAATAATGTTTTAAACGTTATAAATTATATATTATAATAAACTTTATATATATTAAATTAAATTAAATTAACAACAAAACTCTTATAAATTATAAAATATTACATTTTTAATCTATTTAAAAATATAATAAGAAATATTTACGTACTTTACATTATACATATGTACTCATCCATATTACGCCTCTACCCATAAATTTATTTTAATATATTTCTATTTAAAAAAATATGATTTTATTGTAACATACATAATATTCTTATTAATTTCTATATAGCTAAGATAATATTATTATATATATTATAAATAAAATATAAATAATGAAAAAAATGTATAATAAAAAAATTACCATTTAATTAAAAATATTATTATATTTTAAGAAAATAAATATTCTTGTATATGATTATTTATAATACAGGAAATGTAATTATCAAATAATAAAATAATTTAATTATTTCATGACGTTATATTAATATTATTTCACATAATAAAAAATATATTATAATATTAAAAAGGAAGGTTTTGATATTATTATGTTTCATTTTGATGGGTTATATTTAATTATATTTGAATTTAGTAGATAATGGATGATAATGGTTTTTGTGAATTATTATTTTTATTGAGAAAGTTTGAATATAATTGAATTAAGGTTATTATAGTTGAATATGGCTAAATATGCTTAATCATTATAACCCATGATTGAATATGGTTCATCACTTTTTACTTTGGCTTATTATGATTCACTATGGGTAACTATGGTTGGACATTGTTTGACTATGATTTGGGATGGCTAGCCTTGACTAACCATGGTTAATTATGATTGACCTTTTGACCTTGGTCTCATTATAGTTGACCTTGTTTGATTATGATTAATGATTGTTGTTTTTTTAACATGGTTTCATTATAGTTGACCTTGTTTGGTGATGATTAATGATTGTTGTTAATGTTTGACCATGTTTAACCATGGTTCAGTATGATTGAAGATATTTGAGCATAGTTGAGAATATTTGAAAATGACTGACTATGGTTTACCATGCTTGACTATAGTTGAGGAACCTAATGGTCACACGAATGTACTATAAGTATATATCATTGTCAAATAATAGATGTACTCTCCTGCTTATCTTTAATATTCTGTTGCTGCCATGTGTGTGTTTAACATGGTATCAGAGCAGACGATATCTTGCCCTACTCATATTTGAGCCACTAATTTTTGTGGTCTTTCTCTGTGTGTTTGTAAGACCTAAGTGTTGGTTGGAAGGGTCGTTCCTTTTTTGTGATGGTTGTTGCTCTTAATATGTGCGATGTATGTGCTGAAGATTAAGGCTCTATTGTAGACAAAGAAATCGGTTTTGTGTATGGCTCATTGATTCATTTGTGTGCTGACTTGGAGCTATATTGGTGTTAAATGGTGCTCTTCATTTGTGTGTTGAATGCATCGAAAACTGTGATTAAAGCTGCCTGTTATGAAAGCTCAGCGTTGAGTTGGACAACCTTCATGTGCGTTGATTGAGGTCTGACAATCCTTCACCTAACGTATATGTGCCTTCTCTGCCACACTGCCAATCAGTTTTGACCTTCTCGTCCATATATTATCCTATTTCATTGCTACGCAGAGAAACGTTCCTTCACTCAGCATTATTTGTGCCATTTTTGTCCTGCCATTCTAAATGTGCTCAGTCATTTCAATCAGTCGTTTCTCTGTAATAATCTGGTCAAAAAAACGCCATTCTGATTAGCTTGTCAGTGCTGACATAACATTTTTGTACCTTCATGATCAAAGTGCTATCCTTGTAAGATTCTTCACCTAACATATCAAGCTCTGCAATTGCCTCGTCAAAGGCCTGCTTGGCAAGTGTACAGGCACGATCTGGTGAATTCAAAATCTCATAATAGAATACAGAAAAGTTAAGGGCCAGTCCCAGTCTGATAGGGTGAGTTGGAGCCAACTCTGCAATCGCAATGTCTTGGGCTGCCTTGTATGCAAGCAACGTGCTTTCAGCAGCTTCCTTCCTCTCAGCACCAGTTTTAAATTCTGTAAGATATCGATGGTAATCACCCTTCATCTTAAGATAAAATACCTTGGACTCACCAGATGTGGATGACGGGATAAGATGTGTATCCAGAAGACGTAGAATGCCATCAAAAATATTACTGAGCTCAGACTCAACCTTGCCTCTGTATTCTCTTATCATAGTAATGTGTTCTTCATTTCTCACTCAATAATGTGGAGTTTCAGTTAGTTTGCGTTGTTGTAATTTGTTGCTGGGTTGGTTCCATTTTTATGTGTCGTGGACATGAGAGGCCAGGTGGTGCATGCGCGGAGCAAGACGACTATAATATTTGTTTGTGCATTTATTTCATGTGGTAACCCACTGATATGAGAAGAAGAGGAACGAAGACCACAAAGATAATGCCCCTGTACCTGTACATCTTCTCTGTCACCGTCTCCTGCCGCATTCTCTTCATCTTCTCCTCGAGATCTCACAAGATTGAACCAGTGACATATTGGGAGCAGCTGCAATGGGCGATGGTGCTGGTGCCCGTGCGGGAGAGGCTGAGCTCATCAATCCCAGCATGAAAACGAAGCAGAGAAGTGTATTGAATCCAGCCATGTTATGTAAAAGTAGGAGTTCTGAAAGTGCAAATTTGTGTCACCGAAAGTGTATAGAGTGGATTTTTTCGCTTCCTCAGAAATGAAGTGAAGAGGTATGTCGAAGAAGATAACTGAGTGAGAATGGTTGTGAGGGATGGGGGAGAGCATGATATATAGGTATTGTCGCGAGGTCAGCTTCCCGGATTGAGGGATTCATTTTTGACACGATATTTCATGTATTTCGGTGAAGAAACGCCCATCCCTTACTCTGTTAGTCTTTGGTTGTAGTTTTATCCACATGCCTACTGAACAGCATTTAGTTGTTGGCATCAACCATTTAATCTGAACATACAGCTGTATAATGGGAGCGTCAATTGCAATAATGAATGCTCTATAATCACCAACAGCAACCTCTTGCATTTGCTTTCTCGAGCGCTCTACATCTAAATTGTATCCCTTGTGCCGCATTTGCCAAGGGGACAAATCCAGGGGCCATGGCTAGTTGAGGATTTGAAACCAATGATGCCATTACTTTGCAAACAAATGTTAAATGTGAATAATTATTGAGTTTTGACCTTCCAGAAAGGGGCTTGACAAATCACTGCGTTAAAGATACATTGTTGATCGCTTTAGAATTTTCTTGATTCTAACACTGGATGAAGGTACTTGATTCTTTTGAAGCTTTAGTTCGGCGATGAGAAATCAGTTTGCAAGGTTTGATCCAGCTTCCTTGGAATTGATTGTCTTTGGTATCTTGATGACACAAACCAGGCTCTATTAGAAAATTTTCATTTGCAAAGAAAGTCAAAGATTGACTCTCTTTTTCACAATGTGAGTAGTTTGAATAATTTGAGAAGTACATTAAATCAGCAAGTCATTTGCTACATTGAAATTGGTACTGCATTGTCTGCTACAATGACTTGGTGATATTGGTATCCTGCTACTCATCTAATAGTTGTAGCTATTTATCATTTTATAGGAAAATTTGTAGTTGAAGATAACATCATTATATTGGTTTGAAATGGATCGAATGGATGATGTATTGAAACTACTGAATAATTTAATACATTCCACAGTTAATGAGATGGTTAAGATCAACAAAACCTCTCTTTCCAATATTAAAATTTGTTTCCAAAATGCACAAGAGAATATTGAGTCTTTGTAGCTTGAGACAAAGCTACAACATGGTAAGCATCATTCTATTCAGAACATTGAGATAAACTCGCATATTTTTGAAGTTCATTCAGATTTAGTACCCAATGAAGCAGCAGTTGTACATGCTGATGTAGAAGTGCAATATGCACTTTCCAAGCCCATCATCAGACCTTGGGAAGAGCTTTTCCACAACAATCATAGAACAAGTCTTGGATATGATAAGGAGATGTCCTTTCATATTCTAGACTATTCAAAACCCATCCAGTTTCAGAGTGCTAGATTCCTTCATGACAGTTCACCTCCTGTTGTTCCAGATTTTGCCCCTCTTCCACAGCAATAGATTGTGAAATGCCAACACTGTGACCGAGTTGGCCATGTAAAAGATCATTGTTTTGATCTTCATCCATGTAAGCACTATCATAAAACCAGTCATTCTTCAAAAAGGTGCTTCAGAAACAAACCTCCTGCAAGAACAAAGATTCATCTTGGATGGATTGCTTCTTGGAAATGGGCATCAACAGCCAAGAAGATATTCCAGCCATATGTCAGAACTTGTTCTAGAGTATTGAACAGTTTTTCAGTTGAGATTTCTTCACCTTCTCACCTTGTATCTGACAAGGGGGGAAATGATGGTCATCTACAAGCTTCAAAGCCACATCAAGCGAGCTTAAGCCACAACCTGCCACACCAGATTCAATGTTGTAGCCAGAGACAAAGATGCCCTTGAGCATGCCTTCAGTTTGTGACACCTCTTCAAAGAATTGGGGACACTTCCTCTAGTAGAAGACTTCAGCTTCTTGCCAGTTTTGGAAGAGTTCCAGGAATTGCATTAAGCATTCCAGAGTTGTTGGTCATCCTTAAACCATCATAGGTTGAGACTTCCCTTTTCAGGTTGAGGTTCTCCCTTTTATGCGGGGTGAGACCTCCCTTTCATGGTTGAAGGTTTCCTTCTTCAAAACATCAGGATCACTTCCTCTAGTAGAAGACCTTAGCTTCATGCTAGACTTGGAAGAGTTCTGGGAACTGCACTAAGTGTTCCAGTGTTGGTGGTCATCCTTAAACCACCGCCCTTTATACCAACATTTCAGAGAGCACATTCAGCCTAGTGTTGCCATGCATTTTTGCACATTTTGTATTACAACTCTCTTCTTGGACTCATACATACCCCTTCGGATTAAGGGGGGAATGTTGGACACGTAATCCTCTAAGGGTTGGTGTGGAAGCCGAATAGACTAAGGAAGTCCAAGAGACCATGGGATGTGGAACTCAACGGTCACATGAATGTACTATAAATATATATCATTGTCAAATAATAGATGTACTCTCCTGCTTATCTTTAATATTCTATTGTTTCCATGTGTTTGTTTTAACAGAATATAATTTTATTATAGTGAGGACGAAATAAGAGACCCAACAAGGGTTAGGGTTTGGGCCGGAGCTCTGAAGCCTAAATAATTTTCCCCCTGAGTCTGTGCCTATGTCATTCTAGCTGCTCTGTTCATTCTACGACTGACATCATTTCACCTCCGTCGTTCTCCGTTGCAGTTAGGATTTTTACCCCTCCGTTTTTTCACCACCCTCTCCTCGACCCTCTCCACCTGCTCCCGGTCTCAACAGTGATGGGCACAATTTTCTTTACGGTGGTAGCTGGCGCAGGACTTTCGGGGCAGTTATGGATGACCTAGTGGATTATTCGAAGGACCCATTAGAGGGCACCCCCATCTAGACAACACCACATGCAAACCCAACAGGCTTGTTCCATTACAGTTGCGAGCTATCCGACACAATAGCGATGCTGCCCTCGATCTCAGGACCCTCGTGTTCGGTCGTTACCCTCCCAGAGGTCACCCCCTCCTGGCTGGCTTATACAACTCCTCCTCCGTCGCCATCCACCCTAAATTTTGTGGCCCGCTCTGTAGGCCCTAATCTAGCCGACTCCTCCTCAGGTCTTGCATCCTTCCCACCATCAGCAGGCTCCCACATTCCCTCTGCTGCTCTATCTAGCGAACCCTTGGTCACTATAATAGGGTTTCATTCGGCATTGATCTCTTCGGCCCCTCCATCTGGCAGTTTCACTGAGATCCTGCCCATCTCTGGAGCCTTCCCCTCTAGGCCTCCTACAAATCCTCCTAACCCTACTACAAACCCTCCTTCGAGAGGCCCTCCACAGGCCCAATCTAATGCAGGGCACAGGCCAAGCAAGAAGCAGAGGTGTGTAAGATCTAAAGCACAGGACGTAATTCTCAGTTTGGGTGAGGACATTCAGTGGGGAGACACCATGGATACAGCAGACAGAGTTCTGGTTGGAAGAGTACGGGGACAGAATTATACTACGGCCAGGCTGAAGCAATGGACGACCGAAGTATGGGGACATCATCTGGCCGATCTTCCTTTTGTCCAAACCTTTGTCAGGGGATGGTTTGCGTTAATATTTGCGAGGGTCAAGCATACAAACTGGGTCCTATCATCAGTCTGGCATATTAAACAGGCTCTCGTCCTCCTGCGCCGGTGGAATCCCCTCTTTGATCTAAAGAGAGAGCAACTTGGGGCTAGCCCCCTTTGGGTTCGCCTACCAGGACTACCCCTATAGTTCTGGTCCGAAGACATATTTAGGCGCATCAAGAATACCCTAGGTACATACTTGGAACATGAAAAATCCTTCCTGTCGATAGGCATGATGGCTTATGCAAGGATACTGGTACACTTAGATACCAGGGAGGGATTACAGGAGCACATTACCCTCCAATGGAGAAATTTATCAAGGCTGCAGATATTGGATTATGAAGGGGTGCCCTTCAGATGCAGGAGATGCCATAAGGTTGGTCATCTCTTTCGGGACTGCCCACTTAACAACAAGGCAAGAGCAGGGGAGTCTGGCAAGGCAATTCCGACAAGGAAACATCAATCGCAAGAGGAGCATCCCCCCTCTGGAGATGTAGAGATTCATGCTGACCCTGAAGCAGCTAAGGAGACACCTGCAAAGGAGGTCCCAAAGAAGTGCAAAAAAACACCTCATTGGCCTCCCTCTCCTCCACTCACCAGGGCAAGGGCAGCTGCCAGGGTTGCGTTATCTTCGGGTAAGAGTACTTCTATACCTTTCTCTTCTCATATTTATGCTCTATCTGAAAGTATTTCACTCTCTGCATCTGTTAATAATAAGGACTATGTCGAATGCACTCACCCCCCATTTCTGTGGCTTGCCCCCTCCATATCCCCTCCCCCACTGTCTCTATCATCCCACCTTCCCTCCCAGAGTTTCCCCCTAACATAACCCCTGCTCCGGAGTCTGGGCCTCCTTCCCCCAGATACCCAACTTGTTCCAAGGTGAAATTACAGGCCCCAGATCATTTAGGTATCGGCCTGGATTCAACCCCCATCCCTCCTAAACTTCCTCGAGGACATCCTTCCTCTCTCTCCAAAGCAAAGCTGCAGGCCGGAGAGGAGATTGCATCAAGGAAACAAAACACCATCCACAGGGCACTTAGAGCTTTGAACACCCTGGCTGACCCCCCTCCATGAAGTTGTTCTCATTCAATTGTAGAGGGCTTGCTAGGCCCGATAAAAAATTAGCACTTCGTAGACTGATCTATGCAGAATCAGTCGATGTAATTCTTCTTCAAGAAACCTTGGGTACTACTGAATCCATCTCCCATCTGCTCGAATCGATGCTCCTGGGATGGTCCTTTCTAGCACTTGATGCAAATGGAAGATCGGGTGGCATTGCTCTGGGATATAACACTCGATCCATCAACCTTTGCAATAGCTGGGGAGGCTCTGGGCATATGGGGGCAGATATATACTCAGCCGACCTAGGCATTGAGATCAGGCTTATTAACGTGTATGGGCCATGCCATCATAGGCCTGAATTCTGGGATCAGTTTCTGAGCTCTGATCTTCTACAAAAGGACCACTTAATCCTGGGAGGGGATTTAAATTTCTCCATAGGCCTCTCTGAATCATGGGGACATTGTGCCCAGTCTGATCCCCTATCAGCTTATTTTGAGAACATCTTAGAAGCCCATAGTCTGTTGGACATCCCATCAGCAAAGTTGCAGCCCACCTGGAGGAATAACAGAGCTGGGGAAGATAGCCTTGCCAGAAGACTAGACTGTTTCCTTATTAAGGAAGGCCTTCTAAACTTGGGGTTTAATTATAGACAATGGGTGGGATCGGGAGGATTATCAGATCATCTGCCTATATATTTTGAAATCAGAGGGAGGACCGATAAGCCTAAGGGTCCTTTCAAATTCAGCTCTTCCTGGCTAAAGGATGCATCTTATGCTCACATGGTCACAGATTATTGGAAGGCCCACCCCCCTGCTGCTAGGGGGCATATAGCAGAGGGTTTTTCTCATAACTTAAAAGAGCTGAAGAGACTCTCTAAAATTTGGGCACATAACAAGAGAGTACAAGATGACCAAACCCTAAGGGATATCGAAGCAAAGATTGTTGACTTTGAGAATAATCAGGGATGAGTTTTCACCTCGACTGAACATAAGGATAAGCTCACATCCTTATATGCTAAAAGAGGCAAAATATTAAAGGATAGAGAAGAATCGTGGAGACTGCGAAGCAGGGCAATCTGGTTACTAGAGGGAGACGATAACACGAAATTTTATCACAAATTTGCAAACGGCCAGAAAGCAATCAACACCATATGGCAGCTCACGAATGAGAATGGAAACTCTGTAAACACCTTCCCACACCTAGCATCCTTGGCATCATCACACTTTAAGCAGATTTACAAAGCACCCACTAATGCCACCCTTGTTGAAATCATTCGAGTGGCACAACTATTTCCCCATTTTGTGGATCAAGAGGATGCATCAGAACTGGCTAAGGAGGTCACTCTTAGAGAACTTGAAGCCACACTCAAATGGTTCAAGAGAGACAAGAGCCTAGGACCGGATGGCTGGTCGGTGGAGTTCTATTTGGCTTTCTTTGAGACACTTGGTGCAGACCTCCTCAAGGTCGTCGAGGATACCAGGATCAATGGAAAGATGTATGAAGCTTTCAATTCTACATTCATTGCCCTCATACCCAAAACTGATAATCCGGCCTCGTATGATGACTTTCGGCCCATTTCATTGTGCAACTGTATCTATAAAATCATAGCTAAGATCATAGCCAATCGACTGCGGCCCATCCTATCCACCCATATCTCACCTGAGAAATTTGCCTTCTTGCAAGATCGACAGATCCATGAGGCGGTTGGAATAGCACAGGAGGTGTTGCACTCTCTTCAGACTAAGAAAATGAAGGGTATGATACTTATGGTTGATCTCTCAAAAGCTTTTGACAGAGTAAGTTGGTTGTATATAAGAATGCTTCTAACACACCTTGGGTTTCCATTTGAATTTATCAAATGGATCATGTGTTGTATTACTAATATATCTTTCAGTGTTCTGGTAAATGGAGCGACATCTCCTTTCTTTCACTCAGAAAGAGGCCTCAGACAGGGATGCCCCCTATCTCCACTGCTCTTCCTTCTCATCATGGAAGGGCTTAGCAAACTCATCAAAGAAGAACACAACAGGGGCAGACTCCAAGGGATCAAAATCATTGATAGATGCATACTGACTCATTTATTATTTGTGGATGATGTGTTGATATTCCTCAATGGAGGCATAGGGGACCTGACTATCATGAAGAATACCTTCTCCCTGTTTCAATCTGCTACTGGCATGATTGTCAACTGCAACAAGTCCACATTGACAGCACCTAGATGCTCTCCACATGAGATTCAATATGCTCTCCAAAGATTCAACTTTACCCTGATGAGAATGGAGGATGGGCTTAGATACTTGGGATACAAGCTAAAGCCCCTGGGATACAGAATAGCAGACTGGACATGGCTTATAGCCAAATTGGAAAAAAGACTCAATATTTGGTATCACAAGTACTTATCCAGGGCAGGCAGATTAATCCTCATAAAAGCAGTACTGGAGGCTACTCCGGTATACTGGATGTCATTAGCATGGATACCTAGGGGCATACTCTCTAGGATACAAACCCTATGCTGTAGGTTTCTTTGGAAGGGAAAATAGTCTAGAAGAATATTTTCCTAGGTCAAATGGGAAGCTCTCTCACTACCAAAGAAATGGGGAGGATGGGGCATCAAGAAGTTGGAGGACTTTTCCTCAGCTCTAGCAGCAAAACTTGGTTGGCAACTCATCACTTCAAACAGCTTGTGGACAAGGGTGGCCACCTCAAAATACATTGCACCTCTCAATTTGATGGATTGGCTAAGACAGCCTCTAAGATATACCACAGGGATATCTGTTATATGGAAGGCAATGCTGAAATCTCTAGAGATCATCAGAACTGGCCTTACTTGGAGAATACAATCTGGCACCACTGTGCGGATAGGGGAGGATCCCTGGATTGGATGCGGGAACGCCCACAGGCTGCCCATCGAGCTCAAAACCCATCTCAGTGCAGCGAGCATTACCCACATTAGTCACATTGTTGACCTTGATCATACCACTATGTTTCAACAAGCCTGGAAATCGACTCGCATCCTGCACATACCTCAGCAGTGAGAACAACTATGGGCTAACTACACAACGGCCTTAACAGAAGCACACATTAGAATTGTTGAAGGGGAGGATGAGATAATATGGGCGCTCACAAAGTCAGGAAAATACTCTCCCAAGGAGGGTTATCTTGTATTAGCTGAGGCACACCGACCTCAAGCCATCGAGCACTGGTGGAAACACTTGTGGAAGCTCAAAGCACCCCCCGGACCCGACTTCTCATGTGGACAATTCTTAAAAATAAGATCCCCACTGGCGATAACCTCCTTAAACGAGCTCAGCATGGACCATTTTGGTGCTGCTTGTGCAAGAGCAACAATGAATCTGTGGACCACCTTTTTCTCGATTGCCAGGCCACAAAGGACCTCTGGAGCTCGACCTTATCGACCTTATCCTCCTAGAACAGATGGCAGGGTTTGACTATCAAGGAGGCCTAGTCTACTTGGTGGACTAGGGCAGACCCATCTAAATCTAGAAATATTCCCCTCCTTATCTGTTGGGCAATCTGGATAGCCCGCAATAAACTCATCTTTCAGAATATTACCCCTCACTGGCCCTCCATTTCTGCTCGCATTATGACTGACTATAACATCATCCCTGATGATGAGGATATCCCTCGACCCCGTACCATTGTCCCAGAATCCATTAACCACCTGCTTCCTTGGGCTTTTTTTGATGGATCTGCACAGGAGGCTGGCTGTGGGGGAGGTGCCATCTTGTACCTAACTGAATCCCACTACTTTAAAATACAAATGGGTCTGGGAAGAGGCACAAACAATTACGCTGAACTAATCACAGCCAAATTCCTCATACAATTCGCTCTGGAAAAACACTGTAGAGATCTACAATTATTTGGCGACTCAAAAGTTGTATGTGATTGGATAAATAAAACATCAAATTGTACTGCATATTCACTGAGACAGATCTTGGATGAGGCATACCAACTTATCACTCATTTTGACTCATTTGTATGCCATCATATTTACAGGGAACGAAATTCAGTTGTCGATCTATTATCCAAAGAAGTTGCGGTCAAGCCTCTCGGCACTTGGATGATTCAGGAACAGAGGGATGGCTCTCATTACCAGTTTTACCATCGGTCGTTTATGGATATAGCAGACTAGATGGCTTAGAGGGAGCCTGGTTATATATTTATTTTTGCTACCATTTGTAAATATTCATACATGCTTTTAAATTAACAGATGTATATATAATTGTCATGCACTCTATATGCTAGAGTAATTTTGTTTTAATTTTGTTGAACTTCATCAAAGATCTGTGCCTCCCTGCGTGGATATAAGGCACCAATTTTTCTACACTGGTATATCTTTATTTCGACAGGCACTCTGCCTCTCTTACAGCATATGCATTATGCATATACAACATGTAATTTTCTTTTACATAATGGAAATTACAATTTTTCTAAGGGGAAAAATATTATTTTTTATATAATTAATAAATAACATAATAATTAAAAAATATAAATAGGGAAAAAATAATATAACCAGTACCATTATAATTGAATTAAATATATGATTATATTCCTATAAAAAATATAATATAATATAATAATAATAAGAAGTAAAATATGATATAATGAAATATATATTTTCTTTACATGATTATTTATAATATCTGAAAGGTAATTTTGAGATAATAAAGTAATTTAACTATTGCACGCGGTTAAATTAATATTATGTGTCACGTATTATTATGATAGATAATATTATTAAAATGAAAGTTTTGATATTATTATGTTTAATTATGATGGGTTATGTTGAGTTATATTTTAGGAAGTTGTATTAATATTATTTATCATATATTATTATGATAAATAATATTATTAAAATTAAGGTTTTAATATTATTATGTTTAATTATGGTTGGTTATGGTTAATTATATTTAATTTTAGTTAATTATAATTAATTATAGTGATTTTTGTGAATTATTATTTTTATTGAGTATGTTTAGTATAGTTGAACTAGGTTCATTATGGTTGAATATAGTTAATTATGTTTGACTATCATGAGTCATGGTTAGTTATCGTTATTCACTTTTTACAATGTCTTATTATGATTCATTATTGGTGACTATGGTTGGACATTGTGTTGTAGCTACTACAACACCCCTCAAAAATTTTGTCTATGCTTCGACTTTGTAGCCTACCCTTTGTCAATAAGAGCTTATCTTTCACGTATGTTAAGTGTTCCTCTTGATTGTTTAATGTCGTAATCTCTTATTCTTTCATGCAGCACTTGTGTATACCTTAACTGAGTCTTGTTGTCAGCAATTGCACACCTTGTACGGCAAGTTACTTCCCTCCAAACACAAGCTAATTCTTGTCCTGGCCTAGAATTGATTACTAGTCTTGCTTTTGGGAACTACACAATCCCCTGCTACTGGAGACTGTGCAATCTGTTGAGGAAATGAATTATGTAATTATGCAAGACAGGCAGTGACTAAGCAAGTGAAATGCACAATTTTTCACTGAGAGTCAGAATTGTGCAACCCATTAAGCCAATGAACTGCGCAATCCCTTGTCACTAGGAATTGTGCAATCCTTTTTTCCAGTGGACTGCGCAGTCCCCCGGAATAAGAAATTGTGCATCCCTAGGTAATAAGGAGTGCACAATCACCTATGGAAAAGTGGCACAAAGTTTTATTTTCAAGATAAGGACAAGTGTCGCTTTCTCCTTGATTTTAGGCATACACATCATAAACCCTAACCAAACCTCGCGGGGGATAAATCTATATAATAGATGCTTGTAGAGCTCATTTTCACACTCGACATTGGAGATCTAACCTTCCCCAAGAGATCAGGGAGATTCGGATTTGGTTTGCTACACTTTTCAGGGTAAGTTTCTAAAGTGTCACTTTTTACTTCTTTTTATGTCACTTTTGTTGTTTTTGTGTTTGCAAGTGCCACTTTGCTCGTTTCTTCTTTTAGTTACTAGTGTTTCTGCTACATTTACCTTGTACAAGTGTTTTTCAGTCTTTCATTCAAGTTTTACAAGTGTCACATCCCTCCCAAGTTTTTTTTCCTAACAACAATTACTGTTGTTGGGTCTTTTTTTGCATGCATGGTATTTTTTTATCGATGTTAATAACTAATTTAACTCATCTTAAGGCTGATTTACCATTATTCCTTCCTCAGCTTTAGATATGAAATTTTTCCTCTCTCCTCGGCAAGATTTCACAATCCTTCATGAGTTGTTGCCTTCCCTTACTGCGCATTATGCAATTCCAAGGCTTAAGCTCACCCCTTGCCAGTTGTGACTGTGCAATGCGTAATCACTAGCTTTCCTAGTTGCGCATTATGCAAGTCCAAACATCATATGCCCAATATTGGCCTTTAAGAATGTGTAATGCATTATTCTCTCTCTCTCTCTGCCCAGCTGGGACTACGCATTGCGTAGTCTCAAGCCTTAAGCCATCCCTCTGATAGCTGATACTACACAATCCTCCTCTCTCACTGAGCGTTGTGCAATTCCTGAGCTTAGCCTCCCCTCTTCCAGCTCATAATTGCGTAATCTCTCTCCTCATCACTGTGTTGCTAATTTTTGTTTGTTTGATAAGCTTCTTTGTTTTAGAGTTGACTTTCTTTTGCTATGACCTATGAGTGCATTTTTTGCCACAGGTACTACAGATTTTGAGCACACTTCTTTTAGCAGTAAGAAACATCATGCCTCCCAATAGATCAACATCTAAAGAGGCTACAAAAAGAAATGTCGATGAGGTGGTTAAAATCCCTTCATCTCTAATTCCCATTTTCTCTGATACAAAGTTATACATCGAGAAGGACTCATATGTTACTTGGCACACTGTTAAGGATGCATTCACAACCACTAAATTCAAAGAAGATCTAGAGGATAGATAGGTCTACATTAACATCCAACGGTTAGGGCTTCACAAATTTTCTTTCATATTCCCGTTATTACCTTGTGCAAATGTAATCAAATGGATTATGCAAAAAATTGACACCAAGAGCATGTCCTTAAACATCACTAGTGGGAAAGAGCTTGCCTCCTACAATCCACACGACATCCACTTGATTTATCACCTGCCCAATCCTGAACAACATATGGACTTATTGTAGCGGCTACAACCACCTTCCAAAATTTTTCCTTAGCCTGTTTTGGAGCCTCCCTACCAACCTTACACAGCACTTTGTCTTGGTTTGTCAAGTACTCAAGCTTCAGTGTTTTCCTCGCGAAAAGGAAACTTGTCGATCACATTTGATCCATTCCCCTCATAGGTTGCTCACCTGGACTT
This sequence comes from Pinus tabuliformis, assembly GCA_031772625.1. NCBI lineage: Eukaryota > Viridiplantae > Streptophyta > Pinopsida > Pinales > Pinaceae > Pinus > Pinus tabuliformis. The sequence continues at coordinate 1,214,833,836 of CM062818.1, forward strand.
GGTCCAGTTTCATGCTGAGAAGCTTCCCCTTGAAAATTGAGCATTTCTAGAGGGAAACCAGCCTTTACTCCATGAATTGGGCAATCCTCTCTAACAGACTGCTGGGCTCCAGGATTGCACAATTCTTCCAGCCAACCCTCCCAACAAGGTTTGCGCAAATTCTCCCAGCAACAGGCTATTCAGCCCATGATTTGTGCAACTATGGGTAGCAATCAGCTGCTCTACCTATTAATTGTGCAAATTTCCTGCGCAACAAGGCCAGCTCCCAGCCAGAAATGTGCATTTTTCTCCGGTAGTCAAGCAATCTCTTGCATGTGTAGCTGATTTAACCAGTTCCCTCAGGGACTGAGCAAAACAGACTTGCATGCATGGGTTGCTTCTACTAAGGAAGCATGTAAATGCATTTCTTGTTTCAGGGATCTATTTTTGGTAGTTGGAGGTTACATGCAAGGATCATTTCAGAAACCTCCCACCAAGTGTCGCTTCCCGTAGATTCGTGGCATGTGCGTCACAACATCAATGTTATCAAAACACATCATCCGAACACTGCAGATCTCATTCCTCACATCAACCTTACATCTTTGACATCACACATCATAGCAGTCAGCACATTCAGCTCAGTTGTTTTAGGGTAAGCCCGCTTCCCATGCCTTGTGTTGCATTTCTGTTGCTTTTTGTGTTTTCACTTGTAGGAGTATTGTTTGCTTGATTTCTTTAAACGCTTGCTATCATTTACATATATGCTAGATTTTCCTAGCTCTGTTTCAATTTTCATTGCTATCTCACTATTGTCGCATGCATGAAACTATTTTGCATAGACATTCGTCCAACCGGCAAACTGCCTCACCCACGTGCGTGTTGATCTGTTTGCTTAATCTTTCATTCTTGTTTTTCATGCACTGTTAATCACTTCTACTATCACTTAGTGTCACCATGCATTCACTGACGCACTTGCTTTCAGTTGCCCATCGGCGAGTTGGGCCAACCTTGGCCCGGGCTCTGCCTTCACCAAGGCTACATTGCACAATCTGGGGAAGGAAGGCTCACCTTCTTCTCCAAATTTGCGCATTCTTGTCTAGCATTGGCCTCCAAGACTATTTTGCGCATTTCTGGAGGACAGTGGTTGCTTGGCCCAAGAAATTGCGCAAATTTGTCCTTGGGCCAGTAGTCCTTCCTAGCTGGAATTGTGCATTACGAAATCCCAGCAGTCAATAGCCATACTGGACTGTGCATTGCGCAGTTCCAGCAGTCAGTCAGTCTCTGAACAACCCAGACTGTGCCTTGTGCAGTCTTGGCAGTCGGCCTCCTGACCTCCCAACCGAAATTGCGCAACCTTCATGATCATTCATCCAGGTATGTTTCAAGTCAGTTCTCATGTTCATTTTGGTTTTCGACTGACAAATTTCTTGCCATGAGTGTTTCCATGTCTCCAAGTATCGCAGGTGTTCATTTGCCTCTCAGCAATAGAGGTACAATGGTTTCCAGGAGAGCAGAGATGAAGACATCGTTCATAGCACGCTTGGGGATGCAGTCGATCAAGTGTCTATGAACTTGCCTACTCACGAAGACACCAAGTCATTCGTAGACAAGTACATCAAGATATGATAGCACTAGGTCAACCAAGCTTCTATTAAGACTATTTTGAAGAAGGCTTGGATAGTATTGTAACGTGCCTTGGCTTCTCCACTACACAGAGCTAGTACATCTCTTTGGAGGAGCAAGCGGATGTGGATGTAATGTTCCACTGTTGGGGCTAGCAGGTTTACATGGATGTATTGTATGATTGTGACTTACACTTCTTTATATAATAAGAGCCAACACATTTTAATGCATATTTTTTAATTGTAGTTGGACTGCTCTGATTTCTTTAATGATATGTGTTGTTTAACTTATGTACTTGGGTATGAACTGATTCACATGAAATTATATGAATCTTGTTGTTAATGTGTTGCATATGATTTTAATGTTGTCACTGTCTGTGTCAACTGCTCTGCCGGACATCAGACAGACCTTTCACTTGAACCTTGCTATAACAATCATCACACTCATCTCGGACTGATCCGTGAGTGTTGTACGTGTTATCTTACCTTGTATGATGTAACTGCTGCATTCGAGTGGACTGCTCTGCCGGAAACTGTGCATTTCCTTTGTGTTGTCTGTTGCTAGACGAGTTGGGACTGATCCCTTTCAACTTGGAACTCACCTTCACCTCCTTCCCCTTTCAAAGTGTTGGAACCTCTCATACACCTTTCTTGGCTCACTACGTCAGTCACACCCTTGCTGCTGACAGAGTTCTTCTACTTGCCTCTGTGCGACACCGCAGTAAAGGCATTACCTTACAACCCACTGCTAGGACTCCTAAACCAAATGGTCTAAGGTCTAATTGGGACTTCTTACTGGGGAGATCCCCTTGACATTTTGGTGGGTCCAGCACCGTCAACAACACTTATTTTTATGCGGCAACAAGCTATCTCAATACTAAGGATGTGGTCAAGATGTGGATGAAAGAACCGTCAAAGTTTCGCCAAACACCGAAGAACACTTATAAGACCAGTCCACTCATAAAGGTGTTTCAGTGTTTGACAGTATTATGTTGTTGAATTTATGAACAAAAGAATATTGAATCCTTCCCAGAAGTATGGGTTTACATGTTGTATCATATTGTATCTAGGAAGATATTCGACTAGTCCGATATTGTCTCTCAACAGCTGAAGATCAATGTGAATAAGGAAAAAAAAACCACCAAAAGGAAAGTAGCAACAATTCTATGTGTTTGCCTACCTACTGGATGGTATATGTGCTCATAATGCTTTCCCTAGCATGGATTGGAAATGGACTTCTAGAGACCCTCTTATCCATATCTATTGTAGGATGTTAGAAGAATGCAGTTACAGGGGAGTTTTTGAAAACTTTGTGATCGTTTCCTCAAGGTCATATACCAGATTGTTGAAAAATGCAACAAGAAAGTCTCAATTCGATTTTGCCTTGGTCAAATTGAGCAAATTCGAATTTCCGCATTGGCAAACAACTTAGAGGAAGTTAACTTGTGTGACATGGATCTTATCACTTAGTTAGCTCAATAAATTTGAGTTAGAGGGCTTGGAGTTCAGTTAAGCATGTGTGATTTCTAATTTGTAGCAATCAAGGTTAGTTATTTCAAGTTTTTTTTAGTCAAACTAGTTCTAAATGTTGATGGAACTAGTGGAAGGTCAGTTGTGCAGTGGTATAGCAATCTAACTCAATGATCATCTAGTTAACTGATCAATCAACCCAAAATAGCTAGTGCATACAGAGAATTCGAGTTCCCCAACTGTGGTGGAGATTCCAAGGCAGTGTAACATCAGTTGTAGACTAGTCTTGAGTGTAAAGGTGTTGCATGCAGTCAGATGATCAACCTTGGGAATTGCACAATCATTTTGGAGGAAATTCCTAAATAATAGGGTCCTAATTTCCTCAGGAATTGAGCAAGGAAATTTGGGCTCAAGTAGAGGCAAAAATTGAATAAGTTTAGGTCAGAGCTTCTCAATGAGAAGAGAGATAGGTTATTCACTTGCATGTTGAGCTCAGATTGAGCTAGAAATTGTAATACATCTCTATTCATCTGATAATGCAAGCATGCATAGGGGTTTTTTTATAAATTTATTTCCCCTAGAAAAATATTGTGCATGTGTGTTGTTTCTTATTGCATATTTCTAATTGTTGTTCTAAATCGTGAATTGATTTCAGTAGAGTAGTAGAGTAGGTTTGTGTCTTGTGATTTAGATTAAAAATTCATGAGTAGTTTCAAATATACACCATAATTTCTACATGTTATCAGATTTAGATTCACATTAGAATGGGAATTTCAAAGTTGTTCCTCAAGAGGTTCGAAGTTGCAGATTCAGTGTTGCGGGATCTCTAAAGAGTTGGGAACATTACCTTCAACAGGTTGAGATTAGATTATGCCTTGGAAGGCAACTCGAATTTCAATGCATGGAAGGATTGCATGGAGGAAGTGCTTGATGACAATGGATTTTTGGAATATGTCAAGACAAACATTGTAAAACCAGGATCAGTTGAAGCATAGAACCTAGCCTAATGGAAGAAAGATGTAGTCAAGGCGAGGAAAATTATCTTGGAGGGAGTGCGAGACCACATTATCTTAAATCTCCATGGGAAAGAAACTCATTTCACAATGTGGACGGAACTAACAAATCCGTTCGAGAATAACAGGGACCATAGAAAACTGGCCCTCAAAGACAAACTTTGAAATATCAAGATGTAGAAGAATAACACTATTTTGTGGTATCTCACCATATTTGCACAAGTTTGGGATGAGCTTGGAGGGGTTGGTGTGATTGTTGCATAAGATGACCTAGTGAGCCTAGCTCTTTTAGGCCTTCCAAAAAGTTGGCATAGCTACTAGGACTTGGTGAATGGAAGGGAAAATTTACCGAAGTGGGAAAGATTGTGGTATGATTTGGTTCAAGAAGATTTCATCACGAATACCAGATATGGAGTAATGTCGACAGAAGCGAAAGAGGAATTTTCTCTAGCTGGAAAAGGATTGAAGGCCAAGGGAAACACGTCCCAAGGAGAGGTTGAATCCATCCAAGGGGGCAAGAAGAAGGACTTGTCCAAAATAAAATGCTTCAATTGTCATGAATTCGAGCACTATCCTACGAAATGTCCACACAAAAAGTATAACAAGAAGGAGCTCGTAGTAGGAAAAGAAAATGAAGCATTGGCTTCATAGATCAAGCTTGACTTCACCCTTATCACATGCATGTCCATCATTATGATGGGGAGTGTGTGGTACTTGGATTCAAGTGCCTCGTTCCACATGACAGGGTGTAGATATTTTTTCAGTGACCTGGAGGAGAAAGATCTCCATATGCATATTGAATTTGGGGACAAAGAAAGGTACAGTTCTACGAGGATTGGTACAGGTAACATTTAAGAGGGATTCGGGCTCCCCTCTTCACCTCAAAGATGTTATGTTTGTGTCAGGCTTGAGGAAGAATCTCATCTTTGTAGCAGTTTTGGAAGACCATGGCTATGATGTGATCTTTAGTAAGGGGAAATCCTTTCTCAGACACATAGATATCAGGTAAGAGAAACCTTTACATGCTAGAGGTATTTTTTTCCACGCATGCAGTTATACCTCTAGGAGTGACATGGGGCGATGTAGATCCTTAGTCCCAGAGTTACAGAAATTTGGGTCGGATCCATGAAGTGTTCTCCTCATGGATAATTACCTTGCTACAGGGGCCAACAATATTTAGTATCAATAAGATCAATTTCAGTTAGATACTAAGGAGTGAAAAGGAGTGCTGACAATAGAGCAGGAGGCTCAATAACAGAGTTAACAGCATCACAGTTTTCCTAATAGATAGTTGCAGACAAAGTTGATTCAGTTTTTTTTATGCTTCTCAGTTTTATTTTTTGCAGTAGTAGCAACAACACTGAGAGGTGTTTCTAAAGTACATTCCACAGGTGTAGGATAGGGGTAGTTGATAATCCCTTTCTCGCTGAGAGGGAGTGTTGAAAAATGCAGCAAGAAAGTCTCAATTTAAATTTTCCTTGATCAAATTGAGAAAATTTGAATTTCCACATAATAAAACAACTTGGAGGCAATTAACTTGTGTGGCATGACTATTTTCACTCAGTTAGCTCAGTAAACTCAAGTTAGAGCGCTTGGATTTCAATTAAGCATGTGTGATTGCTAATTTGTAGCAATCAAGATTAGTTATTTCAAGTTGTTTTCAGTTAAACTAGCTCTAACTATTGATGGACCTAGTGGAAGGTCAGTTGTGTATTGGTAAAATAGTCTAACTGGGTGATCATACAATTAACTGATCAATCAACCCAAAACAGCTAGTGTATGCAGAGAATTTGGGTTCCCCAACTGTGGTGGAGATTCCAAGACAGTGTAACATCAGTTGTAGACTAGTCTTGAGTGTACAGGTGTTGCATGCAGCGAGATGATCAACCTTGGGAATTGTGTAATCATTTTGGAGGAAATTCCTAAATAATATGGGCCAAATTTCCTCAAGAATTGCACAAGGAAATAGGGGCTCAAGCAGAGGTAGAAATTGACTAAGTATGGTTCAAAGCTTCTTAGTGAGCAGAGAGATAGGTTATTCACTTGCAAGTTGAGCTCAGATTGAGCTAATCGTAATACATCTCTATTCATCTTATTAATGCAAGAAGGCATAGGGGTTTTTTAGTAGTTTATTTATATTAGAAAAATATTGTGCATGTGTGTTTTTTCTTATTGCATGTTTCTGATTGTTGTTATAAATTGTGAATTGATTTTCGCAGAGCAATAGAGTAGGCTTGTGCTTGGTGAGTTAGATTAAATCTTCATGAGCAGTTGGAAATATACACCATAATTTCTCCACAGATGATTTTTGAAGAAGAGGTCCCTTGCATGTCTCTCAAGAAAATGAGTGCAGTATCATAAGTTGTTGATTGGTTTGACCCACTAGATGGCACTTGCCTCACAATGTTTGGTTGTCAGAAACCATCTCATCCCTTAACGATGTATTCCATTGATAAAATAGTCATGCGAGAGATTGTGTATCATCTTGTCACGTGCTTATCTGTAGTGTTTCAAAGGAAGAAGAAAGCACCATGGCCTGCTCTTCCATTGCAGGTGGGATCCTACATTATTAAGAACTTGAAGGTTGTAGAAACTGAAGCCAAGCAAATGGAAGATTTCAAGTTCGATACGACAGACTATCATCAGTATTATCTTAGAGGATTTAGTAATAATCACCATGCCAAGTTACACTATGTCTGGACAGTTAGTGTCAGTCTTTGAAGCCTTCCACCAGCGATCAAACATGCTCTTACAAAGTGGTCTTAGGGTGTCAAAGTCAAATTTTGTCATTTCAGTGAGTCTTCAAGTAAAATTTGGTCACTAGGTATTAGGTCTAGGATTTGTTTTCACTCCTTCCAAAGTCTTCCAAGTATTGGTCCATGTCACCATTCGAATGAGTGTACCATCATTAAAAGAGTTGTCATCATTATTTCATGTTCCAATGGGTCATTTTACACCTTGTTTGTGCTTTAGTTGTGCTCAGGTAAGGCTCATTTCCCTCTCCTAGGGTTTTTGTTTCTGAGCAAGACAAAATGAATTTGGAAAAAGTGAGAGAGATTTTTGTCCACAATAGGCCAAGGAAGAAAAACCTCCTTCACTTTTTACACAGGTGTCATGGTTTTAGAGAAATGTCAAAAATACAGTCGCTACAAGAGAGTTGCTGCACCTCTGGAGTGACCTTGGTAAAATCAATTTTTATCCTAGATGGAATGACCAAATGACTTGCTTGATGAGTCAACTGATAAGTAGACAAAAATGGCTTTCCAATGAGCTATCATGAGTTCAATTTGGAGTTGAGGAAGACCTTCAAAAGTTGACTGCAACAGCACTATGCATTTTGGCAACCTCATTCTGCACATTTTGACCAGTCTTGGTAGATTAGACTTTTGATAGGGAAAATGAACTCAAAATTAAAACATTCAAGATGTTCTAGAAAGTAGACTCAACAAACTATCACACGCCCAATTTGGACATTGGGAAGGCTGTCAAAAGTGAGTTTGAAGTGGCGATGCACATCAGAGACCAGCGTTGCGCACCTGGCAGTTATTCCCAGTGTTAATTTACACAGGTGCTACGCACCTGGGAGGTGCTGCACACCTGGGTGAGGCACTACGCACCTGGCATCCAAGCCCCAAATCACTCCAAATCACCCAATTTGCCTCAAATAATCTAAGTTTACCTCTTTGCAAGTAAGTACATCAATGTTTCTTGTTGAAAAGGGTTTTTGCATCAAGTCTTGGTGATTGTTTCACTCATAAAGTTAAAACCCTAGAATTCACCCAAACTGTCTCATAAAAATTAACAAGCTCACTTTCTCATCTGTTTTCCTATCTCATCCATTTTCTATTATTCTCTAAACCTCATTCCCTCATATATTTTCCCCAAATCCCATTCCCACATACAAATTTCCCAAACCCTATATATTCTCCCCAAAACCCTACATACTTACTCCTACATACATCCCTAAACCCTACACTATTCCCAAACCCTACTCACTCCCTAAATCTCATTCACACTCCCATTCACTCTCACTTACTCATCCATAAAATCTCTTCATACTCATCTTTCATCCACCCTATCTCTTCATTCACCACAAGTGATCACAGCAATAAAAACAATGGAAAGAGACAGTGAATATGAGCTTGAAGAAGACACCCTTAGTGACAGTTCCAGAGAGAGAAACATACAGCACAGGAAGCCTCATAAAGGAGGAAGGGTTATCAGAGAGGAGCCTATCAGTTTGAGAGAGTTGCAAGCATGCCCACTTGCCATTTCTTGTTTTAAACACCAGTCATGCTTTGGTTTTTGTGAAATGGTAGAAAGGGTTAAATTTCATCATGAGTTAGCAAGATTGTTTGTGACACATTTGGACAACAATGAAGTAAACCTTGTTGGAATCACATTCACCTTATCACCAGTTATTATCTCAGAGGCTACAGGTATTCCAGATGTGGGAGAAAAATGGAACAAAGGTCAGGATATTGACAGGGAGTACTATGAGCCTTACATCAAGGCTAGATACCAAGACAAACTCAAGAGAGTATTCCCCTTCAAGTTTTTGGAAGATAGGTTTGCTCCATTGATGAAAATCATCATCAAGTACTTTACTTGTGAAGGTAGGTTCTCCCGATTGTATGCCTACCACATTAGATTGCTGATGCATTTCACTAGGGTGAGAATGATGAATATCCCCTACTTCATGTTCAGAAACATTGAGAAGATGGCACTTATTGTAAAGAAGAAACCATATCCCTAGCAGTTGACTAGCATTTACCACTACTCCTTGATTAAAATCATTGTTCTACATCAGTTGAACCTTCTTAACATGCCATGGGAGACTTTCATTTCTCATGAGATGTTCAAAGGCCCTCAAGTCTTTTCATCAATGCCTCATGAAGAAGGTGGACCTTCAGGACATGAAAAGGTCAAAGAGACTGAAACTGTTGGAGTGCCAGTATTTGTGACATATGAGAGGGGCACTAGGAAACTTTTTGCAACTGCTAGGCGAGTATTATCTCCACAAGGTGTGGAAGGGGTCTCGCCTTCATCATCAAGCTACAAGCAAATGCTATCTCCACAAGGAGTGGAAGGGGCTTTGCCTTCCTCTTCAGTTAAACAGGTACAGGTTGAGCAGCAAAGCAAGGGAAAAGGTAAAGGCAAGAAAAAGGTGCATAAGAAGGATCTTAGTGATGGGAAGGAAATATATTTCACTCTTATTGATCATGAGGAGTCACAGCAGCATTTCATTCATCATGGAGTTGAAATTATTGATTTGGAAACTCAGGATCCGAAGACTGTCAAAGACAAGATCATAAAGGAACAAGAGGCTAAGATACAAGCCTTCTCAGACAACTTAGACAGAGCTAAGTGGGTCATCAAATATCTAGAGCAAGAAAACAAACAATTGAGCGACAAGCAAGTCCTCATGGAGCCACAAATGATTAAAGAAGACAGGAAAAAGGTCAAGGAGGCCAATGTTCCATTGACCCCTATTGAGCAAGAGATTGAGAATGACAGGGAAACATGGTTAGAGAGGGTTAATATACACCTTGAGGGGCTGATTGAGAAGGCCAAAATAGACAAGAAGATGCTTCGCCACATGGCCATTCACTACATGACTCATAACAAGATCTGCAACATAAGAAAGAGGAAGCTTAAACCTAGGTTGAGGAAGGCCTTATGAGCAAAAAGGAGCAAGATAAATTGAAAATATTGGTTGAAGCTTCACTAGCCCATCAAAGCAACTAATGATGGTGCCTTGTGCCAAATCTGGGCAAGTTTTGACAAATTTTGGTCATTTTCAATTTTTGAAATTTTGAAAAACAGAAAATTGCCCTAGGTGGGTAGCGTCATCGGTGCTACGCTTTTCACTGGAGGACTTTTTGAAGAAATGGCTTACATATCTAGATTCAACATGATGAGATCATAAAACCCAGAAAATATCAGCAATTTGGGAGCAAAACTTGGTCACCAAAAGGGCAAAAAACTACCAAAAAATGACCTCTTTGCCTCTTTTTGGACACACAGAAGCAGCCTTGGGAGATTTCACTTTTGATGGGGGAACTGACCTCCAAATGCAAAAATTCAAGATGTTCCATAAACTAGACAGGAAGACCTTTAAAATGAGCTATCTTAAGCTCAATTTTGCCAAGAGAAAGGCCTCCAAACTTTGTTGTAAAGCGGCGCTACGCACCTGGCCAGTGGCGCTGCGCATAGAGCCAATTTGCCTAAAAATCCAGTTTCACCTTTTTTCACTGCAAGTTGACTTTTTCTCTCTTCATGGATGAATTTATGATTGTAATTAATGTTATGCTATCTAAATGTAATTGTGAAATGATCTTAGATGGTAGGTTCATCAGTTTGAGGTGGTTTGGGGGTTAATCAATCAGTTTCCATGCTTATAGAGGCAAGTTGTTCCACTGCCTATATTCATGTTCCTTGTTTGGAAATGGTTGTAACAGTTCCTTATCTCTTGGATTCGACCCCTGATGGCTAGCATAGGTGGTTTTATTTCTATATTATGTATTTTTTCAATCATTAGCAAAGGTTGGACTCTCTTGGATGCTCTGAGCTACATTGTACACCTTTATCAGCAGTTTGGCAAGGAAATAAACCAGGATTTGTAGCTATTTTTATGGGATACTTGTGGTAAAGTGTTTTTGCATAGTTTCTCCTTCTGTTATTAGTTTTTCTCATGTGTTATGTGTGCCACAATCTAATTCATTTCTTCTAGCTGAATGATATCAAGATAGATAGGTAGAATACATTGTTTACAGTGCTCTGCCTTGGGAACACATTCAGTTTTTTGATGTTTTCTACTGTTTGAGAAGGATACATGATCTTTGCATGCCCTCCTCAGCTCCTCACTAGTCTTAGATCTCTCATCTCACTCAATTCCAAGTTCCAAAACACCTACCTACCTTGCCCCATAGAACACCCTGCATCCTGACTTGATTTCCCGGACCCAAAGCTGCCTACTCCATTTGATCTAGCAACAAAACCAAAAAAATCAATCAAAAACCCTAGAGCTACTATACCTAGCCTAAAATCCATATTTGATCTAGTAATCTTGATTGAGATTCATAAGGAGAGAGCCCTCTCCCGACCTGGTAGGGCTAGCTACCAGGTTAAGCGTGGTTTGTGGTTACCCTAGAATTGCCTCCCTTCAGCCTGAGGTCAATCTAGGCTCTAACATAGTGGCGACCATACTGGGGACGTAGTTTTATGTTCCTTAGTAAAATGTATCAAGTTTAGATCTTATTATTGATGGTGGACAATGATCAGACATCGGAAGGCTGAAATCATTCACCTGGCGACTCTAAATCAGTTTCGAGATCAAACCTAGGGACTCCACTAGAGGATGAACCTGACCAACAGAAACATGAAAGGACAATATGGAAAGATTAGGTATTCAAGTTGGAATTTCATCCAAGACATTATGTTCTTTGTTATAAATTATTTCTTCTCTTTTCCCGAGAATGTCAAGAAGGCTTTACAAAGTATATTGTATTTGAGAAAAGATCCTAGACCTGCATTTGATTCTTTCCCTTTGAAGATTGTGAATACAAAACATTTGCATGCCTTTGATCTTGATCAAGACCCTTCTTTTGAATCTTGTGATGACCATCTTCAAACTGATGAGCCTAAAGAGACCAAGACTGATTCTACAGCTTCTATATATACTCCTATACCTTGTAAAATTCCAGATCAATACAAACCACTCAACTTACCTCCTATACTCCATGCTTTCCCAAAAAATCATTACCTATATCTACCAAGATTTGATGGTGAATGTGACAACATCACTGCTAAGAGACATGTATTGAATTTTGAGTCTTTTCTTGACCTTTTTGAAGTTGATGAAGAGGATGTCCGTATTAGGCTTTTTGCTCTTTCTTTGCAATGCAAAGTCAAGAGTTGGTTGAAAACACAGCCTGATGTGAGCATATCAGATTTCTAGCAGTTCGTTAAAGTTTTCCTCAACAAATGGATGGTCAGACATAACCCTTCTTGATTCTAGAAGAATATAACCAGTTGAAAAGATTGACCGGGGAGACAGTACAACAGTTTTCTACCAGGTTTAACCAAGTCTATTTTTCGATGCCAGTTAATATAAGACCTCCTCCTGGATCCGCTCTCTTGCACTACCTGGATGCCTTTGATCCGGAAATGGAGTTTCAGCTGAGGGAAAGGAACCTTGCAACACTTGAAGAGATGCAAAACAGTGCAATATATGTAGAGGCTAATTTGTTGATCAGGAGGGCAAAGTTGAAGGAAGAAGAGAGGAAGAACATAGATCCAGAGGAATCGACATCTTTAGAGGTAAAGCTCAACATTTTGGTAAGTGCAGTGGAAGAGATGATGCAAAAGATCACCACAAGGAATGAGTATGATGTTCAAGACCATGGCTCACTGATTGAAGAAAAACAAGTGGCTGATCCAAAACATTTTCTTTCTTATCCCAGTTGTCATAGATCTGATAATGATTGTTTTATAGATCATCTTGGAGAAGAGAGATCTGTTGATATGACATGTATGCTTGATGATGTGTTTTATATTGATGATTTGCCTCAGTTTGATCAATATGATGATGATTATGTTCTCCAAATAGAAGCTAGTCTTGCAAAAAAATCAGTAGCTGGTTTGTGGAAGGAGGAAGTTCACTTTCAGCAGCTCGAATATGGTGATCAACTGATGCATATTAGCTATGGAAGTGAGGAGGAAAGTGCATCAAATGTTGAAGTAAGTGAAGGATCTTTGCCTTTTTGTTTTACTTCGTTTCACTTCGTTAGAGACAACTTTCGTGCAATCAGAAATCAACCGTCGATAAGTTTCGATCTTGACCATCTAGAGGGCAATGAAATCCTTGTTCAAGACTTCTCATATCTATATTTGTAGCCTCTGAAAGCCATTGAATGTCAGGTTGCAGATGAATACTTGGTAGCTGGAACATATGATCAAATGATGCAAGATGATTCCGTACCATTCTGTCTTGAATCATTTCAGTTTTAAAATGGAATTTCGCATAGTATATCTTCAAATGAGCAGCCTGTAGAAAATAATGCAATCTCACTGGAACCAATAGAAAATGGGTTGCAACAGTCTTTTCAAGATTTTCACGATCCTATAGTTGATGTGTTGTTTGATGTCTGCAGTGAAAGTCCTTCTCCATTAGCTAACTGTGAGCTTGAAAAAAGTATTGATACAAACTTGATCCGACAGCCTGTTTCTTTGGCATTTTTAGCAGGAGTCTCGTCACAAAGCTCAGATGAAAGTTTGCATTCATGGTATGAGGAGAAGCAAAGTAATACATTGGATGAGCTAAGTCCCAGTGCACATGAATTTCAAGATCCTTATGCAGTATTTTTGGAGGCGGATAGAGAATCCATATTATTCAACGGATTTGTTTACAAGTTTTCATGGGAGTTTCCTATCAATAGTTCTTTCTTGTTGTTCATAAACAAACACTTGCGAAGAATTCAAACAACAGCCAGAATTCTTAATTGGTTGCATTGGTTATTTCATTTCACTTGTTCAGGTGATGAATGGAATAGTTAGAGTAGGTTTTATTGAATAAGCTCCATTTTGAGCGTCTTTTCTAGTTTGTTAGTTGTGTTTTATTATTGAGTCAGTTTCAAGTCAATTTGTGTCTTTGAGTCATCAGTATTTAGTCATGCATTTTAGTTTGATTTTGTTTTTTGACTCCATGCCCAATGGATCAGGCTACTAGGTCTACGGTGTTCTTGGCACTTCCAAGGAGCTACCATACCCAATGGAGCCAATGTTAGTGTCAGTCTTTGAAGCCTTCCACCAGTGATCAAACATGCTCTTACAAAGTGGTCTTAGGGTGTCAAAGTCAAATTTTGTCATTTCAGTGAGTCTTCAAGTAAAATTTGGCCACTAGGTATTAGGTCTAGGATTTGTTTTCACTCCTTCCAAAGTCTTCCAAGTATTGGTCCATGTCACCATTCGAATGAGTGTAGCATCTGTTAGCACTTGAAATTTCACCTCAGGCTGAGAAAGGCAAACCTCAAAGCTACATCAAACCATTCAGCCTCGTAGCTAGCCCTACGGGGCAGGAGAAGGCTCTCTCCGGTCAATCTCGGTAGATCTTCAATGGGATGAGATGACCAACACGGTAACACTGATATTAGGCTAGTAAACTGATTATAAAGATTGATTTGGGGGTTTTTTGGGGTTTTTGGTGGCAAATTGAGGAGCTGCAATTTAGGGTGCGGGGATTGGACACAGTTTCTGCAGGGGGGTCTTTGGGGCGAGGTAGGAACCTGTATTGATGTCTTTAGCTGAAGTGGATGATTAGGAAAGAAAGATAAGAAGGCTAAAGAGAGAAAACAATGAATTTGAATTCTCTTTAGACAGTAGAAAACATAGAAATTAAACAAATTTAAAAGCAGAGCATGGCAAGCATGAATTCTTACTTTAACACTTCATTTGTTTAATATGCAGCAGTATAGAAAGGAAATGAATCACATAACAAAGCTTACAATAACATGGAGAAACACACCATCAACACATGAGTCCACAAGAATCCCAAAGATGACTGCAAAACCCTGGTCTTCCTTAGCCAAAAATTGCAGAGATACAGTGAAAATATACAATGATAGCTTCTCCCTCAAGAGTCCAACCTTCCAACCCCTGAAAATGATTGAGAAAATACATAATATAGGCAAGCCAACCTCTTCCCTTGCCTCTAGGGGTTGATCTCATCCTTCTAGGAGCTGTTTCAACCAATTCTAAACTGAGCACTAAAATCTAGGCAGTCAAAACAACTTGTCTCTATAAACTTGGAAACCAGTTCATACAATCAATTTTTACCCTTTACATGAATGAATCTTCTAGAAGTGTTAAACAAGAGTAAAAGTGTCTTAGAGTTACCAAAATTACATCAAAGATAATCATCTTCAACCCCAAAAAGTCAAACCAAGTCAAACTGTGCTTTTTCGAGCTGTACAGTGAAATCTGGCAAAGTCTGCTCAACAGGTCGCGCCCCCCTGCTCAACGGGTCGCGCACTTTGGAGCTCTATTTGGAGGCCTTCCCGGTATCAGAATTGCGTGCAGGATAGCTCGTTGGAAAGGTCTGCGAGTCTACTTTCCAACCCAACTGGAATTTTTGAATTTGGAGTTAATTTTCCCAGTCAAAACTCAATTCTCCCAAGACTACTTCTGCAACTCAAAAAAGGGGCAGAAAGTCAAATTTTGCATGTATTTTGACCTTCTGGAGGCCCAAAACCCCATAAAACTCAAGTCCATCCATGGGCATATGTAACTTTGCATAAAAAATCAGGAAATGCTGAGTTTTTGTGAAAAGGGGTTGCCATGACAAAGGGTCTCACCGGGGGTGAGACCCGTTGAGGAGCCAAAACCTGTAAATTTCCAAAAAATTCCAAAATTACCCAAAATTCTCAAAAATTTTTGGGATTTGTGCTGTAGCTGATGCTAGTGAGTGCCATGATCTTTGAGGGATGCCTCAGCCAAGATACGGAGTGGATTGGTTTTCTTCCTCCGCTTAAGAGCCTCGGATAACCTCCTTTGGAACATTTTCATTTTGGCCTTGCATACATGCATTCTTGCCCAATAGTGATTCTTCATGTTTCTCAGCAGCCTTTTCTCTTGGTTGGCCTTAGCCAACAGCCTCTCCAAGTGAGCATTCTCCTGAATGAGCATTGACTCTCGGTCAGCAGGCAATGGATCACCGGGTCTTCTACGGTTCAAGACTCGGTCGCTACGAATCCTCCATAGCTCATCAAGCGCTTTCTCATCCTCCAATTGTTTGTTCCGCTGCTCCAGGTAAGTAATAGTCCATTGAGCACCCTCAAGTCTCCTCTGTAAAACATCATTTTCAGCCCTGAGATGCTGAATGATCTCCTTCGCCTCTTGGCTAGGAGAACTGACCTCAAGATCAATCACCGGATCCTCATGAATCATGGGCTCTTTGCCCCTCTGTAGTACCTGTGCTGGTGAAGAAAGCGAGGCCCCTTCCACCTGATGTGGAGATAACAATCGTTGAGCTGAAGATGAAGGCGAGACCCCTTCCACCTGCTGTGGAGATAGTACTCGCCTAGCTGCTGCAAATAAGGCCCTTGGGCCTTTCTGATAAGTGACCAAAGGAGTGGAGCTAACATGTCGGGTGACGGGAGCATCAGGCTGCTGAGATGGTCCTCCCTCCTCATGAATGACCTCCTGATGTGGCTGAGGTGGTACTGTGAAAAACTCACGGGAGATGAACTCCTCCCATGAGATGCCCTGCTGAGTCAACTGATGTGAGACTATGAGCTGAATCAAACCATAATGGCATAGGCTCCTATATTGCTGGGCCAGGGTCTTCTTCTGCAACATGGGCACCATCCTCTGAATGTTATGAAACAAGAAGATCGGGATGTTCATCATCCTCACTCGGGTGAAATGCATCAAAAGGTGAATGTGATATGAGTACACCTGTGAAAATCTGCCCTCATAGGTAAAATAATGCATAATAAGCCTCATGATGGGAGCATACTCGCTCCGGAGAAATCTAAATGGAAAAACACCTGTCAAAAGTCTCATGAATGGTGGCCGGACATAGGGCTCAAAGTGAACAAAATCTAGCAATCTGCGCTTAGGCCACACCTCACCCACATTTGGTATCCCTGTAGCCTGTGAGATCACCTCAGGAGTCAATGTGAAGTTCACCCCTGCCAGAGTGACATGTCCATCACGGAGGTGCAAGACAAACAAGCGGGCCAACTCTCTATGATGCTGAATCTGAGAAATTTTCTCATAGAAATCATAACAAGACATATACTGAAAACAACTCACTGCCATGGGGCAAGCCTGTAATTCTGCCAGAGAGGTGGGCTCCTCTCACTTATGATGTCCACCCTTACCACCCTTACGAGGCCTCCTCTGTTCCTCAACCTCTGTAGATGATGAATGGTCATCACTTTGCTCATAAGTTTCGGTTTCTGACATGGTTTAGGAGCAAAGTGGACAAATAAAACTGTTTTCTCTGCCTGCAAAAAGTGTTGAAATCTATGTTGTTTCAAGGGGAACAAAACATGAGGGAAATGTTAGGGGAGGGATCTTTTAACAAGGAATGGGAATATATAAATATTACAGGGAATTTTTAAGGGAAATTTTGCAAATCATATGCATATAGGAACACATATTTTTAATAGGGAAATCATTTGCAAAGATTATTGCATATGGGAAAAACATGCATGAAAGTAAACATGGGAATATGTATACAATTTCAATAAGGGAAAAAGGGAAACCATGCACAAAACATGCTGACATTTTACCAACAGTTTTTGTTATTTTGCATATGCATATGGTAGAAGGGAATCAGGGTTTTCATTTTTTGTTTTTTAATGCTTTGGGAAAGGGGTAGGGTTTTCATTTTTAATGGCTAGGGATGGGGAAAAATTTGCATTTCATTTATAAAATGACATGGGGGAAAATAAGATGTACATATGAATGTGAGCAAGAGGGAAGGGAGGGAAACAAACCAAAGGAAAAACAACTTGAAACACCATAAACCCTAGCACAGTTTGCACATGAATATTGCAGCCATATAAGTCTTTTCATTTGCATAATTTGAGATTAAAATCATAGCATAAAGCCTTATATTCATCACCATCCTCAAACACCATGTGTAAAGAGCCTACCTCGACCAATTTAGAAGATTTGAAGGGAGATTGAGGAATTTTGTTGAAGTTTGCAGGCAAACGGTTCAACGGGTCGCGCAGGCCTCCCAACGGGTCGCGCACCTCCCAACGGGTCGCGCCCGTAGTAATTCTGAACTGCGGAGGAGTCCTGGACGGGTCGCGCACCGCCCAACAGGTCGCGCACCTCCTTTGACGGGTCGCGCACCACTCTGCTGCCCGAAATCACTGCAATTTCGCTCCTTTCTCTCAATCACTCTCTCTTTCTCTCTTGCAAGCTCTAAAATGCACAATGAGAGTGAAAGGAGGGAATTTGGGCTTTTATAAGTCTCATTTGAAAAAAATTCATTTACAAACCCACTTTCTAATGTTTTTTCTTTTGACACTTTATAACACTGATTTTTGGTTTCCTTTCTCCTGATTTTGACTCATTGAGTGCTTTGACTTGATTCTTTTTGCAGGTAGATCATCTGAGGGACTTCGATAAGGGGACCAGGGTTACTGCTGTCCTTTTGAAAACTTTTTGGAATTTCATTCTTTTTACACAAATTTAACATGACCTTGGCCCTAAAAACAGAGTTTTTAAATCCAAGGTTAAAAATGAACTGTACATGATGGCAATATCAAAGAAACATGTTTACAATCCTCCCTCTGGCTTGCTGGGCACTCAAGGACTTTCAAAGACATGACCTTGCAAGGATAAATGACCAAAACCCTAGACCTAGGACCTTTGACCTTAAGACAAAACAAGACAAGCTTAAAAAACTTAATGACTGATATGACCTGATCCAGCAAAGCCAAGAGGGGTATAAATAGACCAGCTCCTCCATCAGGGTTATGGCATGCCTAACGGGATGCAAAATTTGACACTAATGAGACACCTACTAATGCAAATGCAAAGCTTTGATCACTGATGGAGGGCTTTCAAGACCGACACTAACAGCATCATTAAAAGAGTTTTCATCGTTATTTCGTGTTCCAATGGGTCATTTACACCTTGTTTGTGCTTCAGTTGTGCTCGGGCAAGGCTCATTTCCCTCTCCTAGGGTTTTTGTTTCTGAGCACGAAAAAATGAATTTGGAAAAAGTGAGAGAGGTTTTTGTCCACAATAGGCCAAGGAAGAAAAACCTCCTTCACTTTTTACGCAGGTGTCATGGTTTTACAGAAATGTCAAAAATACAGTCGCTACAAGAGAGTTGTTGAACCTCTGGAGTGACCTTAGTGAAATAAATTTTTCTCCTGGATGGAATGACCAAATGACTTGCTTGATGAGTCAACTGATAAGTAGACAAAAATGGATTTCCAATGAGATATCATGAGTTCAATTTGGAGTTGAGGAAGACCTTCAAAAGTTGACTACAATAGCACTATGCATTTTGGCAGTCTCATTCTGCACATTTTGACCAGTCTTTGGAGATTGGACTTTTGACAGGGAAAATGAACTCAAAATTAAAAAATTCAAGATGTTTTGGTAAGTAGACTCAACCATATTTTCAACGAGCTATCACACACCCAATTTGGACATCGAGAAGGATGTCAAAAGTGAGTTTGAAGTGGCGTTGCGCTCCTGGGAGGCACTGCGCACCTGGTAGTCATTCCCAGCGTTAATTTACACAGGCGCTACGCACCTGGCAGCCAAGCCCCAAATCACTCCAAATCGCCCAATTTGCCTCAAATCATCCAATTTTACCTCCTTGCAAGTAAGTACATCAATGTTTCTTGTTGAAAAGGATTTTGCATAAAGTCTTGGTGATTGTTTCACTCATAAAGTTAAAACCTATCATTCACCCAAACTGTCTCATAAAAATTAACAAGCTCACTTTCTCATCTGTTTTCCTATCTCGTCCATTTTCTATTATTCTCTAAACCTCATTCCCTCGTATATTTTCCCCAAATCCCATTCCCACATACAAATTTCCCAAACCCTATATATTCTCCCCAAAACCCTACATACTTACTCCTACATATAACCCTAAACCCTACACTATTCCCAAACCCTACTCACTCCCTAAATCTCATTCACACTAACATTCACTCTCACTTACTCATCCATAAGTGACAGTTCCATAGAGTGAAACATACAGCACAGGAAGCCTCATAAAGGAGGAATGGTTATCAGAGAGGAGCCTATCAGTTTGAGAGAGTTACAAGTATGCCCACTTGCCATTTCTTGTTTTAAACACCAGTCATGCTTTGGTTTTTGTGAAATGGTAGAAAGGGTTAAATTTCATTATGAGTTAGCAAGATTGTTTGTGACACATTTGGACAATAATGAAGTGAACCTTGCTAGAATCACATTCACCTTATCACCAGTTGTTATCTCAGAGGCTACAGGTATTCCAGATGTGGGAGAAAAATAGAACAAAGGTCAGAATGTTGACAGGAAGTACTATGAACCTTACATCAAGGCTAGATACCAAGACAAACTCAAGAGAGTATTCCCCTTCAAGTTTTTGGAGGATAGGTTTGCTCCATTGATGAAAATCATCATCAAGTACTTTACTTGTGAAGGTAGGTTCTCTCGATTGTATGCCTACCACATTAGATTGTTGATGCATTTCACTAGGGTGAGAATGATGAATATCCCCTACTTCATGTTCAGAAACATTGAGAAGATGGCACTTATTGTAAAGAAGAAACCATATCCCCAGCAGTTGACTAGAATTTACCACTACTCCTTGATTAAAATCATTGTTCTACATCAGTTGAACCTTCTTAACATGCCATGGGAGACTTTCATTTCTCATGAGATGTTCAAAGGCCCTCAAGTCTTTTCATCAGTGCCTCATGAAGAAGGTGGACCTTCAGGACATGAAAAGGTCAAAGAGACTGAAACTGTTGGAGTGCCAATGTTTGTGACATATGAGAGGGGCACTAGGAAACATTTTGCAGCTACTAGGTGAGTATTATCTCCACAAGGTGTGGAAGGGGTCTCGCCTTCATCATCAGGCTACAGGCAAATGCTATCTCCACAAGGAGTGGAAGGGGCTTTGCCTTCTTCTTCAGCTAAACAGGTACAGGTTGAGCAGTAAAGTAAGGGAAAAGGTAAAGGCAAGAAAAAGGTGCATAAGAAGGATCTTAGTGATGGGAAAGAAATATATTTCACTCTTATTGATCATGAGGAGTCACAGCAGCATTTCATTCATCATGGAGTTGACATTATTGATTTGGAAACTTAGGATCCGAAGACTGTCAAAGATAGGATCATAAAGGAACAAGAGGCTGAGATACAAGCCTTGTCAGACAACTTAGAGAGGGCTAAGTGGGTCATCAAATATCTAGAGCAAGAAAACAAACAATTGAGCGACAAGCAAGTCCTCATGGAGCTACAAATGATCAAAGAAGACAGGAAAAAGGTCAAGGAGGCCAATGTTCCATTGACCCCTATTGAGCAAGAGATTGAGAATGATAGGGAAACATGGCTAGAGAGGGTTAATATACACCTTGAGGGGCTGATTGAGAAGGCCAATAGAGACAAGAAGATGCTTCGCCACATGGCCTACCACTACATGACTTGCAACAAGATCTGCAACATAAGAATGAGGAAGCTTAAAGCTAGGTTAAGGAAGGCTTTAAGGAGAAAAAAGAAGCAAGATAAATTGAAAATATTGGCTGAAGCCTCACCAGCCCATCAAAGCAACTAATGATGGTGCCTTGTGCCAAATCCGGGCAAGTTTTGACAAATTTTGGTTATTTTCAATTTTTGAAATTTTGAAACACAGAAAATTGCCCTTTCATTGGAGTACTTTTTGAAGAAATGGCTTAGATATCTGGATTCAGCATGATGAGAGAATCAAACCCAGAAAATATCAACAATTTTGGAGCAAAACTTGGTCACCAAAAGGGAAAAAAACTACCAAAAAATGACCCCTCCGCGTCTATTTGGACACATAGAAGCAGCCTTGGGATATTTCACTTTTGAGTGGGCAAATTACCTCCAAATGAAAAAATTCAAGATGTTCCAGAAGCTAGACAGGAATACCTTTGAAATGAGCTATCTTGGGATCAATTTGGCTAAGGGGAAGGCCTCCAAAAGTTGCTTTGAATCTGCGCTACGCACGTGGCCAGTGGTGCTGCGCATAGAACCAATTTGCCTAAAAATCCAGTTTTCACCTTTTTTCACTGCAAGTTGATTTTTTCTCTCTTCATGGATGAATTTATTATTGTAATTAATGCTATGCTATGTAAATGTAATTGTGAAATGATCTTAGAGGGTATATTCATCAGTTTGAGGTGGTTTGGGGGTCAATGAATTAGTTTCCATGCTTATAGAGGCAAGTTGTTCCACTGCCTATATTCTTATTCCTTGTTTGGAAATGGTTGTAACAGTTCCTTATCTCTTGGATTCGACCCCTGATGGCTAGCATAGGTGGTTTGATGTCTATATTATGTATTTTTTTAGTCATTAGCAAAGGTTGGACTCTCTTGGATGCTCTGAGCTACATTGTACACCTTTATCAGCAGTTTGGCAAGGAAATAAACCAGGATTTGCAGCTATTTTTATGGGATACTTGTGGTAAAGTGTTTTTGCATAGTTTCTCCTTCTGTTATTAGTTTTTCTCATGTGTTATGTGTGCCACAATCTAATTCATTTCTTCTAGCTGAATGATATCAAGATAGATAGGTAGAATACATTGTTTACAGTGCTCTTCCTTGGGAACACATTCAATTTTTTTATATTTTTTATTGTTTGAGAAGGATACATGATCTTTGCAGGCCCTCCTCAGCTCCTCACTAGTCTTAGATCTCTCATCTCACTCAATTCGAAGTTCCAAAACACCTACCTACCTCACCCCATAGAACACCCTGTATCCTGACTTGATTTCCCGGACTCAAAGCTGCCTACTCCATTTGATCCAGCAACAAAACCAATAAAATCAATAAAAAACACTTGAGCTACTATACCTAGCCTAAAATCCATATTTGATCCAGTAATCTTGATTGAGATTCACAAGGAGAGAGCCCTCTCTCGACCTGGTAGGGCTAGCTACCAGGTTAAGTGTGGTTTGTGGTTACCCTAGAATTGCCTCCCTTCAGCGTGAGGTCAATCTAGGCTCTGACATGGCCATATGGAACCTATTCCAGACCAAAGAAAGAAAGGATGAAGAATCACTACAATGCCTCTTAGTCATGTGCACCAGGAGATCAAGTAGGCCCTTCCAATGCATTTCCAAAGCAAAGAGTTACTCATGAAGCTAAGCATCCAGAAGATCACTCTCTAATGAGTATTAAATATAAGAGTAAGGTTACCCACAACCCAACAGAGGATAAAAGCTGCAAATTCAAGGAAAATTCAATTATTTTAAGGGAGGTTATGGTGGCAAAAAAGAAAAGGAAGCAACAGGAACTGGAGAGGAAACAGGAAGAAAAGAATATACTGAAGGAAGAATGGGAAAGGAAGGAACATGAGGAAATGCAAGATGAGTTAAGAAGAAAGGAGGAAGAATAATCTACACTGAAGCAGGCAGAAGAAGAAAGGAAAAAACAACTTGAAGAAGAAGAAAGTAAGCAATAGCAGGCAGAAGAAGAAAGGAAGAAACAAATTGAAGAAGAAGAAAGTAAGTAGTAGCAGGACCAATAGCTTATTAAAGAGATATAGGAGTAGATACTAGCCCAGGACATGGAAATAGAACAAGGAGAGTAGAACCAGGATGTTGACCTCATGGCTAGTACAGAACAGATTATTAGTTAGCCTCCACCTCCCCTCATAGATGGGCAAGCGTCAAATGATGAAGAAGAGGTATCTCCTCTAGATGATGAGTCAATCATGGATGTCTTGACCTTAACCTTTAATGAGCTCTAGAACAGAAGTGTGCAGGAAAGAAAGAAGCATTTTCCTAATGAACTGGAACATCCTGCATTCATTGTGACGAAGAGGGTGATCATCACTGATACAAGAAGGAATCCTTAAACCATCATTGCAACTAACTTAGCCTTTGCAAGTGCTTTGAAATCAAATATAGATTGCCTAATGGCCGAGACCAAATAAATGGAAAAGAATATGGAAGTTGCAAAGCAACAAATAGAACAACTCCAAGCAGAGAATCATAGGTTGTCTTCCACACATGATTGCTTGTAAGAGCTTCAAGAAACTATATATGGTGAGATCTAGGCATTGGGAGACACTATGAGGCATATTTATGAGGATTTGGTCACCGTACATAAGGCAATAGTTCCTCTACATGATATGTAAAAGAAATCATGGGAAAATGTGAAAGCCTTGAAATTCATTCATGTAGCCATTACCGTGATTCATGAGTGGGGAACTAAGTATAGGAGCACACTAGTAGAATTGGTCAAGAAGACAAGGAAGGAAATAGAGTTGGAAAAGGCTGAAGTGAGAATGATCATACAAAGCAATAAACAACTTGACACCTTCTTGTCCATCATTTTAGTAGCTTATGCACAGTTATACGACAACTTGGATTTCTTGGTTCATGAACACAAGATCCCCTCAGTAGGGCCATTTGCAAAAAAAAGGGCAGAAACATGGTCAGGCAGGAGATCGAGGAGTACTTGGATTAGTTAATGAAAATCACTACCAAATAAGATTTGGAGGTTAACAGACACAACATGCAATAGTTCATAGGTGGTCCTACTAAGATCAATATGAAGTTGATCTTATTGTTGGAAAGAAGTGCAAACTAGCTCCAAAACCATCTACCCATATGTGATGGAAGCTAGAGCCTCCTTTCAGCCTAACCTTCCAACAAAGTTTGAGGATACCATCACACAGTATAAATCTTGGCACCAATATATAACCAAAG
This sequence comes from Pinus tabuliformis, assembly GCA_031772625.1. Classification (NCBI taxonomy): domain Eukaryota; kingdom Viridiplantae; phylum Streptophyta; class Pinopsida; order Pinales; family Pinaceae; genus Pinus; species Pinus tabuliformis. Next base: position 1,214,858,348 of record CM062818.1, read on the forward strand.
AATTTCAAGTTGAAGTTGTCGAGCTAGAGTTTCCTCAAACTTAAGCTTAATGTGTCTAGTTTGTCTTATTAAGCTCTACCCATTTTTGTATTATATGGGTTTTTATATTATTATATTTGAAATAAAATATGTAAGTGGAAGTCCAAGTGTCAATTTTGGAATATGAAAGGTCATTGGTTAGGAAAAGACAAAAGAAGTCAAAGATTTATGAGGGTAGTTCAAAGGTCATAAAAGGAAATGAAGGATTGTCTCATTTGTTATAAATAAACCTTAATAACTCAAGCAAAGGCATAGAACCGAAGGCTTAGAAGCTTTAATTTGGAGCCTTGCCTTCTCTAGTTTAGCATAAGAGGAATATCATTATTTGGAGAAGCAAGTGTTGGCTTCATGTTCCACTAATGGGGCTAGTGTCTTATCAATGTAATTATATGCTTGGAACTTTCACTCTATAATAAAAGTTAAGAGTCAACATGCCTTCATGCATATGTTGTGGATGTAGTAAGACTATTCTTTATATATTTTCAATGTATTTTGTTTGACTTATGCTAATGTTAATGAACTAATTCTTTTGCTTTAGTATGTATCTTTTTGGATGCGTGTTATTTATGTTATTACAAACATTTTTATATTGTGAACTATTTTGCAGGTTAACTAACGATTATTTTATATTTCTCATGCGTCTCTTCTAAGTTAGTACTATTACTTGCCTCTAAAGGGCTCATTTATTTGCCTTCAATGTGATGGAACCTTTCATGCATTACATTTGATACCTCACAAAGTTCATACAATTATTATCACCAAAGTCATGAATATATCATTCTATGTGTTTATCAAAGACAAGGCACATCTTTGAAACCACCAGTTTGGAAACCGATCTTATTCCGATTGGGGCTCCTGTGTGGGGTCTAATTAGGACTTCACATCAGGGAGACCCCCTTCCCTGTTGGCGACTTCCAACACCGTCAACACATTGTTGACTATGAGTGGTGATGACTAGCCTCGACTAACCATGGTTGATTATGATAGACCTTTTGACCATGGTTTCATTATACTTAACCTTGTTTGATTATGGTTGATGATTGTTGTTTATGTTTGACCATGTTCAACCATAGTTCACTATGATTGAATATATTTGAGCATAGTTAGGAATATCTGACAACGGTTTTCTATGGTTTACCATGCTTGATTATAATTAATGATGGTTTGATCATTATTGATTATGTTTGACTATCATTGACCATGTTTGACAATGACTAATTATGGTAAACTATGTTTGAGTATATTTGATTATGGTTGAAGAATGGTGATTATGACTACTATGGTTGACCATATTTCACCATGATGTACAATGTTACCCTTGGTAGAGTATTTTTTATTATACTTGATTTTGGTTAATCATCGTTGACTTTGGTTTACCTTGTTTGAATATGGTTGATTACAATTGACCATGGGCAGTTAAGGTTAATCATGTTTCAAGGCTATGCCTAATTAGATTCGCTTTTATTGAATATGAATTTTTTTTAACTAAGTTTGAATATAATTAATTTGATTAACTATAATTGGCATGTTTTATTATGTTTGATTATATTTCCTTTATACAAAATTACTCGTGAATTGATATTTCAACGAATACATTAATGCACAAGAACAATGTGTTCTATACAATTCAATAAAGAGTTTTATGAAAATTTTATCATTTAGGTACTCAAATTTAGCACTAACGAACACACATTCATTATATTTATATTTTGCAATATGCGATAGTTATACCACTATTAAGGAAATCAAATTTCACATAACCACATACAATTTATAAAAATAAACATTATATGTTTGGAAAGCTAATTCATTTTCGTGCATTTCATCTTTTAAACCATATTCAAATTTAGTGTGAAAGTACCTCAAATCATCCCTCCATCTTAACATATCATTGTTTTTCCATGTTGCAATTGCCACTAGAGCACCATTAGAGACCATCATTAGCTTGTACCCACCTCCAATCAAGTGATCAAGTTTGAAAATAAAAATAAAAATTAGAAATAAAATCCATGCACTTGAAATAAATATTTTTTTATTATCAAATAAACATAAAAAAGGAGATTAATTTACAAAATGACTATAAGCATGAATTGATAGAACATAAATAACCTATATAAACTTAAATTACATATAGAACAAATATTTTTTTACCAAATTAACATAAGAAATGAGATTAATTGTTAAAATGAATAAAGCATGAATTGATAGAATTAGATTATATAGTGAACAAATAAGTAAAATTTATCATTTGATTTTTGAACTAAATATGTATGTATGCATGTGTGTATGTACATACATACATATATATAATTGAGAAACTTATATTAATAAAAACTATAGTTATGCTTGCAACTTCAAACTAAAAGCTTTGCTAACTATAATAATATAGCATAGTATGTGTATATCTTTATAGACAATTTTCTAGTGTTTATTAACACTTTATATTCTATAATATAAATATAGAATTCTAATAACCCTAACAAACATGATACTTAATAAAAGACATGATGAATATCTATTTATTCCAAGCTTGTAGTGAGAGGATTAAGGTTTTGCTTTAGGATTTCCGTGTCTTTATAAAGTTGTTGTACCATTTTAGAGTTGAATTAGTTGATAGTATTTGATTATAAGTCCTAGATTAATCTCCCTTGCTCAAATTTAGGACTAAATTTTCGAGAAGATTGTATTATTCTTGCAAAACAACTATTTGTTACTTCTCTTTTGCAAGGGTCCCCATAATAATTTCTATCGAAGATGTGACCTAATGTCCATTCTCATGGACTTTTGAAGTGATTGTGGATGTTTAATTCCCATTGCAACGTATTAGCTCCTCATGGTTTTTTAGAACTCTTCCAATTTCCTAGATCTATCTGTAATCCGTCAGGTATTCACAAATACTAAAATCATCAACTAGTCCTTTATTCATAATTCTCCCTAAATTATAATCCTCCTACCACACATTCAAATCCCAAACTATTCCTATGGTTGTTGTGCTCTAGAATATAGCATCATTTCCTAAATAGAAATGCAAGTATAAGAACTATTATTTCACTAGAGAATGAACCAAGATGAATCCTATTCCTTTGAAGCTTAAATTAGATGAATCTTTAGGGATCAATTGTTCCCATTTAGAATAAAGAATCCAAGGTGGGTGCTTCCCTAAGTACTTACAAACAATCAAGAAATTATAATCCAAACACAACTCTAATTATATTGACACAAATTTTTACTAGAATACATAGAGTTTGGACCCTAGGTTCTAACTAACATCCTTGTTTCAAATTGACCATAATCCTACATTGAGTTGGAAAATTATTTGACTCTGTTCCAAATTCATGTGCATTAATAGTTATAACATGGGGGGAATGGACTTAAATCTCTTGTCATTTAATTATCCTATTGTTGAGTGTGAAGTCCAGTCCCCTTATTTTAAAGTTGTGGAAATGTTGGAAACTTAGGTCGTTTCATAGTTATTATCCAACAAAACATGTTAGAATGTGATTTTGGCTAAATTAATGGCCTCTTGTTTAGTTAATTAGAACATGATTAATAATTTACTTTGAGTCCCCTCACAAATTGATGACCTATTGTTTAATTAAGTAACAAATCATTGGTAATTTCCTTTGAGTCTCTTAACAAATTAATGGCCTTTTGTTTCATTAAGTAACATATCATTGATAATTTCCTTTGAGTCCTTTAACAAATTTATGACGTCATGTTTAGTGAAGTACCAAATGATTCATAGTTCTATCAACTTTGTTAGCCTTCTAATATTTGACTCTACTTTCTTGTGTCACTATAAAGCAATATATATGTAACAACACCTGGTTGATTTTCCACGTAAATAAAATAAAACCAAGGTCATGGGACACGTATTCCAAGATTAATGGTGGGAAAACATTATAGTGGGCATCACTTGTGGTTTAATAATGGCTATGGAAATTGGCAAAGGAAAAGAGGCAGTGATTGACATTTAATTATGGAAAATAAAGGAAGATAGGAGAAAATGAAGGTGAAGAGACACAAATTTGCATGCAAGGGAAATTAGAGGAAAATGAAAGAAAAAGGAGACATCAATTATAAAAAGGAATCAAAGAAACAATTCACAACTTTTGGTCATTGCAACTTTTATCAGTTTAGTTTTGGCTCTTTTCTTCCATACCCTTACACTCTTGCACACTTAGAGCACTATAGAATTCACTTGGATTGGAGAAAGCAAGCAAAGAACAAGCAAGGAATTGGAGGACAATGGAAAAGAATGTTGGATCAACAGTTACAGCAGGAATACTTTGCAGGTAACAGGTTGCATGTGTGATTTCCTTGTTGGTTTCTGGATGCATGGTACTTGCATGTGGTTCTTTGGTTATTTTGTTATCATTGGCATGGATATTTGCCTAGATTGACAATGGTTTTAGCCTTGCCTTTCCATTTCATGGATAGCCATGGTGTTGTGGGTGCCTTGTAAATTTGGTTTAAGCTTGGGATGGCCAGTAGACTTTGGATCCTGGTGGGGTGGTCTCAAGAAATTCCAAGGGGTCAAGGGTGGAGATGGGCTTTCTCTTGGAACTCAACGGATGGGTGGAGATAGAAAAGTTCCTCTAGATGTGGTGAAGAAATCTGGGGGCATCCAACCTTGTTTTGGTGTTAGTGATTTCTAGATTGGTTAGGTGAAATCACTATGGTTGAGGGTTGAGGTGGTTTGGCCTTTGGAAGCCATGGTTGGCTTTATTTTGGTTTAACCCATATGATCGCACATTCATGCTTGGAATATGGCGCGTGGGTGATTGGTTGAAAGAGAGATTTGGTTCAACCCAATCTATGGCCGAGTGGTACATGGAAGTCCCTAACTTGGTTGGACTTTTCCTATGTTAATATAAGATATTTTCTTATTGTGATTTTTGAGCACATGTATTGGTTATTATGTCAATCTTATGGTTGATTTGTCATGTATTCTATGTTGGTTATATATTTGGCTAGATAATGTGCTCTTACTATAGATCTTGTTCATGATTTGACATGTGATTGAATGATTGATGTATTCATGGGCTAACAAGTGTTGTTGCAACTACCTTGAGAGGGAATTGGACCTTATTGATAATTCTCTAATGTAGTTCAGAAGTTTATAATCAGATATGCATTCATGACTTGTAGTTTTTATGTTTATCATATGTTTGACGAAATTTATATCATGTATTAGGCATGTATAGGTCAAGATATTACTCAAGCTTCAATTTTTTTATCATTGTTACAATCATTGTCATGATTTTGGACAATTATAGGTAGTTTTGGATAGTGGTCTGAAGGCTAGCTTGCAAAAGTGGCATAGATCTTATGTGTATGCACATAACAGGGGATTTTGGGTCATAACCGCATGGAGACATGCTCGTAGGTGTGGTTATAGCCTCCCAAGTGCATGCATGAAGTGTTATGGGTGTGGTTGGGGAGTAAAACTAGTGAGAAAGAGTTATCGCTCAGGGATTGATCACCTGGGGTGGTTGGTAGGCTCTTGAGTGATATGTAGTCTCTAAGGGATGTTAATTTACTTCTGATTTGTAGGCCCCACTTCCATAACTAGAACTTGGAGGTTAGGTCATATCATAGTGACACTCAGTTCATGTTTACCAGGGAGGGCTTCTCAAAGTGGGTAAATGTGGGCGGAGTAGTTATAGGGTGGTATCGGAGCTTCCAGGTTTAAACACTTGGATTGGATGGGCTAAATGTGATTGTTATGCATGCATGTTAGTTGTCAATGTCTTTGTTATGCATGAATTTTTATGGTTATGGTTATGATATCTATGTAAGAATTGATGTGCTTGTGATATTGTATCGTGCTAATATGGATTTTCCTGTGCATATGTAATAGCCTCCCCTGAGAAACATTGAGATGTTATTTGATTATGTCTTCCATTTGGTTTATCTGAAATGGTATGTGTGCAGGAAACATAATATCAGAGATGAAGAGTGGAGAGTTGGAAAACAATTCACATGACTACCCTTATAGGCCTGATTTGAAATCAGTGTAATGGGAAAGGTCAGTTGAGCAGTAAGGAGAAGAGTACTCTCATGATTTATCATATACGCTGAGAAGTTTGAGGGCAGAGATCTGAAGTTGCAAGGAAGATAATGATAGGTTGATTGAGGCACAAGAAAGGCTTTCCAGAGCTTAGGAAAATCAAGAATAAGTTAATGCAGTCATCCTTTAGAGTCTTTCATATTTGCAGAAGTAGGGATAGTTAGGGATCAGTCATGGACATGAGGAAAAGACTAATGGGGCATATGGTAGCAGGTCTCGAACAGGGCATAGGTTGGACAAGGATGATACAATCAGAGGTGGTAGATCATTGGATACACCTAACATGTGAGCTATCACTCATGGATTATATTCCAACTCCAGTTCTGAGAGACATCATCATCATTATCGCCATCATCCTTACAGGAGGAGTGAGAGGGGTTACTTTCCAAATGAGTTCAGGAAATCCAGGCCTCCTACATTTGACGTGGAAGTGAAGAAATCAAAAGATGCAGTAGCATGGCTGCTTGGGATGAAGAAGTTCTTCAAATTACATGACTATTCAAAGAACATGAAAGGAAAGGTAGCTATATTCAGTCTAAAAGGAAAATAAGATATCTGGAAGGAAGATGTTAAGCGATTCAGAGGCATCAGGGAAGAGGAGATGAGTTTGCATGAATTTAAAAGACTCTTCAGGAAGAACTACTTGTCTGAGAGGTATTATGATGAGAAGGCCAAGGAGTTCTATTAGTTAAAGATGGGTTCCATGACATATGAAGAGTATACGACCAAGTTTCTGGAGTTATTGAGGTATGTGCCTTACCTCAAGGATGATAAAACAAAGGTCCAAAGGTTCATCAATATATTCCCAGTAGCATTTAAGTATCATATTGAGTATGATGAGCCTCAGTCAATGGAGGAAGTCATCGGGAAGCTAAAGAATTGTTATGAGTAGTCTAAGCACAAGTCTGTGCCTAATAATGATTGGATTGGTAATGAGAAGACTAAAGGAAAATGGCCTCATAAGCGAGGAATACCTTAGGATGCAAATGACAAGGAGAATGTGGGACGCCATAAGAAGTTTAATGTAGCTGAGAAAGGAAATGGGTCTTAGCCTGAGGAGAAAAATAAGGGTGATGGAAGAAAGATTTTGCGGTGTTGGACTTGTGGTGGAGAGCATTGGAGGAAATATTGTCCATCACATGAGGATGGCAGACCTCAAATTTACAGTGCTCATGAGGCATAGATAGTTGGAGATGTTGGTCAAAGTATTCCTCGAATTTATGCAACAGTGGATAACAGGTAGGAAAATCATCAGGCATCCATTATTGAGATGGAAGAAGTGCATGCAGAATATTGGTTGGTGTAAATGGCTATAGGGACTAAGAGAAGATTTCATCATTGGGTGAGACCTTGTGTATTTGAGTTGAATGGTATGCCTATATCAACACATCTAAATGTGCTTCCCTTGGGTTCATATAGTATGCTTTTGGGCATGGACTGGCTATTCATTCACAAGACTAAAGTGGACTACTATGAAAAAGTTATTGATTTCTTGGATGATGATGGGGAAAGGAGAATTTTATAGGGAAAGAAAAATCCTACATCAGTCAGAGTGGTTACAACAATGCAAGAAAAGCACAGTTGCGGGAAGGGATGTTTATTGTTTGCAGTTCACATTTCTAGTGATAAAGGGAAGGAAGATGATGATGATGAAGTCCTGAAGAGGTATCCTATTTTGTTGCAACTTCAGAATGTGTTTCTTGTTGATATTCCAAATTTGACCCCTCATAGGGAAGTGGATTTCTCTATTGAGTTGATATCAGGAGCAGCACTAGAATCTAAGGCACCGTACATGATGAGCATTCCAGAGTTGGTGGAATTGAAGTTGCAGCTTAAGGAAATTATTGATAAGTGTATATAAGGCCAAGTGTGTTGAGGAAAAAAATAGAGCTAGGGTTTTTTCTCTGCAAGAACAAGTTTTTGGATGTGGCCGTCGTGATCTGTTCTTGAGATGGGTTGAAGGGTGGCCATGGGGGTGATGATTCATGGCTATGGTGGAGGATTTTGTCCCATGTGGTCTCATCGTTTTCAGCCTAGCTTCCTGGATTCTTTTCACCCCATCGGATTTCATTGGTCCATTCATATAGGTCGACTAGATTGTTGTGGTGGGTTTTTAGTTGCTCGATGAACCAGAAGGATCTGGAGAACCGACGGCTGAAGTGGGTTTCCCTCCCCAACTTGTTGCACGTTTAGGATGCCAGCAAAGCATGGTTTGCGGCCGGTGACGGCCTGGAGTTTGATTTTTGGATTTCTGTTGCTCAAGACTCGTTGCAGGGGGTCTCACGGGAGGTTCTCAGCCATTTTTTCGTCTCAATGGTGGGCACTGGTCAGATGCCCTAGCTGCGCTAGACTCCTGTCTTCTTGGGCATCGGTTTTTTCCTCCCCCAGTAGGGTCTGGTCTTTGGGAAATCGGCGCCAGCGGTTCCATGCCTCTGTTCATTACAGTTTCCCTATTCATATTATTTTTGGTTCCCCTTGTCGCTGCTGTTGTGGGGAAAAATGCCTATGCAGGACGATCCTATCCACCTAAGGTGTGACAGTGCCTTAGCAACAAACAGAGACAGCTATTCTAGTATTCTTCCTTTATGAATTAAGAATGAAGAGAGATGGATGGACTAACCGGTGTCTTCCGTTTGTCCCTCGATCCGGTTTCTCTTCTCTTGGAGAGTTCCCAGCTACTTGCCTTCTCGCTTGCCCAGCTTCAAGAGGTTTCTGCAAGATCACAAGAAGAGAACACTACACAAGACATGGATTCATATTCATAACTAGTTCAGGATTAGAAATAAACTAAACATACTAATGCAATCATACATAAAAAATACATCAGTATATAGGAGAAACCAAGACAGCTTTATTGATGAATAACAAGGTTCAGGAAGAGATACAACCCAGAGGGCTCCAATCCAGCATCTCCTTCCCAGCAAATGGAATTCCTATCTTCACCCCCTTCAAAGCATTAAGCACCCAATGATTCCAATCTCAAACCAACAGCAATTCTTTGCAATAACAAAATTCCAACCCCCAGATCTCATGGAGGAGAGATCCATATATAGATGTTTGGAGAGAGGATGAGTCAGCTTGAGATCTGACTAGTGTCCTCTCCCTCTGTCAGTTCTTGATTCCACTTGGAGGTTCTTGCTTCCACTTGGAGATTTGGAACCTCTTACTCATCACCAGTCGAATTCCCTGAGGCAAGTGTCATTGAGGAAGATTCTGGAAGCTTCCTGGGTCTTGACACCTCTTGGAATGAACCTGCCATTTGGCAATTCTCGCTCAACGCCGGTAGCCATTGTTGGCTTTGACATTCAGTGCAGGTAGCCAGTGGAGCCACTGAATTGATCCTGAATTGACTTGTTTTTGAGCAGTTTCTGGTGGAGAACTTCTGTGAATTGCTGTGGTTTGTTAGCCTTGTTCCTCTAGGGGTAGGAACAACATGTTTAGGGCTTTGGATCCCTTAGATTATGGACATTTCATGCTCAATGTTGTAAGGCACAAAAATGTCTATAACAGTTGCCCCCTAAAGTATGAGGCCATTTATCGGGTGAAATGCTTTATCAGGGGGATCTGAAGTTCATCCAATGCTGGGAGGAGACCTGTAATAAGATACAATACAATACATTATTTTTCATACTGCTTTCATGATCTAGCTGAGGCGGGCATTCCATGCTCAGCTTTATAAATTCATTTTTCTGTACATAGAACAGACAATTGTTTGGTGGTAGACTAATAATCTTGATGAAATTATCATCCTTTGGGGTAGGATGATTATCTGCCGCAATGATGTACATGTCAATGTCTTTATCTTTCCTGAATATATATCGCAGCCCGGATGGATGAAACTAGATCCGGGGTCTTCAAACTCGTTCGATCTTCACTCTAAGTACAAGTCGATCCATGTGAGAAATGTTCTGAAGTCGAACATGGACTGACATCGCTTGATTACCGGTCAATGAGGTAAATCGTTAACAAGCGCGAGAGGAATCACCGATAATGATAATGACCCTCAAGGTACTGCAGTACAATTCACGTGGTGTGAATAAAGGACTTGGCGTCGAACACCACGCAAAATCTTTCGGTCGAAGGCCATTGATGTATACCTGTCGCCGGAAGTGAGAAACTTGCCATTGAGGTATGCAAGCTTCAAAGTACTGAAGGGGTTGTTCCTAGATCAACTTCTTGGATGATGAGCTGATGTCGACAAGAAGCGATCCGTCAAAGGAGGGCCTTAATTAATCCCACATCAATGACACGGAACGGAGCTAATGATTTTGATGGAGGTGAAAACGATCTGTGACATATGATTCAGGGTGGCGGTCATGAAAGGATGAAGGATAATGTATGGCAGTGGATGGGACACGGTTGACTTTTCTGAACGACTTCTCTTGAACATATGGCGACACTGATGCGATGGATCGGTAGCATTACCCCAAATATGGATGGTATGGCGAGACCATGGTGATGTGACCGGTGAATGAAACAACCCAACCCGATTGTGGTACGGAGGAAAAGTGTCATGTTCAAGAGCGACTTGCTACCATCAAAGTTTTCTTGAGTTTCTCCCAATTTTTCCCCAGTCATTGCTGACCAGTACCTCTTTATTTTTGTCAAGCTTGAGGAGGATAACATATGCTTGTTCTATAACCTGCCCTTCGGGCAAGCCCATCGCTATGTTTTAACGAGCCTAGCGATAGTGAAACTCGTTCTCGTCTAAAGACAAGTTTGTCGCTATTTAATGATTTTAACGAGTCTAACGACAAGGATAACTCGGTCCTTTTCATTTTTAGAGAGTCTGAAAAGGTACATAAAGTTAACTCCAAAAGTCCTTTTTCGTCATCTAATCCCTTAAGTCCGAAAAAGTATAAAACAATACAGAAGGGATGAGTTTTCGATAGTTTTAACGAGCCGAACAAAACAAGCGCTCGATCTTTTTGTGCAATAATCCCTCAGGTCCAAAAAGATTAAAATCTAGAGGAGAGATAGCTCTTCCGGTCGCTTTAACGAGCTGGAAGGCCAAAACTCGGCAATCTTTTCATATTTTACGAGTCAGTTGAAAAGATCTTAAAGAAGACTCGTCTTTTGAGGAACGAGTGATAAACAGGGTTAGCAGCTGATTCCAGGTACAGGTTGGAATTTTCCAATCACGGCAGTGTCACAAGGATGGCTAGGTGAAATCACTCTTCGCAGCTGTTCCTCAAAATGGGTAAACAAACATATGGAGGTGAACGATCGGCCAATGGAAAAGTGGAGGTGACGGTGCAAACACGACCAAGGCTTTAATGGCTGATAATATTACATTCACTGTGGTTATTTACCGGGATAGTTCATTTTTTAACGAGCTTAAACGCGGGTGGAAACATTTGCTCGGTCTTATGTTTATTTTTTAACGAGCATGAACTATGTGCTAAAACTGCTCGGATCTTGCATTTATTTTTTAACGAGCATGAACTGTGTGCTAAAACTGCTCGAATACCCAGTCATATGATAAGAGTGTCTCATCAAGATTCTATTTTTTATGGAGCTTCATCTCACTAAGCTTTGCTCTGGATCCTTTCGTTATGCAAGTTCGGAAACGGCTAATCCTACGAGTTTAAAGGGTTAGACCTACAGGTTTAAAGGGAGGACCTAAAAATTTAAAAAAATAAATAGCCGCCCCTTGCTTGCACTCCAAAAGGTTTGCATGCCCCCAGGCATAAAGTACGATTTCAAGGTTACCCCTCAATTTGTAGACAAAACATTCGTTCTATCGGGAGAGGCCTACCTTTTTCAGGTTACCCAAAGATTGTTCTGTTATTCTTTCAACAAAACACTTCTTCGGCGATGTCTACCGAGATAAACAAAGGTGAGTGACGAGACCCGCCCTCTCACATAACTTTGACAAGAGAATCTTATTCCAGAACAACCCCTCTTCCAACCACGGACGGGGTACGGACTAGTCATATTTTCCCGCGGAAACCTACCTTATACCCAAAGTTTTCCTACCGAAGCAGACCAGGAAGCATGCCCCCTGGGATCCAGTCATATCCTCCCGGATTACTTGTGCTCATCAGGAGGACGGACCGTGGGTTGAGACATTTCTTGTGTGAAGAGACCATTTAGGGATGGTATATGACTATTTGCGATGCGTGATCCGGGAAATGAAAGCTGGTCCACGAGCTTGACCACTCTTCCTTCGTGCGGAAAACACATTACTCTAAAGAGTGAGGAGACTATAACTCCCATGAAATATATATAGTCTCGTCCAAGGAGTAGGTTATAATCCAAGGGTCCTTGAACGACCATCACGTTCATTTGAACGGTCTTCCCTTTCAATGTTATGGGCACATTGGGGAGGATCCCTAAAGGTCGACTGGTTCCTTTACCAAAGCCTGATAGATTTCTCATTTCAGGCAAAAGCGCTGGCGAACCAAGCGCTTTCCAAGCAATAGAGGAAAGGATACTCACAGATGCCCCCTCATCAATGATGGTGCCAGCCATTACCATTCTGTATATTTGAACGATAATCTTGAATGGTATGCTTGCTGGCAAACGGGGTCTGCCTAGTTGGTTCCAGTCGAACGAGACAACTAGGTTGCTTGGTGGTGGGACCGAATAGACGGCCGGGTATCGCTCTGACAAACTTCCTTCCTGCGATAAAGGAATAGGTGCATTGCCCCCGTGTTCGTCGGAGTCAGTGTTGATGAAGAGAATTTGGACGGTGTCGTCTTTATTCTCCTCTGTGATGGTATCATTCGAAGATAGAGCCTCTGAAGGCAAAACCGGGTCAACTGCCGCCTCAACCTTTTGACTTTCGTCAGGTATGGATTCAGACGGTTCATCTTCAATGATAGGTGCTTCGGCTGACCACCTGAGCGGGCCAACCGGGTTCTCAACTAGTGAAGGACTTGGCAGGAGTTTTTGATATCCAGGAGGAAGTTGCGCTCGTAAAATCGGGCGATCTTCCAAAACTCTTTTAGCCTCGTCTAAGAAGGGACAACGGTGGATGGCATGGTCGCCTTCACACAGTTTGCAGGGAAATCTAGCTTTCCCTCTCTGTCTTGGGACTTCACTTTCACTAGTCGATGGTGAGCTGTCAACATGGCTATCAGAGGTCGACGCTACCGAATTGTTTAAACGGGGAGACCAGTCCCTTAGTATCCGAGGGATGCAGGGACAATCTCTGTGGAAGTGGTCTCCCTTGCATATGACACATGGCGATTCAGGCCTGGTCAGTGTTGTGTGTGGATTTTTGTTAGACGACACTTGTTTGCCCCCAGTCGCTTTTGGATCCTTCTTCTTCTTCTCTTTCTTCTTCTTTTCCTTCTTCTCCTTAGGAACTTGGTTTTTTGTTTTACTAGTTCCGTCAAGCGAAGAGGAAGGAGGAGAGGAAGAATTAGATGAAGTAGAAGGCTGGTGGGAAACTCTGGTCTGGTCTAACTGTTGACTCGACTGTTCAGGAATAGTGGTGTTCTGAACGACATTGGTTGAAAAGAGCCAGACTGGCAGGCCAATTGTCATTCCTGGAAGCGACAATGTGGCCATATGGGGCGCACCAACATCTCCCCAAGAGGAGTAGGGACTAGGATTTCCACCAAGGGGAATTACTTGGTTGGTGTGCTCCATTTTTTCAACCTAAAGATCAACGCAGGAATAAGGGTGATTGTTCCGTTTAAAATAAATTTTAACGACGCTTTGGACACAACTTGCTTTTTCACTTTTAAAGAGTCGAGAAAAAGCTAAAGATGACGCTAGTCTCCTTCGATGTTTTAACGAGCCCGAAGTGACAAATGCTCGGATGGACTTTTTCTGTTATAGAGTCTGAAAAAGGCCAAAAGGAACTGCTCTGGAGTTCTAGGTAGAGGGTGTGCCAAACTTTTCGCAAAACCGCAGAATACTTTTTAGGGTACGGGCGGTCGATCTTCCTGAATGCTGTGTTCAGTGCATTGCGATCAGTAGGGCGGCCGACACGGCTTCCTAAGGATAAATGTTTTATGCCTATAGGGGTCTCCCAATATATACGCGATGGTACGTGGGAGCACAATCCGTACTGGCGCTATCGTCCCTCAGGAGGAATCACCCACCATCCACGAGATCGACAGTCACCAGGTTTTACGACGCCGGAACACGTCTCTAGCCTAGGCCTCTATGTTGTGCGTTATGTTGCAAAGCGTTGTTAAGTTCATTCAATTTATTTTAGGTTGATCTTTTTAGAAGTTTGCCTTTTGAGGTTCACCACGAGATGTATGATACAATTCCTAAATGCAGTCTAAAGATGATAAGCAAGCTTTATATCTTTTCAACTTTGAAAATCCTAGCTACTAAGGGAAAATAAAAACACCATCTTTTCTCAAAGAGAAATCAACACACTCTAATGCACTTTTCCTAAATCAAACGTGCAAACTATCAAGATGCAAATGCACAATGCAGGTGTTTGTTTTCCGCTTTCTTAGTATTGATGCCTACACAGAAAGCTTTTTGTACAACTTTGAATTTGCTTTTAAATGACAAATACAAACAAGTTTACTTTTTCGAAATCAGAGAGGGTAGAAGAGATTACAACACTTAACGATTTCCGAAATGAATACTTGTTTCGACACTTAAAAGAGACAAACTCAAACCAATAAGCAAAAGCAACTGTATAATCAACTGTAAACAGCCAATGAACTCTCTCCTAAGATCACAATCAACAGATCTGAATCAAGGGCTACAGGATGACTATTTCACTCTTGCAAAGGAAAACTGCAAATGACGCCACAAACACATAAAAACACTCACAGTCTTTTTGTACAAAAGGAGGCGGAATTTAAGCAGAGAAAAGGAGTTATCAGACTGGTACCTATGCTGGTTACAGGCTGCAAAAAATCAGAGATCAAAACAAGGCAAAACAGAGCAGAGAACCCCAGCTGCACAAGGCCACACTGGTTCAGCGCAACCTCAACACAGGGGTTTTGACATTCAGCGCAGTTAGCCTTCACGGGACCTGTGTTGAAATGCAGAATCCCTTCACAGGGTCTGCGCTGAAGGAGAAACTCTCGTTTCTCACGGGTTCTGGGTCACAGATTGCTATTTAATCTATTGTTTCAAGCCAAATCAAAGCAACAAGCAAGGTGCAATCAAAGGGATGCTTTAAGGGAGTACTAAGATCTATCACAAAGGATCATCAAATCATTTGTGAGTCCATTGTTCAAATCATAGACAAGTCCAGTGATTGGATCAAAGCAGCAACTGTCTACTTTGCATCTGGGAGTAGCAGATGAAGTTCGATTGTTGTTGTCAAGTCTATGAAACAAACAATGATAGGGACACAAATAAAATGACTAAACAAATCTCCCCAGCGGAGTCGCCAATTTGGTGTGGGGAAAAATGCTTATGCAGGACGATCCTATCCACCTAAGGTGTGACAGTGCCTTAGCAACAAACAGAGACAGCTATTCTAGTATTCTTCCTTTATGAATTAAGAATGAAGAGAGATGGATGGACTAACCGGTGTCTTCCGTTTGTCCCTCGATCCGGTTTCTCTTCTCTTGGAGAGTTCCCAGCTACTTGCCTTCTCGCTCGCCCAGCTTCAAGAGGTTTCTGCAAGATCACAAGAAGAGAACACTACACAAGACATGGATTCATATTCATAACTAGTTCGGGATTAGAAATAAACTAAACATACTAATGCAATCATACATCAAAAATACATCAGTATATAGGAGAAACCAAGATAGCTTTATTGATGAATAACAAGGTTCAGGAAGAGATACGACCCAGAGGGCTCCAATCCAGCATCTCCTTCCCAGCAAATGGAATTCCTATCTTCACCCCTTTCAAAGCATTAAGCACCCAATGATTCCAATCTCAAACCAACAGCAATTCTTTGCAATAACAAAATTCCAGCCCCCAGATCTCATGGAGGAGAGATCCATATATAGATGTTTGGAGAGAGGATGAGTCAGCTTGAGATCTGACTAGTGTCCTCTCCCTCTGTCAGTTCTTGATTCCACTTGGAGGTTCTTGCTTCCACTTGGAGATTTGGAACCTCTTACTCATCACCAGTCGAATTCTCTGAGGCAAGTGTCATTGAGGAAGATTCTGGAAGCTTCCTGGGTCTTGACACCTCTTGGAATGAACCTGCCATTTGGCAATTCTCGCTCAACGCCGGTAGCCAGTGTTGGCTTTGACATTCAGCGCAGGTAGCCATTGGAGCCACTGAATTGATCCTGAATTGACTTGTTTTTGAGCAGTTTCTGGTGGAGAACTTCTGTGAATTGCTGTGGTTTGTTAGCCTTGTTCCTCTAGGGGTAGGAACAACATGTTTAGGGCTTTGGATCCCTTAGATTATGGACATTTCATGCTCAATGCTGTAAGGCACAAA
The DNA here is from genome assembly GCA_031772625.1 of Pinus tabuliformis. Lineage (NCBI taxonomy): Eukaryota > Viridiplantae > Streptophyta > Pinopsida > Pinales > Pinaceae > Pinus > Pinus tabuliformis. Next base: position 1,214,874,796 of record CM062818.1, read on the forward strand.
AATGTCTATAACAGCTGCAGACTCATTCTTTGGATTTGGTTGTCGATGTGATGGCTCGGGCCCTCTCAGACTGGCCCATGGTTGCTCTTGAACCTCCCCCCTGTCGTGCAACCTGGGGGCTTTTTGCGGGAGGATAACTCACGGTTCCAGGTAAACCCTTCTAGTTTTTAAATTTTTATAAAACTTCTAGAGGGGTTTTCCCTTTCGATCTAGGTTAGTCATGCAGATAGTGTGTTTTTTCCTATAACACTCCATTATGCAGAAAGCTGGATATCCAACACACATGCAAAACCTGATTTATGGAGGCAGAGCTTTACAGGATTGCAGGTTCCTGCAGGATTACAATTTATAAACAACATCCACAATAGTCCTCAACCTGAGATTAAGTGTGTGGGGGGGGGGTGGGGCAGGGCCTGTCAAAAAACCCTCCAATGCAAGTAAGGGTTTAGGGAGTAATACATCAAAAAACCTAGAAGTCAATATGAACCAAATGAACAGAGGCCCCTCGTTTAAGAATATACTTCAAGGGAAAAGAACAATGCCAAAAAAAAACAGGAAGGTTCAGTCTCCAGTCCATACATAGTGGAGCTCATGAACTCAATCCCAGAACTAAATATAGAGGATACAAAAGCAGATGTGCAATGTGCCTCTTTCGAATCACAAGCTATTATTTGTCGATTTAATTGTTTTTGGCCAAAACTTGAGGAACTTTTTCACTATATTTTGACCAATTGGTCCCTCGATTCTGAAACATACCTTTGCTTTAAATTATTTTTCATAATAAAACTCCCTTCTCCAAAGGCCAGAGACTGTATTCTGCAGGAGGGGCCATGGTTCTGGGGAATGACGGGTCTCTTCATCACTCCTTAGTTCCCAAATTTCGATGCAAACACCATGGTCATCTCCAGAATGCCGGTGTGGATTCTCTTGCACAACCTCCCTCTTCATTTCTAGGATGAGCGCATACTTTCAGGCATTGGGAACAGCATTGGGAAATATCTAAAGATGGATTCCCAAAGATTGGATGAAAGGATCTATACACATGCCAGGATTTGTGTGTACGTAGACCTCATCAAAGGCTTTCTGGACTGTATTCATCTAATCCACAAGAAGATGAATTGGACTCAGACACTTGACTATGAAAACACAGCTTTCAGATGTAGAATCTAGAGATAAACAAGGCATCTTCAAAATCTATGTCTGGAAGACAAAAAAGACAATGTCAGAAGGAAGAAAAATGGGAAGCTTCCAAAAGGGTGGAACTTCCATCCAACCCCACAGGAAGTGGAGGAAGATGAAGCTAAGAAGGAATCCACACATCCCGGGAACAACCATACATCACAAGTACCAGAAAAACAGGAGGAGTTCGTTTAGGTTCCCAAGGTATCTCAGTTCAATCAGGTACAAACAACACCCATTCCAGAAGCTATGGAAACCAGTGGTTATAAACGTACCCACACATCAAACACTTCATATTCAAATAAAGACAATGCAGGGTCTGGTCCTTGCAACCATATTTCACTTGTCTCTTCTTTGCCATCCCAAGGGGAATGGTGCAAGGTGGAAAAAAAGAAAGGGAGAAATTCTAGGTTTTCCTGCCCATTTGTGCATTAGTTTTCTTTTCTTTCTGTATGTTTCAGCCTATCATCAGCCATGGACTTGATGTTGTATGAATCTTTGCAATTGTAGCATGTGATTTTATTTTCACTTATAAAATTGCGCCTTTTTCCTTGGAAAAAAAGGCCAAGTGTGTTACCTTGGGGTACACCAATACTATTTGTAAGGAATAAGGATGGTACTCTCGGATTGTGAATTGATTACAGGCAGTTGAATAAGGTTACTATCAATAATAGGTATCCATTGTAGCAAATTGATGACTTGTTTGATAATCTAAAGGGAGCAACAGTGTTTTCAAAGATTTATTTGAGATCAATATATCATTAGGTGCAGTCAAAGAAGAAGATATTTACAGGACTACAATTTGCATGACGTATGGACATTATGAGTTTGTGGTGATTCCTTTTGGTCTTACTAATCCTCCAACTACCTTCATGTGTTTGATGAACAATGTGTTGCATCATTTCCTAGACAAGTTTGTGATAATGTTTATTTATAATATATTGATATACTCCAAGAATGAGGAGGAGTGTGAAAAGCACTTGGCAACAGTGTTGAGGTTTTTGAGGGAACATCAATTGTATGCTAAGCTCAACAAGTACAGTTTCTTTCAGTCTCGGATTCACTAATTGGGACATGTTGTTTCCAAGGAGGGGATAGTAGTGGACCCATAAAATATTAAAGCTATCATGGAGTGGCCAAGTCCTAGGAATGTGGATGACGTCAGACCATTCATGGGACTAGCAGATTATTATAGGTGGTTCATCAGGAAATTCTAAAGGATTGGTTATCCTATCACATCCATGTAGATAAAAGGGAAGAAGTTTGATTGGGTTGAGGATTGTGCAACTAGTTTTGAGCAGTTGAAGCATATGCTTACAAATGCTCCAACTTTGAAGAGTGTGCATCCTAATAAGGAGTCCATGGTATGTATAGATGTTTACAAGGAAGGACTTGGTGGAGTCCTAATGCAGGAAGGGAAGGTGGTATGCTATGAATCAAGGAATCTGAATGAGCATGAGAAGAACTATGTGACTCATGATCTTGAGTTGGAAGTTATCATTCATACATTGAAAATGTGGAGACATTATCTCCTTGGCAGGAGGTTTGTTCTGATGAGTGATCATAGTGGGTTGAGGTACTTATTTGACCAAAACAATATGAATGACAGGTAAGCTAGATGGTTTGCTACCTTCAATGAGTTTGACGTCAAGATTAGATACATCAAGGGCAAGGAGAACAAGGCTGCAAATGCTCTTAGAAGAATAGTGAAAGTGAATCATATTTAAGCTATGAGCTCTTATGGGACAGATTTTCAGGAGTGGATATTGAATGAATGGAAACATGACGAGAGGTACCAATACATGAAGCAAAGGTTACAACGAGGTGAAGGTGATAGGGATGAGGAATATAACCTCATGATAGATGGCTTGGTGAGATTCAGGAATAGGATTTATGTGCCAGATAATAGTGAGATCTAGAAGCTTATCTTGAGGTAGTTACATGTTAAGCCATACTCAGGCCACCTAGGATATCAAAATACTTTAACAACGGTTAAGAAGTTCTACCATTGGTTGAACTTGAAGAAAGAGGTGGTTAAGTTTTTTTCTAGATGTTTGGACTGTCAGTGGGTGAAAGTTGAATGCAAGATTCCAGTTAATTTGTTAAGGCCTATTCCAATTCCATAATGGAAACGGGAGGTCATTTCCATGGACTTCATTATAGGTTTGTTGAGGACATTGAGGCAGCATGATTCCATTATGGTTGTGGTTGATAGGTTGAGCAAGGTATGTCACTTCATTGAAATTAAGTCTACTAATTCAACTAGTGAGGTAGCTCAGATCTTCATCAGGAATTATATAGTGAGGTTGCATGGAGTTCCCAAGAAGATCATATCAGATAAAGATGCCAAGTTCACTTCCAAGTTTTGGAAGGAGTTGTTTGCAAGCTTAGGGACAAAGTTATCTTTCATTACTACAACTTATCATCCACATACATATGGACAGATAGAGAGGGTTAAAAGTATTCTTGAGGATATGTTGAGGATGTATGTCATGCATCAGCAAAGGAAGTGGGAGAAGTATCTTCCACTTATAGAGTTTGCATATAATAATGGGTATCATGAATCCTCGAGGATGAGTTCATTTGAGGCTCTTTATGGGTGGAGTTATAATACTCTTATCAGCTAGAGTGATCCAATGAATAAGGTGTTGATTGGACAAGATATGTTGGCTGAGATAGAGCAAGAGATGCAGGTTATTAGAAGGAATTTAAAGGCATATCAGGATAGGAAGAAGATTTATGCAGATAAACATAAAGAATTCAAAGAGTTTTAGCTTGGGAAGCATATGTATTTGTGCATCAAGCCCAAGAGGAACTCCTTGAGAATTAGATCATGTGCCAAGTTGGAACCTGGGTATTGTGGGCCTTTTAAGATCCTTAAGAGGATTGGACCAGTGGCCTACAGACTTGCACTGCCACCAACAATGAAATTCCATGATTTTTTCCATGTTCAATTGCTTAAGAGATATGTGCAGGATGTTGATCATGTGATTGATTGGTATGTATTGCAGGTGGAACCAGAGGAAGAGTTATAGCCAGAACCTCAATGCATATTGCAGCAAAAACAACTCGTGATCCAAAATAAAGCAACAAAGTAGGTTAAAGTGCAGTGGAAGCACTTTGGTCCCGATGAATCTACATGGGAGATGGTTGATCTTATGCGGGATTTATATCCTTCGTTATTTGTTAGTTGAGCAGATGTGTTTGGTATATGAGTTTTTGGTATATGTGTGTGTGTGTGTGTGTGTGTGTGTGATTGTAAATACCACATCTGTAAAAACATTATGTTAAAGTTCATGCAATAAAGGATAATAAAGGGAAAATAAGACCAAGGTCATGGGACATGTATTCCAAGCTGAATGTCAAGCAAGCACTATAGTGGGCATAACTTTGGTTTATTTATGACTATGAAAATTGGCAAAGGAAAAGAGGCCTTAATTGGCATTTAATTATGAAAATAAAGGAAAATAGGGGAAAATGAAGGTGAAGAGACACAAATTTGCATGCTAAGGAAATTAGAGGGAAAATGAAGAAAATAGAAACATCAATAATAAAAAGGCATTAGAGAACCAGTTCACAACTTTTTTAATATTTTGTCATTTTTGACTTGAGAATAGTGTGTGTGTGTGAGAGAGAGAGAGAGAGGGAGCTCCAAGAAGAGAAAGAAATCAAACAAGCAAGGAAAGGAAGGAAAAAGAAAGGAAATAGAGCAAAGGAAACCAAGGAGAAGGTTTGATCAACAACTTCAGTGAGAGGATTTTGCAGGTAATAGCTTGTGTGTGATTTCCTAGCTGAGGTTTGAATGCATGGTACATGCATTTGTTTATTTGGTTCATTTGTTATCAGTGGCATGGGTTTTGCCTAGTTTTATAGTGGTTTCAACCTTCCCTTGTCATTTCCTAGATAGCCATAGTGTGATGGGATTCATTCTCGGTTAATATTTGGATTGTTGAAAGGTTTTGGAACCAGGTGAAGTGGTCTCAGGAAAATTCCCAAGGGTTGGGAATGGAGATGGATTTCTCTAGGAATCCCTCGACAGGGGGTGGAGACAGAAAAATTCCCCAAGGTATGGTGAAAAAATTTTGAGGCATCCAAGCTTGGTTTGGTTTTGTGATGTCAAGAACGGTTTAGGTGATATCACAGTACCTTGGGCATGGAGGTGGTTTAACCTTTGGATTCCCTCGTTGATTATGTCTTGGTTTATCCCATGAGATCCCAAATTCATGCTTGGAATATAGCATGGGGGTGATTGAATGAAAGAAAGATTTGGTTCATACATTTCGTGGATGAATACACTTCGGATTCTTTCAAAGTATTGCTTGTGGAGTATGCGTTTATGCCTGATTAATCCACCCGTTGTTGATTGGAAAAACGAATGATTGGTAATTTATAGTATTTATTCTGGAATTTGCATCTTTCGTGGAAATTGTGTTGAGTATTGTTCATCAAATTTTCTTTTTATGATTGAAAGAATATGAACTCCCGACCTATGTATGATCGTCATGAATGAAATTATGATTATATTGCTCCGGGACGTTTACCAATATCGGTGATCGAAGATTCGAGAATTAAAACAATTCAAAGTTTAACTTGTCTGTCTGAAGGAACTATGGACGAACATTCTGACCGATTAAAGAATTTCTACCAATTCTTCAGATTCAGTTTGGATTCGATCAGAGAGGACTGATGGGTCGAGACCATACCTTTTTTCCGGATGGATCATAAATAAGGATCAAGATATTTATAATTTGATTAAGAATGTCACATGTATTATTGATCAGAGTCTATTATCAACCAACGGAATTATAGACCAGTTCATGTAATTCCCAGATCCATTGAAATACAAATATTTCAATCCGATTAGGTATGTGGATAAGGTCACTTTTTTTTTTTAGTGAATGCGATCATGAGTCAGAATATTGGAAATTCTCGCGCACATAATGAATCCACCTGGATATCTTTTTCGTCTAATAAGTATGATGAGAAGTATAATTCTATTCCTGATCTTATAATAGAAGATCATTAGATAATGGAAAATAAAAAACTAAATATAACTTTTGTATCTGAGAAGATAAAGGTATAAGGGGTTGATCTATTATGCTCGAGCATACACTTATTCGAGTTCGAGGTGCTTTCTTCATTATCTATTGGTATTACGAGTCGAAACATGGTTAGAGCACTTATGTGTCACCAATACTGCATACGGTCGATTCAAATTCAGTAGAATATTCGGATTATCTTAAAATATAGCCGGCCAGGGGCATCTTATCGATCTTTGTTATAGCTATTGTAGATGCTGAAACAACTATTTTATCAGCTACTGACATCGTATCATATAATCAATTCGTATCGATCAATTTCATTTGTCGAAATGGTGATGAAGTATCGTATATCGGTATATCTATACCTTATAAAAAAATAAGGTATATCTCAGAAGATATATCTATTCTATATGACCAGAATCTATCAAAATCTCTATAGTATTACGGTCGATCAAAAACATGATTGATCCATATAAAAATCATTAGGAAAATTACCTGTCATGATTGGACCATATTCGGGGTGACCATACCAGAGCTTCTTCAGAGATATTCTTATTAAAGGAACATATGAGTCTGCTGCTAGACTTTTGACCAAATAGGATCGGCCAGTTCCCATAGGACCTATCAGTAAAATCCCTTTGGAAAGTAATGATCCTGAGTGGAGTGAGAAAGGTTTTCCATGAAATGTGGGGTTGGTTTGACAAAATATTTGTGAAGAGGTAATCTTCTGACAAAAAGCAAGGAATACCCATCTTTCTGCTAAACAAAATGGATTGAACCCGTAATTAATTAGACCTTTTTGACAAGTGTAGGCCAAATATCGTAAGTGAATAAGCCCTAGCTGTCTAATGATTTGATCTCCAAATTCATTCTTGAATAAATTATGACTGTAAGTAAAAATTGATTCAAATTTAAAAAGGGCTTTTTCTGTCATTAGAAACTGAACTAGTAAGTTCATCTCTTTTTCGGAGATATCCATACTAGAGCACAATCCGTTCAACTCTCTTATTATAGTTATAAGCAATTTTATATTTCTATTCTTCGTCTTCCTCTTCCTCTTCCTCTTCCTCTTCGTCTTCCTCTTCATATTCATAGAAAAAAAACTATTAAGAATCTGTGGAAGAGAACTGGATCTGTCTATTGTATAATAGAGAAAGCTATTAGGCACGGGAGGATTAATCATTTTTTGCAACTCTATCACGTATGATGGATGCTTTAAATACTTGATGAGTTCAAAGTATCTCTTTATATTGATAAAGGTGAAAGAAATAACTTTAAAATATTGAAGAATAGAATACCCAAGAACGAAAAAAGGGATAAGAATCCCATATTTATACCCCCGAGCATTTAGTAATCTCATATGTGCCCATATGAATGGAACTGATGACTTCTCTCGATCACTAGTTTCCTCTATTAAAAAATCCTTGCAATAAGGGAAAAAATCCTTGAAATTATTACTTGGAAAAAAAAACTTATTAATAAGATTCGTTCTCAATTTACATTGTATAGGTTCCCATAATGGATGAGAAAGTTCCCACAATATATTCCGTTTAAGCAAAATATTATGCTTAATATTTTGCAAAATAGATACAAATGGATTACTGCCATTTAGTAATATCTCCGAAAGAGTATCTAAAAGCATATTTTCAATATATTTACACCATGCAGAGGTAAAAAACCAGGGCATATATGTTTTGAACAAATCCCATTTTGAAAAAATACTATCTATTTGAGAGATCCTATAAATATTCTGTTCCTATTTAGATGAATTAGAAAGGGTACTCCTTCCATCTATGTCTTCGTTTACTATTTTGTTTTTTAAACATTCGGTTACAAACCAATCTTGAATACGAGGAAAAATTTCCTCGTTCTTATTGGAAAACATTTCGGATAGTAAATCATCTTGATAAGATCGAGTTTGAATAAGACCCAAGTTTGAACTGAAACCCCTTTTAAAGCATTGATCAAAGTTGTTTTCTTCTGAATCGGATCTTTTAAAAAAAGGTTCGCAATTTTTTTTTTTAAAAACTGATTATTTGTTCTTTTGTTAAAGGCGTTGTAGAAATCTCTTCGATCGAAGAAAGATATCTCTTTTCACGAACGAATGGATTCAATCGAGTTAGTAAATTGAAGGATCTGTACAAATCATAGATTAATACAAACGTTTGGTCACCACTTCGTTTTCGTTTTAAATATTTAGGTAATAATATGTTAGATACTTGTGATTTGATGAATGAAATAGTCTCTTTTTCTGAGTGAACGGGTCCTATTTCACCAATGGGCAAGGAAGATAGATTGTTGTGGATGATCAAAAGATTGAATAATTGTCCATATGTAAAATTATTCCTTTTTATATAAAATCTTTTCATATCAGAAGGTAATCTATTCCTATAATTTGGCCGAGTATGATGCAAATAATCAAAAAATTGGAGCGTATTTGCTCCGTGAAAAGAAGCTATCAATGAGCTCTGATCAGATAGTTTCACAGGATTCAACCAATTGTCTCGATCGTTGGATATCGTCGAAAAATAAGTGTTATCGAATGATTCCATGCGATTATTTTCATTATCGAAAAAGTCAATAATCAATGGATTAATTGGTATCTTATTCGTAACAAATGGTGCAATTGTTCCTTCATCAATCAATAATTTCGATCTTTGTGAAAGATTATGGTCATACAAAAGAAAGGTTTTAAATTTTTTTAAACGAACGATTAGAGTACCAATTGGATCTAACAACTGATTTAATAGTCTATAATTCATACTTTGGAGCCCATGAAATGCAAAATCAAAAAACGAAATTAAAATATCGAACTTAGAATTTAAGTTCGAAATGATATCGAACTTTGAGTTTAAGATCTTTACAGTACTTTCAGAAAGGGATAAAAACACAGACCAACCAATTGAATCTCGATTAGTATTAGTACATAATTCAATTGGATCGAACACTATTTTAAAATAGTTTTTTTTAGAAAAAACATGTTTCAAATATTTCATAAAGTATTCGATCTGATTGGACCATTTGTACACATTCAAATTCCGATTGATATGTTTATCAATTCGAATAATAGAATGGTTGAACCATTCTCTCTTAATTTTTTCCAACTTGATGAATGCCGGTCAATTGTATCTTTCGATACATTATTTAAATTTTCATTTTCTATAAAATTTGTTCTAATTTGATCCTTTAAATTGCGACTGAACCTATTTATAAAATAGAATCTATTTAATAAATTTTTCGAATACCTGTTGTCAATGTTATACTTAATTGATTCATACCAACCCAAAGCTTCAGTTCTATAATTGTTAAAGGGAGTTCCTATCTCCAAGCAATTTTTGGAATCGATTTGGCTCAATTGTTTGTCGATTATTTGATCTAAATAATCATCCGCTTTATCAATAATATTGAGTAGGACCCATAAAGATTGATTCTTCCATTTTTCTCTGTGATTGAAGATCCGATCCGATCTCAACGATCCATTCTTGTTATAATAAATAAAAAATGAAATTTTATCATGAACCTGACTAGGCTTAGTTATTGATAGAGTGAATTGATCTGTCATTTCCAGAAAATTTTTGTGCAATATGTATTTTCCTTTGCTTTGATCACAGAATGCAGAAAATAGATTCCAAGGCAGAGTAAAACTCCGCATAGCACAATTCAAGGAAGGATTTTCAATTTCAAAATATGTTTTTATCTTCCATAGATCAACTATCCTATTCATTAATGAATAGGATTTTGATATCACAGTACCTTGGGCATGGAGGTGGTTTAACCTTTGGATTCCCTGGTTGATTATGTCTTGGTTTATCCCATGAGATCCCACATTCATGCTTGGAATATAGCATGGGGGTGATTGAATGAAAGAAAGATTTGGTTCAACTCAATCTATGGTCAGGTGGTACGTGGAAGTCCCTAAATTGGTTGGATTTTGCATATGTTAATAAGAGTTATTTTCATATTGTGATTTATAAGCACTTGTACTTATTATTATGTTGATTTTTCATGGTTAATATTCTGGTTATATGCTAGTTATAAGCATGGTTCTATGATGTACTCTAGCTATGGCCCATGATTTGGTAAGTATTTGAATGGTTGATGAATGCATGGGCTAACAAGTGTTGTTGCAGCTACTTGAGAGGGCATTAGACCTTCTCAGTGAGTTTCAGATGAAGTTCAAATATTTATGATCATATATGCATTCATGACCTGTAACTCACATGTTTACCATATGTTTGATGAAATGTCTATCATGTTCTAGGCAGTCTAGGTCAAGTTCTTGCTTCAAGTTTGAATGTTTAGCATTGTTGTCATGTAAATTATGATTATGGAAAGTTACAGGAAGTTTTGGGCAGTGGTATGGAGGCTAGCTTGGAAAAGTGGCTTAGATTTTGGGATCGAAAGCACCGAACTGGGGAAATTAAGCAATAACTGCATGAAATCATGCATATGTGTGCGATTGGAGGCCCATAACCACATTCTTTCCTTGTTGTGTGTGTGGTTGGGGTGCTAGGTCAGTGAAAAAGGGTTCCAACTCATGGATTGATCACCTAGGGTGGTTGTTCAGCTTCTGAGTGATCTATATTCCCTATAGGATGTCAATAAGTGTTCAGTTTGTAGGCCCCACTTCCTTAACTAGAACATTGGAGGTTGGGTCATGTCATGGTAGCACTCAGCTTCACACTTACCAGGAGGGCTTGTAAAAGCAAGTTGAGGTCAATGTAGTTGTCCTTCAAAGCTGATTGGATTTGCAGAGATAGGGACAACCAAGGATTAGTTATGGATAATAAGAAAGGACTAATGGGGAATATGGTAGCAGGTCTCTATCAGGGCACGGGCTAGAGAAGGATGACAGAGTCAGAGGTGGCAAATGGATGGATAGATCCGACAATAGAGGTAGTGGTTATGGATTCTATTCTAGTTCTAGTTCAGAGAGATATCATGATCATCATTTCCATCATCCTAATAGGAGGAGTGGGAGGAGGTACTTTCCAGATGAGTTCGAGAAATCTATGCCCCCTACATTTGATGGAGAGCTGAAGAAACTAAAATATGCAGAAGCATGGCCACTTGGGATGAATAAGTTATTTGACTTGCATGATTATACAGGGAACATGAAATCCAGGATAGTAATTTTCAGTCTCAAGGGAAAAGTAGATATTTGGTGGGAAGATGTGAAGCATGTCAGAGGCATCAAGATCAAGGAGTTGAGTTGGCATGAGTTTAAGAGACTCTTTAGAAAGAAGTACTTTTCTAAGAGATATTATGATGGAAAGGATAAGGAATTGTATGAGTTGAAGATGGGTTCTATGATAGATGAAGAGTATACAACTAAGTTTTTGGAGTTGTTGAGGTATGTTCCATATCTTAAGGATGAGAAGACAAAGGCTCAAAGGTTCATCAGTGGACTGTGATTAGCATTCAAAAATCAGATTGGGTATGATGAGCCTCAGTCATTGGAGGAATTCATTGGGAAGCTGAAGCATTGTTCTGAGCAGTCTGAGCGTAACCATGAGCCTAAGCGTGATTAGAAAAGGAATGAGAGAGCTAAAGTAAAATGGCCTTAGAAGCAGGAAAGACCTCAGGATGCAGGTGAGAAATGTGGCTCCTTACAAGAAGTTCAATGCAGCTAGGAAAGGACATGGACCTTACCCTAGAGAGAGAAAAAATAAAGGTAATGCCAGAGAACCATTTTAGTGTTGGATTTGTAGCAAGATTCATCACAAGAAGGATTGTCCATTGTACCAAGGTGGCATACCTCAGATCTATAATGCTCAAGAGGCACAGATAGTTGAGGATGTTGGTCAGAGTATTCCTCATATCTATGCAACACTTGATAATAGATAGGTGGATCATCATACATCCATTATTGAGATGGAAGGTAAGTTATGTGATCGAGTTGTTTCCATTTTGAATGGTCCTAGATCTTTTATAGTTATGTTAGTCTTGACTTGGTGGATAAGTGTGGCTTGAATAAAGAAGTGCATGCAGAATCTTGGTTGGTGCAGTTGGCTACAGGGACCAAGAAAAGAGTTCATCAGTAGGTGAGAGCTTGTGCATTGAGTTGAATTGTATGCCCACATTAGCACATATATATGTGCTTCTATTGGGATCATATAGTATGCTTTTGGGTATGGATTGGTTGTTTACTCACAGGACCAAGGTAGACTACTATGAGAAGGCTATCGAGTGTTTGGATGATGATGGAGAAAATAGAATATTGCAAGGAAAGAGGAAGCCTACCTCAGTGAGGATGGTTACAGCTATGCTAGCAAAGTGTAGTTGTAGGAAAGGGTGTGCATTGTTTGGAATGCATGTCTCCAATGACATTAGGAAGGATGTTGAGGATGATGAAGTCTTGAAGAGGTATCATGTTTTGCAGTAGTTCTAGGATGTATTTCTAGCAGATATTTCATAATTACTGCCTAATGGGGAAGTGGATTTCTCTATTGAGTTGGTACTACGAGCAACATCAGCTTTAAAAGCACCTTATAGGATGAGCACTCTAGAGTTGGTAGAATTGAATTTTCTGCTTAAAAAAATGCTTGATAAAGGATACATAAGGCCAAGTGCATTGCCTTGGGGTGCACCAGTATTGTTTGTAAAGAAGAAAGGTAGTACTCTCAAGTTTTGCATTGATTACAGGCAGTTGAACAAGGTGACTATCAAGAACAGGTATCCTTTGTCACAGTTTGATGACTTGATTGATCAGTTGAGGGGAGCAACGGTGTTCTTAAAGATTGACTTGAGATCAGGATATCATCAAGTGCGCATCAAAGAAAAGGAAATCTACAAGACTTCATTATGTACCAGGTATGGGAATTATGAGTTTGTGGTGGTTCCTTTTGGTCATACTAATGCTCCAGCCACCTTTATGTGTTTGATGAAGAGTGTGTTAAGTCCTTATCTAGACAAGTTTGTGATATTGTTTATTGATGATATATTGATATATTCTAAGAATGAGGAAGAGCATGCAGAGAACCTAGCAACAATATTGAGATTGTTGAGAGAGAATTAGTTGTATGCCAAGCTTATAAAGTGAAATTTCTTTCAGTCTCGGATTCATTACTTGGGGCATGTTATTTCCAAGGAAGGTATGGCAATGAACCTGGAAAATTATATTAATTATATCATTCATGGGATTAGCAGGTTATTGTAGGAGGTTTATTAGGAACTTCTCCCATATTTCATATCCTATTACATCCTTGCATAAAAAAGGAAATAAGTTTGAATGGACTGAGGAGTGTGCAACTAGTTTTGATAAATTGCAGCATTTGCTTAAAAATGCTCCAGTTTTGAAGATTTTGGATCCCGATAAGGAGTTGGTGGTATGTACAGATGCTTGCAAGAGAGGACTTGATGGAGTCTTGGTGCAGGAAGGAAAAGTAGTATGCTATGAGTCAATGAAGTTGAATGAGAATGAGAAGGACTATGTGACTCATGATATTGAGTTGGTATCTATCATTCATGCATTAAATATGTGGAGGCATTATCTTCTTGGCGGGAGGTTTATTCTGATGAGTGATCATAGTGGATTGAGGTACTTGTTTGAAAAGCCTAATCTAAATTCCAAGCAAGCTAGATGGTTGGCTACTCTTATTGAGTTTTATTTCGAGATCATATACATCAAGGGAAAGGAGAACAGGGTTGCAGATGCTCTTAGTAGAAGAGTGCATGTGAATCACATCATAGCAATGAATTCTTATAGGACAGATTTGCAGGAGCGGATCTTCCAAGCATGACAACATGATGATAGGTATCAAGAGTTGAGGCATATGTTATAACAACAAGGTGAAGGTGATAGGGATGAGGAGTATCATCTCACAATAGATGGCTTAGTCAAATTAAGGAACATGATTTATGTGTCGGATAATAGTGAATTGAAGAAGCTTCTCTTGAGAGGGTTTCATGTCAAGTTATATTCATGTAACCCAGGATATCAGAAAACTTTGACAGTTGTTAAAAAGCTCTATCATTGGTCGAACTTAAAGAAAGAGGTGGTTGAGTTTATTTCAATATGTATGGACTGTCAGTAGGTAAAAGTAGTGTGTAAGCATCTAATTGGTTTGTTACAATCGATTCCAATTCCAGAGTGGAAATGAGAGGTCATTTCCATGGACTTCGTTACAAATTTGTTGAGGAAATTGAGGAAGCATGATTCCATCATGGTTGTGGTTGAAAATTTGAGTAAGGTAGCTTACTTGATTGCATTTAAGTCTATGAATTCAGCTAGTGAGTTAACTTAGATATTTATCAGGGAGATCGTGAGATTGCATGGTGTTCTCAATAAGATAATATCAGATAGAGTTGCCAATTTCACTTTCAAGTTTTGGAAGGAGTTTTTTGCATGCTTGGGTACAAAGTTGGCTTTCAATACAACTTATCATCCACACAAAAATGGGCAGACAGAGAGGTTAAATAAGATTCTTGAAGACATGCTGAGGATGTACATTATGCATCATAAGAGGAAGTGGGAGGAGTATCTTCCACTGGTATCGTTTGATTATAATAATGGGTATCAGGAGTCCTTGAGGATGAGTCCATTTCAGGTTCTCTATGGGTGGAGTTTTAATACTCCTATCAGCTGGAGTGATCCAATGAAGAGGGTGTTGATTGGACCAAATACATTGGCTGAGATGGAACACGAGATGCAGGTTATCAAAAGGAATTTGAAGGAAGCATAGGACAAGCATAAGAGTTATGTAGATCAACACAGGGCCTTTAAGGAGTTTCAGGTTTGGGAGCATGTGTACTTGTGCATCAAGCCCAAGAGGAGATCCTTGAGGATTGGTTCATGTGCCAAGTTCACACCTCAGTATTGTGGGCCTTTTTAGATCCTTGAGAGGATTGGACTAGTGGCCTACAGAATTTCAATGTTGCAAACAGTGAAAGTCCATAATGCTTTCCATGTTTTATTACTTAAGAGATATGTGCATGATGTTGATCATGTGATTCATTGTTCTGTATTGTAGGTGGAACCAGAAGGAGAATTCCATCCAAAACCTCAATGCATCTTGCAGCGGAAACAACTCCTGCTCTAGAACTAAGCAATGGAAAAAGTTAAAGTGCAATGGAAGCACTTTTGGCCCGATGAAGCTATGTGGGAGATGGTTGATCAAATGTGGGCTTTGTATCCTTCATTATTTGCTAGTTCAAGAAAATGATTTTTTGGTATATCAAGCTTTCCATCAGGTTTTCTTATGATAAGAATATCTAGGAAGGGTATGCATCCATTTTCTTATATCTCCATAGTAAATTGAATATAATTTGAAATGTTGTTTAGGTATTTTATAATTTTTTCCAACTCTTCCTTACCATGTGGCCAAATGACATTAGTGTCACCAACAAACCTTTTCTAAATTTTAGGCTTAAGGTGATATGTATTAATTTCTTTTCTTTCAAACATCTCCATGTAAAGGTTGGCCATTATAGGGGAAAGTGGGGATCCCATAGAAACACCACTGGTTTGTTGATAAAATTCTCCTCTAAAACTGAAAAACGTGGATCTCGGACAAACTTTAGCTAATCTTGCTATTATAGGGTCAGCCACATCTTTAACAACCTGAATGGCTTCTTCAAGAAGAACTTTTGTAAAGAGGGATACTACATCAAATATAATAATCATATCATTAGGGTTGATTATTTCCTCCTTAATTAGTTGTACAAATTCATTATAATCTTGTATATAAGACTCTGTATGGCCAACCTAAGAACTGAGAGCTTTTGCAACAAATTTTGAGAGTTGGTAGGTAGGGGATCCAATGGTGTTCACTATTGGTCTTAACGGAACACCATTTTTGTGTATTTTTAGTACTCCATAAATTCTAAGAATTATTTCTCCAGAGGGCATCAACCGCTTTTTGATATTATCATATAAGTTAGAGGAGTTTATGGCTTTTTTCACATCTTTGATCACTTTATAGATAGGGTTGCTAGGTAGCTTTCTGTAGCTTCCACTTTATGTTAAATGTTCAATCATTTTTCTTTTATATACTTTTAGGTTCATAACCACTATAGCTCCACCTTTTTCTGCCTTCAAGATAACAATATCTTGGTTATTCCTCAAATTTTTAAGAGCAATGTGTTCTTCTTTTTTAATGTTGCTTCGAGGAGAAGTCTTGTCTTATACTTTATTTTTCTTCTCCAGTTAATGATTCTATACACTCTTCAACACTACAAATAATGTCTTCAATAGGTATTGTTTTAGGTGTAATGGCAAAATTCAACCTCTTGTTCCAACACTTCTTGCTCAACACTATCCAATACATAATTTGAAATATTAACAACTTTATTATTATTATTATTATTATTATTATGATTGGGGTTGGGGAAGTTTTGAATTATTTTTGAGATTATGATTAACCCTAATGCATTATCCAATAAATTAGTATAAAATACTCTATTATATAATACATTATTATTATATTATACTTCGACATTTATTTCAATCTTCTTCCAAAAAAATTTAGGTTAAAAATGATTATTTTTAAATAATTACATATTGTTCTCTTAGTTAGTTGTCCCTTGTTTTTATTAATGCTTCCTATTCTATTTATTCACTATTTATTTACATGTATGCTCTTCACTTTCAATCAAGTCTTGAAGTTGGACCCGGATGGAGGTTTCGAAATGTCGACTCAAATGTGTGAATCTATGGAGCTTCCTTCATATACAAATTAAATTTTGTTTCTTGCTTACCAAAGACACCAAGCAATTCCCTAAAAAGAATGTTGCTCCACTTGTACTCTTCTTATCTTCAATACTACTAGCCCAATCAACATTAGTAAAAGCTCTTCAAGTAAAATCCTTACCTCTTTCATACCAGAGACCATAGTCTATTATGCCCTCGAGGTATTTGAATATCCTTTTGACTGCATTGACATGGATTTCTTTTAGATTTGCTTGAAATCTGGAAACAAATCCTACTGTTTGCATTATATCTAGTCTTGAAGCAGTTTCGTACAACAAAATTCCAATCATGGGCCTGTATGTTATTTGATTTATTGTGGGGGCCTCATCCTCTTTTCTCATTTTACAATCAGCCACCATAGGTGTACAAACAGGTTTTCAATAATCCATTCCAAAATTTTCAAAGCTTCTTTCAAATACTTGGATTGGGAGATAAAAATACCTTCTTTTGACTCAGTAATTTGCAACCCAAGAAAGAATGACAACTCTCATAGCATGGACATTTCAAACTCTTTTTGCATTGCTTCAACAAATTGATGTCCCATTTTCTCTAAATAACTTTAAAAAATAATGTCATCTACATACACAACAATAATTAACAAATTATCATTTTCATATTTAATGTATAAATTACCATATGTTTTTCTTCATTTAAATCCCTATTATTGTAGATACTTATCCAACCTAACGTACCAAGCTCTTGGAGCTTGCTTCATCCCATACAAGGCTTTTCTGAGTCTGCAAACATGGTTTTCATCTTTTAGGAGTTGAAATCCTTCTGGCTGGTCAATGTACACTTCTTCTCCCAATTCACCATTAAGGAATCCTAACTTGACATCCATCTAATAATCTTTATAGTTCTTATAACATGCAAACACCTGAAACATTCTAATAGTTTCTAGTATGCCTACAGGAGCAAAAGTTTCATCAAAGTCTATACCTTCTATTTGAAACATAGTTACTGATCAAACGAGAAAATGACATAGTACCCATTTTTTGAGGTAGCAAGAAATCACTCGATTTTGAAAAAAGATGATTCATAAGACACCTTTCTTTTTGGAGCATATTTTTGCCACTTTAAATTTTTTATGTATCAAGTATGAACATTTTTTTCAAATGTCAGTGATTCTCATGCTCGTTTTGAAAAGTTTTGATGCACATCAACACATTTTTTAGAGGACTTATTTTTGACACTTTAAATTTTATAATGAATTAAGTGTGGATAAATTTTTTTAAATGCTGGTGATCTTCATGTTAGAAATAAAACATGAAAATAAATATAAAAAATCATGACAAAAAAAAAAAAAAAAATCAAAATCAAATACAAAAAAATAATAATAAAAGAAAAACAAAAATCCTATAAAAATATTAAAAAAAACATAAAACATAACAAAAAAAAAATAATAAAAACATGGTAGTTAAAAAAAAAAAAAAACATGTTAGTAATAAAACATAAAAATAAAAACAAAAAAACATGACAAAAAAAAATCAAATACAAAAAAATATATAAAAAAGGAAATAAAAACAAAAAATCTATAAAAATGTAAAAAAAACCAAAATTAACTTGTAAAAATAAAACAAAAATTGAATGAAAAATTAACGAAAAAAAAAACCAAAAAATAAATAAAATAATGATTTTTTTTCAAAAATATATATATAATTTAAAGAAAAACAAATTGAACCATGAAAAAAAAATTCTAAAAACATTTTTTAAGTTAAAAAAACATAAACAAACAAAACTTAAAATAATTACCAAAAAAATAAAAATGATAATAATAATTATTAAGTAAAATAAAAATTAAAAATTAAAAAAAAATAAAAGAATTAATTAAAATTAAAAATTAAAAAATATTTAAAATAAGAATTTAAATGATGAGGATGATGATGATGGTTAGCATCCACTGAGAGCAAATTTTGGTCTATTGCACCTAAAGAAACGAATTATTTAGTTTGATTTAAGATTTTATTCCTATGCTCAAAAAGCTTGGAGAGAAGCCTCTCAAGCTCACTGTAATGTTGACAACATAAAAGGCTAGGAAGGTCAGTATTGCAACAAAGATTTTGAAACTGAGATCTAATGTGGTTGTACACAGGGCGCTCTAAGAGGAAGTGATTTTCATCCTCGATGTTCATATTCTCACAGAGATGGCAGAACCTTTCCATCCATGGTGTTTGAGGAACTGCCCAATGACCCGTTTCACTATGGAGCCCATAATAGTTCATTCTAATCTTGGCTATATTAATTTTCTTCTTTGAGCTAGTTAAAACAGAGAGATACCTTTGATCTTCTAGGGCGGGGTTGATGACCTCCTTATAATATCTTAATTTTCTTTTAGCTGCTAAATCTTTCTCACACCACTTTTTTTCTTTGAACTTAGAAGTAACAATATTTTTAATGTTATTAATGTTTTGCAATGCAACATTCTTGTCGATCTCCCAATGGTTTAACCAGGCCCTGGTGTCCTTATACCAACCTTGTTTGAGCCTTAAGTGGTTTTGGCTAGAATTTAAAGCTAGCTTAGGAAGTCTATGGTCTCCTATGTTGTTGAGTTTGTGCTTGTACAACAAAAGCCTAGTCATAGCTAGGCTCTCAATAGGGGAAAGGCCCACTTCTATAAGGAGAATAGGATAGGGTGTGTTGCTTTTAATTTTGAGGTTATATGTTATAAAACGCTTCTGGATTTGCTCAATCTTTCTCTAGGATTCTCTAGAGATGCTACAACCCCAAACCTCACATCTATATAAGATAACCGGAGTGCCTAAAGTTTCAAAGAGGAACTTCTTTCTATCCCACATTACGAATTTTGTCATTTTACAATTATTTTCAAGACCAAAATAAGCTTTCTATCCCCCATTAATCCTTTTCTCAATGCTATAGTTCCAGTTGAGCTTGTGATGAATATCAATTCCTAGGTACTTGTAGGAAGACACTTCCTCCAAGTTACTATTGTCATACATAAAATTAGCATAAGTGTCCTTCTTGGATTTGATAATCATAACTTTTGTTTTTTCAGTGTTAACAATCATACCCATGGTAGAGCAAAAATCCTTAAGAAGTATAAGTTGCTTATCACAATCAGATGGGCACCTTGCGAGAAGAACAATATCGTCAGCGTAGAGAAGAAGGATGATGACTATCCCAGCTAAGATTGTGCCAACATATCCTGCTTCCTCTAAACAACCTTCTAGCTTGTCAATGTAAATGCCAGATAGGGTAGGGGAGAGGGGGAAACCTTGTTTAACTCCGATATTACACTTAATATCTTTCTACCACCCCTCATTGCTCTTTAACTTGGCAATTACATTCTCGTATAACCTTATAGTGGTAGCTCTCAACTCAAAAGGAACCTTTAGCTCTTCTAATTTGTTCCAAAGGTTGTTTCTAGGAACCGTATCGAAAACCTTTCTAAAGTCCACAAAGCAACAAAAGAGATTGGAATTATCATTGCGGCATTCCTCCACCATGATCCTAAGCGTAACGAGGTGGTCTGTTGTTGAGTGCTGCTTTCTAAAATCCGCTTGGCCTTTAGCCCGCTTACCTTCACTTTGAAGCCATATGCTCAACTTCCTTTCCAAAATAATACCATATAACTTGGCTAGGAGAGGGTTGATCATAATTGTCCAACAATTAGAGGGGTTATTTGTATCCCCACTTTTAAAAATGGGGATAATGATGCTTTGAGTCCATGGTTTAGGGAACCCTTACTTGAAATAAAATAAAAATTTAAGAATCATTTTTTAAAATTAAATTTATTTTTTTTTTTGTAAGCTTAGGTGGGACCTTCTCATTTTCAAGTTTTTACATGTCCGTTATTCACCCCATTTCCAGGGAGGGTAGCACAAGAATCAAACCCAAGATCTCCGGTTCGGTGAGACTTCATTTCCACGGCCATTGCCACTTGAGCTACCCAATGCAGACAAATTTGTAATTTAATGAATTTAAAATTAAAATTATGAAAATAAAGAAATAACATAAAAATAAATAAAAACAAAAATTAAATAAAAAATTTAAATTTTATAATATAATTTTTTTAATTTAAATATTTAAATTTATTTTTTTTAATTGTTTTGAAATTTATTTATATATTTTTTAAATTATATTTTTTGGGTAATTATTTAACATTTTTTTAAATGGTGCTTTTATTTTTTATTTTTTATTATCAACTTAAAAAATGGTTTTTTTTCTTAAATTATATATATATATATATATATTTTTGTTTATTTTTTATTTTTTTTATTTTTTTTTTTTATTAATTTATTTTTTATTTAAATTTTTCATTTTTACAAGTTAATTATGATTTATTTTTTTCATTTTTATAAGTTTTGTTTTGTTTTTTTTTTTTTTTTTAATCTTATCTTATGAAATTTAATTTAGTTTTTGTTATGAATCGTCCCCTTGCCACCCCTAGTCGGTTGGGACTTGGGGTGGCCGAGGAATTTTTTTTTTGAGTTTTTAATTTTTTAATGTTGTATTGTATTTTTGTGATTTTTTTATTATTTTATTATTTTATTTGATTTTTATTTTATTTAACCCTTTTTTTCTTTTTTTAATTTTGCATGGTATGGTTATTTTTTTTTTACCTTTATAGTTTTTATTTTATGTCATTAGTATATATTTTTTATATTTGATCTTTTTGTCATGTTTTTCTTTATGTTTTGTTACTTGTTATTATTTTTTATCTTTATTTTTTTTCAATATTTGAATTTTTGTTTTCTTTTGTATTTTTGTGTTTTTTTATTGTTTTTTTTTTCAATATTTGAATTTTTGCATTTCTATATATTTTTTATATTTGATTTTTTTTGTCATGTTTTTTATGTTTTATTACTTGTTATTATTTTTTATTTTTTATTTTCAATATTTGAATTTTTGTTTTCTTATGTATCTTTCATATATATATTTTGTAGGGTCCATGTTGATGCAGGTCTAGCAACCCGATTCCATTTTGTGCAATTTGATAGTTGATTTTAAATTTTTTGTTATAATGAATCGAGTCTGCACCACAATGTGTTAATTTCATGGTTGGTCTTTAAGTTTTTATTACAATGGGTTGAGCTCACCTACATTGTGTGTCAATATGATAATTGATTTTTATTTTTATTTTTGCAATGTATCAAGTTGTCTTAGACTAAGATTTCAATATCGCTATACATTTAGCATTTTAAAAATATTACTCTTGGTATAATAACTATTTTATTCAGGTGTTCATTTTTAAAGTCTTTTTAGTTATAAAAATTTTCCATAATGTCATGCATAATAACTCTTTTATTCAGGTGTTCATTTTTAAAGTCTTTTTAGTCATAAAAATTTTCCATAATGTCATGCTTGAAATATTGTGAAAATTTAAGATTGTTTTGTATTCATAATCTTTTGTTTTAATTCCATGGTTGAAAATTTGTCAAGATTTTAAAGTTTTTCTAAGTCGTGATATTTTATCTTTGATTTTATGGTTGAAAACAATTATAAATATTTTTTCTTAGCACCATGCTTGAAAATTGTTGGAATTTTAATGTTTTTCAAATAAGTGATATTTTAAATTTAATATCATGCTTAAAATCATCAGAATTTTAAGGCTTTTCAAAGACGTGATATTTTATCGTTAATGTCATGATTGAAAATCATTGGAAATTTAAAGTTTTTTAGAGTCACGATATTTTATTTTTAACGTCATTATAAAAAAATGTTGAAAACGTACGTTGAAAAAAAGACGTTATTCCGACATCAACACTTTTCGATTTCAAAGTGTTTTTTGCACCAAACAAAATGGCTTTTATTGTTTTTTACTATTATTTTTAAAAAATATTGAAAATTTACTCTGAAAAATGGTGATGCAGAAGAAACATTTTTTATTTTTGGGTTGTTTTTTCATGTTTTTTGGGGATTTTTGGGCTTGAGTACCCGTTTTGAGGTAATAGCTCCTGTTTGATCGTAACTATGTTTTGAGAATAGCCTTTACATACCAACCTAACTTTGTTCCTTACCACTTGGCATTCTTCATTCAACTTGTTCTTGAACACCCACTTGGTACAAATGATGTTATTATCCTTTGGTCTAGGGACAAGTTCTCAAGTGCCATTCTTCTCTATATGATCTAATTCTTCATCCATTGCCTTAACCCAAAATTTGTCTTCACTTGCTTGGCTGAAGCTTTTGGGTTCTATCTGGTACAACAAATAAAAATTTGCATATCTTGGACTATGTGTAAATCTTCTACTTATCTGAACACCGAGATCTATGTCTCTAATGATTTGGCTCTCGAGGTGTTGCTTCTACACATATTTATATGACCTTTTGTGCTTTTGAGGTGTTATTTCTTCATCCTCATCTTCTTCTTCCTCTTCTTTCTCTTCTTCCTCTTATTCCTTTATCTCTTAAGGTTCTGCATATTTGGAAACACAATCATCACTATCATATAATTTCTGTTGAAGCCTTGCTTCATGAGATACAACTTCATCCACTCTGATGTCAATACAATCTTCAATTCTCTCGTTCCTTTTGTTATAACATTTGTAACCTTTGCTTATGATTGCATAGCCTAGAAAAATGTCCTCATCTACATAAGAGTCAAACTTACCAAGTTTTTTATCATTTATTTTTATATAACACTTGTTGTCGAAAACCTTGAGGTTCTTTATTGATTTCCACTTTCATTTCCATAATTCATAGATAGCCTTAAAGTGGTTAGGCCTAAGCTAAGTTGTGTTGGCCAAATAAATAGTAGCTTGGGCTACTTCTCCCAATAAGGTGTTCACAACCTTTCCTTCATCCATCACAACTCTAGACATTTCCTAATCTGAGTTACAACTAGAGAAATATTGATGTCCTTTATGCTCTTTATACTTTTTCGAAGCTTTGATTGTGTTGTGGCCACCAACAACCCCCCTCCTTATTTATTATTAGCAATAATACTATATAAGTGGGGACCCTTAGTTAAAAAATTTAAAAAAAATCAATTAGTGCTTATATTTTCTTTTGGATAAAACTTACCATCATGGACTTAGGAAAATACTTTTGAAAAATCTAAAAAGCTTAAGTTTCATGATGAAGAAAGTAAAGTCACTCCTTAAGAAATATCGCATCGCACAAAGAATGATAGGGTACCTTCTTATGAGCCAAAATGATAAAAAAATGCGAGATTGCGACGCGAAACTCCATCGCATCGCATGCATTAATGAGCACTCACATTGGAAACCTAAAAATCGCCGATATGCGATGTCGCATATCGCAAAATCGCAATTCGCATAAAGCACATCAACAGTAACGATTAGGCGATATTGCGATATTGCGATCAAGCAACCTTGCGATAGAACAGCACGATGATATTGCGGTAATGCGATGCAGCGATCTGCGATATTGCAAACCAAATCGCAAAATCTCTCCATCGCAGTTGGTTCTGGCTCGTTATTCAAAAAGCTTTTTTCCATAAACCAAGAACCGGTTACGTGCTTTAATGATAATTAATGAGTTACATGCCAGTTGTTAATAAAATATGGTTTTGTGTTTTCCGAAGAGCCATTTCACGTAAGGTGGCGTGTTTTTGCATATCCTTGGCATTTAAAGCTTTCCTGTCATTATTTATTATCATTACTCTCACCTCACTTGTGAACTGCAGGAACAAAGAACAAAAGTTACACAAAGCAATGTGCAGGAAACTATGGGGAAAAAAGGTAAGGCTCCAATGTCCAAAGACAAAGAAATGGCGCCCTTATAAACAGACACCGCATGCAACAGAGCCGCAGATTCACAGAATTCTGCTGAGCCATCCATTACAGATCTCTCATATACAGCCATGGTTAAATGGGTACTGAACGATGCTGATATCAGAAACAGACAGTTTAATGCTCAGGGTCAAGAGCTCACGAAATCATTATTTTTACAAATTTTGAGCTTTATACCCGATAAGAGAAAGAGGCGCAAAAGGAGAAAAACGCATCAGAGAAGCCCGGATCAAGGAACAGAGGCAGTTTCCGATGCGCGATTAGCTGAGAAAATTGCTCGAGAAGGAAAGCTTCTAATTTCTCAGTCACCTACAAGCCCCGAAAATTGCAAGAAAGCAATGATAAAAACAAACTGGAAACAGAAAGCTAAAGAAAAGGCAGAAGCAATCCAAAGGTTAACCAAGTTGAACTAGGATTATTACTGGGCATACACGGTAAAGCCACATAGTCAGTGGATGACTCTCAAGTATATCATCGATTTTGCTGAGAAGATGGTGCCAGCTCTTGCCAATTCTGTTTGCTTAGCTCAACTAAAAGCGGAAGACAGTCAGCCGACTCTACTCAAGCAAATACTGAATGCTTGCAACGTTAAGGAGCAAATGCAGAAATAGTTAGATATTAGATTTAATTTTAGAAATAGTTTTGCTTTATTTTTGCTTAGAAAAAGGATGGTCATTTAAACCACATCCTGAATTTTTGTAAATAAGTTATTTTTAGATTTATTTAGTATTATTTAAACCCTTCTCATGCATTTAGAGAGGGGTCCAGAAATTTGTCAAAAGCTTGTCCTCAAAACATGCACTTTTGCACCCTCCAAGGAGGTTTTGATTAATGAATGGAACAAGATTTGTTGATGTTTGCATTTAATAACTGCTGCTGATGTTGCACTTTTGTACTCTTAGTGGATGTTAGATCAAGGAGAGATAAATCATTGTCACTTGAAGCTCATGAGTAGGACTAGTTATAAATGGTACTTTTATCTCTTAACCATTTCTTCTTATGTGTTAAAGTGATATACAGTTTTTAGTTGTTTATATATTAGTGCATGAATCCCTGAGTTATCATTTGGCACTTTTGTACGGTGATAGCTATTTATTTATGCTTAATGTATGAATAGCTCATTATGCGATATGTTTTTCACAACTGTTTCGTCTAACTTTTTATACGAAGTGGTTCATCCTTATTGATTTCTTTTCTCATAATAGCTTAATGATCTTTATTACCAGTTGTTATTTGAAATCTTTTTAGATCGCATAATAGAAGAATTACACCCCGGGTTAGTATAGACTTAGATGTTGCTGCTTATTAGAATACAATAGCATAACATTAGATTAAAGTTAGAATTAGAATATCTTAATTAGGAATTGTTAGATCAGGAACATCAAATTCTACACACACACACTCATAAATTGGAAAACTGGTCACATATCCCCAGTCGGACCCACTATACCAAACAGATAAGGAGCTGCCAACCAAGGTCCAGACCGGTCGGGTATCCCCCTTGTTGTAGACCCGATTTTCGGGGCTTCAACATATTTGGCGCTAGAAGGAGGGCCTGAACTATGAATGGAAAGTAAATCTAAATCTAAACACCATTCTGAGAGTAAATTTCCCTCACCATCTCCCCCGAATTCTCCATTACACTTAAATCCATAGTTAAAAGTCGTTGGAGCATCAACCGCTGCTACAAACCTTGACATTTCAGAACAATCTACTATTGAACCTCCTGAAGTCGAATCTCTGATTCACAAACTTCAACGATTTTCTATTTCTCCTCAAAGATCTGATAAATCTCAAGGCAGCGTGACTTCGCAATATAACCTTGCTCATCCCCTAACCAGATTAAAGAGTGAAAAGTTTGGCGTTCAACCAACCGAATTACCTCTTCCCAAAAGGAAAAGAGCAAGGAAATCACCTAAAGAGTCCGATAGCGAGACTCTTTCATCATCATCATCCATCTCAACCTCTTCACCGCGAAGTCAACCATCCACTCCTCCACTTCAGATCATAGTCCATCCGCCCACTGGAACCCCCACAACTCCTTCTCAATCATCTGCAATCGTAATATCCTCATCTTCCCAACTGCAGGGATCATCTTCTGCACTTTCCTCTGTTAGTAGTTCAGCAATGGCCCAATCTCCATGGAATAACCCTGGGGCAGTCTTAATGCCTACACCCTTGAGTCAAATACCAGCCCATCCTGAGAAATGGCTGCCTAAGTTTAATCCCGAGGCAGGCATGCTAGCAGAAGAGCATATAAACAACTTTATGCTATCCATTAATCTCAATGGGGTTACTAATGAAGATGTTGTTGTTCGACTTTTTCCTTATACTCTGCAAGGAACAACCGGATCATGGTATTTCTCATTACCCTCTAGATCTATCACTAGTTGGGACATCTTCCAAGAGCAATTCCTGACCAAGTTTGGTGATGACAGGTCTACGGCAACGCTAATCAACGACCTATCTAACCTTAGGGCCGAGTCAAGAGAGCCTATCAAAGATTTCAATTTACGTTTCAATAAAATCCTAAACAAAATTCCTACTACTTCCCAACCTAGCGAAGAAGTACGAAGTGAATGGTATATCACTGCTTTACCATCAAACATAGCAATCTTCGTGGACAGGGCTAATAAAACAACCTTAGCCGAAAACATGAAAGAAGCAATAGCAGTAGAGAAACGTATAATAGCCCTAGAGAAGAAATCCGTGATTGTTAGGATATTCCGACACATAGGAAATAGTTAAGTACAACTTGGTCTAGTTTAGAGTTAGGTAAAGTGTGTTTCTTTACCGTTGTACATATTGTAACTTACAATCCGACGGTCACGATATGTAGTGATCCGACGGTTCATTCTCTCCTCGGTATTACCGACACTTGATCCGTGGCTTGACACCCGATTGGTCCATGAGTTCTATTTAAAGCGCATGGAGGGTCATTGTTCGGGTAATCCGTGCATGAGAGAAGCTTATGTAAATTTTCATTCTTTGATTAATAAATTGCCTGTAGTAGCCACGTTGGCGCAGGCCGTGGACTGTTTCCCTCTTTGAGGGTTTTAACCACGTCAAAAATACTGGTGTATTGATCTGTGATCTGGTTGTGAGTGGTGTCCTTTTGGTGTTCTTTCTGAGGAACTTACCCTGTAAATTCCTACATGGTATCAGAGCAATTTGAGGGCCGCGTCCGTTGGTGATCCAAATCTGAAGCCGGTAGAACTGCATGCGGCTGTCGTTTCCTAGATCTGCTGTTTCTGACTACTTTCGGGCTGAGAGGACTGCTCTGTTGCGTTCGGAGCATCTGTTCCAGTGAGGAACCCCTTTCGTTTCACGCGAAAAGGTTTCCGGTAGCCCTAGCTGCGTCATTTTTCAGATCGGGAGGTATACAGTGTTTTTGCAGTTTACTGTTATTTTCTCTCTGCTTATTTCGGTTTCGGTTTATTTACCCTTTTTTTTAACCGGATCTATACCTTTCATTTCTGTGTATGCTCTTTGCCCTGCGACTCTGTGCGATCTGGGCAAATCAGAAACAGAAAGGAAGGATTTTTCTCATGTGTATGCTCTTTTCCCTGCACCTTAGTGTGATCTCGGAAAATCAAAAACATTGAGAAAAATATTTAGTTTTTCGGCTAAAGCTAACTTTGATATTTTTTTTTTTTAAATATCTAGTTTTTTGGCTAAAGCTAACTTCGAGCCGCAAGGTTCGTTTTTCTTTGCATATTCGTGTTGGGTTTTTTGTTTTGTGTTTTGTAGAGAAAAAGAGCTTTCTGAAGGCAAACACGCAAACCGAGGCCCCCCCCCTCTCTCTCTCTCTCTCTCTCTCTCTCTCTCTTTCTCTCAAATTTTTTGTATAGATCAATTGGTTCAAAGCTATTTTAAGAGAGTAGAGGCCTTGGGTTCAAGTCTCCATTTTGTTGGGGCGGATTTTTTTCATTCCCACACATTCGCGCACTTTGCCGGCAACTTCAACAATTTTTTTCAAAAAGCCATAACTTCTTCATCCGGAAGCCTTTTTCAGAGCCGTTTTTTTTTAAAACAGCCTAATTTTTCGAGATCTATCCATTGGAACACTTACTTTCAGCATCTTCAGCTTCAGTTTTTTAAAAAAAATGGAAAGTCCATGCCAAGTCATTCTTGACAGCACTAACACTTCCAATGGATAGCCTACATGGAAGATTTACTTAGAAGTAAAGGTCTCTATAGAATAGCCACAGACCAAGAGAAGAAACCAAAAGATGAAGACAAGGCTGCAAAATGGGAAAATAGACAAGATCAAGCACGTGGTTTGATAGGGATGTCTATTTCTCCTGATCTTAGATTCCATATTGCAGAACTTGAGACTCCTCATGAAGCATTGGAAAAAATCGCTAAAGTTTTTGGGATTAAAAATGAAATTAGAGGCCATCAACTTGAAAATGAGTTGCTTACTTTGGATCCTAATAATTTTTCTTGCATTGAAGATTTCTTGTCCAAATTCAAGACCCTTAGATATCTCTTGGAAGGTGTTAAGGTTAAGAAAGAATATGGTAACCTTATTTATTCCATACTTACTAAGTTGGGACCAGCCTACTCTGTATTTGTTTCCACTTTCCATTCTACAAGGGAAGCTTTCATTTGTCAAGGAAAAGACTACAAGGCCCCTTCCTTTGACTCCTTTTGTGATTCCTTAATAAGAGAACAATAAAAACTCTTACACCTTGGTCTTCTCAATCTTGGAAACTCTTCCACGAAAGCGTTAGCCGCCCAGCAGCAACCAAATTCAAAGAATCCTAAGAAGTCATATCCTCAAAAGAATGGTCCTAAACCAACTCAGCCTCAAAATGAAAGATCATTTCAGCAAAATGATAAGACCAATAAAAACAAATGGAAGAAGACTGATAGACATTGTAACTTTTGTAATCGAGATGGCCACTTAGAATCTAAATGCTTTAAGAAGATGGAATCCTTGGAAGCCGCAATGAAGAAACATAACATCCATGTGGAGCCTACTTCAACTTCAACTTCCGGAATGGCACTTTCTGTATGTCGTTGTCAATAATCTCAGTCTGGTTATGCATTAAATGTATCTTCTTCCTCTCATTCTCATGAGTGGCTCATTGATTCTAGAGCCTCTTATCACATGGCCAAAAACCAAGCCATGTTTTCTTCTTTAAATGATTGTAACACCAAAAATATATATGTTGGTGATGATAGATCTCTTAATGTTGTCGGGACTGGAACTGTTCATCTAGACAATGGTCAGTTTAATGATGTATTATGTGTTCCAACCTTATCCTGCAACCTTCTATCTGTATATCAGATAACTCATTCAGGTGAAGGTAAAATTGTTGAATTTTCACCTCATGATGTTGTAATCAAGGATCTAAGAGATCCTAAACAGATTCTAGCTACTGGAATTGCTGATGATTCCACAAGGTTGTATAAGTTTCACAACTTTGGGTCATCAAATCTTCCCTCAGTATTTGTTGCTCATAATGATGAAGTGAGCAAACTTTGGCATGAGCGATTTGGTCACTTAAACTATCGCTCCCTTCAGCATCTATGTAAAGAAAATATGGTGACAGGTCTTCCTATGGTATCTTGCAGAGATGGTGTTTGTTCCGGATGTGTACTCGGAAAACATCATCGGGACAGTTTTGACAAACGTGCCTATTGGCACGCCTCAGCCCCTTTACAGCTTGTGCACAGTGATTTATGTGGTCCTCTTCCTGTTGCTTCATTCTCTGGCTGCAAGTATTTCTTAACTTTCATTGATGATTTCTCCAGACGCACTTGGGTATACTTCTTAAAACTCAAGAGCAAAGTATTTAACACATTTTTGGCCTTCAAAGCCTTTGTTGAAAAACAATCTGGACATCAAATTCTTAAGCTAAGAACTGATAATGGTGGAGAATATGTTAAAAACACATTCATCAACTTTTGCACCGAAAATGGAATTCAAATGCAACATACTGTTCCATACACTCCACAACAAAATGGTGTAGCTGAAAGAAAAAATCGCACCTTAAAGGAAATGGCTAATTGTATGCTGCAATCTAAAGGACTCAGTCTTAGTTTTTGGGCCGAAGAAATTAATTGTGCAAATTATTTAATCAATCGCACTCCTACTAAGGTTCTAGAGAATATCACTCCAGAAGAAGCTTGGAGTTCCATTAAACCAGATGTAAGTCACTTTCGTGTTTTTGGAAGTGAAGCATGGGCCCATATTCCAGATGAAAAGCATAAAGCTTTAGAACCTAAGAGTGAGAAATGTACTTTTGTTGGATATTCTGAAGATGTAAAAGGTTATAGACTTATTCCATTTAAGTCCAAAAATGTTATCATTAGAATAGATGTAAAATTTGATGAAAATAAATCGGCCTGCGAGCCTAGTCCGGCGGATGTGCCACCTCTTCCTATCTCTTCTACTTTTGAAAACATTTCTTCTTCAGATGATGAAAGTGAGGATGATAATCCTCCCCCACCTTCTCAGGATCCTCAACTTCCAAGATGGGTCTGTTCTACTCGGGATGCAGCAGGTGATCTTGCCGATGATCCTACAGATCAGCGACGTACACGTTCTCAGTTTGAACGAGCCTCTTCTTTACTGGCTCAAGCTCCAGTAAATCATGATCCTGACACTTTTGCAGAAGCTTTAGGCCATCCACATTGGGAAGCAGCTATGAATGAAGAATATCATTCATTGTTGGAAAATGATACATGGGATCTTGTTCCTCTACCAAAGGGACGCAAACTTGTTAGATGTAAATGGGTTTACAGAACCAAGTATGGACCAGATGGGAAAGTTGATAAACATAAAGCTCGTCTTGTTGCTAAGGGCTTTTCACAGGTTGAAGGCATTGACTACACTGAAACCTTCTCCCTTGTTGCCAAAATGAACTCTATCCGCCTTGTTCTTTCCCTTGCTGCCTCTTTAAAATGGGAAGTCCATCAGATGGATGTTAAATCTGCCTTCTTGCATGGGGACTTGCAGGAAGAAATTTATATGGAACAACCCATTGGCTTCATACAAACAGACTCCAGCCTTGTTTTTCGACTTAAGAAATCCCTTTATGGTCTCAAGCAAGCTCCTCGGGCTTGGTATGCCAAAATGGATAGCTTTCTTTTAGAATTTGGCTTTTCTAGGTGTTATTCTGACAATACTGTCTACACCAAGAAAGTGGGCAACTCTCTTATCATCCTTGTTCTTTATGTTGATGATCTTATTCTTACTGGTAGTGATCCCAACCTTATAAACCATGTGAAGTCCAGCCTTAAAAAGAAATTTGAAATGACAGACTTAGGACACTTACACTATTTTCTCGGTCTTCAAGTCTTGCAATCCAAGGAGGGTATTTTCCTTTCCCAGTCCAAGTATGCTTGTGATATTCTTCCTCATTTTCACATGGAAGACTGTAAGCCAGCCCCTTCTCCCTTTCAGTCTGGAGTCAAACTTTCAGTCTCTTGTACTTCTCCTGAAGTTGATGCTACCTTATACCGTCAACTTGTAGGAAAACTCTTCTATTTAACCCATACTCGTCCTGACCTTTCCTTTGCTGTTGGCCTTGTTGCTCGTTTTATGCAAAACCCCCGTGAAAGTCATTGGAAAGCAGCTAAAAGAATACTTCGTTATGTTCGAGGTACAGTACAGTTTGGGATTCATTACAGTGCCAAAGCAGCTCCTCTATTAGTCGGTTTCACTGATTCTGATTGGGCTGGTGACCCTGATGATCGAAAGTCTACTGCCGGTTATGTCTTCACTCTTGGTTCAGGACCTATTACATGGGCTTGTAAGAAACAGGCTGCCATTTCTCTTTCGTCAGCAGAAGCAGAGTATCGTGGTGCTGTGGAAGCTAGTAAGGAAGCCTTGTGGCTTTGTCAGATCCTATCAGAGTTTGGCTTTGAGCAGCAGCATCCAACCACACTTTGGTGTGATAATCAAAGTGCCATTCAGCTATGCAAAGATCCAGTCCAGCATCAGCGCAGAAAACACATTGAACTACACATGCACTTCATCAGAAAGCTCATTCATGACCATGTTCTTGAAGTGCAATATTGTTCAACAGATGATCAGGTTGCAGACATCTTCACAGAGGCTCTCACAGAGGCGAAGTTCACTAAACTTCGATATATGCTTGGAGTTCAGGAAGTTGTCACTAAGGGGGGATAGGCTCTAGTGCCTCCTTCCTTTTCCTATTGTGTCATATTTGTAAATCCTTCAATCCTAACCCAAGTTGTTCTTAAGGGGGGATGTCAGGATATTCCGACACATAGGAAATAGTTAAGTACAACTTGGTCTAGTTTAGAGTTAGGTATAGAGTTAGGTAAAGTGTGTTTCTTTACCGTTGTACATATTGTAACTTACAATCCGACGGTCACGATATGTAGTGATCCGACGGTTCATTCTCTCCTCGGTATTACCGACACTTGATCCGTGGCTTGACACCCGATTGGTCCATGAGTTCTATTTAAAGCGCATGGAGGGTCATTGTTCGGGTAATCCGTGCATGAGAGAAGCTTATGTAAATTTTCATTCTTTGATTAATAAATTGCCTGTAGTAGCCACGTTGGCGCAGGCCGTGGACTGTTTCCCTCTTTGAGGGTTTTAACCACGTCAAAAATACTGGTGTATTGATCTGTGATTTGGTTGTGAGCGGTGTCCTTTTGGTGTTCTTTCTGAGGAACTTACCCTGTAAATTCCTACAGTGATAAAGGAATGGAAATCCAAGAAAGTCACCTTCAAGGAAGATTCCAAGAAGAAACAAGCGAAAGATCCATTCGCTTTGGATGGATTGCAAAAAGTTCTGAAGACCATGTCCAATGAAATGGTCGACATCAAGAAGAAAGTAGCGGAAACTTCTTCAAAAAATCCCTACAGAGCTTTTAAAAGAAGCCCTTCAATGGATTCAAAGCCACCCAATGCTATTACAAATGCTGAATCCAAAGAAGAGGAAGAGGAAATTGCCACTGAAGGGAAAACCGATGAAGAAGAAGTTGTAGAGTTACAAGGAATGTGGGATTTCATCCTCCCACAAGAAGAAGATCAAGAAGTATTCCCAGTTAGCACACGAAGTAGAAATCAGCTTGATCCTCCCCAGACTATCCCTAAGCCAAAGAGCGCAAGCTCTGCAATAAAGGATAAAGTCGCAACAAAGAAAACAACATCTAAAGCGACTCAAACCAGCCCAGTCCAAACAGATTCATCAACTCCATCTAAAACGCTGATCGTTTCAGATGAAATGGAGTACAATATTATAGAAGATATGAAAAATACTAGGGCCAACATCACCCTTTACGAATTGAGCAAGTTAAAGCATCAACAAAAGATAATGTTGAAAGAATTACATGTTGTGCCAGTTGCACCTTTGCCTGCCGCTGTACTTTCTCAAGCTTCCCATAACATGGGAAGACCTCCAACTAATGCGACCAATAAGATTGATCCAAATGACATCGCTTTAATTGGAGGAAGATCGAGATCTCATACTCCCCCGTTTCTCCTTACTTATGAAATTTTCAATAAAAATGTGCACAATTGCTTAGTGGATTCTGGTGCTTCATCGAATATTTTACCAAAGTCCATATGTGCCAAATTAAACGTTCAACCACAGAAATCCGTTGTGCGCATAGTTCAGCTAGATCGATCTCAAGTCGAAGTGATTGGCGAACTAAATCAAGTAACCATAAGGCCGTCATCTAACCCAAAGGTATGTCAAGTTATTGACATTTTAGTCGCTGATATTCCAGAATTTTATGGCTTAATTCTTAGCAGGGATTGGTCAGAAAAACTTCATGGATACTTCGCAACTGACTAGTCGCACATGTGGCTGCCCTACAATGGTAAACCAAATCAAATAAAAGTTGAACGAGAACTACATCAGAAATACATAGTAACGGAGCTAGAGGGGGAAAATGAACCAGTAGCATATAACAGTAGCATTATTGGCAATTACTCAGTAGATTCTTTCCTCGGCAATTTTAATGCTCATACATCACCTTACTTAGAACATTTTGTTTTGTCCCAAGTCGAAAATTTTTCTCAAACGGATAGTTCAAAATGTATCAATTTTTTAGATAGTCCTGTAAATAAATCTTTGTTTTGGAAATTATTTTTTGATGGTTCTAAATCTAACGAAGGAGCAGGAGCAGGATGCATTCTAATTAGTCCAGAAGGAGATAAAATTATGCTAACATGCAGACTCGAATTTGATTGCACCAACAATACAGCAGAATATGAGGCTTTAGTCCAAGGGTTGTACAAAGCAATCGGGTTAGACGTCAAGTACCTTCAAGTTTTCGGAGACTCTGAAATTGTAGTTAGACAGGTACGTAATACTATACATTGCTTATCAGGTCATTTAAAACATTATCAATCCTTAGTTCAAGATCTGACTGAGCATTTTATAGCATTTAATATTTCTTCAATTCCCAGACTCCAGAATGTAAGTGCAGACCTTTTAGCTAACGTAGCTTCTAAGCTTATTCCTTCAGAACATTTTAGCCCAGATAGATTCTCAATAAAATTACTCTTTAGACCATCTATTCCTGATAACATCACAAATTGGAGAATATTCAACAACGATCCTGATATCATAAATTTCCTCACATCTGAAGGATCCTACTCCAATCAAATAATTGACGAAGACCAACATGATCGACAATTGCAACAAGATAGCACTAACAATGTTATACCTAAGTCAGTAGTCAAGTTAGAAGACCTGTACGATTTGAAAGAACGGTTTAAAAGGTACACCAATTCAAAACTCCAAAGTTCAAATTTGAATTACGAATTATTAAACCTAGGGACCGATGCCAAACCATTAATCTAGGTCTCGGCCTAGCCCCTGAAGAAAAATTAGCGTATATTCGTCTTTTGAGACAATATAGAAATGTTTTTTCTTGGAACTATGATGAACTCAAAACATACGACACTTCCATCATCTAACATACTATTCCAATGATCGATAATGAAAAACTTGTCCAACAAAAGTTAAGAAAGATCCATCCGAATTTAGAAAATCAGATAAAAACTGAACTCAATAAGTTATTGAAGGCCAAAATAATCTTTCCCATCATACATTCTAAATGGGTCTCCAATATGGTACCTGTTAGAAAGAAAAACGAAGATATTAGGATTTGCATTGACTTTCGAAACCTTAATAAGGCCTGCCAAAAAGATAATTTTCCTTTACCACCTATAGAACAGATATTGCAAGTAGTGGCGGGCTCAGAATTAATGTCTTTCTTGGATGGATTTTCAGGATACAATCAAGTGTTGGTACATCCTGATGATCAATTAAAAACCACATTCAGAACTAAATGGGGCACATACGCATATCGAAAGATGCCATTTGGTTTGATTAATGCTGGTGCCACATTTCAGAGAGCCATGGACATCGCATTCAAAGGTTTAGTCAATAAATCTGTAGTAATTTATTTGGATGATATAACCGTGTATTCCAAGAAACGAAGCGACCATCTTAGAGATTTAAAACAAATCTTCCAACATTGTTTAAGGTATGGAATTTCACTTAACCCAAAAAAATCATTTTTCGCATTAAGTGAAGGGAAACTTCTAGGATTCATAGTGTCAAAATCTGGAATTCACATCGATTCCGACAGAATCAAAGAAATTTCTGAAATATCCTTACCTCACAACAAAAAAGCCATGCAATCTTTCCTTGGTCAGATCAACTTTGTAAAGAGATTTGTTCCAGATTTTTCACGAATCGTGTCTCCTTTGCAAGCCATGATTAAAAAGAACTCAAATTTTAAATGGGGCCAAGATGAACATGAAGCATTCAACCTGATCAAACAAGCTATTATTAATGCTCCATCTTTAGCAACTCCAAATTTTTCAGAGCCTTTTATTTTATATACATTTGCCTCAGATAGGTCATATGTTGCGATACTCACTCAAGCAAATCAAGAAAAAGCGGAAGCCCCAATTGCTTTTTTCAGTTCAAATTTACAGGGTGCTGAATTAAATTATTCAGATGTGGAGAAATAGGCTTATGCTGTTTTCAAAGCAATCAAATACTTCAGACCTTTTCTACTCAAAACCCATACAAAAATTATAGTACCGTTTCCAGCGGTAAGGAATCTTCTAGTACAGAAGGATGTGGGTGAGAAAAGGGCCAATTGGGTTACTGCCTTATAGGAATATGACATAGAAATTAAACCAGCAAACATTGTAAAAGGTCAAGGCTTTTGCAAAATGCTGGCTGGAGCGTCGCAAATTTCTGAAATTCCATCTGCAGAGGTACAAATGTGCGAGGTAAGCCTAAACGATGCAGAATCATTATACGCTGATATCATTTATTATCTTAAGAACAGGTATGCTCCTTCACACCTCGATCATACTAAGAAAAGAGCTCTAAGGTTGAAAGCCAAACAATATCAGCTCATAAATGATATTCTTTTTAGAATAAATTATGATTCTGTTCTCCTTAGATGTCTTGAGAAATCTGAAGCTGAAAAAGTTTTGCAGGAACTCCACGATGGGCCAGCAGGCAGACACTATGCTGGAGATGCTACTGCACATAAAATCTTGCGCGCAGGCTATTACTGGCCCACGTTATTCAAAGACTCGCACAGTTACGTGAGGAAATGTCAAGTCTGCCAAACTACTGCTGGGAGACAAAAGAAGCCATCCTTGCCACTACAACCAGTTAACATTGAGCAACCTTTCAGTCAGTGGGGATTGGACATAATAGGTGAGATCGTTCCTCACTCTTCTAAGCAGCATAGATATATCCTTACAGCAACAGATTATTTTACTAAGTGGGTAGAAGCAGTTCCATTTAAGACAGCTAATGCTGAAAATATCATTGAGTTCATAGATCAATTTATAATCACCGGGTTTGGATTGCCTTCCGCTTTAATGTTTGATAATGCATCATACTTTTCTGGAAATGCAATGACTGAATTTGCACTTAAAATAGGATTCAAACTTAAATATTCGGCCAATTATTACCCACAAGGAAATGGATTAGCTGGGTCTACAAATACGAACCTAATCAGGATTATCAAAAGAACAGTTGACCAAAATCATAAAAATTGGCATAAGGCTTTAATATATGCTTTATGGGCAAACCGAATAATGCAAAAAGCTTCTATCGGCACTTCTCCCTTTAATTTAGTTTATGGGAAAGAAGTGGTTCTTCCGACTCATTTAGCAATTCCCTCTTTGTCTCTAGTTCAATACATTGATGAAGTACCAACTTCCTCCTTACAACTAAGACAAATGGAAATAATAAAATTAGAAGAACAACGAGAACAGGCTAAGAAAACCCATGCTCATCATCAAGCACTAGTAAAATCCTCTTTTGATTCAAACATAATGACCAGAAAAGATTTTCAAATGGGAGACTTAGTTTTAAAATGGGACAAGGCTCATGAAGAGAAAGGGAAACATACAAAATTTCAAAGAATGTGGCTTGGTCCTTTTCAAATTGTAGAAGTCATAGGTCCATCAACGTTTGTGTTACAGGATTTAGCAGGTAAGAGAGACTCTTTGCCTGTTAACGGACAAATTCTCAAGAAATATTTTCCATAGAAGATTATTCTTCTATTTTTGTAGAGTAATTGTTTTTCTTTTCATAATAAAACCAGTTGTGAGTGGTTACATTAGGCATTTACGAATAAGACACCAATTCTCTTTCAGATTTTGATTTTTCGCTTGTATAAATAGCAAATCTTTTAGAAAAATTATTTTTATTATTGATAGATACAGTTAAAGACTCTAGCCTAGATATGATACTAGTTTCAACTTCATAAAGTTTGATGAAAACAACCTTTAGTGAAGAAATTGTTTTATGTCAGTACAATGAAAGGTATCAATAACAAAATAAAGATTCTTTGTAGAACAACTATTTCCAAAAACTCTACTATTGTCGTCCAGAGCTATCTTAAGGAAACAATGACTTCCTCCCTGCTAAGGAAATCACAACTTTCAGAGGAACAACCCAAGGATACACTTCATCTTGAAGAATAAGAGGTCTCATCATGAGCCGACTTATCATAATCACAGATATTATAACTTGCTGACTTTGCCAAATACTGTACACCACAACAGGGCAATGACTCAAGATTGTTGCAATCAAAAGACAAGGGGTCTCATCACGAGCCAGCTTGTTCAGCAAAGTTATAAATCAAGTGAATGACTGTGTCATAAATTGGCTATCAAACCAAGACATTGTTCTTTAAGAGTAAAAATAAAATCAAAGCAATAAGTGTGGATGTGGATTCTTCTTTGAGAGTTGTAGGTTGCTTTAAGTAGGATACAGGATCATTGTTGGGTAACAGGTAACCCTGTTGAGGCTATAAACGCCTGCTGGCAGCAGAGGCTCTACCTACGACAAATGAGCATATTTAAAATTGGTTTACATAGAAGACTTTGTTTTATCTTTACAGACCAAGTAATGACTGATGTAAATACAAGGACTAGCCTAAGGGAGCAAATAATCAAAGTTGAAAATAGTTGAAACAAAATGTCATTGACAGGTTAGAGCATAATGTAATTTATCTTTCCATAATAAAGTTTAACTTTCTGAAAAATTTTCTGTTTTGGAAGTTTAGAAAATTCAATAGAAAAACAGAGATAACTGGTTCTTCCAAGTGAATCGCCAATTGTTGTGGCCACTAACAACCCCCCTCCTTATTTAGTATTAGAAATAATACTATATAAGTGGGGACCCTTAGTCAAAAATTTAAAAAAATCAATTAGTGCTTATATTTCCTTTTGGATAAAACTTACCATCATGGACTTAGGAAAATACTTTTGAAAAATATAAAAAGCTTAAGTTTCATGATGAAGAAAGTAAAGTCACTCCTTAATAAATATCGCATCGCACAAAGAATGATAGGGTACCTTCTTATGAGCCAAAATGATAAAAAAATACGAGATTGCGATGTGAAACTCCATCGCATCGCATGCATTAATGAGCACTCACATTGGAAACCAAAAAATCGCCGATATGCAATGTCACATATCGTAAAATCGCAATTCGCATAAAGCACATCAACGGTAACGATTAGGCGATATTGCGATCTTGCGATATTGCGATATTGTTATCAAGAAACCTTGCGATAGAACAGCACGATGATATTGTGGTAATGCGATGCAGCGATCTGCGATATTGCAAACCAAATCGCAAAATCTCTCCATCGCAGTTGGTTTTGGCTCGTTATTCAAAAAGCTTTTTTTCATAAACCAAAACCGGTTACGCGCTTTAATGATAATTAATGAGTTACATGCCAGCTGTTAATAAAATATGGTTTTGTGTTTTCCGAAGAGCCAGTTCACGTAAGGTGGCGCGTTTTTGCATATCCTTGGCATTTAAAGCTTTCCTGTCATTATTTATTACCATTACTCTCACCTCACTTGTGAACTGCAGGAACGAAGAGCAAAAGTTACACAAAGCAATGTGCAGAAAACTATGGGGAAAAAGGGTAAGGCTCCAATGTCCAAAGACATAGAAATGGCGCCCTTATAAACAGACACCGCATGCAACAGAGCCACAGATTCACAGAATTTTGTTGAGCCATCCATTACAGATCTCTCATATACACCCATGGTTAAATGGGTATTGAACGATGCTGATATCAGAAACCGACAGTTTAATGCTCAGGGTCAAGGGCTCACGAAATCACTATTTTTACAAATTTTGAGCTTTATACCCGATAAGAGAAAGAGGCGCAAAAGGAGAAAAACGCATCAGAGAAGCCCGGATCAAGGAACGAAGGCAGTTTTCGATGCGCAATTAGCTGAGAAAATTGCTCGAGAAGGAAAGCTTCTAATTGCTAAGTCACTTGCAAGCCCCGAAAATTGCAAGAAAGCAATGATAAAAACAAACTGGAAACAGAAAGCTAAAGAAAAGGCAGAAGCAATCCAAAGGTTAACCAAGTTGAACCAGGATTATTACTGGGCATACACGGTAAAGCCACATAGTCAGTGGATGACTCTCAAGTATATAATCGATTTTGCTGAGAAGATGGTGCCAGCTCTTGCCAATTATGTTTGCTTAGCTCAACTAAAAGCAGAAGACAGTCAGCCGACTCTACTCAAGCAAATACTGAATGCTTGCAACGTTAAGGAGAAAATGTAGAAATAGTTAGATATTAGATTTAATTTTAGAAATATTTTTTATTTATTTTTGCTTAGAAAAAGGACGGTCATTTAAACCGCATCCTAAATTTTTGTAAATAAGTAATTTTTAGATTTATTTAGTAGTATTTAAACCCTTCTCATGCATTTAGAGAGGGGTCCAGAAATTTGTCAAAAACTTGTCCTCAGAACGTGCACTTTTGCACCCTCCGAGGAGGTTTTGATCAATGAATGGGACAGGATTTGCTGATGTTTGCATTTAATATCTGCTACTGATGTTGCACTTTTGTACTCTTAGTGGATGTTAGATCAAGGAGAGATAAATCATTGTCGCTTGAAGCTCATGAGTAGGACTAGTTATAAATGGTACTTTTATCTCTTAACCATTTCTGCTTATGTGTTAAAGTGATATATAGTTTTTAGTTGTTTATATATTAGTGCATGAATGTCTGAGTTATCATTTGGCACTTTTGTACGGTGATAGCTATTTATTTATGCTTAATGTATGAATAGCTCATTATGCGATATGTTTTTCACAACTGTTTCGTCTAAATTTTTATACGAAGTGGTTCATCCTTATTGATTTCTTTTCTCATAATAGTTGAATGATCTTTATTACCAGTTGTTATTTGAAATCTTTTTAGATCTCATAATAGAAGAATTACACCCCGGGTTAGTATAGACTTAGATGTTGCTGCTTATTAGAATACAATAGCATAGCATTAGATTAAAGTTAGAATTAGAATATCTTAAGTAGGAATTGTTAGAGCAGGAACATCAAATTCTACACACGCACACTCATAAATTGGGAAATTGGTCCCATATCCCAAGTCGGACCCACTATACCAAACGGATAAGGCGCTGCCAACCAAGGTCCGTACCGGGCGGGTATCCCCCTTGTTGTAGACTGGATTTTCGGGGCTTCAACAGAATGCTACTTCATTTAGCTCTGATTTCTCTCCTCCAATTCTCATCTCTTAAGTGGAGATGGTTTTGTAGCTGCTCCATTGTGAGAGATTTCAACACTAGAATTTCTTCTATTGTTGAGATCTTTGTAATAAATCTCATTTGAAGATATCTTAATACTTTTTGGACAACTAATTCTTCCTTAATATCTTCATTAATACCTCTAATCATATTTGCAACTTCATTAACTCTAAGTATTCAACAATGGTTTCATCCTCGTTCTTTCTTAGACTTTCAAATTTCATTCTATAAGTTTGGATTTTAGCTTGGTTTGCCTTGTCATCTCCTTCGTAGCAACTTTTAAGCTTGTCTTGGGCCTCCTCAACCGATATGCAGTGCACCACCTTTACTAGCTCATATTGGTTAAGACCAAACACAATGGCATTCTTAGCCTTTTCATAGTGTTATATACTCTCCTTTCATCAGCATCTGTTGGTGGATTCACTGGAACTATGTATCCAACTTCTACAAAGGCTCATAGATCCACACCAAGAGACATGATTTAGGCTTCCATTCTGACTCTTCAAAATACATAATTCAATTTACTAAAGACTAGTAATTTTCTTGAATATATATCCTAATTTGCCTAACTTGCCATGATTCCTTGCAGATCTACCTTCCAGTGATTATATTGTTCCTAAAGGAACTTGAATTACTAAGGAGGGGAGGTGAATCCATCATTATAAACTTTACACTTACTTAACCAATCATTCAATCACTTTCAATTTATAGACAGTAGGAAAACATTCACATCATATTTGTACACAATTTTTTACATGGAAACCATATTGGGAGAAAAACCACCAAAGTTTGTTTTTATTGTGATGTAAATCAAAAGCACCATATCTAATTACATCAATTCTTTCTGAGCACCCACTAACTGGAGGCCCCAACCCTTTAGATTAGAAAGCACCAACTTTCTAGTGACACTAACCTCATATCTATGTAGGAAGCAACCTACTTCAGCCAGTTAGATCTATGTTTCATACATTTTCAGACTCAAACCTTAGGGAACATTCTTCAATTATGTTTCAATTCATTTTTACTACCCTCATACAACCACCTCTACTTATGCAACATACATTTGCCTCACCAAACTCTCCTTCCTTTTGTAAGCACACTCATTTAAAGTTCACAATACCTCACTTTTGCAATTCACTCACTACCAATCTCAGTTGCTCTCTCCTCCACACAACACTTACACTTTGGCCGCTACACCCACTTTCTTCTACGTTGTTGATTTTCCTTCAACTCAGATTACACACTATTCGAGAACAAGAGCTTCATTCAATTCTTATTGCACACAATATGCACTTCATTAATCCTTCTACAGCTCGAGGAGATACTTTACTTCATTACAACTTCAGTTCGTTGTTGTTCTCCTTTAATTTCTCTAAGCTTCCTTCACATTTAATCCCAACTTCAGAATGTCAATCTACTAAATCAATTTCTTCCAACCACGCTTTTCTTTTAAAGCTTCCCTGTCCTGAGTTGTAATTGTGCCGGCGCACAATATCAATGTTGCATTGCATTCTATGCAGGTGGTTATCCATCACTTGTCATCATTAATTAGATACCATGATCACGCAGTCTCCTATAGTCCATCTATGCAAAAAATCTTTTTGTTTTCATAACTGAATTCGATGCGAAATTCTAACTATTCAACCCCTTGAATCTTTAGTCACTCTTTCTCATGAGACTACACCAATGACCAGCGATTTTCTATTTAGATTGCTTAAGCTTATATTCAGATCAAAGCTTTCTATTTGTGTGCTTCTACAAATCCCCTTGGAGACCAAATGTCCAAATAGACCATATCTAGGCCAACTACAATCAATTTCATGTCAACTTATACTTGCTACATCATGTGGTCCCACCACAATTCGAAGTCTAAATTGAGTGTTAGGCCCACTTCTTTGATTTCACCATATTTTTGGAAATCAATTAAAAACATGACCCATTGGTGCTAGTCCCACAACTGTGCCACATCATCAACTAACATCACTTATTACATCATGATGATGTCATTATGTCACATAGTGACAACTAAGTGGTGCCATGTGTCACTTGGATATGGCCCACTTGGCCATAAAAAAACTCCAAATATGCCTACCACGTGTCACCTGCATGGAGTGCCACATCATCACATAGGTTCAGTCAATGTCACTTGTACGAATATTTATTGGCTTTGTCATATTGCCACAT
This sequence comes from Pinus tabuliformis, assembly GCA_031772625.1. Lineage (NCBI taxonomy): Eukaryota > Viridiplantae > Streptophyta > Pinopsida > Pinales > Pinaceae > Pinus > Pinus tabuliformis. The sequence goes on from CM062818.1 coordinate 1,214,918,674, forward strand.
CATCAACAGGTTTGGGGGGGAAAGACTGGATCTAGGTGCTTTTCTGGTTTTTCCTTTTTAAAATTCTTTAGGGCTAGATTCCTAGACTACACTAGAACCATACTAAATCACGAAACTCTACCCACGGATCTAGGTTTGGGACTTCTCTTAACATGCACCCCCAAATGGCTTGCAAAGCCTAGATATCTGGAGGAGTCTAGACTAGTGTGGTGTTAGGCCCATTTTCTATGCACCACCTATTTTTTTCCTGAAAGGCCCAGAGCTCAAGACTTTTGGTATAGCTTATTGCCCAACTTTAAACCGCAATATCTCTTCAACCTTTGAGAGATATTCTAAGTGTCGTATATTGTTCGGAAGGTATTTCAAAAGGATATCCAATTAAGAACCTTGTAGGGGCACCAAACTTGATCTTTTGGACACAAAATGCCTTATTGTGATTGCCTACCACTCTCTGAAGACTTGTTCAAGAAAGCAATCAAAGGGAACTATGAGGGTTCTCAACAATTCCCTCAGCACCCAGCAATTATAGTCATAATAACATTTTTTAAATATTATTAACTCATCTTACTAATATTATGGCTCTCAACTAAAGACCTCAAATACCAATTGGATTCCCCTGATCCTTGTACTTCCTTTGGCATCAATGGCCACATTGTACACAACAATCTCAAATGTCAATCAATGAAAACATTATTCTCAACACTTCATTATTAGGCTAACCCTATCACATATACATTTACACTTTACATTCACATTTAACCCCATATATTCCCTCCCCTTGGGGTCATATCATATGCATTTAACCCCATATATGCCCCCCTTGGGGTCTTATCACTTTTACGTTGTAGTATATATTATCATACCTAATGTTTTGGGATTTTTCTAAAGAAAGACACTCCACTAGACTTCTCCATACCCATGTAGTGTTCCATTTGCCATATTTTAACTCCATAGCCCAAACATTAGGCATGACGGTTTGTGAGCTAGTCAGCGGTATGGATGTGGACCTGGTGGATTATACAGAAGACTTGTTTGCCTCGATCCCCATCTGGATGACCACAACTCCACTGATATTAGAAGAGTTGTTGTTTGCGCCCCCCACAACCCTTGATGGTTATTCTTTGGCATTTACCATTCTTTTTCAAACGGATCCTAGCTCCTCGTGTCTGGTTGATCCCCTTCCTGATGTCTCCCTTCCCTGGCCGGATTCAGATTACCCTCCTCCCTCTCCGACATCCCTACACTTTCTGGCTACCTGCATTGACTCTGCCTCTCCTATTTACATGTAGGGCTATACCCTCTCCCCCTCCACTATTGATCTACATCTCCTCTCTACCTCTATGTCAGTTACCCTCCCTCTTCTATTATCCTCTGGGCAATCTATCGATCAACCAGATAGCCTACACTTAGTATCCGAACCACACTCCTCTGGTTTTTTTGAAGGGACGCCGATTAACTCGATGGAAGGAGATACAAAACAATGAGCGAATGAACAAGACCCTACTCCTGAACCCTCTTTGGTCCCTCAAAACGGCAAGCAAACGAAGAAAGTGAAGAAACTAAGTGTGTAAAGGCAAAGAATAAGGACATTTCACTCTACTTTGGGGAAGGGATCCAGATGAGGGAAATAGTGGATACTGTGGACCGGGTTCTGGTAGGGCAAGTCCGAGGCCGTACCTATTCAACAGCCAGACTTAACAATGGATCACTAAGATTTGGGAGCAAATTATTTCTGAGTTGCCATTTGTTACTACCCTTGCACGAGGTTGGTTTGCACTTCAATTCCATCATACAGAGTACACATCATGGGTTCTCTCCAAATATTGGCATATTGAGCTTACCTCTGTCCTGCTTAAGCGATGGAGCCCTATGTTTGATCCAGAGTGGGAGAAATTGGGGATTGGCCCTCTTTGGGTGGGGACATAATGCCCAGGTCAATCCCTTATCTAATACATTTGAAACCCTTCTTGAGGAACACTGATTCATTGACATTCCCATGGCTCGACTCTAGCCCACTTGGAGGAACATAAGGACAGGAGAGGAAATTTTGGCTCACAGGTTGGATCGATTCCTCATTAAGGAGACACTCATTGGAAACATCCACAATTACATATAGTGGGTTGGATCAAGGGGATTATCATATCACTCACCCATTTATCTTGAGATCAGTGGACTTGAACTAAACCAAAAGAACCTTTCAAATTCAATGCTACTTGGCAGAAGGATCCTGACTATCTTCGTCTAGTCTCTGACTATTGGAAGGCACATCCTCTTGTCTCAGGCTGAACTATCTCGGAAGGGTTCTCTAACAATCTTACTAATCTCAAGCGAATATCTATGGGATGGGCCCATAGTAAGCAACTACAGGATGAAAACACCCTTCATACTATTGAGACTGAGATTGCTAGCCTTGAGGATGAATATGGTAGGGGGTACCTGTCTGATGATGTAAAGTCACACCTCATCACCTTAGAGACTGAACGAGACAGAATTTTAAATGACAGAGAGGAATCTTGGGGGCTATGGAGAAGAGTTATTTGGTTGAAAGAGGGTGATGATAACACCAAATTCAACCACAAATTTGCCAATGGGCGTCATGCAATCAACACCATTTTTGGAGATGACTAACGAACAAGGTCAGGGAGTACACACTTTTCATCACTTGGCCTCTCTTGGCTAAAATTATAGAGCTCCTCAAGAAGCAACATTGGCAGAAATTATAAGGGTGGCAGGCTTATTTCCTCGCTATGTGGAATAGGAGGACGTTGTGGATCTTCTTAAGCTAGTCTCAATGAGGGAGCTGGAGAACACTCTTAAGCGGTTGAAGAAGAAAAAAAGTGTTGGTCCAGATGGCTAGCCGACTGAGTTCTATCTAGATTTCTTTGACATATTGGGGAAGGATTTACTTCATATCATTGAGGAATGTCATACCTCTAGGCACATGTATGAGGCCTTCAACTCCACTTTCATTGCTCTCATCCTGAAGTCTGACTGCCCTGAATCTTTCAACGATTTTCAACCTATCTCCCTCTGCAATTGCATCTATAAAATCACTGCCAAGATCATTTCCAGTCGGCTTGGACCCATTCTCTCTGCTCACGTATCTCCTAAACAATTCACTTTCCTTAATAATCGCCAGATTCACGATGTTATTGGCACGACCCAAGAAGTACTTCACTCTATCAAATCAAAGAAATTAAAAGGTATGATCCTCAAGATAGATCTTGCAAAGGCTTTTGATCGCACTAGCTGACTTTATTTGCATATGCTATTAACACATTTGGGATTTCCTCTGGAGTTTATTAATTAGATCATGTGCTGCATCACAAAGGTCTCCTTTAGTGTTCTCATCAATGGATCAGCATCCCCCTTTTTTCATGCTGAAAGGGGACTTTGATAGGGTTGTCCCCTCTCTCCTCTACTATTCCTGCTTATTATGGAAGGCCTTAGTCGCCTCATCTCTTAAGAGCGCAGATTAGGATGACTACAAGGCATCAAGATTACCAATAATTGTATCTTATCACGTTTATTATTTGTAGATGATGTCCTTATTTTCCTTAATGGAGGTATTGGGGATCTGACATATTTACACTTTGTTATGCTTCTTTTTTGCACAACAACTCGAATGGAGTGCAATGCTAAAAAATCTACCATCACAACTTCTGGATGTTCACCCAATGAGATCCAATATGCTCTCCATAGATTTCCCTATACTCTCCTATCCTTGGATGATGGCCTTAAGTACCTTGGATTCAGGCTTAAGCCCCTCCATTACAGGATCACAGATTAGACTTGGTTGGTTGCAAAGATTGAATGCAGACTCAATATTTGGCATCATAAATACCTCTCCAGGGCTGGAAGACTGGTACTTATCAAATCTGTTTTGAAAGCGATTCCATTTTATTAGATGTCCATGGCATGGATCCCAAAGGGCATCCTTGTGTGAATTCAATGGTTGCGTTGCATATCTTTATGGAAGGGGAAACATGATGATGCATAAGTTCGATGGGAGTTGATAGCCCTCCCGAAGAAATGGGGTGGTTGGGGATTAAAAAATCTAGAGTTATTTTCCACTGCTCTGGCAGGCAAAATGGGTTGGCAAATCCTGATAGCTCATAGTTTGTGGAATGAAGTCGTATTTCATAACTACATTTGGCCCCTTCGTACTCTTGATTGGATCTAACTTCCCTCCTGGAACAGGATATGCATATCCATGATTTTGAGAGCAGTACTCAATTCTATTCCATATGTTCGTGACGGACTGACCTGGAGGATCAGGTTGGGCTCCTCAGTGCGTGTGGGTTTGGACCCATGGACCGGCAGTGGTAATGCCTATAGACTTCCACCTGATTTGATCATCTTTATCTAATGTTGGCATCACACATCTTGATCACATTGCAGACCCAGGGAATACTAATATATTTTCTCAGGCATGGAAATCAACTATTCAACTAGGCATCCCTGACATATGGCATCAAGACTAGCTCAGATATACAAATGCCCTCACAAAATCACATGTCAGGATTATTGATGGGGATGATGAACTGATTTGGGCACAGGCGAAGCATGGGCTATACACTCCCAAGGATGGATACCCTATTATTTTCTTTGCACACGGGCCACCAGTAATTGACCAGTGGTGGAATATACTTTGAAAGTTGAAAGCCCTCCCATGCACAAGACTCTTCATGTGGACAATCCTTCATCATAAAGCACCCACTAGGGAAAACCTTATGAAGCGATCCTTTTACAGACCTACATGGTGTTGTTTATGTCGACAAGACTCTGAATCTATTGAGCATCTCTTACTCCACTATCCCATTATTAAGGATTTTTTGGCCCTGATCCTCACCTCCCTCTCATTATCCATCAGCTGGCAAGGCAATACCATCCATGAGGCTTGGCAATCTTGGTGTTCATTAGTTAGTCCACTTAAAGCTAGGAATCTCCCATTATTGGTCTGTTGGGCCATCTGGTTAGCTTGGAACAAGCTTATATTATGTAATACATTACCCCTCTATCACCATGCATATGCCCGTGTCTTGTCCATTTACTCCTCTATTCCTGATGAGGATAGACCTGCCCCCCAGTGCACCATCACCACTGAAGTCATTGACAAGAGCATCCCCTGAGCCTATTTTGACGGATCTGCACAAGCTATGGGATGTGGGCGGGGCGGGTAGCCTTACTACACTTCACTGAGACCCACTTCTTCAAAATACAGATGGGGTTGGGTAATGGGACTAATAACTATGTTGAACTGCTCACCCTCAGACACCTCTTGCAATTTTCTTTAGAAAAACAGTGTAGGCATCTACAAGTTTTTGGTGACTCCAAGATCATTATAAATTGGTTCAACAGTATATCTAATTTCCATGCATACACTCTAAGATATATATTGGATGATGTACTTATTTTAAGGGCCCAATTTGACACCATTGTATGTCATCATATCTACAGGGAACGCAACTAGATTTCCAATCAGCTTTCCAAGGAGGTTGCGGTCCGGCCTCGGGGTACATGGTTGATACAGGAGTAGCAAGATATGGACCACTATTAGTACTATCATTGGCCATATATTGACATCAGAACATAGGGGTCATAAGGGCTTGTTTACATGATATATTTTGATCTACACTTGTACATATTCACACTGAACAATATTATGTCTATATTATTTTTTGACATGTAATTATGCACTTACTATCAGCACACCCTACGGGGTTTTTTGTACATTATATATCTAAAGGGAGGATCACCCCATCCTACAACATATGCTTCTTTAAGCATATACAACATGTAATTTTCAAATATTAATGGAAATTACGATTTTTCCTCAGGGGAAAAAAATTAGGCATCAACCACAACAAATTCAACTAATATATTTCATACTTTATTTTTGTATATTCATTTAGTATGTTGAATATTTGAAGGATTAATCCTCATTGATATTGTAGAGAAAATCCCCTCCCCCCCCACCACCTTGAGATGGAAAACTTCCAACATAAAGTGAGAGGAGTGTTATTATGGTGATAGTGGGTATCCTCCTAAATGGAGCTAGAATTGCCTTCATTGTGACAAGGACTGGTTTTGTGCAGTATGGCTTTGGGATATAACATGTAATGTCCCTATCTAGTAATCTCACCATATGACAAGCATCTATAACCACAAGATTCCAAATTCTAAGCCACATTGGCCAAATGTTCATGATAACAACTAATTAAACCTCCTAATAATGTCCAAAATTTAATCTAATGCATGTGTAGGTGCAAAGAACTGAAATGGAATGGAACTACCAACATAATCACACACACTATGCACAATAAAATGATTTTCATAATAGAAAACAAATTTACAATTTTCATATCCATAAACAACGATAAGAAACTTATCTTTTAATCAAATAAGGTACAATAAATCGGACTCAATCGTAGTTATATCATAAAGATACAACCCCCAAGTTGGGCTATGAGGTTGCTAGGGCAAAGGAATAATTATAGGCTTCTCACTCTCAACCCAACATATTTACTCTCATGCTTTGCCAATCCCCTTACCGCAAAAAGTTACAAGAATAGCATCCAACCATCAATAACTAAGGAAATATCTTCTACTACGCCATGCAACACAAGGAGTACTTATCCTTTCTTTGCTTAACAATCCCTTAGGGTACCCTTTGCTTACAATGCTCCAAATGTGTGCAAAAAGATTCCAATTTTTTGTATGCTTTATAATATTTTCTTGCAAGATCAATACTTGGCTCCTGAAGCACCCAAAGAGTATCAAATGTTTCCTAACTTCCCAAAACTTTATTTTCACCTACAATCATCATTATTTCATCTCAAGTTAATTTCTAGGTTTCTCATGGATATATAAAGAGCATAACATGAAAAACATGAATGTCTACATTCTTAGTGTCTTAATGTTGGAATAAATTCCTTATTCATTTAAAAGAAAATATTTTAGTGAAAAGACGACTAACATTACTAAATTTGGGGTTGTAGAATTCTTTTAACTCCCCGAAGGAAAATACTATTCCCCGCGTTCACATAAATACAAGAGAGGAATTTTCCACCAACCTCTCACATGCATATAATGATTGGTTTTAACAAATCAAAGAAGGTGGATGACTTCATTTAAGGCTCACATGGTGAAAAAGGGATGATTTCTAAGGATGAAACTTGGTAATGGAAGATTTAAGTTCCCATAGCCCCACTTTTCTCTACTCATCTAATGGAATAACAACTCCTTGTATTCTATGCACAACCTCTTGGACCCTTATATTATATTCCAACATTAATATTTACATAGCTTGATTATACCATCCCAAGCCTAACACATGGTCCATATATGTATGTTTATGTCATACATGCCTAGCCATTTAATAGTCGGGCCTTAACCTTGAGATCCACACTAGGAATTCATATTCACATATTTGCAACATTTACATAACTTTACTTAATAAACGTTAAGATTCAAAACTAGGGTATTCCATTCTCCTTCCCCTTAGAATAACATCAACCTTGGTCCTACTTGAAATTTAGAAAAAAATAGGTTCTCTTCCCTCATAGCATCCTCTAGCTCCAAAGTAGCTTCATCCAAACTAAAGTGCTTCAATTGCACCTTTGCCTATCCAATGGTTTGATTTTAGTGTAATGTTATTTTCTTATTAAGGATGCATAGTGGAATTATTTGGAATATTCCCTCTTCCATCTCGATCACATCCCAATTAATTAGATGGTTAGAATCATGTACATATTTCATAAGAAAAGAAACGTGGGAAACATTGTGAGCTTTAGTGTTAGAAAGTGATGCAAATGCAACTAACCCTATTTTTTCAAGCACTTTAAATGGTCCATAATATCCTAGTGCTAGCTTGGCACAACTTTCAAGATTAAATAAACTATTACTTGGCCTCACTTGAAGATAAACATGATCCCCAACTTGAAATTCCTTATGAAATCTATGCCTGGTATGAAAAACTTCCTGCTCCACCTCCTTAAAAAAAATTCTCAACCAATACTATGTTACTAGATTATTATAGCTCACTAGTGGTCCTCCATCTTTTGCCATAAAAAGATTTAAATGGACTTTTTTTCAATGGCATTTGATTCCCATTTTTATATGAAAACTATAACATGTGTAGGTAATCTTCCACTTGGATGGTTTATCCATTACATACATGTGAAATATATCCTCAAGTAACTTTATTTACTCTTTTAATATGTCCAATTGTCTCTAAATGATAAGCAAAATTCAGTTGGGTACCCAACTTTCCTAAAAGTCTCTTCCAAAAGTTGGATGTAAAGTTTGTATCCCTGTCAAATACAAGTACATTCAGTAATCCATGCAATTTGAATATTTCTCTCATAAATATAATTGTGATATCATCAATATTATCAGTGGATTTTACAAGAATAAAATGTGTCGATTTAGATAAGTTATCCACCGCAAACATGTTATAATCATGTTGTCTTGATGTAGTTGGTAATTGGGTGATAAAATCCATGGTCACTAATTTCCATTTCCATTCTGGAATTGGAAAAGGATACAATAAACCTATTAGGTGTTAATATTTGGACTTAACTTGCTAGCATTTCATACATTCGTCAATGCTTATAGAAACATCTATCTTCATCCATGGCAAAAAATATTGTTTTCTTGTTGCAACAATTATTTTATGGTAGGTTGGATGTCTAGAATATGACATTTTATGAATATCATCCATCATAATTCCTCTTTATCCATAAGGAACGAAATTAAATGCATATATAAACATAAACACAGAGATGCAACAAAAATAAATCTTCATTTCATTAATATCTAAGAATTGAAAGATGCTTACATACATAATGGAAATAAACTAGCTCAGTCTATGGTAACTTATCTCTAAGAAGATATGTGGTGGCTACATGCCTCTAAATTGTGTTACAATGAGGCTCAAAGGCCTTTTTATTATTGAACAACAAAGGGAATTCTAAACAACCAAAACCTTAACCCTAGGATATGGAATGCCAAGAGTTTGTGGGCCCTATTGGTGTTAGTTGGACAACCAACTTTCTGAGGTCGTAACTTGGTCATATGATCTTCGTTTAGCGCATATGATACCTAGTTAGAAAGGTCTCTCTAAGTGCTAAAATATTTGTGGCAAGCCCTTGGTTATGCCCATAGGCTTACTGCGGACCTCAAAAAAACGTCATTTAGGAGGTCAAAATAACTCTGAAAGTTTAGGACCCAAAAAATTGTTAAAAATAGTAAATTGTGCTATAATCAAGGAAAATGATGAAACCAGCTAGAGGTCTAGGTGGAATAGGCGGGTGGCCACTAATATCCACTTGGATCAGTCCTCCCACCTTAGGAAGTAATGGTCCCCATTGCGTACAAAGCCTCCATGAGGTGAGGAATTTTTTGTTGAACCTGGTCCCTAGTGAGACACTTGCCCTAGTGAAGGAGTTGACCTTCTTTGACAAGTCGATATAGTTGGATCCTCTGCCGGAGAGTGTTCTTGATCTGTGTGTCCATGATCCTATCAGTCATGGCTTGTTCGATGCAGCTTGAGTTGAGCTTTGTTGGTGTCAGCTACTTAACAATGTCTGATGTGTCCAGTAATGGGGGGAAAGTATGGATGCAGCTGATCCACATTGAATACTGGGTGTAGGCTAAGGAATGGTGGAACGTTGAGCTTGAAAGCATTGTCTCCTACAACTTTAGTGATGGTGTAAGGCCCATATTAGAGCAGCTGAAGCTTGTGGTGGGCCCTAGCGAGGCACTCCTTCTGCAAATGTAACTAAACTTTTTCGCCCATATGGAACTTGTGTGGCACCCGATGTTGATCATGATGTTGTTTGTAATTAACATTTTCTCTGTCAAATATGTCATGGACATGCTGGTAGATGTGTTAAATGCATTGAATGAATTTGGTAGTTCTGTCAGCTTTGAACTGGACATGAGCCAAATCTACCTGAGTAGCTACAAGTGGTATGGAAACGTCCATGAGACATAATGGCTAGAATCCCAACCCCACCTGAAAGGGGTTGTGGACAATTGAGTTCTAGAGGGCTCTATTGTAGTTGTGCTCATCATAAGGGAGGCTTTCATCCCATGTGTGTGGATGGTTCGAGTTGTACATGCATAAGATGTGCATGATCATCCTATTAATGACCTCTGTTTGGCCATTAGTTTGGGGGTGGAAGGTCGTGGACTTTGTGAGCTTGGTATCCAACAATGACTAGAGGATTGACCATAATGTACTTATGTATTTGCTATCCCAATTTGAGATAATGGACTGTGGGATCCCAAAGTGTACCCATACTCATTCAAAGAAGAGTTTGGCAGTGGCCTTTTCTATGATACTCTTCTTGCAGGCTGCAAGAATGGCTATCTTAGAGAATTTTTCGATGATCACAAAAACACAGTCATTGCCATGCTTGGTAGAAGGAAGGCTCAACATTTAATCCATGGAGATGGATTCCCAGGGCCGGCTAGGAGTACACATAGGAGTATATAGGCCTTGCTTCTTGATTGTAGGTTTGGCAATGATGCAGGCAATGCAGGATCTAATGTAATTCTCAACATTATGTTGAAGTTTTGGCCAATAAAAATACTTCTACAATGCTGCCACTATTTTTTCTGCCCTAAAATGTCCAGCAAACTGACTATAGTGCACCTCCCAAATAATCTTGGCACTCTCACTTGATGGTACATTGAGGTGTCCCAGGTGGCATAATAGTGCGCCCTAGAGGTGAAATTATGGAACTTGCTTGCCTTCTAGGAGCATTCGGTATGTGGTGTTGAATTCTGGATCACTCTTGTAAAGATGCAACCATCCCGAAGTCTCATGTCCATAAGATTCGAGCATAGTGATCAATGCCATAACCAACGATTGACTGAGGTTGTCTGCAACATTATTGGTGTTTCCCTTCTTGTATTTAATGGTAAAATGGAACTATTACAGATATGTGGACCATTTCTTATGGCGATCATTCTGCAACTTTCCTTGTGTTTGTATGAACTGCATGGGTCAGTGGTCTATGTGGATGACATTTTCTTTCCCCATAATGTAATGGTTCCATTGCTGACATGTCTGCAAAATGGAATACATCTCCTTGTCATAAGTGGGATATTTTTTAATGGTATTTGAAAGTGTCTCACTGTGATATGCCATTGGATTCCCATGTTGGGTAAGAACTGCACCAATAGTATAGTCAGAGGCATCTGTCTCAATTTCAAATGGTTGTTGTAAGGTCTGGTAATGTGAGCACTAGTGCAGAGCAGAGACGGTGCTTCAACTCGGCAAACACCTTCGGTTTGGATCCAGACCAAAATAAATTTTCTTTTACTATGCCCTTGGTGAATTGATTCAAAGGCCAAGTAATATGAGGGAATCCCAACACGAACTTGTGATAGAAATTGGCAAGACCCAAAAATTTGTAGAGCTTTGTTAGAGTGGTTGGGGTTGGCCAATCCCTAATAAATAAATTGTATCTTGGTTGGGTCCACATGCACACCCCGCTTATCAATGATGTACCTCAGATATTGAACCTAGTTCATACCAAAAGTGCATTTCTCCAAATTGGCACACAATTTGTGTTGTCATAGGGTTTGGAAGACTTGTTGAATATGGTTTAGGTGTTCTTCCCAACTCTGGGTAAAGATCAGGATGTCCTCCAAATACACTACCACAAACAAGTTGGTGAAGGGATGCAAGATGTCATGCATCAACTTCATGAAGGTTACGGGGGCATTCTTCAACTTGAAGGGCATGACCAGTCATTCGAATAGGCCCTCCTTGGATTTGAAGGCAGTCTTCCACACATCAGAGGATTCGATTGGGACTTGGTGATAACCGGACTTCAAGTCAACCTTGCTAAGATATTTGGCCCCCTTGAGCTGGTACAAAAGGTCATCAATCCATGGGATTGGATACCTATTCCAGACAATGATCTTATTCAGCACCCGATAGTCAATACAGAGCCTCCAAGTTCCATCCTTCTTCTATACCAACACGGTCGAGCTCCCACAGGGTTATGAACTTGGCCTGATGTGCCCTTTCTATAGCAACTCCTAAATCTGCCTCTTGATTTCATTGTTCTTCGTAACAAAGCGATGATTGGTCCATTAGGTAGCAGCGCGCTTGGGTTCAGATCGATGGAGTGCTTGACCTGACAGTGTAGGAGGTACCATTGTGGTGAGGTGAAGATGTACTTGTACTCCTCCATGACCTTGTCCATCTATTGTTTCTATGTGAAGGAGCCCTATTCGAAGGTTATGGAAGTGGCCATAATCTTCCTCTTGTTGGAATTTCTAAGTCTGACACGTTAGAAACCCTTCATGGTCTTTACCGATTTATTCCTACTTGCTTGTTCTAGTAATTAACAAGTTATTTACCATCTAAATACTGGAAATAAATACAAGTACATGCTCAACACATTACAAATCATCAATTGAAGGAAATAGAGACAAGCACACAAGTGAAACTGTTGTTTTTGGACTAATGTCCCCAGAAAAACCCAATGCGGGAAAACCAGTGCAGCTATCTGAGGGTTTGATTTATTAAGCAGTTTCAGATTACAATCTGGGTGCCAAATCCGGCTCACCCAATAGAGAAGAATCTCGGCAGTAGTACCTCTCTACTCAGAAGCAGATGTTCTAGCTGAAACCCCAGATAAGCACTCCGGCAGCGCTACAGCTCCAATCTACCCCACGAAACCCCAACGTCAACCTCTAGGCACTATGTCAACCTCTCTCTAGCCCAGTGTTAGCCCAACATCACCCTGGCTTGGCCTACATCGGCCTCTAGAGGCACTATGTCAGCTCTCTGGCCCTCTACGTCACCCAAGCTAACCCTCTAAGGCACTGCATAGCTCCTGGCTGGCTCTCTGTGAACCCTTGGCTGCTTTTGCGTACCTCTCTCTAGCTATTGCGATGTTTCTCTCGATGTTATTTCTACCTCTCTTCTTTTGTATTCACTACCCCTCAGCTGCAACTCTGATCACTCTCTCAACTTTCTCAGCAAACCTAGCCCCAGAAAGTCAAAATCTTGATCTCTTGGTGTGTTCTCCAAGTGACCCTCAAGCCTCCTCTTATACTTTTCTCGTTGACAAATCAACGACCAAGATTAAGTCCCTAATCAATGGCTAAGATTAGATCTGGCTTGATCCATGATTTTTGGACCATTCCAACACAGTTTTATATTAATTCACATTAATATATTATTTTCCCTAAGTTTAGACTTAGGGACTCCATTAAAAATATTAATTATTTTAATATCTACCAAACTGTTTAAAATCTGCCCAAACCCTTTCTGAGTATTGGAGATCTCATATGCCTTAGCCTCTCCACCAATTTTCGTGGCTAGAGCACATCCGATGCTACCCCAAATCAACACTCCCTCTTAGCGAGGATTGTGCTCTAGTAATACTCCTCACTGAGCCTCACTCTGATCATCCAACATCGGTCCCTGTGCTAATGCTAGGCTTGTTGCCCAACATCCTTTGCACTACTGCATCCTGTACTACTATCCATGGCCCTGCCACTGCCATTGTTGCATCTGTACTACAACTTCCTCCGCATCCGTGTTGTTGCCCATGGCCCTACCACTGCCACTGTTGCATCTACACTACAACCCCTCTCATCATGTTGCCCATATCACTACCACTACTAACTACTGCACTGCAACTCAGTTACTGAGAAGTAAGTAACTAATCTCCCAACTCTAACATCTCCATCATGCTAGAAACACTCCTAATGTTGGACCTCCCTCTGTCACTGACAAGTGCTCCCTCTCTGACCTCTACGCTGCTATAACAACTCCATGCATCTCGCACCGTTGCATACCTCTTTGTTCCACTCTGAACTGGTGCAACACTCCCGTGCCTGTCACACTGTTGCAACCTGCTACCCTTGCGTTTTCCTAGGAATCTTGCACTATAGCTTCCTCTGTCACTCCATCCACATTCGTCTCTACTAACATTGCCAGTACTGCTACTCCTCTTCAGGGCTTCTGTAGCAAGGTCTAATCCAAGAGGTTGGGTACCTTGAGGATCTTGCCCCTCATTGCCTGTAGTCTGCCTGACTATAGCTCGATGTCTCCCAACTTCTTCTGAAGTTGCACATGAGCACTCATGGCACAATCATCATCTGTCTCCACTTCCTTCTCTGCCCTTGCTGGCGTTGCCTTGGTCTCGGAGGCCTCTCCCTTACTGTTCTTCCTTGGACATTGGGTCACATAATGACCCAGCTCCCCACAGTGGAAGCACTTGACCTTGGAGAGGTCCTTCTTCTTCCGTTTCTCTTGCTTTCCCTCATATGCCAGGGCAACATCCTCCTCCTCCTCCTCTGCCTTCTTGATTCTGATCCCCTTGCTGCTGCTTCTCGCCTTGCTCAGCCTTCTGATCTCTTCTTGGCGAAGAGAAACCCAAGTTTCCTCCCAATGTGGACGGGTCGCCTTGCCCAGTATGCTCTGGACAAACACCTCCCAGCCTTCTCAGGTTGCGTTCAGGGTTGTTCTCACCATCAATTATGGATTCGACGTTGCCCCTATGGAAGTCAGCTAATCTCAAATCTCCTTCAATCGACCGAGGAATGGGTCAATCTGTTCTCCCTTCTTCATCTGGTATGATCGAAGTTGATTTTCTAGTAGCATCTTCCTCTACACGAAAGTATGCTAATACAACTTGGTCAGGGCCTCCCACATATCCTATGTCATGTTCTTCTCGGAAATATGTGGTACTATATGATCCTTGACCCGATCAAGGATGATACTCTTAGCCCTCACCATTGCATCCTCGTACTGTCATTATCAGCCAAATCAACTGGGATAGCTATCTTCCTCAAGGCAAAGTGCTTGACATGATTCTTGTCTAGTATAGATAAGATTTTGGCCTTCCAGACTACGAAGTTTGAGGCTTCGTCCAGTCTGTCCTGGTCTCTTACTCTATGTAGTTCCATTTCGCTAATCCTCTACTTCCCTCCTGGAAGTTCTCGATATGACTCCCTCTAAGCCTTGATTTCCCTCCTGGAAACCCTTTTGCCAATGTCGAGATGCCCCTCTCCAATCGTCTGTGCAACTGCAACACTAATCTCGATTCCTTGGCTAGAAATCCACCTCAGCAGCAACTCCCTCTACCTTGGCCTTGCCCTGTTAGGTATTGTTCTAACTATAGTACCCCACCAGATTCACTCTGCAACTTACCCACAAATTCCTAAACTCCAGCAACCTGAAGGTTAGAGCTCCTAGGCTCTACGCAATCCCGGCACCGGCAAATCAGCCTCCTCAACAAATTTCTTCAGCCCTCCTAGCCTCTATGTGGCTTTGCATGAGCCTTCCTTTGCCTCCCTCAGCCTCTGCGCTGCCTCTTCCGGGCTCAATATTGATGACGCAGGGAATGCGTCACCCCTTCCTTGTTGCTACTCTGCTAGGAACATCTTCTATCACTCGGAATAGCTATTTTTTTTGTTGCTGCTCTGTTCGGCTAATGTCCTCAGTTCTCCTGTGATCTGCAACCACGCTTTGATACCATGTTGGAATTTCTAATTCTGACACGTTAGAAACCCTTCATGCACTTTACTGATTTATTCCTACCTACTTGTTCTATTAACTAACAAGTTATTTACCATGTAAATATTGTAAATAAATACAAGTACATGCTCAACACATTACAGATCATCAACTGAAGGAAATAGAAACAAGCACACAAGTGACACCATTGTTTTTGGACTAATGTCCCCGGAAAAACCCAATGCGGGAGAACTGATGCAACTATCTGAGGGTTTGATTTATTAAGCAGTTTCATAATATAATCAGGGTGCCAAATCCGACTAAGTCTGACACGTTAGAAACCCTTCATGCACTTTACTAATTTATTCCTACCTACTTGTTCAGTTAATTAACAAGTTATTTACCATGTAAATACTGGAAATAAATACAAGTATATGCTCAACACATTATAGATCATCAACTGAAGGAAATAGAAACAAGCACACAAGTGACATTGTTGTTTTTGGACTAATGTCCCTGAAAAACCCAATGCAGGAAAACCGGTGCAACTATCTAAGGGATTGATTTATTAAGCAGTCTCAAAATACAATCTGGGTGCCAAATCCGGCTCACCCAATAGAGAAAAATCTCGGCAATAGTACCTCTCTACTCGAAAACAGACGTTCCGGCTAAAACCCCGAATAAACACTCCAATAGCTCTATAGCTCCAGTCTGCCCCACGAAACCCCAACGTCAGCCTCTAGGGACTGCGTCAGCCCCTCTCTGGCCCAGCGTTAGCCCAACGTCACCCTGACTTTGCCTGCGTCAGCCTCTTGAGGCACTGCATCAGTCCTCTGGCCCTCTGTGTCACCCATGTTGGCCCTGTAAGGCACTGCGTGGCTCTTGGCTAGCTCTGTGTGAACCCTTGGCTGCTTCTGCATCCCTCTCTCGGGCTACTACGTTGTTTCTCCCAGTGCTATCTCTGCCTCTCTGCTTCTATATTCACTGCCCCTCAGCTGCAACTCTGATCACTCTCTCAACTTTCTTAGCAAACCTAGCCCCAGAAAGTTGAAATCTTGATCTCTTGGTGTGTTATCCAAGTGACCCTCAAGCCTCCTCTTATATTTTTCTCATTGACAAATCAACAACTGATATTAAGTCCCTAATCAATGGCTAATAATAGATCTAGCTTGATCGATGACTTTTAGACCATTCTAACACAGTTTTATATTAATTCACATTAATATTTTATTTTCCCTAAGTTTAGACTTAGGGACTCCATTAAAAATATTAATTATTTTAATATCTCCCAAACTGTTTAGAATTTGTCCAAACCCTTTTTGGGTATTGGAGATCTCATGTGCCTTAGCCTCTCCACCAATTTTCCTGGCTAGAGCACATTCGATGCTACCCCAAATCAACACCTCTTTCTCTAAGGGTGAACCATAAGGAAGAAAAATTTCTCGGTTCAAGAAATGATCTCACTGCATTATTTAGCAGAGAATAAAGAACAGGTTGTAGGCGATGCTACCTCTGTATCCTTTACAGTTTCTGACCGTAATAGAATGAAGTTTGGATTCATATATAACATGACGTTTCCATAGGTATTCCTGACCTAATAAAACATCACAAACTTCTAGAGGGGCAACATCGCACAATACCTCATCTGAAAAGGGCTTGATGCTATAAGGCAAGAGACACTGCTGGTTGACATGAAGATCTCGCCCTTCGTGGAGCCACCTGATGGTGTATGAATATAGGTGCGACGTTGTTAGTAACTTCAATCTCTTAACGACCTCGATTGAGATCAATTTCTTCTAGCTCCCATTATCAACGATGAATTGCACCAATAAACCCTTTACCCACATCTGCAAGTTGAAGAGGCACTCCCCCTCCTCTAGATCCTCAGGTTCCGGCTTTTGGAGCTTGGTGGTGGCTACCGTTGCAGTGGGTTTTGCATCAATGATATACTTTCCCTTTTTGGTTCCCTTGTCAGGTTCCAGCTCAGAATCAAAGCATGCATCTGTCTCTGAGTCTTTTAGCTTGACCACTAGTGCCTGCTTTGTGCGACATTCGTTCATGTTGTGAGTGGGAGTTTTATGGAACTCACACCACTTGTCGGTTTCCTTCTTTGCCTTCCCATTATTCTTGGTTTGCGTCTTAGATAATTTTTCCTAGGGTTTCGTGACCTAGCTCTGCCCTTTGCTCTTTGGCTTGGGGGTGCCTTTTCTCTGCTTTGGGTTCGCAAATCCAAAGTCTCGCTTATTCTTCTTGAATTTATGCTCAATATTGGCAGCATATCAGTATGCTACACCAAGTGAGGAGATGTCCAGGAACTCCATTTCCTCCTGAATGTATTTGTGCAAACAACCATGGTACTTGAGCACCAGATGTTTCTCAGAATATTTGATACCCAACTTTGTGTGCAAGGTATGGAAAAGATTCGTCAGCTCATGCACATCTTGATCCCTTTGTTGCTATAGCATAGACCATTGCATGTAATTCTCCTCATAGCTCCCAATAGGGTAATATTGTTCCTTGATGGTGTCTTAGAAATAATTCCAAGTGGGTGTGGTTGAAAACAGTGAGGGTTCCCTCTCATCCCTCTACTCACAGTAGGTTTCCCACTAGTCCTTGACGTAGGGGCCGACTTTGAGGAGTGAAAAAGTAATCTTCTCCCTATTAGAAAAATCATGAATTGAAAAATATCCTTCCAACATATTTAACCATTTATCTATGACATCTGCATCTATCTAACCTTCAAATATGGGAATGTCAAAGTTGACTTGTACATTAAAAGGAATGGCACTTTCAAGGTGGTTGTTTGATGAATATGCGTCGTCGGTGGGTATCCGTCGAAGCATCTAGGCAAATTTTTCCATCATCGTGTTCCTTTGTCACTCAAGGGATTCCTCAAGCAATATTTTTAAAGTATCTCCTGCTCCCTCATATTTTTTTTATTCCTCCATGGGAGGTCGTAGGGGTCGGTGAGGTCGGTCTTGTAGAGGTTCAACCAGTTCAAGCCCTAATTCCTTATACCCCAACCTGGTTGGGGACATGCACAAAAAAATAGAGAAAGAGAAGACCACTCTGATACCACTGATCTGGATCTTGGGGGGTGATTTGAAATGGTACAGATTAGAAATGTAGTGCTAATTCCCTATTCATAATAAAACCAAATATGCTTATCATTTGCTTATCAAGTGCTTAAGGATTCACTATTTTTGCTTAATTAATTGATTCACATGAGAGTTTCTTATGTAAATGTTATAAACAATTTAACATAAAACATGTGCTGAACAACAGCAAAATAACAACAAAGACTATCAAAATACAATACAAAACATAGAGATTTGATGAGGAGTTCATCCCTCCTGGGCTACATCTCCTTGGTCTAGCTTCCAACGCTTGGGCCCCTCTATTATGCTCAAAATTACAACAAAAGTGTGTTTACAATGCTCAAATTCCTTTGAAACCTGTCTCAATGAGTTCAAAATACTAAAAAATGGCTATCTAGCCTCTTTTTGCATCCAATTTGGATAAGAACTAAAGAATTTATGACTTCTCCTAGTTCTTCCACTATTTGTTCCACAAATTGCTCCAAAGCCGGCAAAAGCCCCCATTTTTGCTCCAAAATCCGCTAACTAGGTGAATATTTCGCCGCACCATGGGCCATAACTTGTCGGTCGTATCGTAAATCGCAATCGGCAAGTGCTGCGGGTTTATGGTATGTGAATAGAAACAAGCATTTTGTGATTGAGATATCGCGAACTCGACGAGATATTAAATTGCAATTTATAGTGGCATCACATCCGTGGACTTTATCGCATTTCGCAATTCAGCGGATAAACAAGGTTTTATACATATGCGGGACCTATCCATCGATTGTGATTTGCGATAGCAATTGATCGCATTGCAACCCAAACCTCGCCGGGGGTCGATTCTATTATACTTCACTCACTTCGTTGACTACGATTGCGATTTGCGATTGCCTTATCGCATCGCAACCCTGGTTGTTCTGGGGTCGATTTGAAACACCTTTCCACCTGCGACTGTGATTTGCAAAATGCAGGGGCCAATGGCAGCCTGCCACTTGGCACCTCCTCATTCGTTGAATGGATTTGCCACGTCATCCAATCCTGCCATGTAGACAAGTCAAACTTGAAATTTGACTTGCTCTAACTTTTGTATATGAGCTCCAATTTGAGTGTCTTTCGCACCATTGTAATCAGAATGATGAGCTCTTAGATCTGGAGCTGAGTTTAATAGAATTCTAACACTTTGATTTTTTAGCATAATTTTGAGCACCTGGTCACTCCTCCCCACTGGAAGCTTTTGGACCCCAAAATATTATATTCAATTATTGAAAAGATGAGGGTATTGTTCCCTCACCTTCCCCTCTTCAATCCATTTAGCCTTTGATGGATTTGTACCTTTGAGACCCACTCGAAGATAATCAACATTTCCCCTTTTTGTTGTCCTTGTTCTTCTGTCAAGTATAGTGTCTTGCTGAAGCACATCAAGGAATTCTGGAGAAAAGTCTTCAATTGATGAAATATTTACACTTTCTCCTTGATATTCAATCAAAGGATGCTCATACAATCTCAAATTTTCAACATTAACAATGGAATAAATTTTCATATATGAAGGAAAATCAAGCTTGAAAGCATTATTACCAATCTTTTCCATAATTCAAAATGGACCATAACGGAT
The DNA here is from genome assembly GCA_031772625.1 of Pinus tabuliformis. Classification (NCBI taxonomy): domain Eukaryota; kingdom Viridiplantae; phylum Streptophyta; class Pinopsida; order Pinales; family Pinaceae; genus Pinus; species Pinus tabuliformis. The sequence goes on from CM062818.1 coordinate 1,214,938,862, forward strand.
TGGTTTCAGCTTTTTACCTTCACCCTGGAGTCTTTCTTTGCTAATGTAAAGCCAAAATTCATCACCTACTTGAAACTTATTGTTATGCAACCAGCTCACAAAATAGAAGAAAGAGATAGACCAACGACTTCAAAAGTAGCCTCTTCGAGGGGGAAACCTCATTTACATTACACAAATGAACAATTATTGAATTATTCAAATGACAAGACCTACTTTCTATATATAGGAGTGTAAGGGGTCACAATATAATCAGAGCTGACATAACAATAATAATGTAAGGGCACAACAATAACAATAAGGGGCTACAATGAAAATAATAATAAGGGAATACACTAGTATTATAGGGACCTAACATGCCCCTCTCCTTGAAAAAAATGTTGTCCTCAACACTTGAGTAGTTCTGGATGCTTCTGTGTAAAATTTTCATCCTCCCATGTGCAATCTTCAATGGGTAATTTCTTCCACTTGATGAGATACTCTGAAATTGACCAATTTCACAGCTGTCGAGTTCTTGTTTCTATGGTTGCTTCAGGTTCCAATATGATTTTTCCTTCCTCATCAAGTTCTGGCAATATTGTTTGAATTGGGAGCTTGTCACCTATAACCTTCTTTAAGTATGAAACATGGAAAATTGGGTGCACTCAGGAAGATGCAGGAAGTTCCTATTTGTATGCCATAGTACCAATCTTTTGCAACACCTTGTACAGACCATAATACTTTGGTGATAATTTATTATCCTTATTAGTTTGCTTGAGGGACATTTGTTTGTATGGTTGTAGTAGTAGAAATACCTAGTCACCTACATCAAAACTTCTTTCGCTACGATGTTGATCTGCCTGCTATTTCATTCTATTCTGTGCCACAGTGAGGTTATCCTTTAAGAGTTGGAGAACTTTTTTTTTATGCTAAATGTGATCTTCCACTGCTTGAACCTTAGAATTTTCTCTTAAATATGATGTGATGGATGGTGGATGATATCCATAAAGTGCGATAAATGGGGTCATTTTTGTTGCAGTATGGAAGGAAGTGTTATACCACCATTCAGCCAAAGGTAACTATTTGACCCATTGTGTTTGTTTATCATATACAAAGCAACAAAGATATCCTTCAAAACATTTGTTCACTATCTCATTTTTCCCATCAAATTGAGGATGATAAGATGAGCTATGAGCTAACTGAGTACCCAAAAATAATTCTGCCCAAAAATTTCCAGTGAAAATAGTATCTTTGTTGCTTACAATAATCCTTGGGTTTCCATGTAGCTTTTGAATTGTTTCCATAAATGCAACATCAATTGTACTGGCTTTAAATGGATGAGATAATGCACAAAAGTGTGCATACTTGGTAAGTCTATCAACTACCACCATGATGACACTCTTTCCTTCGGACTTGGGTAAACCTATGATAAAATCCATTGAAACCTCTTCCCAACGTTGACTTGGAATGGATAAAGGTTGTAATAGACATGTGGTATTAATTGTCTCAACTTTAGTTTGTTGGAAAACCAAACATTCCGCCAAAAACTTTTGAATATCAAATTTAAGGCCATCCCAAAAAAAATCCTTCTTAAACCTATGGTAAGTTTTTAAAAATCCTAAATGCCCTCCTAAGGGAGAGGTGTGCAATTCTAGAAGAATCTTTTGTTTGAGTTGGGAATTCTTACAAAGGTATAAGCAATCTTTCTACCATAACGAATCATTTTTCCATCTAAATGTATCAGGTGTACTAGGATCTCGCTGCAACTTTTGAATGAGTTCCCACACTTCTTCCTCATCCTTCCATTCATCCCTTGCTTCGTTTATCCAATCTGGTTGGATAATAGAAATGGCACAAAGCAATGCTTCCACATCCTCATCCTTTCATGAGAGTGCATCTACAACAACATTTTGCTTCCCTTATTTGTAGATGATTTCAAAATCATAATCCAGCATGTTTGTGACCCATTTTTGTTGCTCTTCTGAAGATAATCTTTGTTCTAAAAAGTATTTAAAACTAACATGATCTGTTTTTACCTTGAAGTGTCTTCCCACTAGGTAAGGTCACCATTTCTTAAGTGCATGTGTTATTGCCAACATTTCCTTCTCATAAATAGCTTTGTGTAAATACTTTTCTTTGATTGGATGACTTTCGAAAGCAACAAGTATTTCTTCTTGCATTAAAACAACACCAATTCCATTTCCTGAGGCATCACATTCCACAATAAAGGTTTTTGTGAAGTCTGGTGTAGCTAAGATGGTGCTTGGCACATTGCCTCTTTAAGATGTTCAAAGGCCTTCGTTGCTTCTAGAGTCCAAGAAAATGCATCTTTCTTCAGTAATGTTGTTAGAGGTGCTGCTATTCTCCCATAATTCTTAACAAACTTGCGATAATACCCTGTCAACCCGAGAAATCCTCGCAAATTCTTTATGGATGTGGGGATTTTCCATTCCTTAATGGCTTTAATTTTTCTAGGGTCCACCTTAACACCTTCATGAGATACAATATGACCCAAATATTCCACCTCTTGTACTCCAAAGAAACATTTGTAGGTTTTTGCATATAATTGTTTCTCCTCCAATAGTTTGAGCACTCTGTCAACATGTTGAACATGATCCTTCCAAGACTTGTTGTAGATTAGTATATCATCAAAAAATACTAACACAAATTTTCTAAGGAAGGGTTTGAAAATGAAATTCATCAAACCTTGAAATGTATAAAGTGCATTGGTAAGGCCAAAAGGCATGACCAATAATTCATTATGACCCTCATGATTTCTAAATGTTGTTTTTGAAATGTCTTAAATCTTCATTCTGATTTGATGATATCCTAAATGAAGATCCAACTTGGTGAAGTAAATTTCTCCATGAAATTCATCCAATAATTTATCAATGAAAGGAATGGGAAATTTATATTTAATAGTGAGCTTGTTGAGCTCCCTATAATCTAGACACATGTGCCATGATCCATCCTTCTTGTGCACCAATACTACTGGAGCAGATAAAAATTTTGACTAGGTTGAATTATACTAGCCTCTACCATTTTTGCAACCATACATTCAAATTCACTCTTTTGGGAAAAGGGATATATGTAAGGCCTGATGTTTGGAGGAACACTTCCTGGAATCAAATGAATAGCATGATCATGATCACGAATAGGTGGGAGGCCTTTGGGAGTCTGAAATACCTTGGAATGATTGTCCAAGACTTTTTGGATATCTGGAGAAATAGATGATTTCGATGAGGGAACCTCTAGCGAACATGAGTGTGCAATTATGCCTCGTTGTTTTTTCTTTAGAAGCTTTGTCATACTACTAGAGTTGATTATCTTTCCCAATTTTCTTGTGATACCCCTTAATTCAATTTCCTTTCCTTTCAAAAAAGATTTTCAAGAAAAGTTCTTGAAAATTAAAAGCTATCATACCCAAAGATTGTATCCATTAGACTCCTAGTACAACATCAGTACCACCCATTGGAATCGAAAGCATTGGACTATTCAACACATATTATCCCATTGGAATCGAAAGCATTGGACTATTCAACACATATTCTCCCAAAGCAATTTATGGTTCCTCCATTTGCAACCATCACTTGACACTTTGGTGCTAGATATAGGAATCAATTCAATTCCTTGGCTATCTAACAATGAACAAAATTATGGGTACTACCCGAATCAATTGATGCAGGAGCATACAGCTCAGCAATTTCGTTATGTTTTAGTTGACTTAGGGGGTCTTGCGTTTTCAAGGAAGTTGGATTCCTATGCATGTAATTATTAATGTTTTGAGTGGTTAAAGTAGGAATTAATTAGATATTGTGAGGATATTTGTAAATGCTCTCGAATGTAAGAGAACATGGGTGATTAATGATGATGAGAGAGTTAGAAATCAATTGTAAGTCTTGGACTAGAAAGTAGTTTCATGATTCGAGGAGCTAGAGAGGATTCTTAGGGATAAGTAGGAGTCAAAAGTGGACTTAGAGGATATTTACGATTTACTTCAATAGATTAAGGATCTGAACCGGAATTAGTTCAACAGAACCTTTTATATAAATGTAAGCCTAAAAGGCATAGAAAGTCAGTAGTTAGTGAGTCAAAGAATCAGTTAAGCCTACGGACAGAGAGGAACAAATGCCACAGATACAGAAGATCAGGTCAAGGAAGGAGTTTCTGTGTAAATACATGTTTATTAAATAGACAATTCGATTCTGACTTCATGTGTGTGTATTGAGTAATTGAGATGTCTATTGTATATGATCTTGAGTTATTCTGTGTAACATAGGTTGCAGGTACAGATCCAGAAGGGAGGCGAAATACAGAGAAGAGTAACAGAGAGGTGTTACGGTTTTGTACACGTTGACAGTACAGGAGAAAGCCTTTAGTGTTACAGTGAAGGTGGAGGAGCATAAAGGTGTGAGTGGAGTTAAGTTAAGGAGAAAGTTGTGGCAGAACAGCGAAGGACCAGAATCCTGAAGGAAGCCAAAACTACAACAAGACATTGAAGAAACGAAATAAAACTAAAGTAAAGATCAGTGAGGGTAGGAGAGAACAAATTCCCTTGATCATGGTTGAAGTCCCGTAGTAAATCCTAATCGTCAATCCCACAGTCAACGCTTACGTCACTGTCAACTGCGGGGTTAAGTTGGTTGATAACCCGCGTGCTAGTTGAAGGGCCGCAGACCGTAGGATTTGATGGTCTTAGTCATCCAACAGATATCAAGCTGGAAAGAAATCAAACTTTAGCCACAAGGGTAGACCCGAACTTCTATAGATCGAGGACTTATATTCCCTATCGGCTCCGTAAGGGCGGTAACTGTCGCGTAAGTGATCCACCCAATATCGCTATGGATCGTCGGATCAGGAGGATATTGATCAACAGTTACAAAGCGTTGGGTTAGTTTTTTGATCGAGGGAAGACATCAACCATTGGATTGAAGGTAATATTGATGGTGGAGATTGAAGCGAAAAGATTTGTGGAGAGCGGACCCAAGGGGGTTATAGGTGCAGCGTTAAATTAATTGGAGTTCGGTTGTGTTATCGCATATCGCATGCGAGAGGCAATGAAGTCACATGATGGTGTGATGTGATATTGCGATAACCGTTGATCTGATGGATGAAATCAACAGTGGAAAGGGAAATCGCATATCGCAAATCAGGAGTTCCGAAGGTATATTCTATTGAGTTGAAAGGTTTCACGAAAAGGATTAACTAAGGGTCAGACAGGGGTTAGTTGTTGAATCATTCCGCATGAGATTTAGTTAAGGGGCCTTAACCTTAATTTATGAAGGTTTGACCAAGCAGGTCATAGAAATTCATGGGATTGATAAGATTATGCATTTTAATTACATACTGTGAGTATCACAAATTTTTTCCTATGTCAGAGTGGTATCAGAGCTAGTTAAAGCTCTTTTTAATTAAAGCAGAATTGTGCAGAATACAAGTGTGATTGCAAAAGAAAGAGGAGATTAGGTTATTTGAATCTAATAAGTAGAAGACATGACATAAGATGAGAGTAAGTGATACTCTTAAGAAGACATTGCAGAAGCATAAAGAAAACACAGTGATGTTTGTTTTCTTGAGGAAAGTGGAGGTTCACTCAAATGTGAAGAATGGATGGAGATTGCTTGTGAAGGCATGCAGGTATTGTTTTATTTAACTATGGTTTGAGTTTTGCAGGTTAAAGACAGAGTAAAGATTGATAGAAGCAGATAGACAAGGAAATTTGATATGTTCTAAAGAACAAAGTGAATGAAAGACTAGATAAACAAGTGGCAGTGAACCTGAAGAATCCAACTGAAGGTTGGACAGAGAGGATAAGAGTGTTCTCAGAAGGAAGCTGAGAAGCAAGCTTTTGAAAGCTTGGGAATGATCTTTGGTTTGAATAACATTGATACACAGGTGACAACAAAGGAAGGTGAGAAGATTGCAGCAACCTAGAGCAAGGAGTGCTCAATTGGTTCCAGAGGAAAGAACCAGAGAAATGCTAAAAGACTGAGCTCAGAGGAGAGAAGCTTAGTGAGGCATATGTAGCAAGAAGGAGACTTGTTACTGTAGAGGTATTGTTGCAGCTCACAAAGGCAATTCCACAAAGGATGTGGGTAGAATTGCTAAGGGATGAAGAAATCTGGTAAGAGTTTCTGAGTGAAAGAAGAGGTGGTCAGAACCTAGTATTTCATTTGTGATTGAAGTACAAGAGGACAATTGTGTTCTTAAAAGGTGCAGATGAGTTGAAGCCTAGAAGGAGAAAAGAGAAGTGATCAAAGAGGTTCCAGAGAATAGAGAACCAAGTGCTTTCCAAAAGACCAAGTACAGAAGAAAGCTTGGTGAGGTAAGTGGCAGCAAGGAGGACTTGTTGTTGTAGATGCTTTAATACAGCTCATAGTAAGTGAGTGAGGAAGTCATGAAGATAGAGAAGAAGATGACTAATGATAGTCATAACAAAGATAAAAGAGGTTCTGAAGAAGACCACAATAGAAGAAAAATGAAGAAAGAGAATGCCAAGGAAAATGGAAAGAGACTGAGTCAAGAGGAACGTGACAAGGAGATTGCTGAGATGAAAGAACAACTCAAATGTATTAAGGATGATACTAGAGGAAAGCTAAAGACAAGGTTGGGCCTTGAGGAAAAAGGCAGTGAAATGGTCCGAGTTACAGAAAAGGCTACAATAGAGACAAGTGAAGAGCCTAGTGGAAGAACTCAAAGAAGCTGAGTTGAGAATGGAAGTTTCCATTTGTGAAACAGAACAGGGTGAAGTTCTAGGTGAAGATGAAGACTGGACATCTGTGGAAGATCTTATGAATCATATGAAGGATTCAGAACAACAAGGAGATATGATGATTGAAGCATCAAGTGAGACCACAAGGTCTTATGTTTTTAAAACTGATAGTTTGTGTATGATTGCAGGTATTGCAGGAGAAGAGAAACCTTTTGAAGATGTCTTCATAATAGATGAAGATATAGAAGTAAAAGGTGACAAAGAAAATTTCTCAGAAGAGGAAGAATTTGACTAGATACAGTAGGAAGAGTCTATGGATGAGTTACTCAATGAGAGAAGACAGTCATTTAAAGTTGTCATAGAGATGGAAGATCAGGATCTTATTCTGATGAAGAATGAAGGAATATTGTCTCAGAGAGGTAATCTAATGAATTTGATTAATGTTATTGATGAAGAATAAATGCAGGAGAATATTAATGTAGATGATAAGACAATGATAGATCTGGAAGAAGGGTTACAGAGGGACAGCAAGGCACAATGTATTGAAGAAGAAGGACGTCTACTGAAAGATGTTAATAAAGAAGAAGCCTATGAAAAAGATTTAGCAAAGGGAGAAAGGACATCTGATGATTTGTCAATAACAAAGGAAGGTATGGAAATTTGTGTGAAATTCCAAATTCTACTCCAATTGAAATTATTGAGTTATGTGGAAAATTAGACTTTCAAGGAAGGGAGTTGGAAAAGCAGAGGATATATACTCAGGATAGATTGCTGAAAAAGGAAGACAAATAAATCGTTATGAATGACAATCGTAAGGAAAAGGAAATGGTAATGAAAGTACAACAAATTGACATTACAAAATTGAAACAGATGATACGGAGGAGAGTTTAAATCAACATACTGATGTGTTGACAAAGGTATTGAAGGAAAACTTAGAGCAGCATACTAAGATGTTGCCAGAGAAGGAAAAGCTAATGAAGCCTTATATTTTTAATTATGGTAATTGTTTTATGATTACAAGATTTGTTGAAAATGAGACAAACATGTTTCAAATTGAGGAGTCAGCTTTAGAACTGAAGAAGACTGGAAGTTTCCAGGACAGACATGCTGATGAGGAAAAACAAAAGCATGAAGATACTATGCTTGAAGATGTTAAATTGATTGTTAGAATCAGTCAAGAAAGTGAAGGACAATTACTGAGGGTTGTCAAGGAAGAAGAAGGAAAATATGTTGGAATTAATGAACAACATAGTGATGTATTTGAGGGGAATCAAGTACAAAGGAAATTGGAGGACAATTTACATTTTGAAAGTAAATTTATAGATATTGAACAAAGTTTGTTTGGACAACAACAAGAGGGTAAGGATGAAAGAGCAGTAGTAAGGATCCAACAACTTCAAAGAGAAGACAGTAAACAACAGTTTGAAGATGAGTGGATAGAGCACAACAACAATTGGCAAAGTAATTATCAGTCAAAAGATAAACTGGACATAGAGATTGAAAGAATAATAAGATTAATGATGAAGGTGCCTCAGAAGAAAACAGCTGTAAGAAGAACAAAGAGCAGCATAAAGAGAAAGACAGTAGCTGACTGTGAAAGCATAGCTAGTGGAGAAAATAAACATAAAGTGTGAAAACGTGGAGAACAACAAAAAACAGCAAAAAACAACATCAACAACCAAAGGCAAATTACAAAACAAAGTATGGGATCCAGGGAGACAAAGGACAAAAGCACATGATCAGGAGATCATGATTATTTTAACCTTGGGAGTCTGATGCAGGAGCATACAGCTCAGCAATTTCATTATGTTTTAGTTGACTTAGGGGGTCTTGTGTTTTCAAGGAAGTTGGATTCCTATGTATGTAATTATTAATGTTTTGAGTGGTTAAAGTAGGAATTAATTAGATATTGTGAGGATATTTGTAAATGCTCTTGAATGTAGGAGAACATGGGTGATTAATGATGATGAGAGAGTTAGAAATCAATTGTAAGTCTTGGACTAGAAAGTGGTTTCATGATTCGAGGAGCTAGAGAGGATTCTTAGGGATAAGTAGGAGTCAAAAGTGGACTTAGAGGATATTTAGGATTTAGTTCAGTAGATTAAGGATCTAAACCAGAATTAGTTCAACAGAACCTTTTGTATAAATGTAAGCCTAAAAGGCATAGAGAGTTAGTAGTTAGAGAGTAGTTAGTGAGTCAAAGAGTCAGTTAAGCCTACGGGCAGAGAGGAACAAAGGCCACTGATACAAAAGATCAGGCCAAGGAAAGAGTTCCTGTGTAAATACATGTTTATTAAATAGACAACTTGATTCTGAGTTCATGTGTGTGTATTGAGTAATTGAGATGTATATTGTATATGATCTTGAGTTATTCTGTGTAACATAGGTTGCAGGTGCAGATCTAGAAGGGAGGCGAAATACAGAGAAGAGTAACAGAGAGGTGTTACGGTTTTGTACACATCGACAGTACAGGAGAAATCTTTTAGTGTTACAGTGAAACTAGAGGAGCATAAAGGCGCAAGTGGAGTTAAGTTAAGGAGAGAGTTGTGGCAGAACAACGAAGGACTAGAATCCTGAAGCAAGCCGAAACTACAGGAAGACATTGAAGAAACGGCATAAAACCAAAGTAAAGAGCAGCAGGGGTGGGAGAGAACAAATTCCCTTTATTGTGGTTGAAGTCCCGTAGTAAATCCTAATCATTGATCCCAGAGTTAACACTTACGTCACTGTCAACTGCGGGGTTAAGTTGGTTAATAAATCGCGTGCTAGTTGAAGGGCCGCAGACCGTAGGATTTGATGGCCTTCATCATCCAACGGATATCGAGCTGGAAAGAGATCGAACTTTAGCCTCAAGGGCAGACCCGAACTTCTATAGATCGAGGACTTATATTCCATATCGGATCTGTAAGGGTGGTAACCATCGCGTAAGTGATCCACCCGATATCGATGTGGACCGTCGGATCAGGCAGATCTTGATCAACAGTTATAAAGTGTCGGGTTAATTTGTTGATCGGGGGAATACATCAACCGTCGGATTGAAGGTGAGATCGACGGTGGAGATTGAAGCGAAAAGATTTGTGGAGAGCGGACCCGAGGAGGTTATAGGCGCGACTTTAATTAATTAGAGTCCGGTTGTGTTATCGCATATTGCATGAGAGAGGCGATGAAGTCACATGATGGTGTGATGCGATATTGTGACAGTCGTTGATTTGATGGACGAAATCAATGGTGGAATGGGAAATCAGATATCTCAAATTGGGAGTTCCGAAGGCATATTCTATTGAGTTGAAAGGTTTTGCGAAAAGGATTAATTAAGGGTCAGACTGGGGTTAGTTGTTGAATCATTCCGCATGAGATTTAGTTAAGGGGAATTAACCTTAATTTATGAAGGTTTGACCAAGCATGTCATAGAAATTCCTAGTATTGATAAGATTATGCATTTTAATTGCATATTGTGGGTATTGTGGTTTTTTCCTGCGTCATCAATCAACGTTATTACCTTTTTCTTCTTGATGTGTCCTTCCGTCTTGATAGTTTGAGGAGTAGTAATTTCAACCAAGGCATTACAAGATATTTTCAGTTTCATTTCTTCTTTCTCTAAGGTTTGTTCATGGTGTGTATCCTCTTCTTTTGATGTTTCTTGTTCCTGTTCTTCCTCCTCTTCACAATCTATGTAACGTGTATTTTTTATCACAACTGTAACAAAGCCCTTTTGCTCTTTTTTATTCCAATTGTTGTGGTGCCAACCTTGTAGGTTGTGGAAGGCTAGGGGCAACAACACTTCCATCTTTATAGTTATGAGTGGTAGGCTTCCTTGTTGACATAATTTTGCTTTCAATTTTTCTTTCCAAACTGAATGCCTTCTCCAATGAATCAGGTTCCCAAAGGCAAACCTAATATTGGATGTTATCCTTTAAATTACCTATGAACACATCAATCCTATGCTCCTCTAGAATATCTTTTACCCTTATATTCAATTTTTTGAAGTCCTCAATGTGCTCCACCATTGAACTTTTTTTTTTTAGATTTATCAATTGGCTAAAAAAAGTGTTGCTTTTGTATCCTCATAATGTGTTATCATTTCTTCCGTAAAAATTTCTCAAGTGACAATTTTTTTACAAGAGTAAAGCCAGTGATACCATACAAACTGATTGGGTTCCAAATATAAAGTTGCAATGCGTACCTTTTGTGTGTTTTGCACATATATGGAGATCAAAATATTGCTCCATCTGTAGTATTGATGTTACAGGATCCTTGCATCAAACTTCCTCATATCGATCTTTGGAACATGATGGGTCTTCAATCCAACATTAGAGTCTATGAAATCGTGACTAACATTTATTTTTTTCTCATCATGAGTTTCCTTTACTACTCTTTCGCCATTAGTAAGCATTTCTTGTAGCAAATTTGTCAAATCTATCTTCAAATCTTCCATATTTCCTTTAAGTTTTGCTTCTATACCATCCATCTTAGATTCCATGCCATTCTTTAAACCATCCATCTTGGCTTTAGTTATTTTTTGTGAGAGCGAAATTTTTTGCACTTGGTCTCGTAATTTTCATATATCATGTTGCATTTCTTCCTCTTCTTCATGTGTCATAGTAGATATTTCAGGTTGCTTACTAGGTGTTTCCATTTTCTTTCTTTGGGTCATAAATGAATGATAATTATGCTTCACAATTCCATTTGAATCACTTCAAACTACTTTCTCAAACAAAACTTGTGCAAATTAAAAAAAAAAAAAAAACTACACATTTTTTTTTACCACTTTGTATGAGCTCGGTCTTGAAACGCATGTAACTCTGTAATTTCGAATCTCCAAGTTCTAAAATTTCGGCCTATGATAACACTCTAAGTCTTGTTTCCAACCCCTCAAGTCTGATCATGATTGGATTCTCCAAGAAATGGTTATGCCTAATCTCCCATGATGACCTAATTATAGACTGGTTCAGTAGAGCAAACTTGTACAGTGTGCCACGTGTCACTATTTCAACCTTAGGCTCTGAAAACGATACCCAAAAAATCACACCCTGTCCTCTTTCTGTCACGTTTTACAAAATTTTTAATCCGATGTTCAAAGAGAAAGGTATGACAATTTTCCCAAGGTGACCTGTTTGAGATCGAATTCGGGATCCTGCAAAAACCCTAACTTTTTCAGTTCCTACCTCCAAAAATATAGCGATAAAAGCTCTAAAATTCAGTCTCGAGGTTCATCATGAGTTCGGCTCAAATGGGTTTTAATTTCAATGTCTGAAACTTCATAGAAAAAATGTTATAGAAAAAATTCCACGATGACTTATTTGAAGCAGCGAAACCCTAAAATCCAAAGCTCTCATACCAATTGTTATGCAACCAACTCACAAAATAGAAGAAAGAGATAGATCAACGACTTCAAAAGTAGAATCTTCAAGGGGGGAAACCTAATTTACTTTACACAAATGAACAATTCTTGAATGCTTTAAATGACAAGACCTCCTTTCTATATATAGGAGTCTAAGGGGTCACAATATAATAAGAGCCGACATAACAATAATAATGTAAGGGCACAAAAATAACAATAGTGACCTTCTATGGGGCACAATAATAACAGTATGTGGACAACATGGGCACACAAATAACAATAAGGAGCTAGAATGACAATAATAATAAGGGAATACACTAGTATTAGAGGGACCTAGCACTGATGATCCACACAATGCTTATCATGCCTTGCCTTATACTTGCCTTGACTCTTTTCTAGTTTTTCTTGAAATGTTTGGTGAATCAATTGAATTTGGTCAATGAATTTCTTTGCTCTGTCTATGTCACTATATCCAACTATAGCTACATCTTTCTCAAAGATGAAATCCAAAGGCAATTTAGGCAAATAACCAAGACATGCCTCAAAAGGCAAAGTTGGAGTTGAAGAGTGTTTTGCTCGGTTGTAAGCATGTTGAATATAATGCAACTGTTCATCTCACAACTTAGGATGTTTACTGCAATATCCTCTTAGCAAATGAATAATTGTCCAGTTAACCACTTCAGTTTGACCATCTGTTTGCGGATGGAAGGTTGTACTTTTCTTCAACTTGGTGTTCATCAAGCTCCATAAATTTGACCAAAAATTCCCAACTAATCGGGAATCACGATCACTTGCAATAGAAGTAGGTAATCTAAAATGAACCCATACATTTTGAAAGAAAAGTTGAGCTATTTTTTCAGATGTAATTTGTTTTTTACAAGGAATTAAAATGCACATCTTGCTGAACCTATCCACAACTACATACAAATAATCATGACCTTTTCTTGATAAAGGAATACCTCTTGTTAGCGCTTGAATTTGGCCTCAGGCTGAAAAAGACAAAATCCAAGGCAACATCAAACCACTTAGCCTCGTAGCTAGCCCTACGGGGACAGGAGAGGGCTCTCTCCGGGTCTATCTCGGCAAAAGGTCTTCAAAGGGCGGAGATGACCAATAAAGAACACTGATTTTAGGCTAGTGAACTGATAGAGAAAGTTTGATTTTAAATTTTTAAGGTTTTGTTGGAAAACTGAGCACGGCAATTTTGGGTGCGGGGATGAGACATAGTTTTTGCAGAGGTCTTTTTGGGGCAAGGTAGGAGATTGTCTTGATGCCTTTGAATTAAGTGAATGGATAGAAATGACCGGTGAGGAGCTAAAGAGAGCAAGAAACCTTCGAGAGTTCTCCTTAGACAGATGAAAACATAGATATTAAGCAAACTTAAAGGCAGAGCATAGAAACCATGAATTCTACCTTAACACTTCATTTACTTAATGTGCAGAAAAGAGAAGTAGGAAAATGATACACATAACACACTTACAAGTACATGAGAGAAGCACACCATCAACACAAAACACCACAGGAATCCCAAATAGTGCTGCAAAACCCTGGTCTTTCCTTTGCCAAAATTGCAGAGATACAAAGAGTAAAACAGTCTAAGCTTATCCCTCAAGAGTCCAACCATGAAAATGACTAAGAAAGTACATAATATAGGCAAGCTAACACACTTCCTTGCCTCTAGGAGTCGATCTCATCATCCTAGGAGCTGTTTCAACCAATTCTAAACTGAGCACTACAATCTAGGCAATCAAAACAACTTGCCTCTATAAGCTAGGAAACCAATTCATTTATTAATTTTTTGCCATTTTATGAATGAATCTTCTAGAATAGGTAAAAAGTGTCATGTCAATCATGAAATTACATCAAATACATCAAGGAGGATGAAAAATCCAACCAAAAAGTCAAAACTAGTCACTGCTACGTTTTCCTGTGCTGAAGATGCAAAACTGGCAAATTTTCCCAACGCCTAGCGCGCCATTTCTCAACGCATAGCGCGCCTTTCAGACCACTTTTGAGGCACTTCTCGGCATCCAAATGAAGCACAAGTGGGCTTGTTGGAAAGGTATGGATGTCTACTCTCCATCCTAAGTGGAATTTCTCAATTTGGTGGCCATTTTCCCCTCCAAAATTTCAATCTCCCAAGACTGCTTCCTTTGTGTCCAAAAAGTGGCAGAAGCTCATTTTTTGCTTGTTTTTTGACCTTTTGGGGGCTCAAATCTCCATGAAACTTCTTGGCAGTGGCTGAGAAAGTGTATTTTGCCATGAAAAATCCAAAATTGCTGAGTTTTCCTGAAATGGACCTCCCCAACTTAAGGGTAGCACGCGGCACGCTACGCGTTGAGGGCAAAAACCTGTTTTTGGCACAAAAAAGTCAAAATTGACCAAAATTGCTCAAAATTTCCTGAAATTTGAGCTGGAGGTGTGTCATTGAGCACCATGCTCCCTCAAGGTGGCTTCAGCCAAAATTTGAAGCGGATCGGGCCTTTTCCTCCGTTTTAGTGCCTTGGCCAAGCGTGCTTTAAGTACCTTCATTTTTGCTTTGCACACATGCATGCAGGCCCAATAATGGTTCTTCATGTGGCAGAGCATGTCTTTGTCCCTGTTTGCCTTTGCTATCAACCTCTCTAAATGTGTGTTCACCGGAATGAGCATAGAGCTTTGCTCCTTAGGTGTCAAATCACCGGGTCTCTTGCGAGCCAAGTTCCGGTCTTCTTGGATCCTCCGCAACTCATCAAGAGTGTGTTCATCCTCTAATTGCTTGTTGCGCTGCTCTATATATGTGATTGTCCAATTTTCCATTTCCAACTTTTGGTGCAACAAGTCGTTTTCAGCCCTTAGTTGCTAGATGATCTCCTTTGGCTCTAGGCTAGGAGAACTGATATCAAGGGCAACAACATCTATGCCTGGATCACCTGATGGACCCTCATCAATCTTGGGCTGCTTGGCTCTCTCTTGTACCTGTGCTGCAGTCGAAAGCGAGGCCCCTTCCACCTGATGTGGAGATAACACTTGATGTGCTGATGAAGAAGGCGAGACCCCTTCCACCTGACGTGGAGATAATACTCGCCGTGCATATGCAAATAAGGCCCTGTGGCCTCTCTGATATGTAACATAAGGAGGAGTGCTGGCATGCTCTGGCTCAGGAATATCAAACTGCTGTGAAGGCCCTCCCTCATCATGGACAACCTCGGGAGGTGGCTGTGGCACCATGAAGAAGTCGCGAGAAATGAAATCCTCCCAAGCAATACCCTGTTGTGCCAACTGATGCATCACTATGATCTCGATCAGTGCATAATGATATATACTTTTGAGCTGTTGTGCGAGATTCTTCCTTTGCACTACGGGCACCATCTTCTCTATATTTCGGCACATGAAAAATGGAATGTTCATCATTCGTACCCGGTGAAATGCATCAACAAACGGATATGGTACGAATATAAACGTGAAAATCTGCCCTCACAAGTGAATTAACGTATAATGAGCCTCATCAATGGTGCATACTCATCCCTTAGGAATCTGAAAGGAAAAACAACAGTAAGGTGCCTCATGCATCCGAGTTTGATGTATGGTTGATAATGAAATTTGTCTAGCAGCTTGCGCTTGGTCCACTCTTCCCCAACATTTGGTATCCCGGTAGCTTGAGCAACCATTTCAGGTGATAAGGTGAAATCCACTCCTGCAAGGTTCACATGGCCATTGTGCAAATGTAGGACAAACAAGCGGACCAGCTCTCTATGGTGTTGAATTTGTGAGATCCTCTCACAATATCCAAAGCATGATTGATACCGAAAACATGACATTGCAAGTGGACAAGCTTGCAAATGAGCCAATGAAGTGGGCTCCTCTCTGACATGCCGACCACCCTTACCACCCTTATGATGCCTCCTTGGCACTTCTACCTCTGGTGTTGAATCACTGTCATAGCTCTGCTCATAATCTGATTCGGTTTCTGACATGGTTATGAAGGCAAGATGACTGAAATATATTGCTGACTTGGCACCCAATTAACTGCTTTTTGACTTTTTCAAATGCTGTCACCAAGGGGACATAAATACAAGGGAACTGTTAGGGATAGGGGAACATGTGGGAATTAGGGAGAATAAACACAAAGAAGGAATTTAGGGAAGACAAGCATGGGAAATTACAAAATTGTGGGATTCTAAAGTGAAGTAGGGTTTAGGAATTAAGTATGCTTTTAGGAATTTTAAAGAGGAGAATGATGAAATTTCAAGGGAAAATTTGAGGGAGAAAGATGATGAAAATGAGGGTAAAAGGGATTTACAAATGGGCAACCTTGGACAACAAGAGAAATTTGAAACCCTAGTAGCATTGAAACTTTAAATTTTCCATAACAAGGGAGGGTTTTGATTTATCATTCACATAGCATTTGAACATATTAATTCTCTTTTTCAATTTGCAAAACCAAATCTAGGCATAGAGGAGAAGCCTACCTGCACTTTGCCTGAGAGAAAAATCGATTTGATGACTTGCTGGCAGTTTATTGAGCTGAAACCCCAATGCGTAGCGCGCCCTGCCCAACGCGTAGTGCCCCTCTGACGCATAGCGCACTTGTAAAATAACACTGAAAAAGTCTGCCTGACGCGTAGCGCGCCCTTGACGCGTAGCGCACCTCTCCTGACGCGTAGCGCGCCCTTGAAACTGCTCAACTTGCTCAAGAACTCCTCAAATCGACTTTGCAAGGATTCACTTAGCTTGTAAAAGGAAAATGAGTTGTAAATGAGGAGTGATGTGCTTTTATAGGTTTCCTTTTGATTTTTACTTGCCCAAAACCCACTTTGTAATGTTTTGAGTGTTGACACTTTTTGAATTAATTGGCTCTGACCTTTGATTTCTTTTCTTTGAAAAATTGGTTGAAATGATGATTTCTTCTGAAATTTTTTGTAGGGATAGCTTCTAGGATGCTTTGGCAAAGGAGACCAAGGCTGCACTTCGACATTTGAAGAATTTGAAATTTTGAAAATTTTTACAAAATGAGATAATGACCTTTGTTTTCAAAAACAGAGTTTTTGAGAACAAGGTGAAAATTTAGCTGTACAATGATAAGAATTTTTGAAATAATGTTTAATGAAGGACATCCCTCTGGCCTGCTGGTCCTTTATGACCTCTCAAGACAAAAATGGACTCGACCCTAGACCTAAGACCTTAAAACTTAAAGCAAGATGAATGACCCTTTGAGGATTTTATTTACTTGAACAAACCTAAACCAGCAGTGCCAAACAAGAGGGGAATAACGACACAAACTCCCTCCACCAAGATTATGGCATGCCTACGGAATGCAACATGATCACACTGATGGGACACCTAATCATGAAATGCAAAGAGCTTTGATCTCTGGTGGAGGGGTACTAGACCGACTCTAACACCTCCTACAAAATCCATAGAAACACTCTCCCATGGCTGTGAAGGCACTAGAATTGGTGTGTACAATCCTAGCTTCCTATTACTAGGCTTACTGACTGCACATAATGAATAACCTATGATAAAACGTGACACACTTTCAAGCATACGAGGCCAGTAAAAATACCTCTGAAGATTTTCCACTATTTTACTTACACCAAAATGTCCAACAATAAGAGAAGTGTGTGCTTCCCTTGTGACATTTACTCTCTCTCCTTGTGGAACACAAAGTTTTCCCAAATGATAATCCAAATTATCATGTACATGGTAGTCTAATTCCTCAACTTGGTGGCCTTTACTCAAGTTTGAATATACCTCTTGAAATTCAACATCATGTGTGTATTGTTCAACATTACTTTCAGGCAAAACATAATGACTCTTGAGTAAAATGGCTACATTAACAATCAATCTAGAAATTATATCAACAACTCTATTATAAATACCTTTCTTATACAAAGTGGAATTTCTGTAAAAATCCCATCCAACAAAAGTGCCTTCATTGTTGCAATTTTGTTTGAGATTGCAGATATTGCAAAGGTTGATGATCGGTGTGAATAATGGTTTCTTTTCCCATTAATTAATGCTTCCATTTCTTCACACTTTGCACCAATGCATAAATCTCTTTATCATATGTAGGATAGTTAATAACAACACCATTAAAAATCTCAGAATGAAATGAAATGGGCTTACCATGCTGTAAAAGAACTACACCCATGGTGTAGTCACTTGCATCTATTTGTATTTCAAATGGTTGTTTCAAATTTGGCAATGCTAAAACTAGGGCTGAACTGATCTTTTGTTTTAAAGCATTGAATGCTTTTTGTTGTTTTCCTCCCACTGGAAGACAACCTGCACGCTAGTCAAAGCATGTAATGGAGCTGCTATTGAAGAGAAATTGGCATTGAACTTCCTCTAGTATTGTGCTGCTCCTAGAAAAATCCTTACTTTTGTGACTGATTTGGGTATTGGCCAATTCACAATGACCAAAACTTTAGAGGGGTCAATCTTCAACTCACCTCCTCCAACTATGTGGCCCAAATACACTAAGGAAGTTTTCTTGAATTCACATTTAAACATCTTCAGAAATAACTATTCTTTTTTTAAGACATCCAACACTTTCCTCACATGCTTGACATGCTCTTCTCGTGATTTGTTGAATATCAAAATATCATCTAAATAGACAATTATAAACTCATCAAGAAAGGATATTAAAACATCATTCATAACTCTCATGAATGTAGCTGGAGCGTTGCAAAGACCAAAAGGCATAACCAACCACTCAAACAATCCCTGTTTGGTTTTAAAAGAAGTCTTCCAAATATCCTCCTCATCTATTTTAACTTGATGATATCCACTTCTCAAGTCTAATTTAGTGAAATATTTTGCATTCTTCAACTGATCTAGCAAATCATTTATTCTAGGCAATGGGTATTGATTCTTTATGGTAATTTTATTCAAAGCTTGATAATCTACACACATGCGCTAGGTTCCATCTTTCTTGGGTACCAAAACAATTGGTGAACCACATGGCGAAGTAGAGGGACAAATTACACCTTTATCTAACAATTCCTTGACTTGTTTCAGCTTCACATCACAACCTGCAAAGGATTCATGCTTCATGTCATTCTTTTGCTTGATCATAAGGAGCACGAGATTCTTGCTGGAATTGACCAATCACTTCATTTGCCCTACGCTTGCTAAAGACAGAATAAGATTTCAATGATGGACTCTCACAATATACTCCACTCCATCTTTAAATAGATGATATTTGTTCTCAAATCTATGGAAAACGGCTTTCTGGTATTACAAATACGGACTTCCCAACACAATTCTAGAAATATCCAACGACACAACATCTAATTCGACTTCATCAATGAAATTGGAAATAATAGCAAACCTGAAAACACATTTCCTTGTGACCTAAAGATTTGCATCCTTGGTTATCCAACCCAACAGATATGGTTTATGATGAGGCACGATTTCCAAAATTCAACTTCTTGACCAAGTCTATAGAAATTAAATTTGCCCGGGATCCACTGTCAAATAGTGTATCAATCTTGGTGTGTTTGGAAATAACTCTGATATGGAACAACTCAATTATGTTTTCTTCATTTGAAGCGTTGTTGGAGTTATTTGTTGCGCTGGTGCTTGCCACAACTTTTCCTTTAGTGATTGTGGCTGCAATCTTTGTTTCATCACTTGATTCGGAACCCAAGTCTTGTTGTACATCAACGTTTGTCTTCTATTTCCCTTTATTGTTAAATTTATTCGGTCTCAATTCAGGATGAAGCTTCCAGCAATGCGCTTCATCATGGACCTCTTTGGAACAATTCTTGCACATGGGTTTCTCCCCTTCTTTCGTAACAGAAGCATTTTTCTTCTGCTTTCCTTCAAATTTCTTTCCTTTTTCACCATTATGGAATGGCTTCTTCTTACCTCCTTCTTGTACATTTTTCCCTCTTGCTTCAAGGTTTGTAGCTTGAACACAGACCTCATCGATATTCGTGGGATTAAACATAAGAATGGCGAAGATAGCTATGCAAACCTCCTATGTATTTCAGCAAAGTATCTTGTGACTGTAATTCTACTCCTAGCATAAGAGCTCTTCTCCTAAACTCCTAAGTATACTCTTGCACATTTTGACCTTTTAATTGTCTAAAATTTTCTCAATTCATGATAACTTTTTTCATATGAGCTAAAGGGTAGAATTTTCTTTTTATAGCAGCAATGAAATTAGACCAAGTAATAGAGATCTTACCATGTTTTTTGATCTCGTCTTGAATCCTTGCTTCCCACCAAATAAGTGTTGCACCCTCCATTCTCAATGAAGCCAACTGAATCGTTATGTCATCCTCTTGAAGGTTCTGAATTCTATAATACACCTCCAACTGACGATCCAATTATCAAGCTTCTCTGCATTCACTTCACCATTATACATGGGCAACTCGAATTTAACATCAAGTTTAAGTAGAGGTGATTTTCAATCTCCTTTTGAAGAATGATGATGAGTATGAATAAGGTTTGTATTAGTGGAAGAGTGTGAATATGCTTGTGAAGAAGAAGATGAAGAAGATGGTGGAGGTTTGTCTCCATTCCCATTACCTCCTTTTCCATTACCTCCTCCCGAATAACCTTCTCCATTGGGAGGTTTGGAACTTTCTCCTTGCAACTTGCTATTCCTCTCTTCATAGAGGACCTTCACCATCTCTGTCATATCAAAGAAAGTCTTTCTTAAGGTCTTCTCACCTTCTATCATGTTAGGTTCTCCTTCATGAGACATGATCGCTGGAGTCTCAACTGTAACTTGAGGCTGAACTGGTGTTGGAGATTGTGGCAACCTTGCTCTTCTTCCCCTTTACCCAACTTCAGGGCTTCCAACCAGCTTTCCTTCACCTCTTTTGAGTTTTAACCTTGTAAGCATGACACAAAAATAGAAAACAATTAAGTCCTTCTTTATACAAGCAAATCTAGTAAGCAAAAACCAGTTCTCTGATACCAACTTGATCTGAAATGGAGTAGACTAGTAATGTTGTGCTAATTCCCCATTCAAAATAAAACCCAAGATGCTTATCATTTTCTTCAAGTGCTTAAGGATTGACTATCTTTTCTAGAGAAGACCACTCTGATACTACTGATCTAGATCTTGGGGGGAGGCCCCCAAAATCTGAAAAATTGAACTGTCAGAAAAAGATGAGAACACACTGTAAACAAAACCACCAAGAAACTTTTTATTACAATACAGAATAATTGTAAAAGCTACATTGTAGCGGACAATTTGTCCTTTTATAAAATGTAACTTGTTACTTATAGCCTTTTTTAGTTACAATATGATAGGTAAATTCCATTGGTGGATAAATATCGTGGGTGGATGTCACTTACAATACCATGGGTGCATGGATACCATGGGTGCATGGATACCATGGGTGGATGTCACTTACAATACCATGGGTAAATTCCATGTGTGGGTAAATACCATGGGTGGATGTCACTTACAATACCATGGGTAAATTCCATGTGTGGGTAAATACCATGGGTGGATGCCACTTTCCATTTAGATCATTCCTCCCTCCTTAAGAATCAATGGTCTCCATTGATTGAATCTCCCTCCTGAGAAGCCTTTGTTGAATATGAAGGGCCACTGAAGAGAATGGTTTTGTGTGGTTAACCCATAATCATGATGAACGAAGATCCAAGGATAGAGATACCCTGTAATGCTTGTGACCAACTGTGATACTAACAATGTGCGGCCTAGAAAATGGACTTTGATGAAGCGTGGGTTTGTGGATGACCCATAACCATGACAAATGAAGATCCGAGGATAGAGATACCTTGTAATGTTTGTGACCAACTGTGATACTAACATTTTTCAGCCTAGCAAATGGACTTCGTTGACGAGGGTTTTGTGTGATTGACCCATAACCTTGGGTTTATGGGTGACCCAAAAGTGTGATTCTTGTCAGTCTAATTGGTAAAAGTATGGTGGCTTGTTTGGTAGATTCTCATATCCAATGAGATGTTGTAAAATATTCTTTCACAATTTTTTTTTCTAGCAACAAACCTCTTGTTGCAACTTTGCTGATAACTTATACTACAGGTGATGAAATCAAATTTTGTGAAAGACCATTTGAGTTATTGAAGATATATTTCCATTGATATAAGACATTTTAACTTTGACAACTTGTGGAGTGAGAAAATGATTCCTGAAACTCATGGTATGTGCAGCCACACAACGGTCTAGACATATGTAACTTCAATTGCTCATATCTCTCAAACAAGGAAATGAAATCAATTTCCATTAAAAAACCCATTGAGATCAAAAAATAATTTCAAATGAGATATTTTGAACCTTCTAAAATTATTTGTGGAGATCTTGGCACTTGCAAGAAGTTTGATGAAGATTGTTGCTTTATGTTTCATTCATCATTTTGCTCCAAACCCTCATTCCCATGGAGCCATAACCTGCTCTGAAAACACTTATCCAAATTTATGAAGGAACAAAATACAATATAGATATAAACATAAACACAAATATGCAGCAAAAATAAATCTTCATTTCATTAATATCTAAGAACTGAAGGATGCTTACATACAGAACCGAAGTAAACTATCTTGGGCAATGGTAGCTTATCTCTAAGAAGAGATGTGGCAACTGCATGCCTTTGAATTGTGTTACAACGAGGCTCAAGGGAATTTTTATTATTGAACAACAAAAGAAAATCCTAAGCAACAAAAACCATAGGATATGTAACACCAAGATTTCGTGGGCCCCATTGGGGTTAGTTGGACAACCAACTTCTCGGGGTCATAACTTGGTCATATGATCTCTGTTTGTTGCGTACGGTGCCTTGTTATAAAGGTCTCTCCAAGTACTACAATATTTGCAATGAACCCTGCCATTACTATGGGCCTACTTCAAACCTCAAAAAAACACCGTTTAGGGGATCAAAGCAACCCCAGAAGATCAGGACCTGAAAAACTGCTAAAAATAGTAAATTATGCTATAATCAAGGAAATTAATGAAGCCAGCTGGAGGTCCAAGTGGAATAGGCAGGTGGCCACCAATATCCACCTGGATCACCTCTCAAATTTGAATATTAGGAGTATATGTTCTATTTTTATATATAAGAATCCTATCATCACCCAACTGATAGCCTTCATATCGCTTTTCTAAGTTTTGCTGTTGTAATCAATTTTTCACTTGAATGTAGTATTCATATTTAGCAATGAAATCAATGACTTCATATTCAAATATGATGGTGAATTCTAACATCCACAACATGCATTCTCATGTTAGGTGCATTAGTAACTTTATTTTCATTTCCTTTTATGTGTTTCATTGGAAAAACAAATTCACACAGAAATTCTAGCCATCTGGCTTGCCTATCATTTAAGCTTGGTTGCTCAAACATATATTTTAGGCAATCATGATCAATTCTAATCTCAAATATATTTCTTATTAAATAGTGCCTCCACATTTAAAACCATGCACTATTGTAACAAGTTATAAGCCATGAGTGACATAATTTTTCTCATGCAATTTCAATTTTCGTGACTCACAACATACCACATTATCGCTCTATATAAGAACATTAATTCCTTCTCTACAAACATTTATGAACATAACAAAATCCTTTTCTATATCTGTTATCTTCAAAATTGGAGTACTAGTAAGATTTTTTTTCAACAGTTGAAAACGTTCCTCACATTCTCATGTCCATTAAAACTTGTTCTCCTTCTTTTGCAAAGAAGTAATTAGCTCCGCAATCTTGGAAAATCCTTCAATGAAACTTTTATAATAACTAGAAAGTCCATACCTTTATTACATTCCTTGGAATTGGCCAATTCATTATAGCCTCAACATTTTTTGTTCCATAGATTTTCCTTCTTTTGCAATAATGTGACCCAACTAATGAACATGCTTCTTGTAAAAATTACATTTGCTTATTTTTGTTTATAGTTTATGATCTCATGACACTTGCAAAACCATCCTCAAATGTTCCTCATGCTCTTCTTCATTCTTAGAACAAATAACAATATCATCTAGAAAAGCACGCACACATTTATCTAAGTAATTGTTGAAAATAATATTCATAAAGACACATGAAAGTAGAAGGTGCATTAGTGAGACCAAATGGCCCACTATGAATTTACAAATTCATAGTGACTCATATCTTGTTCTAATTTAAAGGTTGTCTCATGAATTTCTTCATCCTTAGTTCTTACTTGATGATAACTAGACCTCAAATAAAATTTTCCTCTCATTTGGTCAAATAAGTCATCAATTCAAGGTAATGGACACTTGTTCTTCATATGACTTTACTCAATTTATTATAATTAATACATAACTTGAGAGTTCCATCCTTCCTTTTCACAAATAAGATAGGTGCCCCACATTGAGTTACAATTGGTTGAATGCATTTCTTTTCCAATAGTTCTTGTAATTGCAATTCCAACTCCATTAATTCTAGGGTACTCAATCTACAAGGAGTTTTGGACGCTTGTGTAGCTCCAAGCACAAGATCAATTATGAAATAAATATCCCTTTTCAGAGGAAGTCCTAACACTTCATAAGGAAACACATCATTGAAATCTTGCAAGACAATATAGTCTTCAGTTGTGAACCTTTATCTTCTATCACATCTGACGTATGAGCTATATATAATTGACAACCTTTTCTAAAACATGTCTTCAACTACAAGGTTGGAATTTTCTTAAGATAATTTTCCTTTGACATGTCCATTACTATCCTTAGGTTTCTATCTTCATTAATGCACTTAAAATACTTATTGTAGAAATAAAGTTTAACTCAATGTGATTCCAACCTATACATTCCAATGATGACATCATAAAAACCATGAGGAAACATATTCATATTTTCCAATGTGAAGATTCCATTAAGATCTAATGGACATCTCTCCACCACTTCACTAATCTTTCTCTTGGTTCTAGTGGTTAACTAGACAAACCATGACTTATTATGCTTGTAGTTCTAAAAGCACAAGTTTCAACAATTTTATGAGTAAAATAATTATGTATATATCTAGGATCAATGAAAATGGAAATAGATTACTCAACAATATTACCTTCAACCTCAACCATAGTTGATTGGTGATCTTCTTGTGGTCTTCTAGTGAAGCACATATCCTAGCAATAGCCCTTGCTACATCCTTTATGATTGTAGCTTCCTGAATGTTATGAACATTCCTGACACTCCCATTTCAATGTGGATAATTTATGAGAAAATGATCTTCTCCACACGCCCAATCTTGAATAGGCTCACTTGGCTTCTCTCCTACCAACTTGGTTTTCTTATTTTCACCTTCAATTGCTTGCTTCTACTGTTTTTTATAATGGGGAGACTTGAACCCTTTCTTTCTTTGATCGAGCTTATCCCTCTTTGTAATATTCCTAATTAGCCATGGCTAATTGGAATATTCGATTTTTCTCAATTTTGCCTTCTATAGTTATTAATAAATAATAAAAAAAAAGTGAGGAAAGGGGGACATAACTCACTTTATGGATAAAGTCACTCCCTAGTAGCACACCGTTGTAACTTAAAAGCGGAGCCAAGGGGGCCCAAGGACCACGTAGAGAAGGGGCCCACATAGACACTTGGAGGGACTGCGCAGATGAGAAGGAACATGTGGCAAGAGAGAGGCTGTGTTGGAGGAGGTGGCTTTAGGGTTTTGAGAGAGGCCAATGCTATAAAGGAGAGAGGAGCCTCCTCGTTTTGATCATTGGATTATGTTGCATTTGAGCTAGTCACTTCGACTTAGAGCACGTTGGTTGTTTAGCTTGTCTGCAACACTGTTTAGTGCATCGAGTGTCTCCGTTCGGAGATCTCACCCTTAGCCTCGGGGTATTTCGAGTGCCTGCTTGAGAAAGGTAGTTCCATTAGTATTTTGCAGGAGGAGCGATTTCTGGAGTTGAGGAGGAGCTGAGTATTTTCGATCACTGCGCAGTCTTGAGAGGGGAG
This sequence comes from Pinus tabuliformis, assembly GCA_031772625.1. NCBI lineage: Eukaryota > Viridiplantae > Streptophyta > Pinopsida > Pinales > Pinaceae > Pinus > Pinus tabuliformis. The sequence goes on from CM062818.1 coordinate 1,214,964,785, forward strand.
GACGCAGTTCTTTTGGGTAGGAGCTCCGAATTGGTTTTTTGTGGAGGATTTGAGTTGGGAGGTTGAGAAAGGGATCAACCCTTGCATATTGGAGGATTTTGGCAGAGTTTCAGGTAGATTTTTGGAGGTTTTTCTTTAGGAGCAATGCAAAGCCTTGAGGGATTGCGTAGATCCCCAAGAGGGTGATTTTCGGGGGTCAACAATTTTAGAAAAGCTTTTTGGGCTTTTCTGGGTTTATTGAGCAGAGGCTGATTCTAGAGTTTCAACATTTTCTGAGGAGGGGAACAGCCCCAAATCTTCATTTGATTCTAGTAGTAGCAGCAGCACAACAGTTCTCCAGCAGTTTGGATGTAGTTCATAGAGATTCCATTTCTTTACCATTCTGAGTGTATTTCTTCACTTGCCTTATGCAAGTCGAGGTGCTATCCTTTTGATCACCTCTTGTACTCTTTCCATTACTCAGTATAATAAAATGGCTTAGCATTTCTCTCTGCATTTGCTGAGTATCTGCTTATTTTATATGTATACATTATTGTATGTTGCACTATTGTTATTTCTCTAGTTGGAGTTTGCTTGTATTTAAGGGATATCTCTGGTAAGGGATATTACAGTGGTATCAGAGCATAGATCTGGCTCAGCCTATGGAGCTAGATGTCTATGACACCAAGGGAGAAGCCCTATATCTGTTACAGAGGTAGGAAATACAGAGATATTGAGCGTAGGTTGGTGAACACCTACGGAGAAGGAGACTGTGTTTGGGTGGTGGACACAGAACAAGAGGAGCCTGTGATGAACATAGAACAGGAGGAGCCTGAGGTGGACGCAGAGCAGGAGGATCCAATGGCAGACGATGATGGGAAGAAATTTGCGGACATGCTCCTCAAATCAGTGCAGGATCTGTCGAGGCAGATCGAGGTGATGGGGCAAATATTCACGGCGGTGGAGGCTAGACAGCGTGAGAGCCCATGGGTTTTCCAGGTTGGAGAGGGATGGGGTGCATCTCACCATTTTCCAGAGCAGGGTGCCACTCAGCGTGATACTACTTAGCAGGTGGCCTCACATGCCCTTATATGCTCTACCATGCCCACTTTCCTAGAAACAGACACCGGGGCCAGAGCATAGCAAGAGGCAGAGCCCGGTCATATGGGCGATTATTTTGTGGTGTACCAGGCCTATGGGCAGAAGTTCAGGGATGCTCTCTCATTCAGAGACTTTGTTCAGCTCCAGCGGGATAGTAGACCCTGCGACCATCATGGAGGATACCGGCATTATCATGATGGAGACACCCACCGTACAACTAGTAGATTTCACTTGCCTACGTTTGATGGTTCCTCAAATAGTTCGACAAAGTCTTGGGTGGAGAAGCTGGACATTTATTTCCATCTTAACCAGATTTCAAAGACAGAGGCCATCAAGATGGCGACATTACATTTGGATGGTGAGGCCCAGGACTGGTGGTTCCATGGGTTGGTTACACTCGGACACTCCACAGTGACGACATATGCCGAGTTCACCAGGAGACTGATGGAGAGGTTTGACCGGAGGGATCCGAAACAACACTTTGTTGAGTTGACGAGGCTCAAATAGACCGGGAACCCAGAGACTTACATTGCAGACTTCTTGAGGATTTCAGTGATGGTGCCAGATCAATCTGCGACATGCAGGATCTACATGTTTGTTGAGGGGTTAGCAGAGCCACTTCGGGGTCTAGTCAGATCCACTAGACCAGCCACACTCCAGGATGCTATTAGCAGGACCCAGGACTTACAGGATGCTTTACCTAGGACCTGGACACCTTACCCCCAGAGACAGGCCTTCCAGCCTAAGGGGAAGGATGTGAGGAATCCGCCTCCAAAGGGGAATCCAGGACGAGCACAGATTGATGATGATGCCAGGAGGGAGTTGAAGAAGAAGCAGTTGTGCTTTACCTATCAGGAGCCGTGGGCACCAGGACATAGATGTGCTGCTGGCAAAGCACATTTTATTGAAGTCTTCTCTGAGAGCAGCAGGGAAGAGGATCAGGAGGATGATGTGGAGGTAGGAGATAGTCATGCCACACAGGATCCTTTTCCACCTCGACCACCACCAGCAGGTGGTGCCGCCTTTGCACCTACCAGAGGGGCCCTTGTAGCATTGCGAGGAGTTCCCAAGTATCTGACGCTGCGCGTACGGGGGACAATACGTGGCCAGCGAGTATGAGTTTTGGTTGACAGTGGGGTAACCCACAACTTCATCGATGCACAGATGGTTGAGTGGAGAGGTATACATACAAAGAGCTTCGATGGCTTTTAGGTTTTGGTCCTAGGAGATCAGACCATGGTATGTGCTCGTTATGTTCCAGAGTTATCAGTGACGATGGGCACCTACACACTGATTGACAACTTTTTCGTGTTCGATATTCTGGACACCTACATGATACTGGGTGTTTAGTGGCTTATCACTCTAGGGAAGGTCACGATAGATTGGAAGGCCCTAGAGATGGAGTGGGATGATGAGAAGATAGGGAGGCATGAGAAGATACGGGGACAACACACATATCCGCCTCAGACTATTTTGGCTCATCGGATGGAGACAGTCTTCCGGAAGGGAGAGGTAGAGTGGGCAGTGGAGTTGCGTGCATCAGAGGCAGGGACTACAGGGCAGATGGTGCACCCAGAGATACAGTCCATCCTTGACCAGTATGCCACAGTGTTTGGGGAGATTCCGCCGGGACAACCACCGGACTGGGGGTTTGAGCACACCATTGAGCTTGAGCAGGGCATACAGGCAGTGATTACTACCCCCTATAGGCATCCCAAGGCCTATCGGGATAAGATTGAGCGGGCCATTTAGGAGTTGCTGGCTCTTGGGCACATTTGGCCGAGCACAAGTCCTTTTGCTTCTTCCGTGGTGTTGGTGAAGAAGAAGGACGACACATTGAGGATGTGCATTGACTACAGGGCCCTGAACAAGAAGACCCTGAAGAAAAGGTACCCCATACCCAAGATTGATGAGTTGATGGATGAGTTGAGAGGAGCATAGTTCTTCTCAAAGATCGATTTGAGATTTTGGTACCATCAGATTCGCGTGAGGGAGCAGGACATTCCCAAGACCGCCTTCAGGTGTCACTATGGGCACTTTGAGTTTTTGGTGATTCCCTTCGGGCTAACCAATGCCCTAGCGACAATCCAATCCTGCATGAATCACATCTTCTGCAATCACTTAAGGAAGTTTGTGTTGGTGTTCTTTGATGACATTCTCATTTACAGCAGGACTTGGGAGGAGCATCTCCAGCACATTGAGACAGTGTTGCGCATCTTGGAGGAGTAGCAGTTCTATGCCAAGCTCTCCAAGTGTGAGTTTGGGTTGATGGAGATGTTGTACTTGGGACACATCATAGGGGTGGATGGAGTGAAAGTCCACGAGGAGAAGATCAGGGCCATCAGAGATTGGCCAAAGCCGAGGAATGTGATAGAACTCCGGGGATTCATTGGTATTTGTACTTACTACCAGAAGTTCGTCAAGAGTTTCTCAGAGCTTGCTGCAGCCCTGACAGATTTGACGAGGAAAGGGGCATTCAGTTGGTCAGATACAACGCAGCGAGCCTTTGACAGGCTCAAGGAGGTTATGAGCAGCTGTCCAATGCTTGTATTGCTGGATTTTCGCAGCCATTTGTTTTGGAGTGTGATGCGTCGGGAGAGGGGATCGGTGCAGTGTTGATGTAGGGAGGTCACCCTATAGCCTTTGAGAGCCGGAAGCTCCTTCCACATGAGAGGTTGTATTCTATATACGACAAGGATATGCTGTCCATTATGCATGCATTGGCCAAATTCCGACAGTATTTAGTGGGTAACAAGTTCAGGGTGAGGATTGATCACAACAGCCTCAGGTTCTTTTTGGAGCAGAAACAGCTACAGGAGAGGCAACAGAAGTGGATCAATAAGATCCAAGCATATGACTTTGACATTAAGTATGTCAAGGGTAAGAACAACGTGGTAGCAAATGCCCTTTTACGTAGACCAGCCACATTGTCTCTTATGAGCTTGGACACAGACTGGAGGGCTCGACTCTTAGTAGAGTACTCCAAGGATAGATTTGCATGTGAGATTCTAGATGGGCAGGTGGCGGACGACAGGTACAGGGTGATCGATGAAATCATCTACTATAGGGACTAAATCTTCTTGACCGAGGGATCTCAGCTCAAGAAGAAGATACTTCAGGCATCACATGATTCACCATTGGCCAGCCATTAGGGGTTTACCAAAACCTGCAGGGCCATTAGAGGGAGGTTCTCATGGAAGGGCCTCAAGGAGGACATACTCCAGCATATCTGGGAGTGTGATGTTTGCCAAAAGAACAAGGGGGAGATGAGCCATCCCACAGGATTATTGCAACCTCTTCCCATTTCGGAGGGGAAATGGGAGAGTATTTCGATGGACTTCATCATAGGGTTGCCCATGGTGCAGGGCAAGGATTGTATCTTTGTCATCGTTGATCGACTGACAAAGTACGCACATTTTTTCGCCATATCCACACACTACACAGCAGCACAGGTGGCCGAGCTATTCTTCAGAGAGGTCTTCAGGCTACATGATCTTCCTAAGACCATCATCAGTGAAAGGGATAGTCGTTTCATGGGCAGGTTTTGGCAGGAGCTTTTCCGGTTGGTGGGGACGGAGTTGACACCGAGTACCAATTATCACCCACAGACGGACGGGCAGACGGAGATAGTTAACAAGTGGCTGGAGGGCTACTTGTGTAACTATGTTAGTGGGCAGCAGCGAGCATGGCTGAAGTGGCTGCATCTGAGGGAGTACTACTACAACACTACATATCACATGTCCATTGGTATGTCACCATTCTATGCTTTGTATGGATATCATCCTTTATCTTTTGTTGACGCGATGTTTGGTGCTAGCAAGGCTCCGAGAGCCAAGATTTGGATCCAAGAGAGTTAGGATATCCTCCGAGCTCTCAAGGATAATATGGCTACAACGCAGAACCAGTAGAAGCTGTATGCTGACAGGGGTCGGGTGGAGAGACAGTTTGAGGTAGGGGACTTGGTCTACCTACAATTATAGCCATACCGACAGTTGTCACTGAAGCAGAAGGGAGTTGATAAGCTCAAGCCCGCTTTTATGGGCCATACAGGGTGATACGTAGGATTGGACATGTTGCGTATGAATTGGAGCTGCCCCAAGGCAACAAGATTCATAGCATTTTTCATGTATCATGCCCGAAGAAGGCATTGGGGTAGTAGGTGATAGTGACAAATGAGCTACCACCCATGGATGGTGAGGGGAATTTGGTGTTGCAGCCAGAGGCTATTATTGATACCAGGGACAGGCAGCTATGGAGCAGGACGGTCCGGGAATTCTTGGTGAGGTGGAAGAATTTACCGGATGAGGATGCCACTTGGGAGAGTGAGAAAATTTTGCAGCATCCATCACTTCAGTTGCTTAAGGACAAGCAACATTTTGCCGGGGGAGACTGTAATATTCCTAATTAGCCATGGCTAATTGGAATATTCGATTTTGCTCAATTTTGCCTTCTATAGTTATTAATAAATAATAATAAAAAGTCAGGAAAGGGGGACATAACTCACTTTATTAATAAAGTCACTCCCTAGTAGCACAACGTTGTAACTTAAAAGGGGAGCCAAGGGGGCCCAAGGACCACGTAGAGAAGGGGCCCACGTAGACACTTGGAGGGACTGCGCAGATGAGAAGGAACACGTGGCAAGAGAGAGGCTACGTTGGAGGAGGTGGCCTTAGGGTTTTGAGAGAGGCCAACGCTATAAAGGAGAGAGGAGCCTCCTCATTTTGATCATTGGATTATGTTGCATTTGAGCTAGTCACTTCGACTTAGAGCACACTGGCTGTTTAGCCTATCTGCAGCACTGTTTAGTGCATTGAGTGTCTCCATTCGGAGATCTCACCCTTAGCCCCGGGGGACTTCGAGTGCCTACTCGGGAAAGGTAGTTCCATCAGTATTTGCAGGAGGAGCGATTTCTTGAGTTGAGGAGGTGCTGAGTATTTTCGATGACTACACAGTCTTGAGAGGGGAGGACGCAATTCTTTTGGGTAGGAGCTCTGGATTGGGTTTTTGTGGAGGATTTGAGCTGGGAGATTGAGTAAGGATCAACCCTTGCATATTGGAGGATTTTGGTAGAGTTTCGGGTAGAGTTTTGGAGGTTTTTCTTCAGGAGCAGCGCAGAGCGCCTCGAGGGATTGCGTAGATCCCCAAGAGGGTGATTTTCGGGGGTCAGTAATTTTAGAAAAGCTTTCTGGGATTTTCTAGGTTTATTGAGCAGAGGCTAATTCCAGAGTTTTAGCATTTTCTGAGGATGGAAACAACCCCAAATCTTCATTTGATTCCAGCAGTAGCAACAGCACAACAATTCTCCGGCAGTTTGGACACATTTCAGAGAGAGGCCATTTCTTTACCATTCCGACTGTATTTCTTCACTTTCCTTGTGCAAGTCGAGGTGCTATTTCTGATCACCTCTTGTACTCTTTCCATTACTCAGTATAATAAAATGGCTTAGCATTTCTCTCTACATTTCTTGAGTATCTGCTTATTTTCTATGTGTACATTATTGTATGTTGCACTATTGTTATTTCTTTGGTTGGAGTTTGCTTGTATTTGAGGGATATCTCTAGTAAGGGATATTACACTCTTCTTTTCCTTCCACATCTTATATATTTCTAACACTTTTTTCTTTATCATAACGTTACTTAGCCTTTGTAACCGCCTCATCTAGAGTTTGAGGTTCATAAAACTCAATTATCTCTTTATAGGATTGATGTAACCCACTTAGAAGATGTTGGATCTTTACCTTTTCATCTCTAATGTACTTAACATACATTAGTAACTCCAAAAAATTATTTTATACTCATCCAATATCATTTTCCCCAACTTTCACTTGTGGAACTCATTGAATTTATCATCATAGTATCTATCAAAGAGATGCTTTTTTATTTTCTAGTTTATGTGATTCCTAAGATGACTACAAAACTAACTTGTGGATTGAGTAGCTGCAACCCAGAGGCATCTAATATGTCAAAATCACCCAGGGATCGCACTCAGCCTAGGCCACACCATCCCTTAGCATGGTTGGATTTTTTCCACAAAGTTTCAAACTAGTGACCTTTACACCATGGAATGCCTTAACAAAACACCCTATCACCATATCTTCTATGCCCCATGGGATCTATCAAAGAGATACCTTTACTTAAATTACTTCTTAAACTACTTCCAAACAATATTTCCTTCATTGATTTTCTTAACTTGCCTAAGAAGCTCCCACCAAATTGGTGCTCTACCATTTAAATTTGAATATGGCTATTCTAACCTTCATATTATGAGAGTAATGATGGAATTGGAAATACTTTCTTATTCCAAGAAGCCAAATCTCATATTTTGTCCAAATTTTACTTCACCATCAAATGTAGGGGGTTTTTCCTTTTAGAATCCTCCAAGTAAGTTAACTCTAAAATGATTCCTCCTCTTCTTCGTATGAGAAGAAGATTTGAATTGTTAAATGAGTCATGAAAGTTAGATGTATGATTATAAGATAAATTTGATGGTGTATATGTCCCATCTTCTTGTACTATGGGATGTCGTGTTATAATGACTCTTGGAGCTATTCCTATTCCCAATGGCATTGTTTGAATTTTGTCCATGATGCAATTTCCTCTCCATGCCTAACTTTAGAGCATGGATACATTCAACTATTAAGTATCCTAAGATTTAAGCATCATTTCATTGCCTTTTCTACATCTTTGTAACTCCACCTTTAGACTTCTCATAGACTATAATATCAGGCAAAGACACTTGATTCCTACATCCATTAGAATATGTATCTACAATTACATCTTGCATTTTTCACCCATTACATTTGTTTCAAATTCATAAAGGTCTCATGCATCATCCATGATGATAGTTTTGTTGGTCCAACTATTGATCCTGAATATTGTCATTAAAAAGCCACATAAACTTTCTTTGTTTCGACCATTTTCACCTCCTTTTTCCTCACTTTTGTGTATTTTGCTGACACTTTTCTCCAATAAAGATACATAAACCTGAATACAAATATATATACTATTTTATTTTAATTTTGTATATCTTTAGTCTCTAACAAATTTTGAATATAGAGTTACTCACTTGGTTTAAAATTATTAAAGTTAAATAGTGGTGAATTTCTAGAAGAAAAAAGGTCTTATCTCTAGTTTTAACTCTAGTTCAAGTCTGAACTTTGTAATTAGAGTTCAAGAGAGCTTCCTTTCTATTAGTATATATTCCTAAAATTCCTTATTTTAGGACTTTATTTATCCGTTTCGGATAGTGGAGTAATACAACATTGACAACAAGGATCTCTTTGAGTTTAGAAGAATCTTGAGGAAACATAAGGAAGGAATTCACTTCAAGGAAAAAAAAATATCTTGCTAATTACTTCAAAGATCAATGTGTTGTAACACCACCACATATCATAATGCCAACATCATGAACATGTGATTCACTAGAAATAAAGAATATGTCTTCTTGAAGCTTAATGTAACACGGTGAAGATTTTGGTTTTGTAACCCTAGTATTTCTTCCAATTCCAAAGCCAAATAAAAATAGAGTGCTTCCATAAAATCGAGGTTCCTACCTTTTTCTAAGTTTTCAATCATCTTACGAAGCACCTATTTCAACACCAATTGATTGAATGTTAAAAAGGGAAGTATACCTTTAGCCTCTAACAACTAGGTCTCTGACAACTCAGTACATGTTAATTTCAAGGAGGAAGATACAATCCACTAGCTTAAGGAACCAATGGACATTGGACAGTAACGCTCCTCTACCTTTGATGCGAGACAATAAAAAGCAAATAACAATTAGGTCCTTCATTAAATTTTATGTATTTTAAAGTTAGAAGACACTAGGGGAATATTGTGGGAAGATCGCAAGTAAGAACATTTGGAATGTTCTCCATTTAGTGTATTAAATTAGTTTTTGTAATGATTGAGGAATCCCTAATTTAGCAATTTTAGAAGCTTTCAAGAATTGATGTAGACAATAAAAAACAAATAACAATTAGGTCCTTCATTAAATTTTATGTATCTTAAAGTTAGAAGACACTAGGGGAATATTGTGGGAAGATCGCAAGTAAGAACATTTGGAATGTTCTCCATTTAGTGTATTAAATTAGTTTTTGTAATGATTGAGGAATCCCTAATTTAGCAATTTTAGAAGCTTTCAAGAGTTGATGTAAGTGTTGTTAGCTATGCTATAGACTTATTATTCTACTTAAAAAAAAAAGAAAAAGAAAAAAGGGAAAAAAGAAGAAGACAGTGACATTAAGCACGTTGATTAAACATTTGCTTTATTATTTTTTTTTCTTTTTTTACTATGGTGAATCGATAACTCGTTGGAGTAATTTATGCAAGACCCTAGTGGCTGCCACTATAATGCCAAGAGTATATCCAACAACCCGTAAGCTAGATATACTAGGAATTTATGACTTAGCAAGATTCGAGACTCCACAAGGGTGGGAGAGCCTACTCCTTGAGCCTTATCACAAAGGGCCAAATATGCCCCCCCCCCGCCCCCCCCCCCCCCCCCCCCCCGCACCCCCCATCATGGGATTTGAAACTAGATGGAGGGGATAACATCCCATTATGCCAACCACTTGGTTGTACCACGAGGGGACTTGTTTGATTCTTAATACTCTAATTTAAAGCCATGGTCAAGCGAGACACCTAATTGGTGTATGAGCCCCCCTTGTTTGTAGGACAAGGGACCCACCTCCACACAATGATTTGATTACTAATGTTTATGGTGGTTTGTCTTGGTTTGGTAGGTTGAGTGGTTGGGAACATAGTTTGTTCTCCTATTCACTCAAGTTCAATTCCAAGGAACATCTCAACTCATGCTATATTAAGCCTTGCCCAAATTACTCTTAAGTGTTATCAATTTACAATGATTAAAAAATGATTCACAATAATTAACAAAAATGTACATACTCCAACCCTCTATATTTAAAAAAAGAATGATTTAAATTAATTAATTCAAAAAATATTTAAAATATAAGTTTTGTAAAATGCATTTTGTAATTTAATATAAACTATAGAATATATGTTTTCACATAATTTTAAACAATATTAAAATAAATAATAAAAATATTCCAAAAAAATTATATTATTTTTTAATTTTTAAATACTAATTTTTCTATAATTTAATATAGTTAATTTATTCAATATTTTTTTGAACCTATTAAATATTTACCATATATTTTTTAATAAACCGGTATAAAATTTTCAAAATATTAATTTAAGAGTCTCTTTCATTTATTAGATTTGGAATGCAGGACGTTTACGAAGAAATGCTTTAATGGTACTTTATTACTTTTTATTCAACATTTTTAATGCATTTTAAACTGAAATTTATTAAACATATAAAGAATTACATTTCTTAAAATATAGGTGTTTTTACTTATTTAATTTTATTTCATATATTATTTTTTTTATATTAAATTTAAATTTAACATAAATATAAATTTATTTACTAAATCATTCTATTGAGTGTGTCTGAAACATTTTTTAGTTCCAATGTTATGTTAGGTAAACATTTAGTTTAGATCAAAATAAAATAAAAATATTTCTATGTTAAAATAAAAATTTTAGATTAATTTTTTTTAATGAAATTAAGTAAATTTGAAATAAAAATAAAAATAACATTATGTTAAAATATAATTTTTACATTATTATTTTTTAAATTTTTTTGGGTGGTTAAAGTAGAGTTTATTTAATAAGATTTATGAGAATACCAAGTGGAATATAGCCTATTTAAAGAGCGAATTAAATCAACTCATGTAGAAAAAATTATAAATGAATGAATGATATTTTAATGTCTACCAGAGTAAAGATAGTCTATGGGACTACCAACCTCTTTTTTTTTTGCCTTTTGCAATTCAATCTTTTTCTTACTCAAATTGATGATGAGTATCCAACCTTCTAACAGTGCCCTCACTGAAAAAAGACAATGCCAAGTAATTGATGCTAACATATAACTGTCCCTGAAAGCATCACATTCCAAAATGAAATGCTTTCCCAATTCCACTGCCTCAGAAGTGCAAAAAGTACACACCTGTTCTTCCCAAGCTTCTTTAGGTCTCTTCCACCGGTCCCGTTTCACATCGAAAATGATGTGAGTTAGTTCTTAATTGAGCAATACAAATCTTTGCTCTCCCTGAAATGCTAGCTCCAATACACTCTTTTTGTTGGAGATCACAAGTGGGATTGAATACCTGCACATAATACTTTTTTCTACCCAACTCTCTTCCCCATATATACTTACGAAACTTCTCCATAACAATTTTTTTTTAATTCCTTATTATTTGTGTTGAAGTAAATATTTCATTTTTGTTTCCATTTATGGTTTTGTCTTATACGGGAAAAAAAATTAAAAAGACCATATCCAGACAAAATTGATCTCTTAAAATAAATCTAGACTCGCATAAATATCAGTCAATTGTCCACTTTTTGTCTCATACAGAGAAAAAAAATTAAAACAGCATATGCAGAAAAAATGATCTCTTAAGATAAATCTAGGTTCATATAAATATCAGTCCAATTGTCCACTTTTGTCTCAGTATGCTCGGATCTTGTCATTCGAAAAAAATAAGAAAAATCTACTTAAATCCTATCTTCAAAGTACCATTTTTTACCATTTGGGATGGATCGACTCTTTAATTAATGAATCACAATCACTTATCGCAGTCAACCTAAATTCCATGAATAGCCGCCCTAAATTTCTTTGATTGCAGGATAAGCTGGTGCTGGGATTAATGAACATTCATGTAAACGTATACGTCCAAAGATGAGATAAGGTTTCAGAAAAACCATTTGAATAAATATGAAAATTAGATATCGAGTTACGGAAGTATCTAGTTTGTGTGGATATGTGGACGGTAGCGTGGACGAGTGAATGAAGCCGTGAATAACCCAAGTGAAGAAGACCCAGCCCAGAGTTTACACATTTCATCAGTACGTTGGAATTAATTCAACTTCTTGCTTCTCCATCGTCTCTGTAATCTGAATTCTTTTGTATCCCAGCTCTTTTTACGTCACCTAATTGTAACAGAATTGCACACAGGTACTTGAAATCCCCCCTTGTCTAATTTAATTAATGTTTCACATAAAACATTGAGCATACATTTGGGCGGTTTTTTCAGTGATTTTAGTTTTGGTTAGAAACAATTACTCTGTGATTAGATTATAATAGAGTACACTAGTTCGGCTCATAGGACTGACTATGGTGTAATCGTGTAGAAAAGACGATGGAATTGCTTCGGAAAATATGGAAATGGTTATGTCCAAAATTCTGAATAAATGTGCGCGGGAATCGAAGTCCTTCAGAAAGAAGAGGAATATTACTGTGGAACTAAACCAGTGATATGTAATTCTAGCTGTGGGTCGGTTCATAGGACTGACAATGCTGTAATCGTGTAGTAAGGACCACGGAATTGCAAATTCTAAATAAATATACTTGGGAGTTGAAGCCCCTCAATTAGGAATTTTAGTGTGGAACAGAAGAACCGACATGCAATTGTAGAATTGAAGCCCCTCAAATAGGAATTTTAGTGTGGAACAGAAGAACCGATATGCAATTGTAGAATTATAGCCTGAAACTGAACCACTTTGGTACAGGTAATGAATGCATTATAAACCACCTTCCTCTCACTATTGGTATGTGTGTGGATACTCAGAACATATACACTAGCCAGCTTCCAGATTGACAAAACTTTTGGCGTAGGTAATGTGTTACAAACGATCTTCGTCTAACCATTGTTATGTATGTGGGATTATTCACAACATATGCACCCTACAACAATATTAATGTACACACAATTTTAGAATTAGAGTATCAATGTAGAATGAAGCCCTGAAACAAGGATATGCCACTATAGCAAGATAGCTTGTAACACCAGCCTAGATCTATCTAACTCCGGATCTATCATGCGTTGATAGGGATCAAATCTCTCGAGGTCAAAACTTTCCTCAAGTTCTACACTCCAAAAAGAAGGTTTGCACATCGAGGATTTTGATCCCTCTCGGCGCATGATAGATCTAGAGTTAGATGGATCTAGGCTGGTTTATATGTTTTGTATGGTTATTTAGATTTTTATTTTGGCCTACATTAGTGAAAATTTCAACTTTGTGGATGGACAGACAAACTTACACATCTCGCACGTACTAGGCTGTAGAATGCGCCTCTTGGCATGACAATGAAACCACTGGTGGGGTTTGCACCCCAAAGGCAGCTTCTAGATTGACAAAGCTTCTGGTGCCAATAATGCCTTACACACCATCTCAAAGATTAATCCTGGTTGATAAGTTTAGCTAGATTGTTGGATCCCTTGCCTAGATTGAGCTTGAGGGTGATTTTTAGATTCTCTGGAGGATGATCCACCCTCCAGCTCCACTGATACATGGGTTGTCCTTGTGGGCTCCACCAAAGAATCTTCGAGCGCTTAATTTTTAGAGCACCCTGGGGGACTGATCTTTTGTATTGAGGATTTAGAATAGAAGCTCTCTAGTTTCCTATATAATAAACTAACTGGACTGGATTGCTTTCTTGGAAAAATTGATTCATTTCAGGGGCGAGGGCTTGGTCCTCGTCCTTGGAAGAGTTTATCCATATTTCAAGTGCATGACTTAAACCCATGCCTTCCAAGATATTCTATGGTTTAGCAGGCCTTTTGCTACATACCATACTACCTTGGGAAAATGATAATGAAGGAAAAGATGACTCATTGAACTTGGGCATTCTTCACATAGGGGCATCTTCTTGGACCTTTCCAACCTCTTCACTAGAGGTTATTGCAAGTTCAAATCAAACTAGCCATGCAAATACTTTAGCTTATGCAGGAGCATTAAATTTCCATATTTTTTGGCCACCATTTTGGGTCACATCTCTCTAGGATGATGTGTTGTGCAGAGTAATTGAGCTTTATTGAGTACTAACCATGTTTGAGATTACATCCCCAAAGTAATATGTCCTCCTCTCTTAGCTTGGTACTCGTTTAAATTGAATAGGCTGTGAATTCATTCCTTTAAATTCACTTCCTTGAAAACCCAATATTATTGAATTCTAGACAAATTTGATCTAGAGTTGGATGGGCTAGTGGGACAACCACTTTAGAAAGGGTCATGTTGTGCTTGGTCATGTAGTGCATGCTATGGAGAGCTTTTTGTAGTTGCCTCGACATTTTGTAAATAGGATTATTCGTTGACTTCCAACCTAACTTTTGAGCCATCACCGATAATAGAGATACCTACTGTTTATGTTGAAAGAGGATATGAGGGGTTTCCAAAAGTTCGATCCACCACCATATTTTTTTATTGGGCCTTATAATATACTCTTCCAATGATAATAGCTTAATGTATTTTCCTTTTAAAATTTCCCGCCAAAGACCTTCCTTGGAGGTCAATTTCCATGTGCCTTTTGCTGCCAAGGCTTTTGCAAACAGGCCTAGATTTTTTAGGCCCCAGCCACCTAAGTCCTTTGGCTAGGAAAGTGATTCCAAGTAAACTAGGGGGATCCCACTTGTTTCTTTATTACCTCTCCATAGGTAGGAGAACCGACTTGTCTGATTTTGTTCAAGCACTACTTGGTGGTTCTGGTTAGGGATAGCTAGTAAACCAAGATGGAATAAATAAAAATCCTTACCAATACCATTTTTCCAACTACAGAGATCCACCTATGTGTTTATTGGTTATCCTTCTTGTTACCGCTCAAATTCGCAGGGGGTTCTAGAGGGGCACTTGCTAGGTTAAGAGCAACAATGTAGCTATAGCCCATTGTCACCATAGCGAAAGCTTCCTACTCTTTACGAACTTTCACCGATGGGAGGAGACCCGATATATAGAGAATCACTTATGAAGGATAGATCAACTAAGATAAGTGTGAAGTGATCTCGGGGACTCTTTCCTAGGGGAGGCTCAAGAATGAGACTTGCTTGCTTTTTAAGCAAGGTACAAAGCTGTCTAGGAGAAGGGGATGAGGATTTAAGGGCTAGGTTTAAGGAGTGTGAATTGTAAAGGAGCTTCCAAAGCCCTAAATCCTTATTGAACTTGGTTTCCCAAGTGGTTTTTGAAGAATTGACTTTTCAAAGGTATGGGACCACATGGGACCAAGTGGACCCAGGTTAGGTTAAGGGGAGGGAGTTTAGCAACCAATGATGATCTTAACCTGAACGAGGAAGGGGAAAGGACCAAAACAAGAGTTTACACTTAAAGGTGCCAAATTGATCCTATGAGGTACTAGCCTAGGGAACCCCAGGGCAAATTTCAGTCTTAGGGCTAGGGCTTGAGATATCTCGCAATCCCACCGTCAGAATTTCTTCAAATTTGGAGGAGACCTTGAGGACACACCAACGCAGTAGAGGCCAGGAGATCGAACTCTTTCTATAGATTCTTTGTTGGGAAAATGATGCCCTAGGTGGCCCAGTGTGGCTAGACCTAGAAAAGAGGGGGAAAAGGTGAAGAAAAAGAGTTTTTAAGGTGATCACCTTATGGTGGATTATGAGAATGGATCTTGTTTCTAGCTCAAGGAGGCTTTAAGGGCAACTTTGTTTAGCATTAGGGAAAAAAGAGAGTGACCTTAAAATGTTTATACTTCGATTGCAAATCAAGATAACTCCAATCTCTAGGAAAATTCGTTCAACAAAAATGGCCCATATATAGAGATATGATGTATAGAAACATAATTCCACAATGAAGTAGTAAATGCATGCAACAATTAGCCCTAAAATAACGAAAATCCCATGATCAATGTATGTGACAAAGTAAAAGAAAATAACATCAAATTGTACTTACATTTAAGAGAATATATCCAACCCTCAATACACTTGCCAATTAAGAAGCTCCAAGATAAGAAAATGCAATCCAAACATCAAAATTCATCCATGCTCCAATTTCGTACACTAAGAAGGAAATGCGAACTTCTCAAGAGAAAGAATGATCCAATCCAAGTGATAACGAGAAATGATCTCTCATCATTTGTATTTATACACTCCTAATGAATTTGATTTAGCTATTTGAGGCTACATTAACCCCTAAAATAAAAATGATGTGCAAATAACTAACTTTTGGTGACAAGCCCACCAAACTAACTCATAAACAAAATAACGAGCCTCTCAAGAGGTCGAATGATCAATAATACATATCGTTGGGTTCTCTAAGAAACCTGATGAAGTCCATAAGTGCCATAATGATAAATAGGACTTCCAAAAGTAATGGACAAGGGGTTGGCCAATGTTCTCCACATAATAAACCTGTGGTGCTCCCAATGGGTGTGAGAGCACACAAGTGACCTCACGGGTATCCAAGTAAGTCGAAGATGCCTGTAGACCATCTGTAAGGGCTCAGATGATGGTGTAGGTGATGCCACATCAGCATACAAGGCTTGGGTCATCTGCGAAGTGCATGGTACAACTGTGGGGCTAGCTAGGCAAAGGTGAACTAGGTGCATCTTCCTCGTCCAATAGGTGAATCTCGAGCAATCTCTGAACATCTCTAGGGATCCATGGAGTGTTGTTGTCTACTGTTGTGGAGGCCCATGGCTCTCAACACACAACCTATATATGCCAATGTAGCCCTCTAGAGGGTTAGGACCCCGTATAGGGAGACCAAAATCAAGATGGAGGCTACCTGCAATCTCGCATAAGATCCAATGCATCCCTTAGCCTTCTTGTACAACAAGTCATCAACGAAATCGAGTAAAAAAACTTACAAACCATGAACAACAGGTGGGGACTTCATAATAGCATGCCCTTCTAGTGTGGGCTTTGGCATGTGCTAATGTCTCCAAGCTTGGTTTCTACTTCTAAAGGGGATATTATGTCCAAGGTACATCCTTTCAAGGGTGGTGGCATGTGATAAAGAGATGAATGGAGTAGGGAATGAAAGGGGCAACCCTGGGTCACATGCTGGAACACACGGGTAGCTAATACAAGTGAAGCCTACACTTAGGTATAATGTATAGGAAGGAGCAATTGTAGTACATGAGGTGCCTCGACTTTGATTTTTCCACCCTTCTTTATATGCCTTTTACCTTTTATGATTTTTCTTTAATTGATTGCTCGGGGTTCAAGGGATAAGAGCATGATGTGTGAGATATGACAGTGGATACCCCCTTTAAGGTAGGGCGGTTCATTTTCCACCAGGGGTTGGGACAATCATGGGTTCCTGAATGATAAAGGAGACTCATTTAGGGCCTGTAGGAACCATTATGATGGGGTAGAGCTCATGTATTGGGTTTTGCCCACGTGCTAAATGTGTTTGTCCTGACCATCCTTTGCATTTTGTGGTACATTTTCTTGTTGAATGTGGCCAATTATGCTTTTACTTTTTTTTTTAGTTGCATCAACCTCCGGGGCATCATTCTAGGCCCGACCCAAGGTGTGGGCAAGGGGAAGGGGAAGGTTAACCCTATGTGGATCCAGTGGAAGAATGTGGACCTAGGTGGGAGAAATGATGAATGAGGTTATGGTGAGTGGAAAGGGAGTAATATATATGGATGAGGGAGTGGGACCACACAACCAAAATCAGTGTTTCCCATGTAGTACCATTCCTAAAGCCCAAGGGTCAGTAAAAGAGATTCCACAGGACTAGGGTCCAAGGTTAACATCCAAAAGAGACCAAGGGACAAGAGCATACACCTAACCCACTCTTTCCACTGAATGCCCCCATTAATCCATGCTTAGAAGTATCCATGACAAGCAAACTACAATACTCAATTACCAAATGACAAGGCATACCTTTAGGTTCGGGAGGCCCACCTTCAAACATATGATCATGGTAGGTGGGTGAGGGACCACATGGCTGGCTCAGGTGGCGGAGAAATGGCACAATGAGCTAGTTGGTCGCTGAAAAGTGGCTGCTGGCTGTCGACTGAGGACCATGTTGGAGAAATTTTTTCCCCTAGGGATATCACCCACAAAATGGTGGGTAACACTTCTCTGTTGGAATTTTGGGTAGCTCGGAAGGTATTTCCGAGAGAAGGAAAACCCACCAAAAGTGGTTGGTTGGGCAATTTACCCAAAGTTGGGGTTTTGGACCCAAAGCAGTGGGTTTGGGACCTAAAGAAATGAATTGTTTATTCTAAAGGGTAAGAGAGAAGAAACCCTAAGATCTAGAGTTTTCCTAAATGAAGCCAAGAGAAAAATATAAATAAGATAGCCTATTGAGAGGCTCTTTGCATCTCAAGTGAGATGGACTTCACTTGAGGAGGTTGCTTGCCCTAAAGGAGCCACAAACCATAGAGAGACATAGCCGAGTTAGGAGAAAATTTGTGGTTTCTAAGGAGGTCGAGTTCTGTTCAGCATGGACAAGTTCAAGAGTTTGTTTGAAGCTGCCCAAGGAGGCTGAGTTCTGTTTAGCATGGACAAGTTCAAGAGTTTGTTTGAAGCTGTCCAAGGAGGCCGAGTTGTGTTTAGCATGGACAAGTTAAAGAGTTTGTTTGACGTTGTCCAAGGAGGCCGAGATCTCTGTGGTTAAGTTGCGTTGGTTTGGAGGTTTGTTTTTGAGCAAGTAAGGAGGGCTACAACCCTAGTAAAGGGACACTACACCTTATAATTGTGCCCACAATAGGTCGAGATACAACACATGAGGGCCGAGGGTCCTGAAGTCATGGCAATCCATCCTTGTGTGAATACTAAACCAAGAGAAGAGCCACAACTAATAGAGGAGGACAGATAAAGAAGTCTAATTTCTGTCTGAAGGAAAGCTGAGTTTGATTTGTCTGCTAAAGGCTGAGATTCTATTTAGCAGAAGGGGGGCCGAAACCCTAAAAGGAGGCCTCAAGCCTCGGATTTCATGAGCAAAGGCATATTGGATAGGCCACATGCATATTAAAGAAGGCCGCATGCAAAAAAATTGGGTTCAAGCCCTAGAACCATGTCTTAGGCCTCTGTGTTAGTTGTGGAAGGCATCAGACCAGGTTAAGGAGAGGCCGAGTAACCTCAAAAGCCCTAGGAGTAGGGCCAAGGTGTCTCAGCGAAAGAAAGAGCGAAGGGAAAGTGGTATTCTATTAAGGAAGTTGGATTGTTGAGTGTTTTAGTTGAAGTCTGCTTGGTGACAGACTACCAAACGACTGATATTGGAGGCTGATTTATACAATGGGTAGAAGGATAAATTCACTGTGAGTAGCTGAAGTATTTTAGAGCTGATATATGCAGAGATTTGAAGGACCACATTCTTTGTGAGAAGCTGGGTATGCAGAGACACTAAAGGAGCAATTTCTTTGTGAGATTTGTGGCAAACGACAACCAATTACATCGAGAACCAGAGGACAGACAGGGCTGGTAGTGAAGGACATCTACAACAAGTAAGTCATGTATTGTGTTCCTTGATGTGATGGGCAAATTGAGGATCTAATGGATTTTACCTGAAGCCCTAATCTTTTGTATACTATGTCTACTAGCTGTACCAGTGATCTAAAGGGTCTTGATCCCTAGTATGAGATCCCCATGATTCTTTTGTTAATGGACTAATAAAAAATCGAGCTTTGGGCTCAATATCCTAGTGTACTTTATTGATTTCACTGCTGTAGATTTCCGCTGTGCAAAGTGCTTGTAAGTTGGGGGTTCCTAGTGTGTTTGTGTGCTTGGTTAGCCATAGACCAGATTTAGGGCCTAAGGAAAATTCAACATGGTTTTTAAGCTACTTTGAAGGAACGTGGATAAGACGGTGCATAGGAAGCAGTTTAAGAGGGATCTATTGTAGAGAGCAACAATGTTGCCTAGACATGGAGCAAGAGGTTCAACAGAGAAGGTGCTCTTTCTTGGACAAAGTAGCTTCCTGCAGATGGGTGGTTGATGGCGAGATAATATCTTCATTGGGTTGTGGAGTTGCACATCCGGCAAGGGAGCCTTGTGAACACAAAGTGTTTGACTGAGGAGGATGAGATCGCTTTGCAGAGTTGTGTTGTGGTGGTCGAGAGTTGATTAGACCCAATGTTCGACTGCAACTCGGGATTGACTTTGAAAGGACACAAGTTTGGTAGCAACACTTTCTGGGAGGGAAAGTGGAGGTTGTGTAGGCTCCAAGGGAGTCTGGCTTTAGAGGGATACTGCAAAGACACATCAGCCGTTCAATGGAAGTCTAAATCTTCAGGTTCAAGTGAGATAGAGGAGTTTTTAGCCCATGTAAGGACAACCACGAACCATGTGAGGACACTCATGGTGGTGCAAGGAAAAGTCATGTTGCATGCGAGGGACAATCATGCACCATGCAAGTCAAATCTTGATCAAGTACAAAAGAAGACGTGGCACTTGCGACGACAGATATGTCTACGCAAAGGAAAGTCATGACTCATGCGAGGACAATCATGGGTATGCAAGGAAAGTCATGGAGTTCGAATAGTGAAGGAAATGCCTTCCTCACTAGGAGGGAGTGTTGGAATTTTGGGTGGCTCAGAAGGTATTTCGGAGAGAAGGAAAACCCACCAAAAGTGGTTGGTTGGCCAATTTACCCAAAGTTGGGGTTTTGGACCTGTTACCACAAAATCTGGCAGGGCCCTAAGGAGGGAAAACCTATGGGACAACTACTAGACTAAGTGACAACAATGGGACAATGGCCCACTATCACCACAGCCAAGGTTCCCTGCTCTTTATGGACTTTCACTAATGGGATGAGTCCCAGTATGATTATGATCACCTATAAGAGATATTCTAGGGTTGAAGGTTGAAGGTGATGGAGGTAGAGCTCATTCGAAGAGAGGCTCAATCAAGGTACGAGGCTTCAAAGAAGCAAATCACTCTTTAAGAAAAGCCCTAGAAAAGAAGGCACAAGACCTAGCGTTTTGAGGTTTCTCGATGGTAAAAGGTATTCACAAGGTCAAGGCCTGGAAGAAGAAAGAGATTCTTATGATTTATCCCAATGAATACTAAGTTCATACAACCCTCAATGAAGTCCCAAACCAAGGAGATACAAGCTAGGTTTTTTCTTTCTAGGGCACAAGAATTTAATGGATGGAGAATCGTGAGAAACCTACCAAACATGGAGATCCTCACCCTCTAAGGAATTTTGCTTGATGCCCTAGCCTAGCGATACAAGAGGATGGGGACCGAAATCTTAAGGAGAAGAAATATGGAGAAAATGAGGTTTGATCACCAAATTCCTTGGACTAGTGCCTAGTCCTTTGGGCAATGGAGTCTTGAGATGCTTAAGATAAGATAAGATGTTGTAATGTCCCCAATTAAATTAATTTTGTTAAGAAGAATTCCCATTTTTGCAATTTGGGCATTGGGAATGTTTTGGCATGTAAACTTAGGAAAAGTGGGTTGAGGGAGTCCCCACTTAATTTTTGGAGAAATGAAGGTCACCAACATTAAAGAAAAAGAAAATTAAATTAGTAGTGGGGATGTGGGGGCCACCCAAAAGGGGAATTCGAACCCCTTAGGGAAATCGAGCTAGGCAGAAGACGGGAGAGAAAGGTCGAATTGGTGGAGCCCACAAGGAGAGAGAAGGGGAAGAAAAGATAAATAGAAGGAAGAGGCACCATTTTGGGGGCTTTTTGACAAATTGAATTTATGATTTAGAGTACTCTTGAGCTACTTAGCCAAAGACTACCAGTGCTGCTTAGCACAAGGAGATTTCCGGGCGGAAATCTCAACTCTTTCTTTAGTGGACTTAGAGTGCCACCCTAGGAGAGAATTTTAGAGCTTATTGGAGAGGAGATTGCTGGAGATTGTGGGTTATTTCCAGCTATACTTTAGCCAATTCGAACTTCCAGGAGGACACAATGGCATAAATCGATTTGCTTGGTTGAGGGGTCTTCAAGGGAAAATTCAGCTAGAGAATTTAGGAGAAAGTCCCTTGATATTGGACCAGATTTTGTGGAGAGTTTCAGGGCTGGATATTGCTGCTTCGATGAGAACCAAATTCAACATTCCTAGGGCCTGCACAGTCTTTTGTTGGGCAAAATTTCGTGGAGCTGTTGCTAGCTGAGTTGTGCAAGGTTGAGGAAGGAATTTCCCTCTTACCTTCTAGGAGTAATTTGCAGAAAATTCTACAGCCATTTGATGGTGGAAACAAGGCCAAATTTGCAGCAGTAGCTTGAGGGGGATGCAAAACCAGTAGAGGAGGGCGTAGCACCAAATTTGGGTAATTTCGGGAGATCGAAATTAGCCCAAAAAATTTCTGGGTTTTGTTGGACTAACATCAAGGAGTCTTCTCCTAATTTTGCAGAATTTTTGGAGGAGTTTTGGTGCCCCAAAACAACAGAGTTATTTGACAACCAATTGGGAGGAGTGAGCTTAAATTTGGGGTCCCAGGTGGTTGGTAAAATTTTCCCAAACCCTTTCTGGGTTTTTCTGGGTTTGTGGAGGAGAGCCTAAGATTAATTTGGCAGAATTTTTTGAGCATTCTAGGGGGCTCAAATAAGGGTTCTTTCCAACCAGTAGTTGTTTGGGTCAATGCAAAACTTGAGGAGAAAACATTTTCTTACATTCGGGCAACATATTTTCTCACCTAGGGTTGTTTAGCTTGCTTTGGCAAGCCCAGGTGCACATATTCCATATACTTGTACTCTCCTCTTGATAATAAAATGGCTCAGTTTGGTGCAGTTCTGGTGTAAATTTTATGGGTGTTAATTGTTGTTTGAATTTTCTGTGTTGCATTGTGTTCTTGCTTAAATATCACTGTTAAAATTCCAATTTGGAACATTACAGTGGTATCAGAGCATGATCTTGGCTAGCTGTGGGGGGGCTAGCAAGATCATGGAGGAGTTGATGAGGCAGAGCCAACAATTGGTGAGGCAAAACCAACAAATTCTAGAGGGGATGCAACGGATGATACACAACCAACACAAAATCCAAGCACATACACATACATCCCAACAGTACAACACCCACATGTTTGGTCAGTCTAACCATCCTACCATGCTTCGTTCCTTGGATGAGCAGGAGAAGGAGAAGTATAGTTCAGGGGTCGTGTCATCATGTAGAGGTGGGTAGTTAGAGGATGAGACTAAGGGTACGCCGGGTCGTGAGGAGCACGTAGATACACCTAGTGTGACACAGGAGCCACCCTTGCAGGAGTTTCCTTTGGTAGCCCTGATTGACACGTTGGTGGAGACAGTTGTGTACACACTCATAGGACCTTCCATTGATGAGGTGCCAGTAGGCGCAGAGCTGTGACAGAGTTCCCAGATGATCACTACCTACAACAGTAGGGAGAGCACCTTGAGGAGCATGAGCTAGATGAGGATGTTATGCTCGATGAGCTACTTATGGAGGGACAACTCGGGACTCTAGTTCAACCCATGGTAGAGGAGGATGGGCAGTCATCTTTTGCACTTCCATTGATGGGGATCAAATAGATGGGCAAGCGACCAACAGAGTTGCAGTACTTCCAGTGAATAGCTCTCTTTAGACTTACGTAGATGGGGTCTGCAGCATTGTCAGGTTGCCTTTGCACGTTGGAGGGAGAGTGGCTGGGTTACCTAGATAGATTGTATATGTTGATCGGGCCAGTGAAACAAGGCAACATGAGTTGCGTAGGGCGCAACACTCGCATGATGGATTTGTTATGTACTCGTGGGTTCTTGCATTTGATCCCTCTCATGGGGTTGGGTGGCAAGAAGTATTGAGTTGGTACTTGGTGGAGCTGGCTAGGTTCTTGCATACATCCATGGTCGGGAGCATAGTTCAGCAGGGGTTGTGGTTTGCCAGAGGGGCTTGAGGGCTAGATCATCGTTGGGATCCAGGTGGGACTCCCTATCACTTCATGGATTGGGTTAGTCATGGTACTAACAGGATGGTGGATTCGATGATCGGACTCACCCCCATTTTCATATTCCCATTAGAGTTTTGGACAACACCACTAATAGGTTGGGCTAACAGGGGAGATGACAGACTCTGTGAGTCATCTTGGCATGTTGGTTGTGCGTGGGGTTATTGGACGATCAATGTACCCTGGAAAGAGGTTGTCAGAGGAGGTGGCATCAACAGGCCACCAGATAGTTCCTTGTATGGAGAGGACGATTTCCCATGGATATAAGGGGCAGAGTGGTCACCAAGGAGAAACACCCTAGTGACACCACCACAGGCACATAGGGAGATTTTCCTGTTAGATCTCTTACGGAGGATTAAGAGGGAAGGTCTACTCATCTGAGAGTATGGAGATGAGAGGGTGCATACGGTGGTACTGACAGGATGTAGGCTGATACTTACAAACATAGTTTTAGACCATGGCACCCAGGGGTGTATAGGGGCATGCAATGGTGCACAACCATATGCAGTGGAGCACGAAGGTGTGCGATGGTGCATAGTGGTGTGTAGTGTCGCACTAGGTTGTCGGAGGAGCGGTTCGCATCACAGTACATTACCTCATAGAGTGATGGACACATTGATACAGGAGGGATACCAGTTGATCCGGGATGATGCAACAACATGTAGCAGGGTTCGGTGGTGCACAGGGATGTGCGACTAGGTGCAGTTGTATGCCATGGGACATGAGGATACCTGGTTATATGCAGTAGTGTGTGGGGATGCACTGTAGACTAAGGGAGTGCTACTAGCAGGGAGATTTCTTGACGAGGATGTCAGGCATGCCATTGGAATGGACATACCCAGCTTGGGAGAGCTGATTGGTCACTGGACGGGCCGGGAGCGTCCACACGGGTTCATGATCATACCCATCAGAACCCATGCATCTCTCACTCATTGGCATCACAAGCAGTTGAGGAGAGCCTTGTTGTGTTCGATCAAGGCCTACATTGTGGATAGCAGGACTTGGGAGACTTGCTTGAGATGACTCTATGGGATTTAGTGCATCAGGGGCACGATACAGATTCCCCAGAGGAAGAGCAGGGTCGGTACGTGAGTTGGCAGCCACGGGCTAGGAGATGAGGTGATCTTCTACAGGGGTAGTATGCCATTCATCTCTGAACTCACACTTGGAGAGCTGATCATGGGGGAGACATGTGCCTTTACTTCAGTAGGGCTTGTTGGGATCCTGCATGAGCAAGGGATATTGTGTGTAGCTGAAGTAGGTTTCCAGTGGGTATCCGAGCTTCAGACACTGTATTGGCACATTACCAAGGGTGCGGATGGCAGACTCAGTGGTGATGGTTGGCATGAGCAGAGTGGATCCACATACATTGAATCGATTGCGAGTATCAGATACCCATCTATTGGTTGCATTCAGGGGGTAGCTATTTGGCACATGTGGTTTCCAGCGGTCATCAGTACTATGCAGTGGCAGGCACAGGGTAGTTTAGCATGCATCAGATTAGTTCATGATATATGGAGCCTATATATTGATTGCATGTAGGGACTAGAGATGAGGCACAAATGGATTCCAACAGTTTTCAGAGTTATGTTGCAATAGGTTTGGCTATGGGATCCATGGGTTCAGTTGGTTGACAAGATTGCATACACATGTAGGATTTGTGAAAAATATTTTCGTTGCCTTGTGATAGTTTCGTGATTTACCCAAAAGAAAATAAAACTTGAGAGATGCCTTACATGTAAGTAAATAACAATGCTTGTGATTAAGTGAATTCAAGATTGATTAACTTTGCAAAAGAAATGGACTTGAATTTGCAATATGAAATTAAAATGACTTATAGAAAATTAAGTTAATGAACATGTGAAGAGTAGATTGTTCAAAGTAAAGTGCTTGTAGCTCAAATCAACATATAAAATGGAGAATGCAAAACCTTAAGTTGAATTTTAGCAAACTTATTTGAACAAAATAAAAATGTGATGAGTGAGGTTGTGTAAATTTTAAGCATGCAATTAAAATGGAAAACGAGAAGATGCAAAAGTTAATTCACCCACATGTTTCTCTCCCTAAATGGAGAGAAGGGATGCCATGGGTAAAACCCAAGCTCCCACAAAGAAAATAGATATTTTATTAGCTTTTTACAATGAGTAGAAGGCCCCTTAATGAGCTGCCCAAAAGATGGAAGAGACAATTACAAAATAGGAGTCTATAGGAACCAAGATCTCCTTCCAAGAAGTGGCAACCACAATGGCCAAGAAACAACTTTTGAAATTTGAAAATTACAAGTGCACAAAGGCCCACGGCCAAGCTAATTTGCTGCTATCCAAGATTGCCCACGGCCTCCCTAAAGTTGATCCTCAAGTGCTCTTGGGGTCCTACAACAAATAGTTAGAGTTTCAAACTTTAGCTTCCTCAATCCTGTCAACACAAAAGGTGAGCATAGTCCATAAATAGATTTGAATTTTTTGCAAAACCCACACTCAAATTTAGTGTAAAACAAATGGGAAAGTTAGCAAATATAATCTACAATTATTCTACAAAATTTAGACTAAGGAATTGGAGCAAAACTCCAATTTTTGCCTAATTTTCAACATGCTCTTCAACAGTGAAATAAAATCGTTATTAGCACAAGAAATTGAGACAAATGATTTTAATTGAAACTGGATTTTGAAACAAAAACTAAAAGCCAAGGATCCCCGCATCACAAAATCGTAAGATGAGGCCTTAGGAGATAACAAATGTGGGTTCTGTTGACCACTACTGGTCAACTACCCATGCAGTACACCTCCTTCCTGTTGGCAGAGAAGGATAGCTCCTGAGCGACATGTCCGTGCCAGCCTACAGTCATCGACAGCTTGATCATTTTTGTTGTAAACCCAGTCTGCATATTTGAAATGTAAATAATCTAAGCAGATCAGAGTCATGTATGTAAAGTTGCCTAGGTGGACCTAACTTTCTAATGACGATCTGCGTCCCGGGAGGTTTTTAGTCTCACCGATCCATGGATCGGCAGAGTTTTCCTTCAAACCCAACCCCAAAGCCGGGATGCATTTCGTTATTAGGACTTTAGGAGAATCCTAGCGTGTTACTCTGCTAGATTATAGTTGTGTCGCAGATCTGGGTGGTCTATGAGGGTCTATGTTAAAGTGGATTCATCCCTTTGAGATGTAAATTGTAAAAATTGTAAAAAATCATGATGAAATGTGTCTTGAGGGTTGAAAATGTTGTAAATCCCCTCATGAGTCCTAGGTCCTAGGTGCTAGGTGATGATTCCAACGGCTGGGTTTGATGATCCGTCTTAAAATAAATTTAATTTTTTTTTTTTTTTTTTAATGAATAAAAATAATAAATTCATATATAATTAAAAAAAAAAAAAAAAAAAAAAAAAAATTAAAAATTTAAACATTTAAAAAAAATTTAAAAAAATAAAAAATAAAAAGCATAAAGCAAAAACCCTAAGCAATAAAATAATAATATTTTTGTGGATCACCCAAAACTAGCCGTTGGGATCATTTCCTTTATGTAGGGTCTTAGGAGGTCATTTTCATTTTTATCTGATCTGTGAGTCTGTACTGAAAGCTCTCTTGTAAACTGATTTCTGATTAATAAAAAGACTTTGGGGTTTCAAACTGGCTGGTGTTACTCTCTGGAACTGCTGTGAGGTGTTTGAATCTCTGCATATTTCAGTTTTTCAACAGTTAAAATAGCTGATTTTTTTCAGAGCATTGTGAGCACAGGTATCTTGCTCACGTGCTAGGGTCTGAATGCTGTAGGGTTTCTGGAAAATGGCAGGTATCTCCATTTTCTTCTGAAATCTAGCAGCATCTCTTGCCCTTGTTTGCTGATGTTTTCTTGAGGTGTGCAGGAAACTTTAGGGTGAAGGCTATTTGTGGGCGTTTGGGGAAGTTCTGGGCTGAACCAGCCGACTCCCACAGGCTGTTCTGTGCAGAGCCCAGCTGATTGTGCCCCGGGTTAATCTGTTAAAGTTTATTGCATGTTTTACATTGAGAAATTTTTTCTGATTTACAGTGAAGTTCACAGTGAATTTACTTTTGATATTTCAAGAACATTACTGTCATTACTGTTAAATCTGGCTGTTCCAGAGCTTTAAAATTTTGATTTGAGGCTAGTTTTGAAGGGTTCCACTTTAAACTCTCGCATATATCGTTGTGTGGCTGTAGCAGGGGTTAAGCACTGAATTTTGAAGGGGACAACACCAGTAAACTACACTACGGGTATCGTACAAGGAGCTGGTCGTTGTATTGAAGTTTACTGCGCTGTCTTGTATGCCAGGTTCCACTGTTTCCTTACTGCTGTAGCCTCTGTCAATAAATATGAAATGATTGTGTAGGTTCCGGCTTGAGGTTAATGCATTATATTTCCATGTAAATGCCAATTTCTGAGCACAATATTATCCATGAATTGCTGATTTGAGGTCTGGTCTGCATTCTTTGGCACTGTACGTACACCTGAGACAAAACATCATAAGTTACACCTTCAGAAATGTGCCATTGAGTTAATAGACAAAACACGCCAGTGACAAGTTGAACCAAAACTCAGTAATTTATTGGGAAAATCTGTGCGGCTGCGTTGAAGTGATTTATTGCCACCGTCGTGGTTTAGATTTGCTCCCATGAAGGCGCGGTTTCTTTCAAGTCAAGGTCGTTTTTTTTTGTGGTTTCTGGGCATTAATTTTGTTGCTTGACTGCCAGCATCGTGTGTGAGTCCATCTGCGTCCAGCAGTTTGGGTGTTTTATTCATGTGAAAGCCGATTGCATGAGATATCAGTTCGCCCTGTCACCAAGCATCTTTTCCGCATCCCTGAGGTCCGTTTCCTTGTGTTTTGTTTGGCTGTCAGCGTGAAGGGAACACGTATTTCCCTTTCAAAACCCAGCATTCAGCTGACTTCCTTCACGCATCTGGTTGTTCCCACTTCGTTCAGCCCCGTCCTGTCTGGCAAACCCTTCGCTGTTCGAGTTTTCTTCACGTGGTTACTCCTTGAGCTTGGCCTCTTCTAAACCCGATTGCTTGACTGCGATATTCCTGTGCGTGGAGAGCCCATTTTTAACTTACGCTTTCGTTTAGGTTAGGGTTTGCAAATGGTAATTCGGGTTAGGTTAGTGTAGATTGCAAGTAAATTTTAATTCTTTTTGTTTTAGAAGTTTGGTCACGTTTTTTTTTAATTTCATAGATTTGTCCAAATAAAAAATCGTGAAAAATATTTTGGTTTTTTTTTAGTTTTAGTTCTGTATAGTTTTAGATTAATTTTGTAAAAGTTTTCATTATGTAGATTTATTTTAACGTTTAGATTTAGATATAAAAAAAAAAGAAAATAATAAAAAGATTTTTGGGCTTTAATTTTTTATAGTTTTGTCTTTAGAATAGATTTTAGATTTTAAATTCAAAAAAAAAAAAAAAAAAAAAAAATTTCGGAAAGCAAATAAAAAAAAAAAAAAAAAATTTTTTTGGAGAATTTGCCTTTATCACCTTCAGTTGCTTGTCATTATATATCTTTCGTGCTGAGATCTAAATGCAAAGCAGATATCTGGTTTCACCTTTTTTTTAAAGCAATTTATTTCTCTTGGTTTGCTGGATATCTTTATTGGACGAACTTTGTGTTTTACTGAATATTTAAAGCATTGCTCTCTTTTCTCTGATGATTGTTGTCCGTGGTTCATGTTCTCATATCATCTAGCTAGCAGTCATTTGGATCTTTTAAGGCACTGGTCTGCTCAATTCGTCAAGTCATTTTAGTGCTTTTCGTCTCCTGGCCCAACTGTTGTGGCAGTTGGCCCTTATCTTTCCTCAGGGTCTACCCCCCTTAGCCGTGGGAGACAGGCTCAAACGGAGAGACCGGGGATCAGAGTGACAACCCCCGGTCTAAGCGTTGTCGTGCCCGTTTGCGCGACAACATTTTTTGGCGCCGTTGCCGGGGATAGAGTTTTTCTGTCCTTGGTCCTTGTTTTTCAAGCTCTGCTGTGCTTAACTTCTTGTTCAAGTGGCGACTCCACTTCCATTATTATCTGCGAGAGTGTACACTAGAAGACATCCAGGCAGTCTGTGCAACCCCACTCCGGATCCTGAAAAGGTTTACAGGGTGCGATCACACAAACTCGCTTCTCGTGCACTCCTTACAAATCTTGGACAAGAAGCCCTTTCTGACGTTCATCTGCTCTTTAGGGGTCAGGTTAGGCGCAACACCATGAGTCTGTTGGGTCCTTGTGATTTCTCTAACATTCCTGGAGCCCCCAATGATATTCCATCTGTTGGGATAGACAAATTGCCTAGCTTTCATGGAGATAATGCCATTACTGTTAATTCCCATTTGCGAGATTTCAACATATGGATGGCTAAGTACGCTAGATCTCCTGATTTTGATCATGAGGATGTCAGGATGACCCTTTTTATCTTGACTCTAGGAGGTGATGCTCATGACTGGTTTACAGAAAAACCTCCTAATTCTTTTGACTCTTTACAATCAATCATTAATTCATTTAGAGAAAAATATGGAGATAAAAGAGAGGGACGACATCTTGTAAGAGCTCTTACTCTGATGAGAAAGAGAGAAGACGAAACTGTTGAGGAATTTAATAGAAGGTTTAATAGCATTATTAAAGAACTACCTCAAGATTATAAACCTTCAGATAAAACTCTCCAGGATTTTTATATTGATGCCTTTGGTCCTGAGCCATCTTATGAGTTAAGGCGTGCTAAACTTACTGATTATCGAGCTTGCCAAACCTTAGCTGTAGAACTTGAGAAGGACAAGGCAGCTTCTGGGAAGTCTGAAATCCCAGGTTATGACAGGGCTGCTACAAAACTGAAGGAAACTAAGGGAAAAGCAGCCCAAGAGCCTGAAAATGAACTTGTTCTCAAATTGCTTCAGAAAATTGAAACCATGGAAATTAATCATAACAAGGAGATAAACACTTTGCAGAATAGGTTAATTCAAATGGAAAGAGCGCAACCGCAAAATTTTCAGCCTCGAAATAATAATAACAGAAATAGTAACTGGCAAAGAAAGGGTCAAACTAGTGAGCAGAGGCCCCCTAATCCGTTTACCAATCTGGTGGATGATGCTCCTCCCTACTGTCGTGCTTGTGCTGATTTTCACGAAGAGTCCTCTTGTTCCATTATCAGAAGACTTCTCGATAATGGAATGCTTGGGACAGGTGAGCAAATAAACGTAGTAGGGAGCAAGTTCCCTTTGCCCATGAATGATTGGATAGAGGTTAAGGAAAGGAGCTATGATGTTGTGAATCCTCAATCCGCTTTTAGCATAAATAACCTTGAAGACGAAGATGACATTTTGGCTAGGTTATATGGTGAGAAACCTTCTCCTGAGAAAATTCTGGAAATTGCTAGAGATAAGGGTTTGACATACCAGAGAAGGGATAAGGATCAGAGCGGGAATCAAATTCCCCCTCGAACTTTAAACCCTGGTATAAATTCGGGAATAGATATCGATTTGGGGAGTTGGTTTAATAATGCTAAAGTCTGGGTTCCCGTCTCTGAGATCGCTAAGATCCCTTCCCAAAGAGACAAATTACTAAAAGCAATTCAGGGTCCTCAAGTCAACGCTTCTCAGCAGAAGATTCGTGAGGTTGACTATCATGATGCTCCTATTTATCTGCAAAGCGTAGATGCTGATAACAAGGATCATCAACCCTTCTTTATCACCTTATTAGTCAATGGGTATAAATTGAATAACTGCATGTTGGATTCAGGCGCATCTGCTTGTGTTATGACTAAAAGGGTTATGGAACAGCTTAACTTAAGAGTTTCCAGACCCTACTATAATATATGCGCCATGGATTCTAAGAAGATCGAGGTACATGGTTTAATCAAGGATTTGCAAGTTCATCTTTCGGTCTACCCAGACATCATGGTTGTTATGGATATTGTTGTCGTTGATGTCCCTGATGCTTGGGGTATGCTGTTATCTAGGAAGTGGGCCTCTGATCTAGGGGGAAGCATTCAGATGAATTGGTCATATGCTATGATTCCTTCTCCTAGCGGTGACGGTTTTGTTAGACTGAATAGAGAGCCTGAGAGGAAATTTCATGTTGAAAATCCTAAAAAGCCTCATAACGAGATAATTAAAGAAAAATCTGACATCGGGAACTATGCTATCATGTCCAATTTCATAATTCCTCCCGATGATAAGATTAAAGATCTTAAGGATGAAGTCTGGTATATGTATTTCGATGGTGCGTTCTCTAGTCATGGTAAGGGTGCTGGGATTGTGCTTAAGTCTCCCCTTGGTCACGTATTCAAGTTTGCCTATCGTCTAGAATTTGAAGCAACCAACAATGTCGCTGAGTATGAAGCCATATTGTTGGGCCTTGAATTGGCCAAAGCTTTGAAGATTAAATTGCTTAACATAAAGGGGGATTCCGATCTGGTTATCATGCAGCTTAAGAACAAATTCACATGTAGAAATCAGAGATTAAGAAACTATCGAAATGCTGTGTGGGATACTATGGAGCACTTCGATGCCCTTAACCTTGAAGCAATTCCTAGAGAGCTAAATAGTTCGGCAGATGAACTTGCCGTAGCTGCTAGCACTTTCCAGTTGTCTGATGAGTTAATCAACGATAAAATTAAAATGGAGATAATATTCAGACCATCTGTCCCAGACAACTCAGAGCATTGGCAAGTTTTTAATGATGAAAAGCAAGTCGTTCGTTTTCTCAATAGTTTAGACGAGTTTGAGGATTTCCGGCTAGTTTCTGGCGAGGATGGGTCTTTAGATCAAGGACATATCATAAATCCCACTCCCAGAAATGTAGTTGCCTTAGAGCAATATTTTGATCGGCATGATGCCACGAAGCTGAGAGAAGAAGACAAGTTGGACCCAGGCGAGTACCTTGAAGTTAACATTGGTACTTTTGAAAGTCCGAAAATGGTTAAAATCGGTAAAGGTACTAGTCTGGAGGAAAGGAAAAAGTTAATTGGTTTACTTCGTGAATATCGAGATGTTTTGGCTTTTTCCTATGATGAGTTGAAGGGCTACAGGGAAGATATTATGGAGCATACTATTCCCTTAAAGGACGAAAATGCTAAACCTTTTCGGCAGAAACTTAGGCAGATTAATCCTAAGTTAGCCCCTCTGGTCCAAAAAGAACTTGCGAAGATGCTTGCAGCAGGAATCATCGCTCAAACTAGGCATTCGACATGGTGTTCGAATTTGGTGATTGTCAGGAAGAAGAATGGTACAATAAGACTTTGTGTCGATTTTAGAAACCTTAATCTAGCGTGCAAAAAGGATAATTACCCTTTGCCAAAAATGGAAACTTTGTTGCAAAGAGTAACTGGGTCTGGGATGATGTCATTGCTAGACGGTTTTTCGGGGTATAATCAAGTTTGGGTTAAGAAGGAAGATCGACACAAGACCACGTTCACAACACCATGGGGCACTTTTGAATACATCAGAATGCCATTTGGGTTAACAAACGCTGGAGCTACTTTCCAGAGGGCCATGGATTATGCCTTCAAAGGATTAATCGGGGAAATTATCGAAATTTACCAAGACGATCTTACTGTTTTCTCTAAAGATGGTATCAGCCATATAGATCATCTTAGGAAAGTTTTCGATAGATGCAGAGAATATGGGATCTCTTTGAATCCGGCTAAATCTGTCTTTGGGGTAACTGAAGGGAAACTTCTGGGTCATATCATTTCTAAGGAAGGAGTCAAGGTCGATCCTGAACGTGTTGAAGCAATTCAAAAGATTCCTCTCCCGCACAACCTCAAGTCCCTTCAGTCTTTCCTTGGAAAGATAAATTTTATTAGGAGATTTATCCCGAATTATGCGGAAATAGCTAAGCCCATTCAAAGTCTTCTGAAGAAAGATGTGAAATTTGTCTGGCAAGAAGAGGGCAAAAGGGCTTTCCAAGAAATCAAGTCTGCTATCGCGAAGGCTCCTGTCCTTGTTAGTCCTGATTACTCCAAAGATTTCATGATTTTTTCTTTCGCTTCTGAGGATACCATTGCCGGTGTCTTACTTCAAAAGAATAGAGAGGGTCACGAGCAGCCTATTGCTTTCATGAGTAGAGCACTTCAAAACTCTGAGTTGAAGTACAATACCATGGAGAAGCAGGCCTATGCCCTGGTCAAGTCTCTCAAGCATTTTAAAACTTATGTGGGTTATTCTAAGATCATTGCTTTCGTCCCACATTCTGCTGTTAAGGACATATTAACTCAAACTGATTGCTTAGGGACTCGTGCTAGGTGGGTTACTAAGATACAGGAGTATGATTTAGAAATTAGACCCACCAAGCTGATCAAAGGCCAAGGATTAGCTCAAATGTTAACTGAAAGTAATGAAAAGACTCTTGGTTTGTTCTGCCTTGACGATCTTTCTTCACCAGAATTAAGAAGGTTAGCTGAGCATGAATGGTATCAGGACATAGTTTACTACTTAACAAATCTTGCTTGTCCTAACCACTTAGTCGCTCATAGAAGAAGGGCTCTTAGACTAAAAGCCACTAAGTACTGCCTTATGAAGGATGGCCTTGGATGGAGAAATCCTGAGGGCATAGTGCTTAGGTGTGTTGACGATATTGAGTCCAAAAGATTAATCTCCGAATTTCATTCAGGATTTTGTGGTGGTCATTATGCCGCTAGAACTACTGCCCACAAAATCCTGAGAGCTGGCTATTATTGGCCTTCGATTTTTTCTGATGTGCACAAGTATGTTAGATCTTGTCAAGCCTGTCAACTGTTCACTGGGAAACAGAAGCTTGCTGCCCTTCCTCTACAGCCTGTTATTGTAGAGGCACCTTTTCAGCATTGGGGTCTGGACTTCATAGGGAAGTTCCATGAAAATTCTAGCAATGGCTACTCTTGGATTTTGACTGCTACTGATTACTTCACTAAATGGGTAGAAGCCATTCCTGCTAAGAATGCCACTGAAAAGGTGATTATGGATTTCATTGAGAATAACATCATTACTAGATTTGGTGTCCCCGCTAAGATCACTACTGACAATGCCAAGGCTTTCAGTTCTTCAGAGTTTACATCTTTTTGTTTCAAATATGGCATTGTCTTATCTCATTCGTCGAATTACTATCCTCAGGGTAATGGTTTGGCTGAATCAAGTAATAAAAATCTCATAACCATTATTAAGAAAATAGTAGGAGATAACAAGAAGTCTTGGGACAGCAAAATCAAGTATGCTTTGTGGGCAGACAGAATTACTAAGAAGAAATCTACTGGTAAATCTCCCTTTGAATTGGTTTATGGCTTGGATGTTACCTTACCTGTGCACCTAAAATTGCCAGCCTATCAGCTTCTCCAAAAATTTTCCACTGATAAAGATGTTGTTCAGAATAGGATAGATCAGATTGTGGAATTAGATGAGACACGTCGGACAGCTTTTGAAAATATATGCAAAAATCAATCTAATATTAAGAAAAGCTTTGATAAATGCTCTAGATCTAGATCTTTGCAGGTTGGAGATATGGTTTTACTTTGGGATCGCAAAAATGAAAAACCAGGAAAGCATAAAAAGTTTGACAGCTTGTGGTTGGGACCGTACATCATTAGAGATATAGCTGGACCAAACTCATTCCACTTGAGCAGATTGGATGGTGAACCACTTCATCTACCAGCGAACGGCCAAATGCTCAAGCTGTTCTTCAGAGATGATATCTGATGCCATGGGGCATCTTTTGTATTGTATTTCTATCCCTACTCCTTGTCTTTTCAGCATTTTATTTCTGTTTTTAGGATTAGATTTACTTTTCATGTTATTAGTTAGTCAATAAATGAAGAGCTTTTATTTTTCCTGTACTTAATGCATATGATGATTTGGGAATGGACGCTACTTATTTTTATTTGTGTGTTGTATGGATGCAGATTCTGGATTCTCACGTTCCTACCAGTGCAGCAACGTGTCTCCAAGTAGAGCCAGATGTTGACCACTACTGGTCAACTACCCATGCAGTACACCTCCTTCCTGTTGGCAGAGAAGGATAGCTCCTGAGCGACATGTCCGTGTCAGCCTACAGTCATCGACAGCTTGATCATTTTTGTTGTAAACCCAGTCTGCATATTTGAAATGTAAATAATCTAAGCAGATCAGAGTCATGTATGTAAAGTTGCCTAGGTGGACCTAACTTTCTAATGACGATCTGCGTCCCGGGAGGTTTTTAGTCTCACCGATCCATGGATCGGCAGAGTTTTCCTTCAAACCCAACCCCAAAGCCGGGATGCATTTCGTTATTAGGACTTTAGGAGAATCCTAGCGTGTTACTCTGCTAGATTATAGTTGTGTCGCAGATCTGGGTGGTCTATGAGGGTCTATGTTAAAGTGGATTCATCCCTTTGAGATGTAAATTGTAAAAATTGTAAAAAATCATGATGAAATGTGTCTTGAGGGTTGAAAATGTTGTAAATCCCCTCATGAGTCCTAGGTCCTAGGTGCTAGGTGATGATTCCAACGGCTGGGTTTGATGATCCGTCTTAAAATAAATTTAATTTTTTTTTTTTTTTTTTTTTTTTTTTTTAATGAATAAAAATAATAAATTCATATATAATAAAAAAAAAAAAAAAAAAAAAAAAATTAAAAATTTAAAAATTTAAAAAAAATTTAAAAAAATAAAAAATAAAAAGCATAAAGCAAAAACCCTAAGCAATAAAATAATAATATTTTTGTGGATCACCCAAAACTAGTCGTTGGGATCATTTCCTTTATGTAGGGTCTTAGGAGGTCATTTTCATTTTTATCTGATCTGTGAGTCTGTACTGAAAGCTCTCTTGTAAACTGATTTCTGATTAATAAAAAGACTTTGGGGTTTCAAACTGGCTGGTGTTACTCTCTGGAACTGCTGTGAGGTGTTTGAATCTCTGCATATTTCAGTTTTTCAACAGTTAAAATAGCTGATTTTTTTCAGAGCATTGTGAGCACAGGTATCTTGCTCACGTGCTAGGGTCTGAATGCTGTAGGGTTTCTGGAAAATGGCAGGTATCTCCATTTTCTTTTGAAATCTAGCAGCATCTCTTGCCCTTGTTTGCTGATGCTTGCTTGAGGTGTGCAGGAAACTTTAGGGTGAAGGTTATTTGTGGGCGTTTGGGGAAGTTCTGGGCTGAACCAGCCGACTCCCACAGGCTGTTCTGTGCAGAGCCCAGCTGATTGTGCCCCGGGTTAATCTGTTAAAGTTTATTGCATGTTTTACATTGAGAAATTTTTTCTGATTTACAGTGAAGTTCACAGTGAATTTACTTCTGATATTTCAAGAACATTACTGTCATTACTGTTAAATCTGGCTGTTCCAGAGCTTTAAAATTTTGATTTGAGGCTAGTTTTGAAGGGTTTCACTTTAAACTCTCGCATATATCGTTGTGTGGCTGTAGCAGGGGTTAAGCACTGAATTTTGAAGGGGACAACACCAGTAAACTACACTACGGGTATCGTACAAGGAGCTGGTCGTTGTATTGAAGTTTACTGCGCTGTCTTGTATGCCAGGTTCCACTGTTTCCTTACTGCTGTAGCCTCTGTCAATAAATATGAAATGATTGTGTAGGTTCCAGCTTGAGGTTAATGCATTATATTTCCATGTAAATGCCAATTTCTGAGCACAATATTATCCATGAATTGCTGATTTGAGGTCTGGTCTGCATTCTTTGGCACTGTACGTACACCTGAGACAAAACATCATAAGTTACACCTTCAGAAATGTGCCATTGAGTTAATAGACAAAACACGCCAGTGACAAGTTGAACCAAAACTCAGTAATTTATTAGGAAAATCTGTGCGGCTGCGTTGAAGTGATTTATTGCCGCCGTCGTGGTTTAGATTTGCTCCCATCAGGGCGCGGTTTCTTTCAAGTCAAGGTCGTTTTTTTTGTGGTTTCTGGGCATTAATTTTGTTGCTTGACTGCCAGCACCGTGTGTGAGTCCATCTGCGTCCAGCAGTTTGGGTGTTTATTTCATATGAAAGCCGATTGCATGAGATATCAGTTCGCCCTGTCACCAAGCATCTTTTCCGCATCCCTGAGGTCCGTTTCCTTGTGTTTTGTTTGGCTGTCAGCGTGAAGGGAACACGTATTTCCCTTTCAAAACCCAGCATTCAGCTGACTTCCTTCACGCATCTGGTTGTTCCCACTTCGTTCAGCCCCGTCCTGTCTGGCAAACCCTTCGCTGTTCGAGTTTTCTTCACGTGGTTACTCCTTGAGCTTGGCCTCTTCTAAACCCGATTGCTTGACTGCGATATTCCTGTGCGTGGAGAGCCCATTTTTAACTTACGCTTTCGTTTAGGTTAGGGTTTGCAAATGGTAATTCGGGTTAGGTTAGTGTAGATTGCAAGTAAATTTTAATTCTTTTTGTTTTAGAAGTTTGGTCACGTTTTTTTTTAATTTCATAGATTTGTCCAAATAAAAAATCGTGAAAAATATTTTGGTTTTTTTTTAGTTTTAGTTCTGTATAGTTTTAGATTAATTTTGTAAAAGTTTTCATTATGTAGATTTATTTTAACGTTTAGATTTAGATATAAAAAAAAAAGAAAATAATAAAAAGATTTTTGGGCTTTAATTTTTTATAGTTTTGTCTTTAGAATAGATTTTAGATTTTAAATTCAAAAAAAAAAAAAAAAAAAAAAAATTTCGGAAAGCAAATAAAAAAAAAAAAAAAAAAAAAAAATTTGGAGAATTTGCCTTTATCACCTTCAGTTGCTTGTCATTATATATCTTTCGTGCTGAGATCTAAATGCAAAGCAGATATCTGGTTTCACCTTTTTTTTAAAACAATTTATTTCTCTTGGTTTGCTGGATATCTTTATTGGACGAACTTTGTGTTTTACTGAATATTTAAAGCATTGCTCTCTTTTCTCTGACAATCGTTGTCCGTGGTTCATGTTCTCATATCGTCTAGCTAGCAGTCATTTGGATTTTTAAGGCACTGGTCTGCTCAATTCGTCAAGTCATTTTAGTGCTTTTCGTCTCCTGACCCAACTGTTGTGGCAGTTGGCCCTTATCTTTCCTCAGGGTCTACCCCCCTTAGCCGTGGGAGACAGGCTCAAACGGAGAGACCGGGGATTAGAGTGACAGCCCCCGGTCTGAGCGTTGTCGTGCCCGTTTGCGCGACAACAGGTTCTTCAATGGTTTTGCTCAAGAGTGGGATAATTTCTCCTAGAATTTCCCCTCACACTTGAGGCTTGATCCAAGAGATGTCTCTACACAACTTTAAATAAACATTAGATCCACATGGGTTAAAAGAAATATAATGATAAAGAGATCTTAGAAATTTATTGGAAAATCAATTAAAACTTTATCTAGAGCAAACTCTTAAAACCAAATGCCAATGTGAGATAGCTGCACATTAACAAATCTCTAAAAGCATAATGGAAACTAATGAACACAATAGCATAAGTAGAAAATGAAACACAATGATCAAAATATTACCTTGCTCAAGAAGAACAACACCTCATATGTGAAACCCCAAAGTCTTTTATTGCAATAGAACATAAGTGTACATAAAAGCAGCAATTCCCCAAACACAATAACTCTTTTTCCATTCATACAAATGAGAGCTCAAGGCCCTATTATATAGAACTATGGGAGCCGATTCCAATGTAGAATGTGTCAACAAGTGGCATTGGAGCCAATCCCAATGACATCAAACTCTCCAAGTGGCAAGATGACTGTTGTAGTTGACTGATATCCCAAAGATCACAAGTTCCCTTGCTGGCCTGTGTATTCTTCTATAGATGGCAGCGTATGAGTTCACTGTAGTAGCTCCATTGCCAAATCTGCCAAGTGTGGCATTTGAGTGGGTAAGAGGAGGCAACTACCCCATCGAATCCTCAATAAAAATCCAAGGGAATGACACCTTGCAAACCAAATTCCAATGCTGTCTTTAGTTGCTGCGTATTGACTGCTGTTAACTGTGCGTATGGGCTGGCTTCATTGTGTATGAGGAGGACCGGTTATGTGGAGGCAACTCCCACTGATCTCTCACCAAAAATTGCATGTATGACACCTATGATCACGTGTCAATCCACTGCCATCGAACTATTATACACAGGTCTGCGTATTGGTTAAAATCTGCTAGCGTGGTCCTTCCTTTAACTGCCTGTGTACATTCCTTATAAACTGGCTGCTTACATTAATCAACATAAATTTAAGTGGGGGGACAAGATTTGTCCTATGTGGCAGTCATGTCCCCCACTGAAATTTAATTACCAGATCTGTGGAGAGGAAAAGATACGGTAGGCAATTCGACTTCCTTTGACTGTGCAACTTTGACTTGTCTAGGTGGCTGCCATGTCACTCAGCTTGTCCCCCACTCAAATATTTTTTATATTGATTTCTTTTGTCTTATATGCCAAGTCACTTTATTTTGTTCCATGTTTAAATTAAATCAACTTTGGAACCTCAAACATTTTGTTGTGCCACATGAACTTCAACGTGATGCTTGTTGACTGCCTTTTGACCACCCTTTGACTTGCTTTGACTTTGAGTTGTGTTTCATGTGGTGGGCCTCACATGGTTTCCACATCATATTTGACCTTCACTGGAATTTGCCATGTCAAAATTTGACTTATTTTGACTTTGGAAAAATTTCCAAATTTTTCCAATTATTCATTTTTTTTGATTATTTTCCTCATTTTTGCCTCTGCCATTAGGAAAATCAGCTTTTGATGGATTATAAGTCGTTTTTTGACCCCAAAATTGGGTCCTAAGTTAATGTTGGGTCTCTGAGAATGAATTTTGAATAGTCAAACACCTAAGACATTTACTAAGGCCATTTATTTACATCATTACTTAGAAAATAATTAAAAAATCCCATTTTGCGGGAATTTTTTTTAATTATTAAAAAATCCTACTTAGACCTAACCAAATTCCACGAAATCTTGTGTGATCTAGTATGATAATATACATTGACTCTAGACACTAAGATGTGTTAGGGGCTTGTTGTCGCGCAGATTGGCACGACAACGCTCGGACCGGGGCTGTCACTCTGATCCCCGATCCCTCCGTTTAAGCCCGTCTCCCGCGGCTAAGGGGGGTAGACCCTGCGAGATAGTGAAGACCAACTGCCAAACAGTTGGGTGGGAGACACGATATGATAAGCACTAGATGGATTTAGCGATTTAATAGACCAGTGCCTTGTGGAGTTAATGTTTAAATGATTACCTTTTAAATGATATAGAAACATGGACCATGAACAGTAACCATCTATCATCAGCTAAATCACATGACCAAAATGATATCCAGCGATTGAAAACTTCGAAAAAGATAAATGCTTAAAACCACCACGAGAATTGTAAATTATTAACCAGATATCATATTTCGTATCTCAAACTTGAAAATTTAGCATCCCAGCATAAAACATATAACGCGAAAGCTCCTGAGACTTGCAAAAAATAATTTTCCACAAAATTTTTATTTTTTCAAAATTTTTTAAATCTTTTTTCAGTTTTTTGTTTTTAATATTATGAAAAAAAAAAAAATCTAAAAAAATTTAAAATTTAAAATCTATTTAAAGCTAAATTAAACTAAACTTAAACTAAACCAAAATAAAATAAATCCCCTTTTTTATTTTATTATTATTATTTTTTTTTAAACCAAAACTAAAAAAAACAAAATTTAAATCTAATAAAAAATCTCATTAAAATCTAATAAGTAAATTATCCAAATATATATAAACCTAAACTATAATCTAAATAACTGAATCAAAATCCTAAAAAAAAAACTAAAATCGAAACCTAACTAAAATTTACATCAGAATCTAATTAAATTTAAAACTAAAACATAAAAATCTAAAAATTCTAAACTAAACTAAAAAAAAATCAAATTTAAATCTAAATTTAAAAGAAAAACAAATCTACGCTAGCCTTTTTGTTTTATATTCAAAATACAAAAAAAATCTAGAGTAAACGAGACCAAACGAAAACAAAGAAATGAGACGTGAAGGTTATTACACGATGGCAAAATCGAAACAGCCGCAGACATATAAAAAAAATTTACCTTGCTCGGTGATGGATATCGCGATTTCCAGCTCTCGACGCGGGGTTTTCAAGCATGAACGCCTACCTTGCCTCAATCGATGGT
The DNA here is from genome assembly GCA_031772625.1 of Pinus tabuliformis. NCBI lineage: Eukaryota > Viridiplantae > Streptophyta > Pinopsida > Pinales > Pinaceae > Pinus > Pinus tabuliformis. The sequence goes on from CM062818.1 coordinate 1,215,006,600, forward strand.
GATGCAGGTCGATCGGACGATTTTAGATGGCGGATTGAAGTTTACCTGACGCCTGTGTTGCTGGACGGTTGAAGTGAACGTGGGTGCCGTATCAATACATTGTAATGTATTTGTCGAACCCCTGGCGAATGTTCCAGAACTCATAGCTGTCACGCATCGCACGAATTGAGAGCCACCATCGACGAATTTTGGAGTTAAGCCACTGTTTGTCGGCGTGAGGGAATACTGGGCACGTAAAAGATGAATCAGGACTTCTGCAGGTGACGGCGTGGGAATGTAGATCGACAGCAGGCAGAGGAGTCATGCACTATGGCAGAAACTGAGTAGGTATACTGTGGATGGAGATAGGACGACAGATCTTGCTGCAGGCTGGAAGAATGAAGCCACGGGATTTCTGGAGCTTATTTCACTCTGGCCACCGGATATTTAAAGTGCTGAAATGATGAAGCTAAACACAGCTTGATGAATGCCAAGGGTCGAATGAGGGCTTAGGCAAACCGGCTCGCTGAGAAAATTCGTTGAACAAACCTGCATTGCATCATTTTTATGATATGCCAGGGCACTTACAGGTCGGCGGAAACGCAGATGGAATAGCACGCAGGATGAAAAGTTTTGCAGGTTCTGGCCTTCCTCTGCTGACAGCTTTAGCACAGAAGTTGCTCAGCTGGCATACCGATAAATAGATCGCCCAGTAACGCTCGATGTTGTAGCTGAAATCCAAAGAAATATAACCACTAATTTTCCAGAAAATGTTTTTTCTTGTGGCGGCAGACAGAGGACAGATTGCATGTGCTTGAAAGCTACAGAAAAACCTCTGCCCCTGAAAAGATAACCTTGTATCTGCAATGGACAGAATCACCCAAGAAATGATATACACCTTAAACAAAAACTGAAAACCCTAAATAAAACTGAATAGAGCAAACAAATTTGAAACCCTAGAACAACAGACTAATGTACAAACTTGGCCCCTTAACAGCCAGATTTAGCCATAAATACAGAAACATTTTCAGATTATCAGAAATTTGAACTTTGCTGTGAACAGAAAGAAAATCTCTCATGTAAAACAGGAAATAAACTTTGAATGATTAACCCAGGGAACAATCAGCTGGGCTCTGCACAGAAAAGCCTGTGGGAGTCGGCTGGTTCAGCCCAGAACTTCCCCAAACGCCCACAAATATCCTTCACTAAAAAGTTTCCCTGCACATCTCAAGCAACCATCAGCACAGAGAGAAAGAATGCTGCTAGATCTCAGAAAATAATGGAGATACCTGCCATTATTTCAGAAACCCTAGCAGCCCTCAAACCCTAGCAGGTGAACAAGATACCTGTGCTCACACTACTCTAAAAACAAGCTATGATTAATGGCTGAAAACTGAAATATGCAGAAAATTAAAGATCTCACAGCATTTCCAGAGAGTAACACCAACACGATTTGGACCCCAAAGTCTTTTTATTAACCCAAAAATCAGATTACAAGAGAGCTTTTCAGTACAGACTCATAGATCAGATGATTGAAATGACCCCCTAAGACCCTATATAAAGGAAATGATCCTAACGGCTAGTTCGAGTGATCCATGTAGAAATGATCTCGACCGTTGATGAGGATCAAGACATCTCTTGATCTCATCCGTCGATTTATTAACTTAAAATATTATTATTTTATTAGTTAGGGTTTTTGCTCCATTTTTTAATTTTTTTTATTATTTTTTATTATTTTATTATTTTTATTCATTTTTTAATTTTTTAATTCATTTAACATGGATCACTGAACTAAGCTTTCGGAAACATCACCTAGGACCTAGGACTTAGGACTCATGAGGGGATTTAAAACATTTCTCGACCCTCAGGACACATTACATCATGACTTTTACAATTTACATCTCAAGGGGACAAGCCCACTTAATACAGACCCTCATAAATCACCCAGCTCTGCGACACCACGATAATCTAGCAGATCAACACACTAGGATTCTCCTAAAGTTCTGATGACAAAATCAATCCCGGCTTTGGGGTCAGGTTTGAAAGAAAACTCTGCCGATCCGTGGATCGGTGAGACGAAAAACCTTCCGGGACGAAGATTATCATCAGAAAGTTAGGTCCACCTAGGCAAAATACATACATGACTCATGTCTGCTAGGATTATTTACAATTAATACATGCAGACTGGGTTTACAAACAAAAAAGATCAAGCTGCTGATGATGGCAGGATGGCACGGACATGCTGATCAGGTGCTGCTTCTTTCTGTCAAAAAAAACGGGGTGCACTGCATGGGTAGTTGACCAGTAGAGGTCAACATCTGGCTCTACTTGGGGACACGTTGCTGCTTGCAGGAATGTGAGAATCCAGAATCTGCATCCATACAACACCCAAAATAAGTAGCGTCCATCCAAAAATCAGCATATACGTTAAGCACAATAAAGATAAAAGCTCTTCATTTATTAACTATCTAAAGCAGAAACAAAAATGCGGAAAAAACAAGGAGTAGAGTTAGAAATACGATACAAAGGATGCCCTACGGCATCAGATGTGTTCAATATAGTGCATACTGAGCATTTGCCTGCTTTCAGGCAAATCTGTCGGCTGCTTGTCGGATGTGCCGTGTCCAATTTTGCATATGGTAGGACTCCTTCCTATCCGAAAATCAAGCTGCTCGCGGCCGTCTGATGCGTCAAATCTTCTTCTCATTTTCTTCCTCTTGCGCTTTTTCTTTCTGGCAGGATGAATTACTGATGAGCTGGAACTTTCTGTCTCGAAACTATTAGATGAAGTACGTGTGATATGTCTCTCTTTAGCCCGCATCTGATCTTTATCATTCTTAAGTCCATCCTCAATCAACCATCTTTCAACTGAACTAATAACCTCCTCATAATAAGATGGATCTTGTTGCAACAAATGAGAAGGCTCCTGATCTATTGATGTTATCTGTTTTCTTTCATTTTCCAATTGCTGAAATTTTTGAACCTGTATTCTAATGGCATCCATCTGTCTAGAGTGTTCAACCTTTATAGCACTAATTTGTCTGGCATGATGTTCTTCCATGTCTTTTATTACTTTAACATTTTCTTCCTTTATGTTCATCAAGCAATGCTGCATGGAATTTATTTCTTTTTCATGATTCGCTTGCATGTTTCCAATTTCCGTTTCATGTTTAATTTTCATGGCCTCAATTTCCTTAGCATGCTGATTTTGCGTGTCCTCAATCTCCTTATTATGTTTTTCCAGATGGGTGCGTAAAGTTTTAACATCATTGATAAGATTAGTTTGGTTGCTTTCCAGATTTTTCACCAGCATCTTTAAATCTTGTATTATTTGCTTTTGCTCCTCCTTTTCATTGTCATTTATCCCTGATTTTTCACTATCCTGAACTTGATCTGACATATTCTGATCTTGAACTCTTTCTTCAACAGCTTGACCTTTAATATGATTACTTTCTTCCTTTTGCACAATTTTAGAGGTAGAAGGCAAGCTGTTTGGACTACCATATCTATCTTTAAAAGCATCGAGAATGTCTTGTAAAGAAGTGAAAAAATCATTAGGAAAATTATTAAACCAATTCAAGGCATCACCCTCTAAAGAATGGACAAATAGACGCATCTTGAAATCTTCATGATTATATTGAGGAAATCTACAATATAAGATCTTTACACAAGTAAACATGTTTAAATGATGTTTAACAGCGACCGGATCATCACCCGAGAACTTAAATAATTTAGAAATGGCCTCTCTCGGAAGATCATGGAGATTATTAGTAAAATGACATGGCTTACATGAATAATCCATGATGAACAGTAAGGGATGATAGAACTAGATCTTTGCTCAAGAAAATCAAAAGATGAAAGAAGTGGAGTCGCCACTTGAACAACAAATCTGATTCTAAGATCCGAGAAGCAATCAACAAACAGATATGTGGTAGGCTTCTTGTCTGGGAAAAATAAGAAAAATGGAGTCGCCACCCAAACAGGAAACAAACCCAAGAGGTACTGCTGATACGTGATGAAAAGATGCAAAATATTGAATCTGCCAGCTCAAATGAGAGATGAGAAGATGCATGAAAAGTCGTTGAAACACCGAGAAAAAGTGTCCCCGGCAACGGCGCCAAAAATGTTGTCGCGCAGATTGGCACGACAACGCTCGGACCGGGGCTGTCACTCTGATCCCCGATCCCTCCGTTTAAGCCCGTCTCCCGCGGCTAAGGGGCGTAGACCCTGCGAGATAGTGAAGACCAACTGCCAAACAGTTGGGTGGGAGACACGATATGATAAGCACTAGATGGATTTAGCGATTTAATAGACCAGTGCCTTGTGGAGTTAATGTTTAAATGATTACCTTTTAAATGATATAGAAACATGGACCATGAACAGTAACCATCTATCATCAGCTAAATCACATGACCAAAATGATATCCAGCAATTGAAAACTTCGAAAAAGATAAATGCTTAAAACCACCACGAGAATTGTAAATTATTAACCAGATATCATATTTCGTATCTCAAACTTGAAAATTTAGCATCCCAGCATAAAACATATAACGCGAAAGCTCCTGAGACTTGCAAAAAATAATTTTCCACAAAATTTTTATTTTTTCAAAATTTTTTAAATCTTTTTTCAGTTTTTTATTTTTAATATTATGAAAAAAAAAAAAAAATCTAAAAAAATTTAAAATTTAAAATCTATTTAAAGCTAAATTAAACTAAACTTAAACTAAACCAAAATAAAATAAGTCCCCTTTTTTATTTTATTATTATTATTTTTTTTTAACCAAAACTAAAAAAAACAAAATTTAAATCTAATTAAAAATCTCATTAAAATCTAATAAGTAAATTATCCAAATATATATAAACCTAAACTATAATCTAAATAACTGAATCAAAATCCTAAAAAAAAAAAAAAACTAAAATCGAAACCTAACTAAAATTTACATCAGAATCTAATTAAATTTAAAACTAAAACATAAAAATCTAAAAATTCTAAACTAAACTAAAAAAAAATCAAATTTAAATCTAAATTTAAAAGAAAAACAAATATACGCTAGCCTTTTTGTTTTATATTCAAAATACAAAAAAAATCTAGAGTAAACGAGACCGAACGAAAACAAAGAAAAGAGACGTGAAGGTTATTACACGATGGCAAAATCGAAACAGCCGCAGACATATAATTTTTTTTTTACCTTGCTCGGTGATGGATATCACGATTTCCAGCTCTCGACGCGGGGTTTTCAAGCATGAACGCCTACCTTGCATCAATCGATGGTGATGCAGGTTGATCGGACAATTTTGGATGGCGGATTGAAGTTTACCTGACGCCTGTGTTGCTGGACGGTTGAAGTGAACGTGGGTGCCGTATCAATACGTTGTAATGTATTTGTTGAACCCCTGGCGAATGTTCCAGAACTCATAGCTGTCACGCATCGTACGAATCGAGAGCCACCATCGACGGATTTTGGAGTTAAGCCATTGTTTGCCGGCGTGAGGGAATACTGGGCACGTAAAAGATGAATCGGGACTTCTGCAGGTGACGGCGTGGGAATGTAGATCGACAGCAGGCAGAGGAGTCATGCACTATGGCAGAAACTGAGTAGGTATACTGTGGATGGAGATAGGACGACAGATCTTGCTGCAAGCTGGAAGAATGAAGCCACGGGATTTCTGGAGCTTATTTCACTCTGGCCACCGGATATTTAAAGTGCTGAAATGATGAAGCTAAACACAGCTTGATGAATGCCAAGGGTCGAATGAGGGCTCAGGCAAACCGGCTCGCTGAGAAAATTCGTTGAACAAACCTGCATTGCATCATTTTTATGATATGTCTGGGCACGTACAGGTCGGCGGAAACGCAGATGGAATAGCACGCAGGATGAAAAGTTTTGCAGGTTCTGGCCTTCCTCTGCTGACAGCTTTAGCACAGAAGTTGCTCAGCCGGCATACCGATAAATAGATCGCCCAGTAACGCTCGATGTTGTAGCTGAAATCCAAAGAAATATAGCCACTGATTTTCCAGAAAAATGTTTTTCCTTGTGGCGGCAGACAGAAGACAGATTGCATGTACTTGAAAGCTACAGAAAAACCTCTGCCCCTGAAAAGATAACCTTGTATCTGCAATGGACAGAATCACCCAAGAAATGATATACACCTTAAACAAAAACTGAAAACCCTAAATAAAACTGAATAGAGCAAAAAATTTGAAACCCTAGAACAGCAGACTAATGTACAAACTTGGCCCCTTAACAGCCAGATTTAGCCATAAATACAGAAACATTTTCAGATTTATAGAAATTTGAACTTTACTGTGAACATAAAGAAAATCTCTCATGTAAAACAGGAAATAAACTTTGAATGATTAACCTAGGGAACAATCAGCTGGGCTCTGCACAGAAAAGCCTGTGGGAGTCGGCTGGTTCAGCCCAGAACTTCCCCAAACGCCCACAAATATCCTTCACTAAAAAGTTTCCCTGCACATCTCAAGCAACCATTAGCACAGAGAGAAAGAATGCTGCTAGATCTCAGAAAATAATGGAGATACCTGCCATTATTTCAGAAACCTTAGCAGCCCTCAAACCCTAGCAGGTGAACAAGATACCTGTGCTCACACTACTCTAAAAACAAGCTATGATTAATGGCTGAAAACTGAAAAATGCAGAAAATTAAAGATCTCACAGCATTTCCAGAGAGTAACACCAACACGATTTGGACCCCAAAGTCTTTTTATTAACCCAAAAATCAGATTACAAGAGAGCTTTTCAGTACAGACTCACAGATCAGATGATTGAAATGACCCCCTAAGACCCTATATAAAGGAAATGATCCTAACGGCTAGTTCGAGTGATCCATGTAGAAATGATCTCGACCGTTGATGAGGATCAAGACATCTCTTGATCTCATCCGTCGATTTATTAACTTAAAATATTATTATTTTATTAGTTAGGGTTTTTGCTTCATTTTTTAATTTTTTTATTATTTTTTATTATTTTATTATTTTTATTCATTTTTTAATTTTTTAATTCATTTAACATGGATCACTGAACTAAGCTTTCGGAAACATCACCTAGGACCTAGGACTTAGGACTCATGAGGGGATTTAAAACATTTCTCGACCCTCAGGACACATTACATCATGACTTTTACAATTTACATCTCAAGGGGACAAGCCCACTTAATACAGACCCTCATAAATCACCCAGCTCTGCGACACCACGATAATCTAGCAGATCAACACACTAGGATTCTCCTAAAGTTCTGATGACAAAATCAATCCTGGATTTGGGGTCAGGTTTGAAGGAAAACTCTGCCGATCCGTGGATCAGTGAGACGAAAAACCTTCCGGGACGAAGATTATCATCAGAAAGTTAGGTCCACCTAGGCAAAATACATACATGACTCATGTCTGCTAGGATTATTTACAATTAATACATGCAGACTGGGTTTACAAACAAAAAAGATCAAGCTGCTGATGATGGCAGGATGGCACGGACATGCTGATCAGGTGCTGCTTCTTTCTGTCAAAAAAACGGGGTGCACTGCATGGGTAGTTGACCAGTAGAGGTCAACAGGGCTCAACCTTCAAACTGTCACCCTGACTTTGGGGTAAAATGTGAGTGAAAAAACCCAGAAAATTATCCACCTCTGAAAAAGGGGATAATTAACCAGATAAAAAAACACTCCAAAGTGTACTCATTTGCTAATCAAGTCCCAAAATCCTAGGCTTGTTATAGACTCAAAAACTCATCATTACTAGTGTCACTTATTACAATTCCCCATAGGGTGTGAAATCTGGGTACAAGAAAGATGATGAGAAGATAGAAGTAGAGTTAAAAACTTTGTTGATTGATGATATCTAATGGTACAAGTGTTCTCTGGATCATCCTTGGGCATGGAATCTTCATATAATCATCAGGGGCCACTCCAGTGGTCAACAAGGTCAACAAACTCCAATTTATACATGTGCTAAGAGGTGGTTTTTTGACCTTGGTGTCAAACCCTTTCATTGAGTGGGGCCGACTTGGTCAACATGTAAAACACAAATTTCTCCTTTAATTTGCCACTGAAAATACCAACCGAATCTACCAATTTTCAACAATGATATGCTATGATTGACCGAATCTACCAATTTTCAACAACGATATGCTATGATTGGCACACGCAAGATAAGGGCACGTTGTCACCATGTGAAATGTTCTCTCCTAGTGCTTGAATAATAGACTAGCATGTTACAAAAATACTAAAATACATCATAATACAAATGTTTCTTAGCCATTATCAAGCAATGGAGATCGTACTTAGCTCTAGTGACATAAACAAATAACTATGTATTGACCACTCTTCTTTAGACATTATATACACACCATTGACGCAGTGGTTGGATGTGACATAAGGGCAGTGCTAGGGAAAGTGTGTGTATCCATAAAAATGCCCCTATATTTGCCAATTGATCCATCCATGTCATCAAGAAGTGTTTGTCCTATGCAACTAGATCATGATGAAGATCATGTGTGGAACCTTATGTAATGTGAAGGGTAACAAGGCTTGGAAAGTTTAGGCACTAGTCAATATTATTAAGGTGAAGAGTTTTTACTAATGAATTTAGCAGGGTGTAATGTTCCCAGTTTTTGTCAGTGCAAAATTCACTAACGAGTTTTTGCCAATTTTTGGTAATATTAAATAAAAAGGAAAAAATATTATTTTGTGGGAGAGAAGGGGAAATTATTATTGTAATGAAGAATGACGGCAAAGTAATATTTTATTGGGGAGGGAGACAAAGTATTATTTTAATGGAGAATGGTGGCAAATTAATATTTTATTGGAGGATGGAGGAAAATTATTATTTTATTGGAGAATGACGGCTAAATAATATTTTATTGAGAAAGGAGGCAAATGATTATTTTATTTAAAATGGTGGCAAAAGTCTCCTAGTGGGAAATGGGCCCCACCAATAAAATAATGGGGAAAAAGGAGAATCTAGAAGCTAGAAGGAGGCTCAATGGAGAATTATAAATAGAGGAGGGACTCAATTGCAAATCATTCTATTCTATCATTTCTATTTGACATTGAGAAGAAGCTCAAGTGAGTTTCAAGTGTTTCAAGAGAAACTTTAAGCTAATTTCGGTGGACTTCGAGTGCCACCCTAGTTCGATTTTGGGGGAGATTATTTCAGATCTCCCATTTGTGTTTATTGCAGGGTTATACAAACTCCAGGAGGCTGAGCTGATACGTATTTGCATTCAGAATTTGGAGATGGATTTATAAAGAGTTTTCAGTGGATTTCCCATGCAAAATTAGAGGGACGAATTCTCTATTAATTCCAGGCTCAAATCTTCTGCAAATCAAGAGGGCCGAGCTAGTTTATTCAAGGCCAAAATATTTTGTCAACAAACAGAGGCCGAGTTGTTCATCTACTCTCATTCACTCAGGTTGAAGGCTGAACTATTTGTGCATTTCAAAGATTAATGTGCCCAGGGAAGAGGCTGAATTTTTCAGATTTAGTAGCAGAGTTTTATCAGTGAAAAAAAGGGCCAAATTCTTAGTTATTTTTAAGGAACCAAATTTCTTTCAAGCTCAGAAAAATTCTCCAGCAATTGAAGTCCATTTCTTTGAGCCAAATGCTACAAATTAAAGACTGTAGGGGGTGCGAATTGGGTTTAGCACAGGTGCCAAGTTGCTTCTTATAAAGGCTGAATTCCCTTCCTCTTGCACCCAGATTGTCTCCTAAAAAAGGGGCGAGTTCAACTCTAATGCGGGGACAATTCTTCATGAAGATAATTCTCAGATGTATGGGCTGCTGATTGCTATTATTAAACCTTCAAATCAGTGGGATGAAATTTATCAAGTTCTGGTGCAGACTTAACAGTGGACAATTTTATGAAGTTTACTATCATTCCCTTGGCATAGCAGGCAATCCTAGTGCTGTAGCAGACTCTCTAGAAGTTGAATTTGTTATACAAGTGGCTGGGTCAGGTTCCTTTTCAATTTGTGCACTGTATTTCTTGAATAGATGACTGTGTAAAGCTTGCATCCTTGCTGATATATATTTCTGAGTATTCATAATGGAGAAACAAGTATTTTATTTGTTGTATCATTCCTATTTTAGTGAGAAATAATATGTTGGGTCCATATAATTATTATACTATGTGCTGGGTTTTTTATATGAACATTTATTGGCTCTGTGTATTCATTTTTGATGAACAAACAAGAAAATGCACCTACAACAGTTTATTGAAAAACTGTTTGACAAAACACCTCTAATTGAAACTCATGTAAAACTCAGAAATTTGTATTGCAAAATTGGGATATTTTGGTTGGGAATGTTACACAGGGTTGCTAAGGTCTATGCAACCTGTTATGATTGGCACACATAAGATGAGGGCCCATTATCACCTCGGCCCAAATCCCAACTCTTTAAGCCCAACCTCCATCGAAAAGATATGGGGGGGTTCACTTTAAATACTTCACCCAACCAAATGAGGCTCAATGCCTTAAATGGGTCTATGGATGAAGTGGAGTTAATTGTTTGCTGTCCTACTAGTTTACTGTGTTAAAATTTGCAACAAAATTTATTAATAAAAGAATGAAAATTTACATAAGCTTCTCTCATGAACGGTTCCCCTACAAATGACCCTCCATGCTCTTTAAATAGAGGTCATAGACCAATCGGTGTTAAGCCACGGATCAAGTCTCGGTAGTACCGAGGAGAGAATGAACCGTCGGATCACTACATATCGTGACCGTCGGATTGTAAGTTACAAAAGTACATAGTAAAGAAACACACTTTACCTAACTCTACACTAGACCAAGTTATACTTAACTATTTCCTATGTGTCGGAATATCCTAACATCCCCCCTTAAAAACAACTTGGGATAGGATTGAAGGATGTACAAATATGACACAATAGGAGAAGGAAGGACGCATTAGAGCCTATCCCCCCTTAGTGACAACTTCTTGAACTCCAACCATAAATCGAAGTTTAGTAAACTTCGCCTATGTGAGAGCCTTTGTAAAGATGTCTGCAACTTGGTCATCTGTTGAACAATATTGCACTTCAAGAACATGGTCGTGAATGAGCTTTTTGATGAAGTGCATGTGCAGTTTAATGTGTTTGCTGCGTTGATGTTGGACTGGATCTTTGCATAGTTGAATGTCACTTTGATTATCACACCAAAGTGTAGTAAGATGTTGCTGCTGAAAGCCAAACTCTGACAGGATCTGACGAAGCCACAAGGCTTCCTTACTAGCTTCTACGGCACCACGATACTCTGCTTCTGCTGAAGAAAGAGAAATGGCACTTTGTTTCTTGCAAGCCCATGTAATAGGTCCTGAACCAAGAGTGAACACATAACCTGCAGTAGACTTCCGATCATCAGGGTCACCAACCCAATTAGAATCAGTGAAACCAACCAATAGAGGAGATGCTTCTGCACTGTAATGAATCCCAAATTGAACTGTACCTCGAACATAACGAAGTATTCTTTTAGCTGCTTTCCAATGACTTTCATGTGGGTTTTGCATAAACCGAGCAATAAGGCCAACGCGGCCACTTCAGACAATTTATTAATAAAAGAATGAAAATTTACATAAGCTTTTCTCATGAACAGTTCCCCTACAAATGACCCTCCATGCTTTTTAAATAGAGATCATGGACCAATCGGGTGTTAAGCCACGGATCAAGTGTTGGTAATACTGAGGAGAGAATGAACCGTCGGATCACTACATATCGTGACCGTCAGATTGTAAGTTACAAAAGTACATGGTAAAGAAACACACTTTACCTAACTCTACACTAGACCAAGTTATACTTAACTATTTCCTATGTGTCGGAATATCCTAACAACGAGCAAGATAAATCATTGAAATTGATAGATATAACAATGCAAATAATGGATATGAGTGCTCAATGAATTTACTAACCAAATGTGTTATTATTTCTGTGATTAGAGCTTTGGTTAGAGGGGTTCTTTTATTAATCTTCTTGCTGCAATGTGACCACAGACTGCAAAATCTGCAGAAAAATGTTGGTAGAACATGCGATTTCCCTTAAAAATAGTCACCCAAATAGTTCCTTAACACTTTAGATCTCATATCTAGCAGTGGAGAGGCTAGGGGATGCAATATGAACCACTTTAGGTCAATCCCAAGCCTTATACCAGAAACTAGATGCAATTTCCAACAAGCTGGTAATTGCCCTGTTGAGGTGATGGAGTCAAACCCCACTGGGTGCACAACCCAGAAATTTTCTAGCAAAAGAAATAAAATTACAACAGATAGAAAATCATATATTACAACATAAAAACAAGATATATTCAATTAAATTTAATATAGTCTACTTAAAAGGTTCTGGTTCAGGTACTTGAAAGGAGCTTGGAACCTTGAAAGATTGGCTAGATTTGTTGTGGTACAACAAGATATTAATGCAGATTTGCAACAAAAAACTCAATATACCATGAAGAGTATGTGGAAGTAAAGGTCAAAGATAGGTATATTGATCATTGGCTTTGATTCAATTTTATTGCACAAAACCCCAAGGCACAAAACTAGGTATTTAATAATGACATCTTGAAAAACATGCTTGTTAAACAAACTAATTGAAAACAAGAAATAACATTTTTTGATTTTTATATATAAAATGGTTGTTGAAGAATGACTTACCATTTACCCCAATACTTCACCTAAAGTTGCCGAGCTGTGAACCACAATCCTTCTTAAGTCGATTTTGCAATTTGAACAGTGAGGCGGGCTTCGTCTCAAATAGAAATATCGCCCCCAACTATGTCTAAAATTTCCCACACCTTTTGGATTCAACTAGGAGCGGCCTCTAGTGCGATGTCTTCAATTTTCGACTCAACTATGTGATGAATGCTACTCTTCTCCCGGTTGAAGTTATTACCTCAAATTATTGGTCCTACCTTCATCCAAGTGATCCACTTGCAATTAAAAGATGAATTAGATTAGTGCCTAGTCCACCTTTGTGTGGCTATGTAGCCCCTCAATGGATTATCCCTCCAATTGTTGTGTGATCTTACTTATTATTGAAATGTTTTATATTAAGTTCGATTACAACAAAAGCCAAGAAAGAAAAGTATAGGGAATTCCAACCCACACAATTTTTACACAAAGGTTTGCAAAACGAGTTTTTTATTATGGCATAATATGATCTCACAAATCAACAACAACAATCATTCAGAGGAGAGGCTAGCCTTTATAGTTTTTTCCCATGTTGCGGGGGAGCCCCCCCCCCCCTCGAACCTGCTCTCGAATCGCGCTCCGGGCGGGAGCGGCTCGGGAGCGCGCTCCCAAAATCGCTCCTGGACGGGAGCGATTTTCGGGAGCGCGCTCCCTTAAAAAAATTTGCGCTCCCTGGTTTGTTAGGGAGCGACATAGGGAGCGATCGCTCCGGCGCTCCCGGAGCGATTTTTAATGCCCGGGAGCGATCGGGGAGCGATCGCTCCCTGATCGCTCCCAGACATTAAAAATCGCTCCGGGAGCGATTCGAGCCGGGCCGGGAGCGGTTCGGCGGAAAAAAAATCCGCCGGACCCGAAAATAAAAAAAAAAATTTAGAATTTTTTTTTGGTTTTATAAGCCCAATGGGCCAAAAAAAATTCATTCTAACTTCATTGAGCTTGAGTTTGGAGCTGGAGCAAGAGCAAAGGAGCGAGGAGCAAGCCTGCAGAGGTAAGTAACTTAGTAATTTAGTTAGTTTAGCTGGTTAGGTAGTTAATTTAGTTAATTTAATTTAGCTGTTTGAGTTTAAAGATCATGTATTTAAATTAAATTAATTAATCCCAATAAATTAAATTAATTTGCAGATTCAAGAATCAAAACCCTACAAACATCAAACACCATGGACCTGGCTATATTTATTGGCATTTTCCTCTTCCTGGTCCCTTTTATGGTTATTATGGTGCTGGAGAGTAGGAAACGGAGGGGGCCCCAAACTGAAGAGGGGATGAAGAAGCCGGAGGAAGTCAAATGGGTGAAAACTCCAGTGAGGAGGAGCTGGAGGAGGGTGAACATGACCCTCAAAAAACTAAACAAGACCAAACTCCATTGTGGAAATATGTTCACAGGGCTGAAACAGGGAGAGGGGGTGGAACCACTAAATTTCATTGCCCCCATTGCAACACTGATTACACAGGTTCATACACCCGTGCTAGAAGACACCTCTCCGGGAAAAGGCCATGGGATGGAGAGAAACAAATAGGAATCAAAACTTGTACAGCGGTGTCAACAACAGATAGAGCCAAATACATAAGGGAAGAGGAGGAAGCCCAATACAGAACAAAAAAATCAAGGGGTTTCTTTGAACCAAGCTCACAATCACAAAGAACTCCTTCAGCATCCTCCCAAGGCAGTGGATATGGACATGGAGGCACAGGGTCATCATCTTTAAGGCGTAGAACCATATCAAATTTCCTTGATGAGGGGTGTAGGAATGATGTGGATTCAAAATTTTACAGGTTTCTCTATGCATGTGGGATACCATTCAATGTTCTACGCTCACCTTATTGGCACGAAATGGTTTCTGCCATAAATGATGCCCCTAAAGGATACAAGAGCCCTGGGTATGACAAGGCAAGAACCGTTGGCCTTGATCATGAAAAAGCAAAAATATCACATTCTTTGAATAAAATGACAAGTTCTTGGACTGACCATGGGGTGTCCATTGTATCTGATGGATGGACAAATGTAAAAGTCAAGCCATTGATAAGTGTTCTTGCTGTGTCTGTTAGTGGTCCCATCTTTCTAGCTGCACATGATTACTCAGACAAGTTCAAGACCGCCATCAACATTGCAGAAGCATTACTTGAAACAATTGAGCGTATTGGCCCATACAATGTCATCCAAGTCATCACTGATAATGCTTCTAATTGTAAGGCAGCGGGAGCAATTATTGAGGATAAATACCCGAACATATTTTGGTTTGGATGTTTGGTTCACACATTGAACCTTCTGTTGCATGATATTGTCAAAAACAAAAATGAACAATACCAATGGATTAGTAATTTGTACAAGAAAGGCAAACAAATGATAAAATTTATTACAAATCATAGCAATACCCATGGCCTTTTCCGCAGTCACTCGAGATTGGAGTTGTTGAAGATTGCGAGGACTAGATTTGGTAGCTATTACCTCACCTTCAGGCGCCTTTTGAAGGTAAGAGAGGCATTAGCTAGCATGGTATCAAGTCCACATTGGCATGTGTTAAAGGAAAGGGCTACAAATGTAGCTGACATGGCAGGTTTTGAAATGGTGGAGGAGGCCGCTCTTGATGGGCAATTTTGGACAAGTGTGAGGCAGGTATTGGATTTCACCAAGCCAATTTATCACATGATTCGGTTTGCAGATACAGACAAACCAGTGATTGGCGAGGTGTATGAGCAAATGGATACCATGTTGGGGGAAATAAAAGACATTGTTCATAATAGAGATCCCAACTTGTACAAACTGATTCATGATTGTGTGTGTGAACGGTGGAATAGGCTTAACCTTCCACTACATTGCTTGGCGTATATCCTTACGCCAAAATACTACTCTACATCTTGGTTGGGCCAACCTGCAGCAGGGGGTGGGGTTAGGACCAAACCCCATTTAGATCAAGAGGTAACTAAAGGATATTTGGAAGCATTAGAAAAGTTGGTACCTGACAGGGAGGAATGTGCAGTTGTGCGCCTTGAAATAGGCAGATACTTCAGTGGCACTGGTTTGTATGGTAACTTCCATGCAATGGACGACAAAGATAAATTTGAATCTCTCACATGGTGGGAAACATATGGCGGCCACGGACTTTTGCCAAAATTGGCAAAAAAAGTTCTTTCACAAGTTGTAAATTCTTCTTCTGCAGAGAGGTGTTGGAGCACCTACAACTATATACATAATGTGAAAAGAAACAGACTCAATGAAAACCGAGCAGAAAGCTTGGTTTATGTGCACTACAACTTGAGGTTGTTGAGTCATTACTGTGGTCGGGCTAATGAGGATCCCACATATAAAATTTGGGACAATCACCCAGAGGATGACAATTTGGAGGATGGCATTGTACATATTGAAGAACTAGAAGAGGAACTTGTAAGGCATGAAAATGAAGCAGCAGCCATGCCACCTCCACCTCCACCTCCACCATCCGAGTCTTGTTCCTTTGCTGTCACCACCTCCATCTACACCCTCGCGTGGAGGTAGTTCTGGTCGTCGGTCTGTGCGGGAGACTCCTAGAAGACCACCACGACCTGCTTATACTCCTGGAGACTCTCGTGGCAAGGGTCACATGTAGATTTACAATTTACTTGTCTTTTTTAGTTTCTATTAGACTTTAGTTTTCATAACTGTTGAGTTTTGAGTCCTTGACTCTTGACTCTTGACTCTTTCATATCATAATGATATTTTTTTGTAAACATTATATCACTGTGACAATGAAAATTTGAAGTTTGAAGTTGGGCCTTGGCAATTATAACTCATTGGTAATGATTGTGAATTGTGAATATGATGCTTTGTGAAAGACTAAAGTTGTTTCATTTCATCTCATTATTCATGTTTCATTTTATAAATTTTTAACATTTCATATCATGTTAACAGTTAGAAGTTAGGACTTAGAAATATCTTCGATATTACTTCTTGTAATGGTTAAACTTAGCTTACAAGTACAACTTTGGTGATCAATGATGATAAATGTTATTGAATTTTCAATTCTGAAAGCTTGAAGTTGAAACTTTAATATTGAATTTGATGAATCATGATTTATAAGACTCAATATGTTGCAGTTGTAATATGTATTTTACTAACTTGTGGACATGGTTGATGACGATTATAATTTCTAGATGATTGATGTGATATGGTATAATGGTTCAATGATCAATCTATGTTTTTTTTTTATGTTTTTTATGTCTAATTCATCATTCTACATGTTTTTGTTGACATATATGTATCAAAAATTAAAAAATATAAAAAATATATATATTTTTAAAAAATCGCTCCCGGATTCGCTCCCAAACCGGGAGCTTCTGAAAATGGTCGCTCCCGCTCCCGCTCCCAAGTAACATGGGTTTTTTCTTTAATGACTAGTTTGACCTCTCTCTAGGAAAATAATTTACTTGTCATCCACATGTTAAAGACCAAGTAATATTTTTTCACAAAAATATTTAATTACAATGCTTTTTTCCCACTAAAGGGGGTCAACTTGACTCACAGGACCCTTAGAAGTCCAATGTTCCTTTTGCATTGACCCAAATGTAGAAGAAAAGATGAATAGTGGTCTAATGTTGCTCAACGTATTCATTGGATGCCCAATGTCCTTCTCAAATGGCTACCTTGGAGCTTGATTTGGTCCATAATAATTCAACTTGCTTGAAGAAGACTTCTATTTAGTTGAAGAAGGAATCTTTTGACTTTGCAACAACTAAAAAATTGTCCGCTTGCTAACGTTTGGTCCATAGGCCCTCCAATGTTCTACTTTCACCCTTTCAATGGCTAGCCATGACTTGAAATGACTAATACAATTCCACTTGGCACCCCTTTGCTTGGTTCTCCAACACCTCAATGAATTCTGCATGTTTTCCACCTGGGTTTGTTGAGATTTGCCTTGATTTCATCTGTGGTTGGCTTCATTAACCCAAATAGTGCCCTACATTGTTAGATTATCACTCTCTACGTCATCATGCCCAATTGTTAGATCTCTAACTTGTTGAAGAATCTAGGGCATCTAGGTAGGATGAGATTCCTCTGACGATGATAACTATTTGTGATGTACTTTTTACCTTTTCTTATTAGCACGATCTTCTGTTATTAATATTAGAGTGTGATCGCTTACTTCATCAAACAGTTACCAAGACAAAAGAGACAAGAACACAAGATATTGGCTCTCAGCAAGGGCAAAACCACTCTCTCCTAGAGAGGAAAATCCTTCTGCAAAATTTCTCTTATTGAAGCTTCAATTGACAAATGCCAAACCCTAGACCCTTGACAAGTAGATCCTCTAAGCACAAGACACAGTCTCTCTTTCTTTTGTTCCTTAACTAATGCCTCCTTCTGCACTGCACCCTGGCCTCTTCCTCCACTCTTCTTCCAACAACTGATGGCACTTTCTGCAGAAACCCTAGGTCTCCTTAGAGACCTCTATTTTAGTGTCTTCCTTTCCTTCTCAACCTCGCTTGTCAGTCTTCGTTCTCCTTGATATTTAGACTAGAGAATGAGGCGTTTCTTGAGGTCTATCTTCAAGTTAGAGGCTGATCCTCTTAACCTTACTGCAGCTCTGATTTCTTCACACGTGTAGCTGATCTAGGGCTTGAAATGGACCCTTTTACTTGCTTTCTTTTCTTCGCTTTAGGTGAGACCTACTTCGCTTGAGATGGAGGCCTATTAGGAGTCTTTTCTTAGCCCAATTGAACTCTATTATGTTGCTGCACTTGTGGATCTGATGTGATTGCAAAACTACCCTCCTTACTTCGCATGTGTGATAGAATTAGGCCCCAAAACAACCCTCCAAAACTCAGATTCCTTCCTCCTTCTTTGCTGACCTAGAAGCACCTTCTTTCTCCTTTTCACACTTCTTTCTTGACTCTTTCTCTCGCTGATTTCAGAGATCACTTGATAATGCTTTTGTGAGGTCGAACTGCCTTATATATAGGAGACTGTCCATCCTATTTGGGCCGACTTGAGCCAGTGAGGCCGACTTGACTTTAAGTGCACCAAAAATTCATTTCTTTAGCTGACTTGAAGAGGAGATTTGTATTTTCTTTGGAGGATCACTTTTGACTTATTTATTTAACTCTAATACATAGATTTACATAGTGTAACATGCCCACATGGGTCTTCAACAATTACATTGACTCTTTGACTTTCCTAGAAGCACTTAAACATGTGCTTGACCTATCAAATGGGCAAGAAACCCATTTTTTATAAATGACAAAAATAATAATTCTTTTTCTTTTACAAGTACAAAGATCAAAATTACATTTATGAAGACCGAACCTAGTTACACTTTCTTCAACACTCCCTCTTAACTGGGGAGGTATTCATAAATTATTTTGCAAGGTGTTTGGGCATTTTCAATATGAAGAATTCACATAAGAGAAATCAGATTGGCAATCCATTTGTTATAGCATCATAGTAACCAACATTGTTTCCACAACAAGGCCTTGACTGACAGCTCTATCTTTCATTAGATCAGAGCACAATGTTGGCGAGACCAATGACTATAAACACCTTCATCATTGTCTCTCAAGGTACATACCCACACCGGTGTTCACTGAGTATGACCTTCTAGGACTATTCTTATCTTGGGTTCCCAGTCCTCAAAGAGTATCGGTCCTCTTGCCTATTCTTATCTTGGATGCCCTACACATCCTCAAAGAACATCGGATGCCAGATGATTACCCAATCCTCCATTCTTGTTAAAATTGGCAACCAGGGCAAAACTTCATGTGGGTCATCTTATTCATGGCTAATAATATTTTTATTAGATTCCTCTCGTCGAGAGGTGTAGGATTGATATAAAGATCATCCAATTCCGATAAGTATTCATGGAGATATGAATTTATTTTGATTATGGAATTATTATCAAGCCGACCTACAACTCATGTAGGCTCAGAAGCCCAACAGTCGCATCTATTCACCCACCAACGTTGTGTATAAATATAAGAGGACTTTTCCTCATTTGGACTCACTCATCTCATCACATCTCTCTCTCTCTACTGCGCAGATATGAGTCTCTTCTCTACTGCGCTAAAATGGGTCTCTCTCTCTCACACATGTGAAGCCAGAAGCTGTTGAATTTGAAGCTGCAACTACAGAAGTAAAGATTGACTTGCGTGGCCTAGAAGATCTCCTCATCTGAACTGTGCTGTAGGTTCATCTGAACCTCCTTTGAAAGCCGCAACTTTTGGTGGTGGAATGAAGTCAATCCGACGAACGGTTTGCAAGATATCGACTGCCCTAGTTTGAAGCCGGAAACTGCTGAAACTGAAGCTGCAACTGCAGAAGTAAAGATTGACTTGCGTGGCCTAGAAGATCTCCTCATCTGAACTGCGCTGTAGGTTCATCTGAACCTCCTCTGGAAGCTGAAACTTTTGGTGGTGGAATGAAGTCAATCCGACTGTCGGTTTATGAGATATGGTCTGCCCTAGTTTGATAATGAAGCTGCTAATGCTGATGCTACTGATCTAGGGTTTGCTACTGCTGATATGAATCAGATTTATTGTACTATTTCTCTCTGCTGAATTATTGAAGATAAAAGAAGATTTGATCAAAGGGTTTCCCCACACATTGTGGGGTTTGTCCCTGGCTAGCCGCCACATCTTGTGTCTCTTGTCTTGGTTTGTTTTCTGTCGATCGTTTAATGTTCTATCTGCACTTTACTTTATGTACATGTGATTGCTAATCGGTGGAATATAATAAGAAAAAGAAGTAAACTGTTATAAGCATAGAACATACCATAACTTAACATGGTATCGGAGCTGAGGTGAAGACAAAGCCCAAGCAAGAGCAAGAGCAATCATTGAAGAGAAGATTGGCAAGGCTATCCTAAAAGAACTATGGGGTCCTCAACACTCTTTCCTGTCGAAGACAAACTCCGTGAGAAAGCTGACTATCACGGATGGAAGATGTCTATCGATCTAACCCTTGAAGATCAAGGAGTGTTGGATCATGTGAGAGGCAATATTGTTGAGTCTCCATCAAATGCATCCGCTGCTGCCTGGAACAAATGAAAAAATGGAGAAGTCAAAACAATAGAAGATCATACGGGACTCTATCGACAAGCACTTGGTGGCCTACATCTCTGAACTGGGCACCTCCAAGGAAATCTATGATAGACTGGTGAGTATATTTAAAGTTAATGATGCAAATCAAGTTTTGTTTCTTAGAAATAAGCTGAGGGAAATCAAGAAGGGTAAAGATGAAAGTATGCAAGCATACTTCTTAAGAATCACCGAGATCAAGAACGATCTCCTATCTATTGGGGAAACTATTACTGACAGAGAAATGACACTCACAACTCTTGGAGGATTGCCATTTGAATGGTATGTGTTCAGGACTACTCTTTTGAACTATAATGTAATTCCTGGTTTCGAGGAATTAATGGCTAGATGCATTCAAGAAGAAACAAGGGAAGAAGTGCAAGAAATGCCCATGCCTAAAGGTCCTCCTGCTGCCTTTTCTTCTCATGCAAAGAAAAGAAATAATTCAGAGACTAAATCAAAAGGAAAGGCTGGACCTAAGGCTAGAAGAAAATGACGATGTTACATTTGCGATAAAGCAAGTCACTATGTATGAGATCATGATCATCATGAGGAATGAGATCATGGACATAAAGGGCAACATGAGATCATGGACATATAGAATAGCATGATGATGATGCACACTAGTTTGAGCAGCATTATGATGGATAAAATCATGGACATGGGCAGCATGATGATAATCATGATTAGAGAAGCATGGTACAGTATGCAGTGGTGCAACTCGAAATCCCTCTGATGGCAATCAAAGGAATGACAAATTCAACAGCAAAGGTAAGAGGAGAGTTGGGAATCAAGGAAGAGGACAAGCATTCAAGAAGGCTATAGAATCTATGTAGCCGGTCAAAGGGAAGTCATAATCAGTCATGATGTCACCTTTGACGAAGATATGGCTCTCAGCAAGGTGATCAATCTTCCGACTTTGAGGAGCTCTCAAGAAGCCGACACCAGGGAACCGAAAGAAAAGGATGATGAATCAATGCCTGATGTAGAAGAACCCATGGATCCGATTGATCCTCATTCACATGAGCCTTCCTCTTCTAGGAAGAGGCCTTCATGGCTTAGGGGGATACTTGATGATGCTAAAGGACATGCTGCACCTTGAGGAACCTTCTGTCAAAGTAAGAAACTTAATAGGTATCAAGGATACCTGACCATCATGAGCACGATCATACAAAATGAGCCTTCGTCATTCTCAGATACCGTCAAGCTTCAAGTATGGAAGGATGCTATGACCGTAGAATATGAGTCTATTATGGAGAATGATGTCTGGGAAGTAGTTCCCAGACCCTGGACAAGACAATTGTTACTTCAAAATGGCTTTACAAGATAAAACATGCAGCAGATGGAAGCACGGAAAAGTATAAGGCTTGTTTTGTTGCTCGAGGTTTCTCCCAAAAGGAAGGTATAGACTATGATGAGATATTTGCACCTGTTGCCAGATATACGACCATCCGCTCGATCATAGCCCTTGCCGCTTCACAAGGATGGAACCTACATCAGATGGATGTCAAGACTGCGTTCTTGCATGACTTGATCAAAGAAGAGGTCTACGTGGAGCAACCCGAAGGATTTGAGATTTATGATCGAAAATCTCATGTGTGCAGGTTGAAGAAAGCTCTCTATGGGCTGAAGCAAGCACCCCGAGCATGGTATGAGAGGATCGATAGCTACTTGATGAAGCTAGGATTCAGTAGGAGTGAAGCCGATCCTAACCTTTACTTTAAGGTTGAAGATGACAAGCCTCTCATACTGGTATTGTATGTGGACGACCTCTTTCTAACAGGTGCAGACCCTCTCATTCACAAATGTAAGAGGGAGCTGGCCTCTGAATTTGAAATGAAAGACCTAGGACTGATGCACTACTTCCTAGGACTTGAAGTGTGGCAGAAGCCAAGGGAAATTTTCCTATCTCAAGAAAAATATGTGGTAAAGATATTGGAAAGATTTGGTATGATGGACTACAAGCCTGTGACTACCTCGAGGATCTTAAATTTTAGAAGTTATATGGTAGTGATGTCAGACCAGATTTGGGAAATGCCTCTGAGTTTCATAAACTCATTCGCATTGATGTTCTTGGTGAACCTCCGTCCGAACATATTTTTTGCAGTTAGCATTGTGAGCTCATATTTGGTTGAGCCTCACTGGATTGATGCCAGGAATCTTCTGAGATGTCTTCAGGACACAATCTCTCATGGATTAAGATACACTGCCGGAGATGTGAGACTAATTGGATATACTGATGTTGATTGGGCAGGCAGTGTGGTGGACCGTAAGAGCACTTCCGGGTGCTGCTTCACCTTGGGATCTGCTTCGATATCCTGGATGAGCAGGAAGCAGAAGTCGGTGGCTTTGAGCACCGCCGAAGCAGGATATATTGTTGCTAGCATAACCTCGTGTGAGGTAGTCTGGTTGCGAAAGCTCTTCAGAGAGCTGTTTGGATTTACATTGGATACCACTGTGATTCTCTATAACAACCAGAGGTGGGATTCGATTATTGAGGAATCCCGTATTCGTCAATTGCTCCAGCAGATAGACATCATCTGGGATATGGTAAGTCGATGAGCAAGGAAGCTCCATCACATTAAGATGATGTACAGGTTGATACACCTTGTCAAAGCCCCGAGGAAAGATCTAATCTGTGATTTTCCCAAACGACTTGGAGTTGGCAAGAAACCCTTGTACAAGGGTCCTGCATGTTGCATACATTGAGCTCTGGGAGCTCTGAGGGCTTGCGGTTCCTACTGGAGCAACATATGACCACAGGGTGACTCACCCTCCCTTGGTGGTGCACACTGGAACAAGATGATTCGCTCTCTTGTGGGACAAGATGATTCACTCTCTTGTGGAACAGGATGATTCGCTCTCCTGTGTAGCAGGATTGATGTGTTCTCCTGTGAGGCCTGGATTGATGTGTTCTCCATGGCAGCCTGGATTGATGTGTTCTCCATGGCAATTGTAGCAGGATTGATGTGTTCTCCTGTGAGGCCTAGATTGATGTGTTCTCCATGGCAATTGTAGCAGGATTGATGTGTTCTCCTGTGAGGACAGGATTGATTAGTTCTCCTGTCGAGGCATCCTACCCATGCAGTCTGGGACTCATGGGAAGTACCTCTCATCTGATCAATGAGCAGGGAAATGAAGTTAGGGACCATAGTAGTACCAATGGACGCATCGTTGTAACTACCGTACTCCCTACGCTAGGATGACCTCCATTGATCTGGGATCAATGACACTGGTCTGGGACCAGTGGTAGGAGTTGTACCATACTATGACGCTGACTTCGGGTCGGTTGAGACTGGTCTGGGATCAGTGGTACATACTCTGAGACTGACTTTGAGTCAGTGGAGGATGATATTGGTCTGGGACCATTGGAGTTGTACTCACTATGACGCTGACTTTGGGTTGGTTGAGACTGGTCTGGGACCAGTGGTACATACTCTGAGACTGACTTTGAGTCAGTATGATACATCCTCGATCATTTCTTCTTCTTCATAATTCAGACAAAAGCAGAGTAGAACAGAACAATGCAAGAGCAGAGCAGATCAGAACAAAACAGTACAGATCAGTGCAGGGCAAAACAAGACAAAGCAGAACAGGCAAAATAGCGCAGAGCAGGGCAAGGGTCAGGCTGTACAAGGCAGTGCATTTGATGGATGAATAGTAACGACCGATAGACAGATTGCAGATGAAGTTCTCCATGGTTGAGAGGGAGTGTTAAAATTGGCAACCAGGGCAAAACTTCATGTGGGTCATCTTATTCATGGCTAATAATATATTTATTAGATTCCTCTCGTCGAGAGGTGTAGGATTGATATAAAGATCATCCAATTCCGATAAGTATTCATGGAGATATGAATTTATTTTGATTATGGAATTATTATCAAGCCGACCTACAACTCATGTAGGCTCAGAAGCCCAACAGTCGCATCTATTCATCCACCAACGTTGTGTATAAATATAAGAGGACTTTTCCTCATTTGGACTCACTCATCTCATCACATCTCTCTCTCTCTCTACTGCGCAGATATGAGTCTCTTCTCTACTGCGCTGAAATGGGTCTCTCTCTCTCACACATGTGAAGCCAGAAGCTGTTGAATTTGAAGCTGCAACTGCAGAAGTAAAGATTGACTTGCGTGGCCTAGAAGATCTCCTCATCTGAACTGTGCTGTAGGTTCATCTGAACCTCCTTTGAAAGCCGCAACTTTTGGTGGTGGAATGAAGTCAATCCGACGAACTGTTTGCAAGATATCGACTGCCCTAGTTTGAAGCCGGAAACTGCTGAAACTGAAGCTGCAACTGCAGAAGTAAAGATTGACTTGCGTGGCCTAGAAGATCTCCTCATCCGAACTGCGTTGTAGGTTCATCTGAACCTCCTCTGGAAGCCGAAACTTTTGGTGGTGGAATGAAGTCAATCCGACTGTCGGTTTATGAGATATGGTCTGCCCTAGTTTGATAATGAAGCCGCTAATGCTGATGCTACTGATCTAGGGTTTGCTACTGTTGATATGAATCAGATTTATTGTACTATTTCTCTCTGCTGAACTATTGAAGATAAAAGAAGATTTGATCAAAGGGTTTCCCCACACATTGTGGGGTTTGTCCCTAGCTAGCCGCCACATCTTGTGTCTCTTGTCTTGGCTTGTTTTCTGTCGATCGTTTAATGTTCTATCTGCACTTTACTTTATGTACATGTGATTGCTAATCGGTGGAATATAATAAGAAAAGGAAGTAAACTGTTATAAGCATAGAACATACCATAACTTAACAATTCTTTCTTCCCAAGTGAAGACAAGAATGTTGTGTCTATCTCTCCCTCTCAATGAGGGAAGATATGCCTATTCCTATAAAGGAATGTGCCCAAGCTCCTTTTGACCAGGAACTTGTCCAAGCTCCCTCTTAATTAGGGACTTGTCAAAGCTCCCTCTTAACTAGGGACTCTCCTTTTCATCAACTTCTTCTTTGTGGGTCTTTTAGCTGCTTGATCACTTTCTTTCCTTGATGTCATGAAATTCAGTTGAGCTTCTTCCTTGTAGGGCATCAGTCATTAATCACTTTCCTTCTTAGTTTTTCATATCATTCCTTTCTCCATGGAAAGTGGCCTTCTTGATACATATTTGGAACCTTCGTCATATGGCTACTTCTTCCTCATCATGTTTCTTTTAGGAATTTCCATCCACCAAATGAATGCTAGTTGTATTTACATTTACAACTCTTGTTTTAGTAGCCCTGCATGAACTCATCCAGATGTTATTTAGGAAATCAAAGCATAATATTAAATCAAATAGTACCTTACGAGATGGCTTTCCATCATGACATCTTGTTGGCTTGAATCATCAACATCCTTCATGTTTAGATCTCCAAGGCCTTTCCAGGTGTCAAGGGTCCTGTAATGTTCCTAAACAGGTATGTAAGTGATATACAAAGCATGCAAACAATCCAACAATCAGAAAAATAAAATATAGATTAAGCACCCATGGAAACAATGGAAATAGAGAACTGCTGAGCCATTTTATTACTTCTACAGGAGCAAATACAATAGTAAAATAGAATGGTGCACCTGGGCTTGTCTCAATGGGAAAGCATGACAAAACCGAGGTGATAAAATGTTGAACGGAAGGCTTCTACAACTATTGCACCGAACTGAATTATGCTGCCCCAGAAAACTGCTCTGTCTGCTGACTTTGAAGGGCTGGAATCACTGTTTCCCGTGCTCAGAAAATTATGAGATTTCAGCTCCTTGCTCCTTGGCCTAAACCCAGAAAAACCCACAAAGGAATTGGCCAAATGTTGACCTTAGAATTTTGGCCCAAATTCCCCTTAACTCCTCTAGCTGTTGGCTGAGTTGGGACCCCTGTTTGACCCCTTAGATCTACCCAGAAAATTCTATAAATTTAGGAGTGTGATCCTTGCCCAAAACCCAGAAAAACCCAGAAAGGGTTTCCCTTGGTTCCAACCTTCAAAAATTGACCCTTCACAGCTTGGCCCTCCTCCAATTTCGAATTTTGTTGCTATGACTGATCCTGTCAATCTCTGCTCTCCCAACTCTAGCAATCCTCCTCAAATGGCCCTCCAAGTGATCTCCTACTTCTCTCGGCCAACTCCAGCTCTACAATTCCTTCCTCCAACTCCCACGTGAGCCTAGTGATGGCTCTCTGTGCAAGCCCAGGTAACTGTAAATCGGACTGTTGGGATGTTGGCTCTGCTGGCTCCAAACTCACAAGAAAGGTTGGCCCTTTGCTGCTCTCCCAATCCTCTAACTCTCCCGGCAAATGCTTGATCACTGATAGCTCCAAACTCCCCTTGCGTATTCTCTAGCTAGCCAGAAATACGCACTCCCTGTTGTGGCTGAATGGTAGTGCTGTAACACACTCCCGGAACTCCTAAAATACTTATGGAACTACCTCTCTAGGGCGGGCACGGATGGTCCCCTGAAGTAGAGGTTGAATCTCTCGCTTGAGAGATTCGTGGCTAAACAGTCGATTGACTCAGCTAAACAATAGAGTGAACAATCAAGTAATTTTGATTGCAAGGTGTAAGAATGAATCCAAAATGAGAGTTTCTCCCTCCTTATAACTCCTTGGGCCTCCCTAGCCTCATGTGGGCCCCTCCATCCACCTATTCGACTTTCCCTCCAAGCTATTCGAATGGGCCAATTCGAACTCCCATGTGGGTGGCCCCCACATTCCACTAGCAACCAAATAAAGTCGAATTGCCTCCTAAGTCCCTAAGTCGAAAATGATGGGTTCTCTTCCTTAGCCAAAATTGTGCAAAATTGTGTAGCAGCACCCTGTTACAAATGTGTTTGAGAAGGGACATGACAATCCTCCCCTCCCAAATGTTGCTTGCCCTCAAGCAACCTCACAGCTGGGTGCTCCAAAATGTGCTCACCCTCCCAGGTGGCATCCTCATCCGACAAGCTCTTCCAATGCACCAAAAATCGCTTGTCCTCAAGCAATGCTTGAGCAAGCAACCTCTCTAACTGTTGCTCCCCACTGTCACTGCAAAATGTGCCAGGGTCCCAGATGTGCCACTGGATCGTGCCTGACCTTTGCACTATCCTGATATGGAAGAATCCTTCAATACCAGGATCCCAGGCAATCCTGTCCAACATGAAGCTCCCCTTGCTCCACTCACTATCTTGCCTGGTGAAAGTACCAGAAGTCCCCTGCTCCATTAGTGACTCGCTAAAGCCCAATGGAAGATCTGTATGATCTCCTCCTGTAGTAGTCGGCACATCCCTAAAGGTTATTGAGCTGTGAAGAGCTGTGATGTCCCAATTCCCTACTAGTCCCAAAGTGGTGCCACCATGTTGATGCTGCACTACTCTGACTATGTCATACTCCCCATCGTGCGCAGTCAGTGTCCTCCTCTCCTGGAACTCGATGGTGGAATACTGAAAGAGGCGAGACACATCCTGCCTGGGCATCTCCATGGCACCCAGGCCTACCCATCCAAATCTAACTTCGAACCTTTGCAGTAACTAAGAATGTTTGCCTCCCCATATGATGAAACCCTCTGTGAACCCCCATGTGTCATCCCAAGAGCGAATTATATCACTCTCTGCCACGACTCCGCTCATCATGAGTGATCTATGATCAACTGAATCCCTGCATCCCATAGCCAGACCTATTGCGGCATAGCCCTGTCAACCGATGGAATCCCTTTGGCCCTCGTCTCTAGTCCCTTCATGTGATCACTATATAGGTTCCATATATCGTGTGCTAATTTGATGCATGCTAATTTGCCTTGTGCCTGCCACTGTGTAGTACCGATGATCGTTGGAAGCCACGTGTGCCAAAGAGCTACCCCTTGAATGCAACCAAAAGATGGGTATCCAATACTCGTAATCGACTCAGGGTATGTGGATCCCTCCTGTCCCTGCCAACCATCTCCCCTGGGTTTGCCATTCGCCCTCTTGATAATGTGCCAATATAAGGTCTAGAGCCCGGACACATATTGGGAAACTACCTCAGTTGTAACCACTATCCTCTGCTCATGCTCGGTCCTGACATGCCCTGAGAAAAGAGTGACACATGTCTCCCTCGGGACTAGATCCCTAGACGTAGGCTCAGTGATGAACGATATGCCACCCCTGCAGATGATCACCTCATCCCCCAACCTGTGGCTGTCAACTGACGCACCAACCCAACACCACTGCTGAAAAGTCTCCCCCCTAGTGCACTGAGTCTCACCCAAATATCTTAGGTGAGCTCCTCGTCCCCCGTGGCTCATGCCCAAAGTGCAGAAAGTTGACAGAAAAATCGACTGTGCCTGTGAGGGATGTAGAAGAGGGTCAAGCGTGTGAGTCCTCGCGGATACCATCAATTATCACTCATCTATGTCCGCGTCGATCTTGGGTGAACTACACCCAAAGGTATATCCAGTGTTTCCGTCCAAGGGTCTCCCTGGAGGCAACACTCCATGAACTCGTTGTGAAGCACTATACAACCTTGCATGCCACTGATCATCCTAGTACTCCTGGACATGCCACTGTACACCATGGCCTACCCTTGTACACCGTTGGATACCCTTAGCTACGGCTATGCCATCCTATACTAGCTTGGGTCCCGCATGTGTCACTATACTTGTCACTCCCCGCATGTACTCAATGCGATGTGAGGCACTCCCACTCCACAGCGCAGTCCAACATACTATGACACACCACCCTGCATCTCCATGCTCCTCTGCAGGCCCCTGTTCCTCGCTCTATAGCCTCGCACACCACTGGATACTATGGCCTAACGTTGGATCTGTATGCATCATACTGCATCCCTCTACATAACACTGGACACTATGACATAACTCTGTGTAGTCCTGTGTACCATTGCCCACTGTCGTACCACCCTGTAACATACAGTATCCTGCATGGGCCAAAATATCGACCTCTCTGCTAGTACGCCCTCCATGATGTGGGCTACATCCCCCCATCTGCTCTGAAAGACCTGAGCGGCCCAACTCCCCACATGCTAACGAAAATGACACTACTGCACCTATCCTCAATAGTCCCTGCGTCCCATATGCTAGTAAGAGAGCACTCTCTCCATACAATGCCCTGTCTGATAGCTTGTCGATGCCACCTCCTCCTACTAGCTCCTGCTAGAGTAAGCTAGTCACCCTGTGACTCCACGCACCATCAATATGCCAAGACAACTCATGAAATCTGTTTACTTGCTTGTCAAACCATCCTGTCACTAGTGCTGATTGGGGCTCTGATGGAGATTTGAAAATGTGGGTGTGCTCAAGCGTCAAATCCATCCCATAGCTACTACCATCACCTACCAGCTTTATGATGTGATGGAAAATCCCACCTGGATCCCAAAACTAGTTCAACCCTCGAGTCCCTTTGGTAATCCATGGCCTCTGCTGACATGTGGCCATGGATGTATCCAACCGCCTAACTTGCTCCATCAAGTACAAGCTCAGTTCCTCTCGCCATCCAATCCCAAAGGAGAGATTGAATGTGTAATCCTCTATGGAAGGAACAAGCCCTCCAAGCTGATGTGGTATCATGCTCAGCTCAGTCATGCTAACCTGTCCACCCCCTCGGGTATGTTTAGACAACTCAGCCTCCCTCAATCCAACACATAAGGGTGGGTTGATAATGCTATAGACCCTGCTAGTGGGCCTCTGAAGTGCATTGTGCTGAAAACCCAATGCGTGACCTCTATGCTGCCCCTCATCAATGGCCAGCCCAAGGGATGGCTGCACATCCTCCTCCATCACGGGCTCAACATGAGCCTTCGACTGCTCCTCCATAGCAATGTTTTACAACTCGGACTTGGACTCGGACTCGGCCGAGGATCGACTCCGACTCCGACTCCGAAACGGCAATGACTCGGCCGGCTCGATTTCAATGACTCGGTCGTTGTAAAAAATACATTAAATATTTATTTTTTTATTAAAAAACATAATTTTAAATATTTTAAACATAATTTTAAAGATTTTCATTCATGTTTCCAAAGTTCAAACACACAGCATTATAATATAGATGGAAGACAACATATGATCAAAGTAGGCTCATGAACCAATCCACTATATCAAAATGGTACCCAATGGCAATACATTATTACATAGTCAACTGTAATAAGACAGTCCATCAAATCTATATAGCTATATTGAATAGACAAAGGAGTTGATTATGGGATAACTTATTTGAAATGATGCTTACAAACTGAGGTTAATTAGTACATGATCAAGGATCTAACACTATGAATAGTACTTTTCTTGTTTCTGTTGCTCAATACATATTCAGTAATTATTTTAAACCGCTACTCACATTTTTATACAATTCAATAATTCAAATAAACAATGTGCATATCACCAATGTCCAGGTTTATCGATTCACATGCATATTATTTTCTCACAATTTATGGTCCATGTTATTGTGGCCAACAATGCTGTTTACAACATTGTCTGAGCTTCTCCCTCTGGCAGATTTCAGGTTCTAATAGGCTTTAAAAATCAGAAGTCGTAATTAAAAGATCCAACATTTTTAATCTGAAAGTGGAAAACACTATTACAAGGAGAATTTTAATTCTTACAAGCATGTTTGCATCCCAAAATGTTATTAAGACAATTAACCCTGTTCAGCAATTGTGTGAATATACTACAGACTCAATCACAAGAAGAAAAAAAGGAAGTGGCAGTACCAGATACTCATTCCACACTGATATCTCATCAGAACTGGAAGAGGTGGTTGGATCAGTCAGATGGGATATCTGCATGGTGTCTTGTTTGTGAGGAAATGCTCTTGACTCCTGAGGTACTTGAAAAGCACTTGGAGAATCATCATGGCTTCCAAAGTATGTCTATGAAAAGGAAACATCATTGTCTAGATTCTGCACTTGAAGCAGGAGAAAAGTGTAACTGTTTTGAATGTGAAGTTTGTTCTGTCGTTTTCAAGAATGCATTTTCTCTGATAGTCCACAAAGCCCTTCGGCAGCATCATATTCAACAAGCCCTTTTGTCAAATGATGGCATCTTATGTCGTTGTTTCGATTGTGGAATGCGAGGAAGTAGAGCCTCAGAGAACTCAGAAAACTAAGTTGCCAAAAATTGACTGTGCAAGTAGTGATCTGGAGGAGAATATGGCCAGTGTCAAAAATCATTGTAGTAAGGGGTGCATTTCAGAGGCCAACAAAGAAACTTCTGTCAAGAGTCCCAACAGTGGTGAATGGCAGAGTCATAAATCAAGGAAGCTAAACAATGACTCGGCCAAATGTTAAAAAGTTAAAAACAAATGTTAAAAACACCTTGGAGTCCCCAACAATCAGCCAAATGTTAAAAAGTTAAAAAAAAATTAGAAAAATCGTTGTTTCTTTGGGTGACTGGCTGAATTTAATGACTCGGCCGAGTAGATGTGGAAACGGCCGGGTTGACCGAGTCATGACTGACTCGGCCGAGTCATGCAATAACTCGGCCGAGTCAGTCATGACTCGGCCTCCCGGACTGGTTTTTCTACCGGGTCACTCCTCAAGGCTTCAACTCGGTTCGACTCGGCCGTTTCGGTTTCGAAACGGCCGGTTTGTAAAACACTGCTCCATAGACAACCCAATATGCATGATATGCTCACTAGTGAGTTGTAGGTGACTGTCGTCTGGCAACTCTGTCATAGATCTGGAGGCCTTTGTACCTATCGGCTCCTCAACAACAGTGGAGCTGTCTTCCGACACCTCACCAACCTATGGTGCATTGTTATCACCTGAGAACTCGGTCACAACCTCGAATACCTCATCAATGGATGACACCTCATCAATGGGTGTATGCTCAACTATCTCTTTGCCAACCATGGCCCCTTCAACTACTCTTTCATCTTTTTTCTTAATACTTACTCTTTCATCTTTTTTCTTAATACTTCTCATCATCCCAACCAAATCCCACTGAATTTCCATTGGTTTGTGCATACTCCTTAGTTCACAGAATTCCCAAAAAGAGAGGGACGCCTGAATGCCATGACCCAATGATTGGTATGCCCTCCAGTTTTCCCCCAATAACTCCACATCAGTTGCAATCATGTCCGGATTCCCAACTGAGGAATGAATCAATTTCTTCCCCACATCAATCATCATTTGTTGTATCCTCACCACCTCATTCCAGGTGACTGCCATGTTGTTTGATTCTAATCTTTCCCATAGGCTGAGCCAAGATTATGGCTCTGATACCACTGTAATGTTCCTAAACAGGAATGTAAGTGATATACAAAGCATGCAAACAATCCAGCAATCAGAAAAACGAAATATACATTAAGCACCCATGGAAACACTAGAAATAGAGAACTGCTGAGCCATTTTATTACTTCTTCAGGAGCAAATACAATAGTAAAATAGAATGGTGCACCTGGGCTTGTCTCAATGGAAAAGCATGACAAAACCCAGGTGAGAAAATGCTGAACTGAAGCTTCTACAATTGCTACACCAAACTAAACTGTGCTGCCCCAGAAAACTACTTTGTATGTTGACTTCGAAGGGCTGCAACCACTGCTTCCAGTGCTCATAAAATTATGAGATTTTAGCTCCTTGCCCTTGACCTAAACCCAGAAAAACCCATGAAGGAATTGGCCAAATGTTGACATCAGACTTTTGGCCCAAATTCCCCTTAGCTCCTCTAGCTGCTAGCTGAGTTGGGACCCCTATTTGACTCCTTAGATCTACCCAGAAAATTCTATAAATTTAGGAGTGTGATCCTTGCCCAAAACCCAGCAAAATCCAGAAAGGGTTTCCCTTGGTTCCAACCTTAAAAAATTGACTCCTCACAACTTGGCCCTCCTCCAATTTAGAATTTTGTTGCTGTGACTGATCCTGTCAATATCTGCTCTCCCAACTCCAACAATCCTCCTCAAATGGCCCTCCAAGTGATCTCCTACTTCTCCTGGCTAGCTCCAGATCTACAATTCCTTCCTCCAACTCCCACGTGAGCCTAGTGATGGCTCTCTGCGCAAGCCCATGTAACTGTAAATCAGACTGCTGGGATGCTGGCTCCAAACTCGCAAGAAAGGTTGGCCCTTTGCTTCTCTCCCAATCCTCTAACTCTCTCGGCAAATGCTTGATCACTGATAGCTAGCCAGAAATACGCACTCACTATTGTGGTTGAATGGTAGTGCTGTAACACACTCCCAAAACTCCTGAAATACTTATGGAATTGCCTCTCTAGGGCGGGCACGGATGGTTCCCTGAAGTAGAGGTTGAATCTCCCGCTTGAGAGATTCGTGGCTAAACAACCGGTTGACTCAGCTAAACAACAGAGTGAACAGTCAAGTAATTTTGATTGCAACGTGTAAGAATGAATCCAAAATGAGAGCTGCTCCTTCCTTATAACTCCTTGGGCCTCCCTATCCTCACGTGGTCCCCTCCATCCACCTATTCGACTTTCCCTCCAAGCTATTCGAATTGGCCAATTCATACTCCCATGTGTGTGGCCCCCACATTCCACTATTAACCAAATAAAGTCGAATTGCCTCCTAAGTCCCTAAGTCGAAAATGATGGGTTCTCTTCCTTAGCCAAAATTGTGCAAAATCGTGTAGCAGCACCCTGTTACAGATGTGTTTGAGAAGGGACATGATAGGTCCTTTGATCTTTTTCTTCCTTTGCCAGAATTCTCAAGCCTTCTTTCGGGAGATGTTGCAACAGATCTATCGGATGTTGATTTCTAGTGTCCATGGTGTCCTTTTATCCCTGATCTCTTTTCCTATATGCTTCTTTATAGGTTCTTTTGTCAACCACCTCATAATTCATATGAGGATATTTCTCATGTTGACCTTTCTTAGTGTGTGAACCATGTCTTCATGCATATCTTAATGAAAGAGATCTTATCTTATTCTTGACCATGCTTACAGAGCAATTCCCAATGCTCATTAATACAAATGATGACATGACTTAATTGAAAAACATAGATGCATACCTCATCTTAGTTCTTTCCTTGATCATTTCAGTTTTTTTGACAGCTTCCTTAATTGATATTACTTTCAATCTTCTTTGCTATGCTACATATTTCTTTGCCTACATATCATCCTTTCTTGAATCCCCATAAGTGGAATTTCTATTGAGGCATCTGCTTTTTCCTGAAAGTCATGATTTCTCTATTGAAGTTTTCACCAGAGGATCCTGGTAGTCCTCATGTTGCAAATGCTCCTTTCTGCTGATGATAGTGGCTTTCTTAAGATGATTCTTTCTGATCATGATCAATTCTTTATGCATTCATGAGGTCATTCAATGGCTACATCTTCTCTATATGAATCTTCTTTATCTAAGCTATCTCTACACAATTGCCATTCTCATAAGTCAAGCATTCTATCCTACTGCTACATGTTCCTATGATACCCAAAACTTTAAAGGGGACTTATGTGAAGAAGTTGATCTCGGTCATAGTAGAGATCCAGAGTAGCTTCCTTCTTCTGCTTCTTATTTTTTCTTTCACTTCTTGGGTAATGTGGGCTTCCTCTCGTTTCCTCTTATTGTTGTCCTTCTTGAACTTAGGACAATTCCTCTTATAGTGTCCATATTCTTGATAGCCCAAGCATTGGACTTTGGACATATCTCTTTTACCCTTTCTTTGTGGACCAAACTTGCCAAATTTTCCTTTTCTCTTGGCCATAACAAAAAATGCTTGTTCCTTTGATCCCACGTCATCTTTGGCTTTGAGTCGAGTCTCTTCAATTTTGCATAGAGACCAAAGTTCATTCAACGAGGTGGCTTCCTTCTTGGCATATATACTTGATGTGAAGTTGCCCCATTCCTCAGGTAATGCATTGAGCACCATAGTTGTCATCTCTCTGTCTGACATAACTTCTCCTAGTTCTTGCAGTTGGTCTCTCATCTCAGAGACCTTCATGAAGTAGGGAGCTATTCCTTCTTCCTTGGAGATCTTCATTTTATATAATTCATTACACAATGATATCACTTCTCCAGCTGTAATAACTAAGAATAGATCCACCAACTTATCATAGATTTCTTTAGATGTTTCAAGTTTGGAAACATAAGGAATGAGAGGGTCCTTGATGGATTCTATCAGAATCCTTTGAGCCCTTGTTTCATCCTTATTATACTTTGCTAGGGCTTGAGTTTGTTCCTTAGCAGGAACAATGACATTCCCTTTGATGTAGTCCATAACTTCATTTTCTTTGAGAAGTAGATCAGTCCTCTTTTTCCATGCAAGGAAATTAGCAGTCCCAACCAATTTGTTGCTTTCCTTGCAAAAAGACATTTTGATATGTTCAGAAGAGGACATAAAAATACTTACTTGAGAGAGTTGTTGTGAAGAGATCTTGCTGCTTCCTTGAAGATTTGATGATTTGACTTCTTAGATCTTGGAGTTCTTCAAGGTGCCTTATGAGAGATTTGCTTGGTGATGAAAACTTCTCATTGTGTAGATATGGAGATCTTCAATGATGAGCCTTGATCTTTGGGTGCCTCTCTTTGAAGATGGAGGATCTTTGATGGAGATTCTGTGAAAATTCCTAAACCCGGAATCCCTACTACAACAACTAATATTACTTCTCCTCCTTATTAAACCATACAATTTATTTACTGTGTTCTATGGTAAATATCAAAGTAAATACAACTGAAACATTCACTATTTAAAAATCATATGCCGAAACAAGAAACTGAACAAGAAAAATATACAACACAATGACAATTATTTTTGGACAAATGTCCTCGGAAAAACCCAATGTGGGAAAACCGGTGTAGCAGATGAGGGTTTCTTTATTATTCTTCAACAAAAATCTCATGTACAAGATACAACCAACAAAATAGAAGAGGATTCTCTGTGAGAATTTTTACAAACACTTCTCGACGAGTTTCTGATCCAGGAGAGGACTTGCTGCCCCCTCTGCGTCTCACTGCGTCAGCCCCTGCATGAGAACTACACTATCCCAATGTCACACTGCCTCTGTGCTGTCCTCCTTCTGCTCTGCGTCTTCTGCTCCTGACCTCCAGACTGATGCTGATACCCTCTCTCTCTCCTTCTCACCTGCAACTCTCCCTCTGATTCGATTTTCTCTTGCCGAACTTTGACCAATGAGAAAATTGAACTTACTCAGGTAACTGAGTATCTGCCTTTGGTATATTTTCCAAATGCCCATCGATGTCCTTCTTATAATCCTCCAGTTGAGAACCAACGACCCAGATTAGATTCTAATGAATGGCTCAGATCATTTGGAATCGATCTTCGTCTTCTTCTAGAAGTCACACTCACAGTTTAGATTAATACCCATTAATTATTTTGATCTCCTAAGTTTAGACTTAGGGACCCATTAAAAATAATTAATTATTTTAATAAAATTGTCTCAGGGTGGAATTTCCCAAAATGATTTCTGGGTATTGTGGAATACGTGTCTAATCCTCCTTACAAAATTTGAGACTTAGAGCACATCCGATGCTACCAGAAATCAACACTCCCTCTTAGCAAGGAATGTGTTCTAGCAATGCAACCTGTCGAATCATCACCCTGTTCTGTAACATCTCCCTCTGCGCTGTTGATGTCTGACATCACTGCCCACCAACTACTGTGCAAATGCTGCATCTGTACTGCTGCTGACCCTGCCACTATCAACATTGCATCTACACTGCAACTCCCTCTCATTCCCTGTCACTGTAACTAAGAAATCACCTGTTTCTGCTACTGAAACGGATTCTCTACCATACCCATCTGCTCCTTGAACTGAATGAACTTTGCTCTTCCTAGAGCCTTTGTGAGTACGTCTGCTACCTGATCTCCTGTGGGAACATACTGCAATTGTACTGCCCCACGCTGAACACAGTCTCTGATAAAGTGACATCTGATATCAATGTGTTTCGACCAATCATGAAATATTGGATTCTCAGAGAGTTTGATACAACTTTGATTATCATAGTAAATCTTGGTCACTTCCATCCTTTTTTCTAAATAAACTCACAAGCAGTTTTCTAAGCCATATAGCTTTGCACGTTGCTGTGCTGACTACCATATATTCAGCTTCTGCTAAGCTGAGAGCTACCGACTTCTGTTTCCTTTTGCACCAAGAGATCATTCCTAATCCGACACTGAAGCAGTACCTAGAGGTACTTTTCCGATCTACTGAACTACCTATCCAATCTGCATTTGTGAATCCATTCAATCTGACATCATCCCCTCAAGAGTATTTCAACCCATATCCGACTGTTCCATGCACATACCTTAGAATGTGCCTAGCTGTTGCCCAATGCACCCTTTTTGGTTCCACCATGAACTGACTAAGGGTGTTGACAGTGAAACAAATGTCTGGCCTAGTGTTGACCAGATACATGAGTGACCCAATGAGCTGTCTGTACAAGGTGGGGTCCACCTCCTTGTCTCCTAATGCATCTATTTTCTTCCAGTTGGTGATCATGGGAGTAGCCATGGGCTGACAATCCTGCATTCTGAATCTCTTCAGAATTTCTGTAGCATATCTTCCTTGCCCAAGGAAGATCTCCCCATTCTTCTGCCAAACTTCCAACCCTAGAAAATAATGCATCAACCCCATATCCTTCATGTTGAATTTTGCTTCAAGATTCTTCTTGCAGTCTTGTATGAGCCTAGATGACCCTGTTAAAAACAAGTCATCCACATATAATACCAAAATAAGTGGCTCATTCTCTACCATTAAATAGTAGAGATTGGGATCAACATCACTCTTGACGAATCCCAACTGCTGCAAGTAACTATCAATCCGACCATACCATGCTTTGGGTGCCTGCTTGAGCCCATACAGGGATTTCTTTAATCTGCACACATGAGTTCTCTTTTCATGCGTTTTGAAGCCTTCAGGCTATTCTATATACACCTCTTCTTCTATCACCCCATTCAGAAATGTTGTCTTGACATCCATCTGGTGAATCTCCCATCCCATTTGAGCTGCTAGGGATATAACGGATTTGATAGAGGTATATCGGGCTACTGGGGCGAAGGTCTCTTCATAGTCTATTCCTTGTTTCTGTGCATACCCTTTTGCCACGAACCTAGCCTTGTACTTCTCTACATTGCCATTTGCAACATACTTGATCTTGTAGATCCACTGTGATCCTACAACTAATTCATCCTCTGGTCTAGGTACTACTTCCTAGACATGATTCGTCATGATAAAACTATTCTCTTCTACCATGGCATCCACCCACACTTGGTGTTGAATGACTTCTTGAAAGCTAGAGGGTTCTTCAACTTGTGCTACCAAGGCCTAGTATCTGTCAGGCTGTCTACGCTGCCTCTTCTCGGTTCTAGGAGCTCCAACAAACTCCTTTGCGTCCCTCAGCGTCTGTTGTACTTCCCTGCTGGTTCTACCACTGGTGGTGGGAGGCTCAATCAACTCCTCCTCCTGGTCTTGTCGTTCCATTTGCTGAGAACTACCTGGATTTCCTTCCTCTGAGGAAATGTTGGTACTGGTCACTGTACTCGATCCAGGTGTCTGTCCTCCTGCTTGTCCTCCTTGCTGCCCCTGTTGCTGCTGGACTAATGGAACATCTACTGACTGACCTTCTGTTGGCATCTCTCGAGATTTCCTGAAAGCTCTATCCTCCATGAACTTCGCATCCCGTCTCACTACAATCTTCCTGTTGCTAGGAATGTAGATTCTGTATGCCTTTGAGGTCTCGCTATATCCTACGAGGTACCCCTTTTCTGCAGTTTGATCCAGTTTACTGCGCTTTTCATCTGGAATGTGACAATATGCCATGCTTCCAAATATCCTGAGATGACTTACTTCCGACTTCTTCCCAATGAAGACACTTTCGGGTGTTCTCTTCCCCAACACTCTGTGAGGAGTTCTATTTTGGATATATACCATTGTGTTGCAAGCCTTTGCCCATAAGAATCTAGGCAAGTCCTGATCCTATAACATAGCTTTTGTTGCCCCAACAATAGTTCTATTTTTCCACTCTGCTACTCCATTCTACTCTGGATTATATGGAGCTGTCCACTCTCTTTTGATGCCCTCCTTTGCGTAGAAATCTGTGAAGTCTTTTTCCGTATATTCTCCACCATTATTTGAACGCAA
This sequence comes from Pinus tabuliformis, assembly GCA_031772625.1. Lineage (NCBI taxonomy): Eukaryota > Viridiplantae > Streptophyta > Pinopsida > Pinales > Pinaceae > Pinus > Pinus tabuliformis. Next base: position 1,215,046,299 of record CM062818.1, read on the forward strand.
TACCTTTATCTTTTTCCTTGTCATGCTTTCAATGAGAGCCTTAAACTCTCTGAATCGGTCAAAGACCTCATCCTTGGTCTTTAAGAAATAGATCCAGGTTTTTCTAGAGTGATCATCAATAAAAGTGATGAAGTATTCGCCACCACTAAGAGTTGTTGTGGACATTGGACCACAGATATCTGAGTATATCAATCCCAATACACATTCTGCTCTATTGTTGCTTCTGGAAAAAGCTGCTTTAGCATACTTCCCTAGTACGCATTCTCTGCATAAATCATCATGCTCAGTACTAAGGACTGGAACTCATGTAACAGTCTCTTCGAGCATCCTCAGTGCTCCATGGTGTAAGTGTCCCATTCGCCTGTGCCATAATTCATTCAATTCCTTTTCACCATTATGACTGCTGCCTATCAGTGCCATTGGAGACTTGAGCTGCAACCTATACAATCTGTTGCTTCCATCTCCAATTTGTCTCTTCTTCTTCCAGCTTGGATGCTTAAAATATACTTTCTTTCCAGTGAAGTATACATTGTATCCCTTGTCTTGTAACTGGGACATTAAAATCAGATTCATTCCTAACCCGGGCTCATGTAGAACATTGGTGGCTCGGATGCTGGTTTCTGCTTTCGTCTGAAATGCTATGGTGCCTATCCCTACTGGAGTACACTTCGTTCTGTTTCCCATAGTAATCTGGAAGTTTGTTCTTCTTGATAGCTCGAGAAATGTTCTCGCACTCTAGTCATATGGGCTGAAGCCTTGCTATCAATGTACCAAACATTTGCTGACGTTGAACTTGCTAAGCATGCAAATTCATCTTCTAATCTGGAGGATAATTTGGAGACATCTTTGTGAAAATTCCTAGACTCGAAGGAACCCCTACTGCAGCAAATTTGAATCTACTTCACCTACTTGATTTTTAAATTACATTCATCAAGTTATTCTTCTGAATATTGAAGCAAATTACTTCTGCAGCCTACACTAATTAAATATTTGATCCCATGAAACAAAAAACAGAGCGAAGAAGAAGATTCATAGGACACACTTATTTTTGGACACAATAGTCCCCAGAAAAACCCAAAGCGGGAAAACCGGTGTAGCAGTTCTAAGGGTTCATTAATATGCAGGAGAAATATCTGAATACAAATTTAGGATGCTCATCTAGCAATCCCTTGCAAAGAAAAATACTGGCGGAAAATATGAGTGAGTTTTACCTCACTTCACCCAGCAGTTCCGGCTTTTGCATGACAGGCAGCTTTTCTGCTCTGTGCTGGCCCTTCTGGCTCTGCGTAAGGACTACATGGGCCCAGATTGGCCCAACATCAGCTCTCCCGGCTACTACGCTGCCTCTCTGCAAGCTCTCTCCGCCTCTCTGTCAGTATTCTCTAGAAAGTCCTCCCGGATTCTCTCTGCCTCTCTGTTGCTGAATGATCACTTAGTTCGAATTTCTCAGCTTCCTAGCCCCAGAAATCAAAGTCCAGATCAATTCTCTCTCTCTCTCTCTCTCTCTCTCTATCTGTTTCCAAATGAACCCCAAGCCTCCATTTTATACCTTTTCTGTTGAGTCTTCAACGACCGAGATTAAGTCTCTAATCAACGTCTAAGATTAAAACATGACTTGATCCACCTTCAAGATCATTCTCACCCATATTTTGATTAATGCCCATTAATATTTTAATTTCCCTAAGTTTAGACTTAGGAACTCCATTAAAAATATTAATTATTTTAACAAAATACAATTCAGGTGGAATTTCACCAAACAGTTTATGGGTTCTTTAGAATTCATGTGCCTTAGCCTCTCCACCAATTTTCAAGGCTAGAGCACTTCCGATGCTACCAAAAGCTAACAATCTTGAGTTTCCATCTTGTGTTATTTTTCTAATGATCTCTGACACTATCCTGCCCTAGCAACTGCTTGCAGAAAATTGCGTCCCACCAGAAAAAATCTTTGCTTAAGCTTTTGCTGTGCTGCTCCCTCTACCGTTGACAAATATCAATCTAGAATCTTACCTCTTTGTCAACTCATTAAGAGAGAGATTTCCCTCGAAAATCCAGCCCTTCAAATTGAACTACGCAAACCCTTTGGGGATTTGAATTGCTGCCTCTGCATGAATTTTGAATTCCCTTCTTCCTTCAGTGTTGTGTCTTTCTATTTGTTCTTCTTGCTTCATCTACTGCTCTGATACCATGTGAAAATTCCTAAACCAAGAATCCCTACTGCAGCAACTAGTATTACTTCTCCTACTTGTTAAACCATACAAGTTATTTACTGTGTTCTACGGTAAATATCAAAGTAAATACAACTGCAACATTCACTATTTAAAGATAATATGCCAAAACAAGAAACTGAACAAGAAAAAGATACAACACAACGACACAATTATTTTTGGACAAATGTCCCCGGAAAAACCAAATGCGGGAAAACCAGTGCAACAGATGAGGGTTTCTTTATTATTCTTTAGCAAAAATCCCATGTACAAGATACAACCAACATAATAGAAGAGGATTCTCTGTGAGATTGCAGACACTTCTCAACGAGTTTCTGAGCCAGGAGAGGACCTGCTGCCCCCGCCGCGTCTCACTTTGTTATCCCCTGCGTGAGAACTACGCTATCCTAATGTCACACTGCCTCTGCGCTGTCCTCCTGGTCTGCGTCTTCTGCTCCTGACCTCTAGACTGATGCTGATACCCCCTCTCTCCTTCTCACCTGCAACTCTCCCTCTAATTCGATTTTCTCTTGTTGAACTTCGACCAGTGAGAAAATCGAACTTACTCGGGTAAAAGAGTATCTACCTTTGGTGTATTTTCCAAATGCCCATCGATGTCCTTCTTATAATCCTCCAGTTGAGAATCAACGACCCAGATTAGATTCTAATTAATGGCTCAGATCATTTAGACTCGATCTTCATCTTCTTCTAGAAGTTACACCCACAGTGTAGATTAATACCCATTATTTATTTTAATTTCCTAATTTTAGACTTAGGGACCCATTAAAAATAATTAATTATTTTAATAAAACTGTCTCTGGGTGGAATTTCCTAGAACGATTCTGGGTATTGTGGAATACATGTGTCTAAGCCTCCCTGCAAAATTTGAGACTTAGAGCACATCCGATGCTACTAGAAATCAACAGACTCTTCTTGGATGTTCCTTCTTGTAGATGCATTTAGATGGAAGGATTTCTTCTTTCCTTGTTCCCAGGATGGTAGTCCTTCTTGATGGATCTGTAACCCTAGCTTGTAGATTTGATGCTTCAACCTTTGTGTGTCCTTGCTTCTTGATCTTGATGCTTCACTCTTCTATGTATTCTTGAGATGCCCTTCCTTGATGTGTCACCTTAGCTCTGATACCATGTTGAAGAATCTAGGGCATCTAGGTAGGATGAGATTCTTCTGACGATGATAACTATTTGTGATGTACTTTTTACTTTTTCTTATTAGCACAATCTTCTCTTATTATTATTAGAGTGTGTTCTCTTACTTCATCAAACAATTACCAAAACAAAAGAGACAAGAACACAAGATATTGGCTCTCAGCTAGGGCAAAACCTCTCTCTCCTAGAGAGGAAAACCCTTTTGCAAAATTTCTCTTATTGAAGCTTCAATTGACAAATGCCAAACCCTAGACCCTTGATAAGTAGATCCTCCAAGCACAAGACACAATCTCTCTTTCTTTTGTTCCTTAACTGATGCCTCCTTCTGCACTGCACCCTGGCCTCTTCCTTCACTCTTCTTCCGACAACTGATGGCACTTTCTGCAGAAACCCTAGGTCTCCTTAGAGACCTCTATTTTAGTGTCTTCCTTTCCGTCTCAACCTCGCTTGGCAGTCTTCCTTCTCCTTGATATTTAGACTAGAGAATGAGGCTTTTCTTGAGGTATATCTTCAAGTTAGAGGCTGATCCTCTTAACCTTACTGCAGCTCTGATTTCTTCGCACGTGTGGCTGATCTAGGGCTTGAAATGGACCCTTTTACTTGCTTTCTTTTCTTCGCTTTAGGTGAGACCTACTTCGCTTGAGATGGAGGCCTATTAGGAGTCTTTTCTTAGCCCAATCGAACTCTATTATGTTGCTGCACTTGTGGATCTGATGTGACTGCAGAACTACCCTCCTTACTTCGCACGTGTGACAGAATTAGGCCCCAAAACAACCCTCCAAAACTCGGATTCCTTTCTCTCCTTCATTGACCTAGAAGCACCTTCTTGCTCCTTTTCACACTTCTTTCTTGACTCTTTCTCTCGTTGATTTCAGAGATCACTTGATGATGCTTTTGTGAGTTTGAACTGCCCTATATATAGGAGACTGTCCCTCCTATTTGGGCCGACTTGAGCCAGTGAGGCTGACTTGACTTTAAGTGCACCAAAAATTCATTTCTTTAGCCAACTTGAAGAGGAGACTTGTCTTTGCTTTGGAGAATCACTTTTGACTTATTTCTTTGATTCTAATACATAGATTTACATAGTGTAACATGCCCACATGGGTCTTCAACAATTACATTGACTCTTTGACTTTCCTAGAAGCACTTAAATATGTGCTTGACCTATCAAATGGGCAAGAAACCCATTTTTTATAAATGACAAAAATAATAATTCTTTTTCTTTTACAAGTACAAAGATCAAAATTACATTTATGAAGACCGAACCTAGTTACACTTTCTTCAACATAACGCCCTTATGAATATGGGAATGCTGAAACATGGGTTTTGTTCCTCTCTTTTTGTAGACCAATTTCAATATAATGCATACACCATTCTGACAAATCTGGCCCATGTTTAGCCACCTAGAAGCGACTTGTACCATTTGACCAACTTTGATCCCCTGTAACTGCATCATGCATTCACTGTTTGGAAAAATTTCAATGTTGCATGTCATCTCCTCGTCAATTTGAGCATTTTGGGAACAAGTTGAATTTTTTACTTTCGGGACTACAAGCATTGAGAAATGTGAATTGCCTTGGGAAATGTGAAATTGATTTTGTGAGACAACCATGTTGAGAACTGTTTGAGGAATAGTGCACCAAGGCCAAGGCCACATATAGACTCAATGACTCATAACCATGTGGGATGACATAGGTGCCCCTTCATGCGGGCTGGACAGGCCCATACACTGGTGATCACCCCTACATAAGCAAGGCTCCTCTAATACCATGAGTCCCCCTAGGATCCATCCAAAATCCCCCGATCCTATACAAGACAAAGAGACCAAGGATTAAGTCCAAATGGATAAGCCATGGTTGACCATCACAAGTCCGGGACACGTAATAGAATGACTCACATGGTTGTTACAAGGCTTTAGACTTGTGAACTTGGGCTTACAATGGTGATAAATATAATGTGAAAACTTATGTGTACCCATGCTGATATGAGGTGTAATAGGAGTTTCATTAAATGGGATGCGTTGTATAGTAGGTTTGTTGTACAGTTCTCTCAAAGATAATCATTACTGGTTGAGATACTGAAGAGATTCCAAAGATTTCGTATGAATTGTAAAGCAGTGAGATAATGTTGATTTACTTGTTCCAAGTTCCAACACATCTCATCAGGACATGAGCTAGCAGCATGCATCTATTCACCTATTTTATTTTTCTTATAACTTTTATAACTTTGCTTCTTGACTTTCAACAAAAACACTTTCAACAAAAACATGATTGAAATGACCATTGCTACTACTGATAGTAATCACCTGTAACTTCCATATGGGCAAAATGATCAACCATGGCTGTTGTGATCAACTATAGGACCCCGCTGGGCTTGGGAATGTGATCCTGCTTCAAACTCCACAAGATTACATGTTTGAGAGGGTGTTCCTGTTTCATTTGCATGCTAAAAATTCCATATGTTTTGTTCTTTCTGATGAAAATATGTGCTCGTTCAACTGACAATGCGTATCAGAAAGTATGTGCTCGTTCAACTGACAATGCGTTTGCAACAGATAATGTCTTTTATCAGTTTGTTCTTCTTTGGGTGTAGTTTAAGGTGGAATTGAAGTAGCATTGCATTTTCTAAGGGAAAAAATCATAATTTTCTCTCAGGTATTCACATCTCAATAGAGTTACTGTCGCTGCTCATCTGATCTTTTTATTTGTTTCTGAATCCAGATGGCGTCTGTACATAAATTTTGGAATGGCGCAACAAGTACGCTCATGTGCTCAAGAGGCAATTCAAGGTCGCTAGATGGCAAGCAAGGTTACCTCATGCCTTATGAAAGTTTCAATGATAAAAAAACAATTCTCATTTGATGCCGTATTTGTTCTCTGAAGTAATATATAAAGCATTTTCCAAAAAAACAAAAAAGGCATATTCCTTTATAGATGTGCATCTGATATTAAATGAACATCCTGCATTTTTTAAAGTTTCTGAAGGCTTAATAAGTTTAAATAGTTGGTGGTGGATGAAGACAACCCTGCATTTACTATTCAGTTATATGAGTCTGAATGGCAGGTTTGAGAACTCTGGCTCAATTGTCCTTCTATGAGGCCCATTACTACTGTCAATTCATAGATTCACTTTGATTTCCCAATCATCTATTTCATACTTCAGATTTTATTTGCATGTGCTCACATTTTGCTGTCAGCCATTTTATTATGTCTTTATACAATTTTTGTTCTTGGTTTCTCTACTTCACCTCAGCTCAGTTACCTTTCTTTATATGTTATTTTGTTTTGTTTGTGGTTGCTGCACGTCACCTGAACTCAGTTACCTTTTGTTATTTTGTTCCCTTTTATTTTTTGATTGATTGGATGAGTTTGGAATTCAGAGTCACAACATGATGGTAATTCTACACCTTATAGTAGGATGGCATAATTATCAAAGCATTCATGTTCTTTGGCTTCAGTTTTTATTTATTTATTCTGAGGAAATAATCTCATCCCAACCTCACACACACTTAATTGAAGAATGGGAGTGCTGGTACCAGGCCAGATCTTAGGGAATTCTCTCCTTTCTTCCCTGGAATTTCTGGAGGCATAGTCAGCTGGTAACCCCAAAGGACCTGATGAGATTTGATCTTGAGACCTTTGTAGACTTTAGCACAAGCATATACCAATCAAACTAACCCTTGGGGCTTTCATTTTTTAATATATAAGGTAGGTGCATGCATTTTAATTTTTATCTTGTTCGGGATTTGATCTTCCTGGTATTTGCTTTTTATTCAGGTTCCCATTTCTCTTGTGCTTTCTTGCTTTACTGACCTCTTAACTTTTTCTTGACTAAAGGAGATCAAATGATGAAATCAAATTCTCTTTTTTAGGATGTTGCTTCAATCTTTGGTTTTGATCATATTCTTACCATTTTTCCCAAAATACATTACATTCTTCAAATGGGTATTTTCTGATGTGACATACCATATATTCATTTTTCATGGATATCCGTAAAATCATCAATTCATATAATATCTTAAATAAATGTTAAATTCCAATGCCTTTAGGTCTCAACTATAATTCATATCAAATAATTATTACTCATTTAATTTCTTGATACTTAAAAGAAACGTCCTCTGTAGGTTAATTTGTCAAATAAGTCAAGTGACATTTTGTAATTTAGTAGATATTGGTACATATAGTAACTACAATATCTACAGAATGAGCACACACAATTCTGGCATTACATTGATGTTTTCATTTCTTTTTAATACAGGATTTAAAAAGACAATCAAAATAAAAAAGGAGAGTGCTAAGGTATCATCCTTTGGCCTTCTGTTAGCAAACAAGATTTGTGGATTGGAAGGTGATAGATTCTTCGAAACATTGTTACAAAGACACTCTTCTGTTGGAATGCTTACTGGTATGATCGCAGGTTGGTTTCTAATTTTCAGTTTCCTTCTTAAAGTAGTCATTATAAGAAATATATATTATAAACTAATTCCTTATATAATTCTAAGTCCACAATCAATGCCCTTACATACTTCTTCAGAATTGTCTTATCAAATAATTTGAAATAACCATTCTACTAGTTCCCATGGAATTAATAGTTAAAAACTTAAAATATATTCAAAATAAAATTTTGGTTGTAATTCAAATTGAAAATGTGGTTATTTACTATTAATTGGAAGAAATGGTAATTTTTGAAACCCAACCATTTTTTCTACGTAAAAATTTCTCATTAAAAGACCTAGAAAATCATAAATACATAATTGATGCCATTCCTTTTCGAACTCTATGTACTTTTATCATTTATGTGTAAATCAACAATCCCATCCAGTGCTTGCATACTGTTGTTGTTTTCTTTCTTGCATGTGGTTATTTTCACATCGTTTACCATGTTCATATTGATTAGTATCAGAGCCTAAAGACTAGGGAATTTTAGAGTTTTGCAATTCTGACTTCTTTGCGTTTTTTCCCACCTATAATTCCCCTTTGAACTCCCATCCAAGGTGTTTGAGTGATCTGAAGCATGGTGACACCCCCATGTGCTATTTCCAAGCCATTGACATGTAGGTAATCCCATTATTGCTTAAATTTCTCTTTCAAATTTATGCATTTTCACATTTTCCATAGCATTTTGCAAAATTTTCTGCAATCCCAGTACCATTCTGTTAGTGTACTTGTACTGTACCACAAGTTAGTTCCAATCTTGTGGGTACATAATAAGTTACTTTACTCTTATGTCACAAATTTCTGGGATGAAATAAGTGCCAAAGAACAGTCTTGCGATATCATTTATTCAAATCATGATACCATTGACTCTTTGTTTTTGTGCTTGAGGTACTCTGACTATGATTTCTACTTGTTGTTTCCTATTATTCAGTTTAGATCAGCATAAGTTGTCTTTATGTACTGCATTGTGGTTCTTTGTACATCCTCCAGGGGCTTATATGACTCTCAAGACCAGTGTGGATAAACTCGTGATAAAATCGGCGAAGTCTGATTTTTTGAGCTGGCCAATTTTATTGGCCGATTTTTTGCCAATTTTTTGAAAATCGAAAAAATCGGGATTTTATCATAAAAATTGCGATAATCTTGGGAGTCGATGGATAAACTTGTGGAGACTATCTTGGCCGCGCATAAGTGAGGAAAGTGCGAAATTTCACTCATTTTTCACTCTAACTTCTGCCCTTTGTCCTTGTGGAGAGAGGAGGTGTTTGCCACTGCCCAAGCGGAGGAGATTTACTAGTTTTGTGGCGTGGATTTGGAGATTTGTCCACTGCTCAACGTGAGAGACTCAGGGTGCCGATTCACTGCTGCCAGATATGTATTTTAATTTCTCTCTTAGTCTTTGTAGCACAAATGGATTTTTAAATCATTCTATTACCAAAAAACCCACAGTGCAATGACTGTACCAAAAAACCCACAGAATCCCACCAAACAACTAACCAAGGCTGAATTGCAACTGTTAGAGGGAAAGCTCAAAAAGGTGCAAATTGATCTGGAGAACTCCAAGCATGCACTCACACAAAAGGAGAAGCAGCTTGAGTCAGCCAGGAAAAATGTGGAGCAAATCAATAAAAACTTGGAGACTGCAAATGAGGAGATCAAAGAACTAAAAAATAAGCTAAAAGGTAATATGTCTCTCATCTAGGCTAGGCACATTATTTGGGATGAAATTATTTTTGAAGTAAAAAGCATCTGGGAGCATATGACCTTAGTAGCAGAGCAAAAAATTGCAATCAAGGAGACTGAGTTCTTTATCCTCTCACCCAAAGAAGAAGACGGTAAAAATGCCAAGACAACGGAGAAGTTTATTAGGTATCTCAAGAAGAAATCAGCTAGTGAATTGAGGGCAATGGATATTGTTGACAGGACAGGGACAATTGTTGAAATCTCTAAGATGATCTAGAGAGAGACAACCAGGGCCAAAGCTGAGGAATATTTGGGTGACTTATTGGAATTTGTAGTTGCATTGTGAAATGTGACACTGTCGTGAAGAATGATTGCCATGGCCAAAGAGGTGTGCATAAATATGTAGATGGTCAATGTGGGGAACAAAGAGGTGTGCCAGAATAAAGTCAAAATGAGGGGAAAGTATAATAAGCGACCACCTTTATAAGGTGAAACAAGTGCTCCCATAAATCATGAGCCCTAGTAGGTCCACCTCCATGATGCTCGTATACGACCCTTGGACATAAGAATGCCCATCTAGGTAAGGGACTTACCAGGGGGACACCAGTAGTGCCATAAAACCAAGCACCATGAAAATGGAGCTAAAAAGGCCGGCCATGACCGTCCACCATCAGGGATCCAGGAGATAGTTTCATGTAACACACCCACATGGCCTTATAGGGCTATCACTTGCACACATTTGGGATTACAAATGGTGTGGTCAAAGGTTTTGGAGTACCCCGATTGGAAGAGGGTTAACATAGTGCATGACATTCTCTAAGCAAGCAACTTTCTCCATGTGGCTAGCATGTAGAATGTCACCAAGCTATTTGAAGATATTTCATGCCCTAAGGAAGACTTCCTTGTGAGCATTAATTGTGGTCAAATGACCTTTGAGTAAGCCATCTCCAATGAGCAAATCCATTGTGAACCATCCTGGGGTTGATCACAATGTACCCCAAATCTCATGAAGCAATCATTGTGAACACTTTTGAGGTAACCCCAAAAGCCAACAATCAACTCTTCTACACATGTGCTTCGACAACCCACATTTAACTCAAGAGGGAGGACATTAAGAGACATAGTCCTTTTCCTTCCTAACACTGCAACTAACCAACATGGTCCACAACCATGGCGCTCACTCTCACTTCAAAAGTTACTCTTTCCAACATTCTCCTAGCATCCATCCACATAGGTCAATCCATCATATAGGCTTACATTTCTCTTTCAAACTATTATGTCTTGGCTAATTCATCATCCAAAAATATTTCATCTCACCAAGAGAAGTTTGTTAATGTCCTTCAACAGATCTATTGTCCAAATTGGCGAACTTCAATGTTGCATGTTTTTTTAATGGAGTGGAAGAATAAATACCTCATTCTTGGTTTCTTTTACCTTTCACTCATGGGATTCTCAATTATCCCTTACCTAGGATTTACTAACCCTTTTTAGGGCCTTTCTTCATGGTAACTAGCCAACAAATGCATGTTTTTGAAGTTTATCATAAGCATAGTCATTCTCATAGATATAAATATTAGGGGCACTTTGAAAGGAACAAATTTCCGCATTATACTATGATTCCATAGCTTGTGGTTAATGTTACCCACCACCTATGGGTAGTGTTGTCGCGCGGATTGACACGACAACGCTCAGACCGGGGGCTGTCACTCTGATCCCCAATCCCTCCGTTTAAGCCTGTCTCCCGCGGCTAAGGGGGGTAGTCCCTGAGAGATGATGAGACCAACTGTCGACCAGTTGGTTGGGAGACACGAGATACGATATAAAAAGCACTCGATGGATTTGATTAATTGAGCAGACCAGTGCCTTAGGAGATTAATGTAGAAACGATTACTTGTTAAATGATATAGAAACATGGACCATGAACAGCAACCATCTATCATCAGCTAAATCACATGACCAAAACGATATCCAGCAATTGAAAACTTCGAAAAGATGAATGCTTAAAACCACCACGAAAATCATAACCAGACATCAATTTTGCATCTCGACTTGAAAATTTAGATCTCAGCATGAAAGATACGACAATTCCCGAAAATGACTGGATCTGACGAAGAGAATTTTCCACAAAATTTTTATATTTTTTCAAAATATTTTTTTTTTTTTTCAATATTTTTTATTTATTTTTTTTTTATTTTTTTTTAAAACATACAAACAAAAAGAAAATCCTAAATCTAAACCAAAACCCTAAAAATCCCTTTAAATTTTATTTTTTTTTATTTTTTTATTCTAAAATAAAAAATAAAACAAAATTTAAATCTAATTAAAATCTAATCTAGAACATAAAACTAAAAAAAAAAAACTAAACTATACAAATCAAATTAAAATCTAAATAGGACAGATCCTAAACTAAACAAAAAAAATTAAATGAAAATCTAAATTCACTCTACGCTAGCCCCTTTTTTTTTTTTTTTTTAAACTTAATTAAAACAAAACTAAATAAAACAAAATCAAATCTAATTAAAGTGAACCTTTTTATTTATTTATTTTTTTATAAAACAACGAATCTAAAAACCTATACGTATTAAGTTTTAACTTATGAAACTATAACTAAAAAAATGAAAACGTAACTAAAATAAAAAAAAAAAAATCGATCTACTCTTAGGCTAAACCACGCATTTACAATAGAAAAACGATTTTATGCTACCACTTTAACCGTATGCCTGAAGGAAAAGGCGTGAAATGATATTACCTCAGCCGCCGGAGAAAGCATTGGACGCGTGAAGAAATCAGAGGGAAAATACGATTCAGCATATCACCTGGTCCGATGCTTTGTCAATGGTGCTCAGAAGTCGAACCAGCGAATGTCTCAGTTGATGGTAATGCTGTAGCGGCGGTAAATGGAACCAGTTTTGAAAAAAAAGAAATCGACCCGATGAGAATGAGACCCCGTGCCTGGCTAACCCTTTTCTGTTCTGCGTTAAAAATGGAGATCCGCGCTCAAACGAAAGGAATAGATCGATTCGTGCTCAGATCTCTTGATTTGTTCTTGTCTTTTTGTTGACAGGCCGGTGCGTCTCCAAGGTAATGAGTAAAAAGGATTTGCATAACATTTTTTTGATGGCGTGATCGATGGCAGTTCTGGAGCAAGATTTCCGCTCGGGAGTCAAAGAAATTTCAGTGGTGATTACAGGCCCACGAAAATTTTGCAGCGGCCAGTATATGCTACGATCTCGCTGTTTGTTGCCTTGATGCCAAACGCATATAGCTACATCGGAATTGAGCACTTTGGAGCGAAGACAACACACCTTGGCGGGCTATAACCTGAGCAAATCCGACGCTGAATGATTTGGATATGATTTGCTGCGTGGTGCAGCGTAGATCACATTGAAATAGGCTGTGTCCTTCCACGTCTTAATCAGCTGTGGCAACTATGTCAGAACTTTATGCTAATTGCTTGAAGCCAGCAACCAAAACGGCAGAAATTTAAACATGGCGCGTGGGTAATTTGAAATCTTGATCCAATAGAACTGGTTAATCCGCAGTTTGACTTGAAACCTTTAGTGCTGGATACAGTAATTGTTCTATAAACTTTTCTGAGCCGCACGCCCTCGAATTGAATGAAAATTGCGGCCACGCAGTTGTTGAAATCTGCTGCTTATGCACAGTGTGTCGGTGTGTTAACCTTGACGGCAGTCCTGCAATTGCAAAAAACAGACAAAACCCTAATAAAAACTGTAAAAATTTGAAACCCTAGATCAGCTAATTAATTTACAGATTTTGGCTCTTTAATAGCCAGATCTGGCAATAAGCACGGAAGATATTTAAAAGAACAGAAATTTTCAGACTGTCACTGTGAAGAACATCAGAAGATCTCTCATGCAAACTAAAAAAAAAAATTTCGAATGATAAGCCCGGGATCAAGAACTGGCTGGGCTCTTTCAGAAAACACAACTCGGGAGTTGGCTGGTTCAGCCGAGAACTTCCCCTAACGCCCAGTAATCTGAAAAAGGATTTCCTGCACAACTTACAATCAACTATCAACGTAGAAGGAGAAAACAGTAGTGAAACCCTGATCAAATGGAGATACCTGCCAATGTATTTCATAATCTAAACTATCATTCAAACCCCAAAGATCAGACAAGATACCTGTGTCTAGATCAATCTTCATTAAACTATCATTAATGGCTGAAAATAAAATTATGCAGAACAAATAGAACAATCTTACAGCATTTTCAGAAGAGTAACACCAGCAAGATTTTTAACCCCAAAGTCTTCTTTATTGCAGAAAATCAGATTACAAGAGAGCTTCTTCAGTCTTAGACTCACAGATTCAATATTTGAAATGACCACCTAAGACCCTATATAAAGGAAATGATCCTAACGGCTAGTTCGAGTGATCCATGTAGAAATGATCTTGACCGTTGATGAGGATCAAGACATCTCTTGATCTCATCCGTCGATTTATTAACTTAAAATATTATTATTTTATTAGTTAGGGTTTTTGCTTCATTTTTTAATTTTTTATTATTTTTATTCATTTTTTTAATTTTTTAATTCATTTTAAAATGGATCACTGAACTAAGCCTTTCGGAAACATCACCTAGGACCTAGGACTTAGGACTCATGAGGGGATTTAAAACATTTCTCGACCCTCAGGACTCATTACATCATGACTTTTACAAAATTACATCTTAAGGGACAAGCCCATTTAATACAGACCCTCACAAAACACCCAGTTCTGCGACACAACTATAATCTAGCAGATTTAACACACTAGGATTTTCCTAAAGTTCTAATGACAAAATCCATCCCGGCTTTGGGGTCAGGTTTGAAGGAAAACTCTGCCGATCCATGGATCGGTGAGACGAAAAACCTTCCGGGACATAGATTATCATAGAAAATTAGGTCCACCTAGGCAGCTTTACATACATGACTCTGATCTGCTTAGATTATTTACAACTTATACATGCAGACTGGGTTTACAACAAAAAATGATCAAGCTGCTGATGATGGCAGGATGGCACGGACATGCTGATCAGGTGCTGCTTCTTTCTGTCAAGAAAAACGGGGTGCACTGCATGGGTAGTTGACCAGTAGAGGTCAACATCTGGCTCTACTTGGGGACACGTTGCTGCTTGCAGGAATGTGAGAATCCAGAATCTGCATCCATACAACACAAAAAATAAGTAGCGTCCATCCAAAAATCAACATATACATTAAGCACCAGAAAAGAAAAAGCTCTTCATTTATTAACTATCTAAAACAGAAATGAAAATGCGGAAAAAACAAGGAGTAGGGTTAGAAATACGATACAAAAGGATGCCCTACGGCATCAGATGTGTTCAATATAGTGCATACTGAGCATTTGCCTGCTTTCAGGCAAATCTGTCGGCTGCTTGTCGGATGTGCCATGTCCAATTTTGCATATGGTAGGACTCTTTCTTATCTGAAAATCAAGCTGCTCACGGCCATCTGATGCATCAAATCTTCGTCTAATCTTCTTCCTCTTGCGCTTCTTCTTTCTGGCAGGATGAATTACTGATGATCTGGTACTTTCTGTTTCAAAACTATCAGATGAAGTATGTAAGATATGCGTGACATGTCTGTCTTGCATCTGATCTTTATCATTCTTAAGTCTGTCTGGATCACCTTCAATCAACCATCTTTCAATCGAATCAACAACCTCCCAATAATAAGATGAATCTTGTTGCAACAAATGAGAAGGCTCCTGATCTGTTGATGTTCCCTGGTTTCTCTCATTTTCCAATTGCTGAAACCTTTGAACCTGCATTCTAATGGCATCCATCTGTCTAGAGTGTTTAACCTTTATATCATTGATTTGTCTGGCATGGTATTCTTGCATGTCTTTTATTACTTTAACATTTCCTTCCTTTATGTTCATCAAGCAGTGCTGTATGGAATTAATTTCTTCTCTGTGATTTGCTTGCATGTCAGCCAACTGATTGTTATGATTGAATGTCATGATAGTCATTTCCTCATCCATAGTGAATAACTTATTTTGCATAGAGTCAATTTCCCTATCATAATCAGCTTTCATGGTCACCATATTTTCCTCTAAGACTGACATCTTGCTATGCATGTTTCCAATTTCTGTTTCATATTTAGCTTTTATGGCCTCAATTTCTTTAGCATGGTGACTTTGCGTGACCTCAATCTCCCTAATACGTTTTTCCAGATGAGTGCATAAAGTTTTCACATCATTGACATAATTAGTTTGATTGTTTTCCATATTTCTCACCAGCATCATTAGATCTAACAAAATTTTCTTTTGCTCTTCCCTTTCATTGTCATTTGCCCCTGATTTTTCATTATCATGAACTTGATCTGCAGTATTTTCGGTTGATGACACATTCTGACTTTGAAATCTTTCTTCAACGGCGGAATTACTTTCTTTCTGTTCAACAATTTTAGAGGTAGAAGGCAAGCTGTTCGGATAACAATATCTATCTTCAAAAGCATTGATAATATCAACCAAAGAAGTGAAAGAATCCTTAGGAAAACTGTTAAACCAATTCAAAGCATCATCTTCTAAAGAAAGGACAAATAGACGCATTTTGATATCGTCATGATTAAACTGAGGGGATCTGCAATATATGATCATGATGCGAATAAACAAGTCAATATGCCTTTTAGCAGCGATTGGATCACCATCTGAAAAAATAGGTAATTCAGGAAGGGCCTCCTCCGGAAAATCATGGAGACGATGAATAAAACGACATGGTTTACATGAATAATCCATGATGAACAATAAGGGATGATAGAACTAGATCTTTGCACAAGAAAATCAAAAGATGAAAGAAGTGGAGTCGCCACTTGAACAATAAATCTGATTCTAAGATCCGAGAAGCAATCAACAAACAGATATGCGGTAGGCTTCTTGTCTGGGAAAAATAAGAAAATGGAGTCGCCACCCAAACAAGAAACAAACCGAAGAGACGCTACTGATACGTGATGAAAAGATGCCAAAATATTGAATATGCCAGCTCAAACTGAGAGATGAGAAAGATGAGAAGATGAATGTCGATGAAACTCCAGGAATAGAAAAACTCCGTCCCCGGCAACGGCGCCAAAAAATGTTGGCGTTGCCGGCTCAAATGAATGATAAAAAGATGAACGATGAATGATGAAAAGTCGTTGAAACACCAAGCACAGAAAAACTCTATCCTCGGCAACGGCGCCAAAAATGTTGGCGTTGCCGGGCCAGATGAAGAGATAAGAAATGAGAAAAATGATTTGTCGTTTGAAATGCCGAGAAAACAATTTCCCCGGCAACGGCGCCAAAAAATGTTGTCGCGCGGATTGACACGACAACGCTCAGACCGGGGGCTGTCACTCTGATCCCCGATCCCTCCGTTTAAGCCTGTCTCCCGCGGCTAAGGGGGGTAGTCCCTGAGAGATGATGAGACCAACTGTCGACCAGTTGGTTGGGAGACACGAGATACGATATAAAAAGCACTCGATGGATTTGATTAATTGAGCAGACCAGTGCCTTAAGAGATTGATGTAGAAACGATTACTTGTTAAATGATATAGAAACATGGACCATGAACAACAACCATCTATCATCAGCTAAATCACATGACCAAAACGATATCCAGCAATTGAAAACTTCGAAAAGATGAATGCTTAAAACCACCACGAGAATCATAACCAGATATCAATTTCGCATCTCGACTTGAAAATTTAGATCTCAGCATGAAAGATACGACAATTCCCGAAAATGACTGGATCTGACGAAGAGAATTTTCCACAAAATTTTTATATTTTTTCAAAATATATATATATTTTTTTTTCAATATTATTTATTTATTTATTTTTTTTTTTTTTTTAAAACATACAAACAAAAAGAAAATCCTAAATCTAAACCAAAACCCTAAAAATCCCTTTAAATTTTATTTTTTTTTATTTTTTTATTCTAAAATAAAAAATAAAACAAAATTTAAATTTAATTAAAAAATCTAATTAAAATCTAATCTAGAACATAAAACTTAAAAAAAAAAACTAAACTATACAAATCAAATTAAAATCTAAATAGGACAGATCCTAAACTAAACAAAAAAAATTAAATGAAAATCTAAATTCACTCTACGCTAGCCCCTTTTTTTTTTTTTTTTTAAACTTAATTAAAACAAAACTAAATAAAACAAAATCAAATCTAATTAAAGTGAACCTTTTTATTTATTTATTTTTTTATAAAACAACGAATCTAAAAACCTATACGTATTAAGTTTTAACTTATGAAACTATAACTAAAAAAATGAAAACGTAACTAAAATAAAAAAAAAAAAATCGATCTACTCTTAGGCTAAACCACGCATTTACAATAGAAAAACGATTTTATGCTACCACTTTAACCGTATGCCTGAAGGAAAAGGCGTGAAATGATATTACCTCAGCCGCCGGAGAAAGCATTGGACGCGTGAAGAAATCAGAGGGAAAATACGATTCAGCATATCACCTGGTCCAATGCTTTGTCAATGGTGCTCAGAAGTCGAACCAGCGAATGTCTCAGTTGATGGTAATGCTGTAGCGGCGGTAAATGGAACCAGTTTTGAAAAAAAAGAAATCGACCCGATGAGAATGAGACCCCGTGCCTGGCTAACCCTTTTCTGTTCTGCGTTAAAAATGGAGATCCGCGCTCAAACGAAAGGAATAGATCGATTCGTGCTCAGATCTCTTGATTTGTTCTTGTCTTTTTGTTGACAGGCCGGTGCGTCTCCAAGGTAATGAGTAAAAAGGATTTGCATAACATTTTTTTGATGGCGTGATCGATGGCAGTTCTGGAGCAAGATTTCCGCTCGGGAGTCAAAGAAATTTCAGTGGTGATTACAGGCCCACGAAAATTTTGCAGCGGCCAGTATATGCTACGATCTCGCTGTTTGTTGCCTTGATGCCAAACGCATATAGCTACATCGGAATTGAGCACTTTGGAGCGAAGACAACACACCTTGGCGGGCTATAACCTGAGCAAATCCGACGCTGAATGATTTGGATATGATTTGCTGCGTGGTGCAGCGTAGATCACATTGAAATAGGCTGTGTCCTTCCACGTCTTAATCAGCTGTGGCAACTATGTCAGAACTTTATGCTAATTGCTTGAAGCCAGCAACCAAAACGGCAGAAATTTAAACATGGCGCGTGGGTAATTTGAAATCTTGATCCAATAGAACTGGTTAATCCGCAGTTTGACTTGAAACCTTTAGTGCTGGATACAGTAATTGTTCTATAAACTTTTCTGAGCCGCACGCCCTCGAATTGAATGAAAATTGCGGCCACGCAGTTGTTGAAATCTGCTGCTTATGCACAGTGTGTCGGTGTGTTAACCTTGACGGCAGTCCTGCAATTGCAAAAAACAGACAAAACCCTAATAAAAACTGTAAAAATTTGAAACCCTAGATCAGCTAATTAATTTACAGATTTTGGCTCTTTAATAGCCAGATCTGGCAATAAGCACGGAAGATATTTAAAAGAACAGAAATTTTCAGACTGTCACTGTGAAGAACATCAGAAGATCTCTCATGCAAACTAAAAAAAAAAATTTCGAATGATAAGCCCGGGATCAAGAACTGGCTGGGCTCTTTCAGAAAACACAACTCGGGAGTTGGCTGGTTCAGCCGAGAACTTCCCCTAACGCCCAGTAATCTGAAAAAGGATTTCCTGCACAACTTACAATCAACTATCAACGTAGAAGGAGAAAACAATAGTGAAACCCTGATCAAATGGAGATACCTGCCAATGTATTTCAGAATCTAAACTATCATTCAAACCCCAAAGATCAGACAAGATACCTGTGTCTAGATCAATTTTCATTAAACTATCATTAATGGCTGAAAATAAAATTATGCAGAACAAATAGAACAATCTTACAGCATTTTCAGAAGAGTAACACCAGCAAGATTTTTAACCCCAAAGTCTTCTTTATTGCAGAAAATCAGATTACAAGAGATCTTCTTCAGTCTTAGACTCACAGATCCAATATTTGAAATGACCACCTAAGACCCTATATAAAGGAAATGATCCTAACGGCTAGTTCGAGTGATCCATGTAGAAATGATCTCGACCGTTGATGAGGATCAAGACATCTCTTGATCTCATCCGTCGATTTATTAACTTAAAATATTATTATTTTATTAGTTAGGGTTTTTGCTTCATTTTTTAATTTTTTATTATTTTTATTCATTTTTTTAATTTTTTAATTCATTTTAAAATGGATCACTGAACTAAGCCTTTCGGAAACATCACCTAGGACCTAGGACTTAGGACTCATGAGGGGATTTAAAACATTTCTCGACCCTCAGGACTCATTACATCATGACTTTTACAAAATTACATCTTAAGGGACAAGCCCATTTAATACAGACCCTCACAAAACACCCAGTTCTGCGACACAACTATAATCTAGCAGATTTAACACACTAGGATTTTCCTAAAGTTCTAATGACAAAATCCATCCCGGCTTTGGGGTCAGGTTTGAAGGAAAACTCTGCCGATCCATGGATCGGTGAGACGAAAAACCTTCCGGGACATAGATTATCATAGAAAATTAGGTCCACCTAGGCAGCTTTACATACATGACTCTGATCTGCTTAAATTATTTACAACTTATACATGCAGACTGGGTTTACAACAAAAAATGATCAAGCTGCTGATGATGGCAGAATGGCACGGACATGCTAATCAGGTGCTGCTTCTTTCTGTCAAGAAAAACGGGGTGCACTGCATGGGTAGTTGACCAGTAGAGGTCAACAGGTAGTATGCATAGGAGAATTTTTTTCTCCTAGATGGTCCTCAACCGCCAGCCAGTAGCCACTT
Source organism: Pinus tabuliformis (assembly GCA_031772625.1). Lineage (NCBI taxonomy): Eukaryota > Viridiplantae > Streptophyta > Pinopsida > Pinales > Pinaceae > Pinus > Pinus tabuliformis. The sequence goes on from CM062818.1 coordinate 1,215,066,621, forward strand.
GCAGCCACCAAATATCTTGATGTGCCATTATCTCTGCCACTCGAGATAGCCATGTGGTCCCTCACCCATCTATTTTGATCGTATGTTTGAAGGTGGGCCTCCCGATCCCGAAGGTATGGCTTTTCATTGGTGTAATTGAGTCATTTTGCTTACTTATCATGGACACTTTTGGGCATGGATTGGTGGGGGGATTCAGCGAAAAGAGTGGGCTAGGTCTGTACACTTGTCTCCACTACCCAATTTCGTGGTTAGCCTTGTATCCCAGTCTCGTGGGATCTCCTTTCCTAGCCACTAGCTTTAGGGCTAGCACTACACGGGAAATCCCGATTTTGGTTGCATGGTCCCACTTCCCGACACCATATACATCACTCCTCTCCACTCATTTTAGCCCCATTTATCTCTTTTCCCATCCAAGTCCACATGTGTCCAATAGGTCAACATAGGGTTAGCCTCCCCCTCCCCTTGTCCACACCTTGGGTTGACCCTGAAATGATGCCCTGGAAGTTGATGCAGCTAAAAAGAAAAGAAAAAGCATAATTTGGCCACTCTCAATAGGAAATGTACCACAAAATGCAAAAGATGGCCGGGACATACACATTTAGCACGTGGGAAAAAACTAAACATGAGCTCTTACCCTTATTTATGGTCATCACCCTAGTTCCTATGGGCCTTAGATGACCCCCCTCCACTTTAAGGAACCCATGATTGTCCCAACCCCTGGTGGGCAATGAAATGCCCCACCTTAAACGGAGGTAACTACTGCTATATCCTATACATCAAGCTCTCATCCCCTGGAGCCTCAAACAATTATGAAGAAAAATTAATCAAAGGCAAAAGGGATATGAAGATGGGTGGAAAAACTAAGGCCGGGGTAACTCATGTACCACGATTACTCCCTCCTACATCTATACACCCATGTGTGGGCTTCCCTCTTTATAGCTACCCTTGTACCATGGCATTTGGCTTGGAGCCTTCCATATTACCCCATCTGTTCCATCATTATTTCACATTACACGTGCCATTTGAGAGATGTACCATGAACCTGCCATTCCCTTAGAAGTTGAAACCACCTAATATGGTCCTTAACTAACCTCCCTCTTGAGCCTGGGGACACCTGTATACCCATATACCCAAGTGTGGGCTTCCCTCATCATAGCTACCCTTGCACCATAACATGTGGCCTAGAGCATTCCCTGATCCCCACTCCATTGCATCACTATATCACATGCCACCTACCACTTGATGGATGTACTATGGACATGTCACCCCCTTTAAAGGCTGAAACCACCTAATAGGGTCCTTGGTTAACCTCCTTATTGAGCTTGGAGACACTTGTACATGCCAAAGCCCAATATGGAAGAGCATGTCACCATGAAGTGCCCCATTGATTCCCTGACTTTTAAGCTCTTTTACTTGATTATTCTAATGATTTGTTATATTGGAGGACAATGGGATGCATTGGATCTTATGCAGGATTGCAGGTGGGTCTCCATTTGGGGCTTCGTCTCCCTATACGGGGTCCTAGCCCTCCAAAGGGCTACATTGGCACTTGTAGGGTGAGCGTTGAGAGCCATGTGCCTCCACCATAACAAAGATTACTTCATGGATCCCCAACACTGCTCATTGATTGCTCGTGTCCCACCTTTTGGATGAGGATGATGCACCCGGTTCACCATGCCCAACTAGCTCCACACTTGCACCATACACTTGGTAGATGTTCCAGGGTCCAAATGTGGATGTGTCTCACTACAGGGTACAAAGGGAGGGCTTATGTCACCATCCTAGCCCTTACAAATGGTTTACAAGCATTTTCGTTCCACTTGGAGACCCATGAGGATGTCCTTGTGCCCCCACACCCACTTGGGAGCACCACAATGACTTGCTTGGAAAAGAAGGGGCCAACCCCTTGTCCACTATGTTTGAAGTCCATTTTCTCACCATGGCGCACTTTGGGCTTCATTGGGCCTCCTCAAAGGCCTAACGACTCAGTTTATTGATCATTCTGCCCTCTTGAGAGGCTTATTATTATGTTATTGAGCTATTTTGGTGGGCTTGTCACCAAGGGATTTTATTGTTGCACATTATTTTATTATTGGGGGCTTAATTAGGCCAATTAGGCAACTCGAACTCATTAGAGATTGCATAAATAGATGAGAAGTGATTCATTTCTCTCATCATCACTTCGATTTGGAATTAGTAGCTACTTGGAGAATTTCACATTCCCTTTTGGAGGACGAGTTTGGTTTCATGGATGAATTTTGATAATTGGATTCTATCTTCTTGATCTTGGAGCTTCATTATTGGTATGATTTGATGATTGGATATACTCATTTGTACATGTAAGTGATCTTTTTCATGTTGATTCTTGTTATTTACATTGTCACATGAATGTTGCTAGGATTTTCGCTATCTAGGTCTGAAATTCACTGCATGCGAGATTGTGGAGATTTTGATCTTTTGAAGCGTTGTATCATTGCATGTGTCATGTATGAATGGGTGAATGTTCGTAGAGATTATTTTTGTTGAATACATCTTGATAAGTCATCAATCATTTCACATCGAAGTATAAAGTCCTTGGTAGCTGCTCTCATGCCCTAATTGCCATGCAAAGTTTCCCAAAGGCCTCCTTGATTGGGTATAGTCTTGCCAAATCACAAGTTCACCTTGACTCCATCTCTCCCAAAGGCAAGGCACCAATCCATACACCGATGGTCACCTAAACGCTTATTTTTCTTGCCTCTTTCTCTTTCTAGGCCTAACCCTAATAGGTCATCTAGGGCATCACATAAATCCCATTGTAGCCATCAAAACACCTCGATTTTTGGTCCATTATTGCGCTAGGGCTTCCTTTAGAGGCCCTCCAAATTTGAAGCAATTCCGATAGTGGGATCCCGAGATATAGCAAGCGCTAACTCTAAGACCATTTCTTGCCCTAGGTTTTCTTTGTCTGGTGCCCTCATTTGGATCATTGTATTTAATCCTCAAAAGAAAATTTGTCCTTTAGTCCTCTTCTCTTCCCTAATTAGATCAAGTCCTTCCTCGGTTGATCAATTCCATACTCTTGACCTAATTCTAGGTCCACTTGGTCTTTTGTGGTCTTGCAACTTTATAACTCTAATTTCACAAAGATCACATAAAGACCATTTCTCCATAAGGATTTTTCGGTCTAGGAACCATCTTAACAAGATATATTCCCAAACCCAGCCTTGAGAATCCTCTTAGCCCTTCCTAGAGAGCCTGTCACCTTGCTTTCAAAGCAAGAAAGCTATCTAATTGAGTCTCTCTTGTGAATAGGCCTTAGGAATCACTCATTTTCTTATGGTCCATTCATCTAGTGGTTCCCCTTATACCGGGTCTCCTCCCATCGGTGAAAGTTCGTAAGGAGCAGGGAGCTTTAGCTGAGGTGACAATGGGCTATTGCTCCATTGTTGCCCCTTGACCTAGTAGTTGCTCCATAGGATCCCCTTCTAGGATCCCTGCTAGTTTGAGCGATAACAATTAACATTTAATATATATTTGCATGTTATTTTGACTACATCTCCCACTTCACTAGTTAAAAAGGAAAAGCTTATGAGGTATCCTTAATGAATAAATACTAATGGGGTCTAAAGCATACAAACTTTCCTTGATGTATGTACTTATTAATGCTTGGTCAAGACATTGTTGTGGCTTTTAAAGGTCATGTTGTCGCCTGGATTGTATAGGCACCGCGACAACCGCTTAGGGCAGGGGCTGTCACTTTGTTACCCTCCCACTCTGTTCTAAGTGTCTCCCAACAATAGACTATGGGTGGTAGTCCCTATGGAAATGAGGTGAAGGAAAACAAGTTGGGAACCAACTCCCTTGGGAGATACGGATGAGTGTCCTAACTACTCGGAAGAATTTAGCAAGATTAATGATTAGATTAGATTTTAAGTATGAGACCAGTGACTTATGGAGTCACAATTCTTGCTTATTATAAATTGAAACCAAGTAACTGGATGGACACCTGCTGCTTAATATGATAGACTATCCAATATGATATGCAAATCCTAGGATCTTTGTGTGATGCGATGATCTTGGTTATTTTTTAATTATATGCCTAGTCTAAGTAGAACCTCTCCCTTAACTATTTTGAGAAACAATCTTCAGAGTAGGTTGTGAAATGGAAGCCAATGGGAAGCAGGTAGTGGACTTGTTACTCACCATTTTGTGGGTGATATCCCTAGGAGATTTTTTTTTTCAAGATGGTCCTCAGCCAACAGCCAACAGCCCCTTGTAGCCACTTATCTGCTACCTGAGCTAGCCATGTGGTTCCTTACCCATCTGCCATGATCGTATGTTTGAAGGTGGGCCTCCCAAACCTAAAGGCATGCCTTGTCATTTGGTAATTGAGTACTGTAGTTTTCTTATCATGGACACTTTTGGGCATGGATTAATGGGGGGATTCAGCGGAAAGAATGGGCTAGGTCTATGCTCTTGTCCCCTAGTCCCCTTTTGGATGATTAACCTTGGATTCTAGTCCTGTGGGATCTATTTTACAGACCATTTGGCTTTAGGGATGATATTTCACGGGAAACCTTAACTTTGGTTGCGTGGTCCCACTCCCTCATCCACATATATTACCCCCCTGCCAGTCATTATTACCCCCATTCATCCTTTCCCCCACCTGGGCCCACATTCCTCCAATGGGTCCACATAGGGATAGCTCTCCCCTTCCCCTTGCCCACACCTTGGGTCAGGCTTGGAATGATGCCCCGAAGGTTGATGCAGCTAAAAAGAAAAACAAAAGCATAATTGGCCATATTCAACAGGAAAATGTACAACAAAATGCAAAAGATGAACGGGATAAACACATTTAGCATGTGGGCAAAAGCCAATACATGAGCTCTACCCCATCATCGTGGCCATCACCCTCGTTCCTATAGGTTCTATGAGCCTCCTTCATCATATAGGAATCCATGATTGTCCCAACCCTTGGTGGGCAATGAACCGCCCTAGCTTAAAGGGGGGTATCCACTGATATATCTCACACATCATGCTTTTATCCCTTGAGCCCCGAGTAATTAATTGAAGAAAAATCATAAAAAGGCAAAAGGCATAGAAAGAAGGGTGGAAAAATCAAGGCCGGGGCACCTCATGTACCATGATTGCGCCCTCCTATACATTATATACCCAAGTGTGGGATTCCCTACTACTAGCTATCCTTGTACCCCAGAAGTGGCCCAGGGTTGCCCCTTCTCATCCCCTACTCCATTTACCTCTTTATCACATACCACCACCTTTTGAAGGATGTATCTTGGACATATTATCCCCTTTAGATGTAGAAACCACCTAACAGGATACTTGGTTAACCCCATTTGTGTGAAAATTCTATTACTGCAACAACTGATTTATTTTTCCTACTTATTCTTTAATAAGTTATTTACGAAATCGCTTCAGTAAATATTAAAATAAACTCTACTGCAGATATCACACCATAGAACAAAAACAAATACATGCACAAAAACCAAACACATCAACACAGTTATTTTGGACAAATGTCCCCGGAAAACCCAATGCGGGAAAACCAGTGCAGCAGAGGAGGATTTTATTAATTAGCTATTCTTGAGTACAACTGGGTGCCAAACTGGCTTACCCAACAGAGATAAATTCTCCAGCACCTCTTCCAGACTCAACGTCAGACTTGCTGGCCTCTGCACAGCTCCCAGACCCTCTGCATCAGCTCCTGCCTCTCTGCGTCAGCACTGGGCCTCTCTGCGTCACCCACGCAGGCCCTTCAGTGACTATGCAGTCCTGCTGCCTCTGCGTTTGCCTCTCTGATCCTTGCGCTGATCTTCTGGTACTGTTCCTGCCTCTCTCTTCCGTACTCGCTACCTCATGCTGCTCTCCAGACCTCTAGTTCAAATTTCTCAACAAACTCCACTCCAGAAATCAAACTGACTGGTCTCCCTCAGTGTGTTCTCCAACTGACCCTCAAGCCTCTTCTTATACTTTTCCTGTTGGTCCTTCAATGGCTGAGATTACATCTCGAATCAACGACTAAGATTAGATTTGGCTTGATCCATGTCTTTTGGAACCTTCTAACCTAGTTTTATATTAATACCCATTAATATTTTATTTTTCCTATGTTTAGATTTATGCACTCCATTAAAAATATTAATTATTTTAATATCTCCCAAACCGGGAAGAATCTGTCCAAACCATTTCTGGGTCTTGGAGATCTAATGTGCTTTAGTCTCTCCACCAATTTTCATGACTATAGCACATCCGATGCTACCCCAAATCAACACAGCCTCTTAGCAAGGACTATGCTCTAGTAATACTCCACACTGAGCATCACTCTGATTATACGGCACCGGTATTTGTGTTGATGATAGGCCTCCCCGCCCAACATCCTTTGCACTGTTGCATCTTGTATTGCTGTCCATGGCTCTGCTATTGCCACTGCTGCATCCGTATGACAACTCCCTCTGCATTTGTGCTGCTGCTGGTCTTTTCTCCCAACACTACATCTGCACTGCAACTCCCTCTGCATCCGTGCTGCTGCTAGTCCTTCTTCCCAACATTGCATCTGCGTTGCAACCTCTTCTCATCATGCTACATCGTGCTACTGCTAATTGCTACTGCACTGCAACAACATACCCATTTCTGTTACTGAAATGGATTCTTTATCATCCTCATCTTCTCCCTGAAATAATCAAACTTGGTTCTTCCAAGGGCCTTGGTAAGGATTTTTGCCACCTGTTCTCTTGTAAGAGTGTAGATCAACTGTACAAATCCTCATTGGACACAGTCTTTGACAAAGTGACACTGAATATCAATGTGCTTTGACTGATTGTGAAACACTGAATTCTCAGAGAGCTTGATGCAACTCTAATTATCACACATGATCCTGGTCGCGTCCATCTTTCTTCTGAATAGGTTCGCAAGCAGTTTTCTAAGCCATATGGCTTCGCACGAAGCTATTCTTGCAACCATATATTCTGCTTCAGCTGAGCTCAGAGCTACGGAATTTTGTTTCTTATTGCACCAGGAGGTCATTCTTGATCCAATGTTGAAATAGTACCCAGAGGTACTTTTCCGATCCACTGAACTTCCAGCCCAATCTGCATCAGTAAATCCACTTAATCTGATATCCTTATTCCTGGTGTCCAAGAGTCCATAATCCACTGTTCCCTGTATATATCTAAGAACATGTTTGGCTGCTGCCTAGTGCGCCCTCTTTGGTTCCACCATGAACTGACTGAGGGTGTTGACAGTGTAACAAATGTTTGGCCTGGTATTGACCAGATACATCAGGGACCATATGAGCTACTTGTATAAGGTGGGATCGACATCCTTGTATTCTGATGCATCAATTTTCTTCCAGTTGGTGATCATTGGAGTAGCCATGGGCCTACAATCCTGCATCCTAAATCTCTTCAGAATTTCTGTAGCATATCTCCCTTGTCCAAGGAAGATCTCCCCCTTTTGCTACCAAACTTCCAACCCCAGGAAATAATGCATCTATCCCAAATCCTTCATGTCAAATTCTGTGGCTAGATTCTTCTTACAGTCCCCGATGAGCCTGGATGATCCTGTCAGGAAGAGATCATCCACATATAATACTAGGATTAGAGGCTCATTCTCTACAACCAGATAGTAGAGATTTGGATTTGTGTCACTCTTGACAAACCCCATCTTCTGCAAGTAGCCATCAATTCGACCATACCATGCTCTAGGTGTCTGTTTCAGCCCATACAAGGATTTCTTCAATCTGCATACATGAGACTTCTCCTCATGTGTCTCAAAGCCTTCTATTGTTCAATGTATACCTCCTCTTCTATCACCTCGTTCAGGAATGTTGTTTTGACATCCATTTGATGAATCTCCCATCCCATCTGTGCTGCAAGAGATATCACGGTTCTAATAGATGTATACCTGGCTACTGGGGCGAAGGTCTCTTCGTAGTCAATTCCTTTCTTCTAAGAATACCCCTTAGCCAAAAACCTAGCTTTGTGTTTTTCCACATTGCTGTTTGTAGCGTATTTAATCTTGTAGATCCATGGTCTCTTCGTAGTCAATTCCTTCCTTCTAAGCATACCCCTTAGCCAAAAACCCAGCTTTGTGTTTTTCCACACTATTGTTTGCAGCGTATTTAATCTTGTAGATCCATCTCGAACCTACCACCGATCTGTCTTGAGGCCTCGGCACTACCTCCCAAACATCGTTCACCATTATAGAGTTGTATTCCTCCACCATTGCATCCAACCAAACCTGATGTTGAGCAGCCTCCTGAAAACTGGCAGGCTCCCCATCTTGAGCTACTAATGCTTGATATCTAACTCGTTGTTTTCGCTCCCTTTTATTGTTTCTTGGTGCATCGATGAAATCCTCTACATCTCGCAGAATCTTGATGAAGTTCCCTGTTCATTCTTCCTCTGGTAGTAGGTGCTTCTGTCAGCTCCTCCTCCTCCTGTGATTCTTCCTAATCTGAGGAAGAATTCTTGTCTTTCGTTGGTTGAAGTGGTTTGACCAATGACTCATCTTTTGACTGCTCCTCGGAAGGCATTTCTCGAGATTTTCTGAAGGCCCTATCCTCCATGAACTTCACATCTCGTCGAACTACTACCTTCCTGCTCCCTGGAAGATAGATTCTGTATGCCTTAGTGTTCTCGCTATATCCCACTAGATATCCTTTCTCTGCAGTTTGATCCAGCTTCTTCCTCTTTTCCTTGGGTATGCGGCAATATGCTAAGCTCCCAAATATCCTGAAATGACTGACTTCAGGTGTCTTCCTTGTGAAGACTTTCTTTGGAGTAATCTTGCCCAATGCTCGATGAGGAGTTCTATTCTGAACATAGACTGCCGTGTTGCATGCTTTTGCCCACAAGAATTTTGGTATATCCTGATTATACATCATGGCCCTGGCTGCTTCCACGATAGTTTGGTTCTTCCTTTCTGCTACTCCATTCTGCTCCGGATTGTATGGAGCTGTCCACTTTCTTCTGATCCCCTCCCTAGCGCAAAAGTCTGTGAAGTCCTTGTCGACGTATTCTCCACCATTATCTGAGCGCAAAAATTTTATTTTCTTTCCAGCCAGATTCTTCGCCAGAGCCTTAAACTCTTTGAATCGACAGAAAACCTCATCCTTGGTTTTCAAAAAATAAATCTAGGTTTTCCTGGAGTGGTCATCGATGAAGGTGACGAAGTATTCAACACCACTAAGAGTTTTAGTGGACATTGGTTTGTAGATATCTGAGTGTATCAATCCTAGTACACTCTTGGCCTTGTTTTACTTCTAGGAAATACTGCTTTGGCATACTTGCCCAGAGCACATCCTCTGCATACATCTCTCTTTGTACTAAGATCTGGAACCCCTGTTACAGTTTTCCTTGAGGATTCTCAGAGCCCCATGGTGCAAATGTCCCATTCGTCTATGCCATAGTTCATTCAGATCCTTGTTCCCTTGACTGCCTATCAATGCCGCTAGTGGTTCTAGCTGTAACCTGTATAACCTGTTACTCCTGATTCTAATTTGCACTTTCTTTTTCCAGCTTGGGTTTTTCATGTACACTTTCTCCTTGATGAAGAAAATGTCGTAGCCCTTGCTTTGTATGTTGCTTTGAAGTTGTGATACAAATAGTAAGTTCATCCCCAGTCCTGGCACATGCAACACATTGGTGGCCCAGAATCGCTCTCCCATTTCTATTTGAAACACTATGGTCCCCTTTCCTACTGGAGTACATTTTGCCTTATTCCCAAGGTTGCACGAAACGGGGAAACGGGTACGAGTTTCCGAAACGGGAAGCGATACGAAACACGACCTCCCCAAATTTTGGAAATGGGGAAACACGAATATATATATATATATATATATATATATATATATATATATATATATATTAGGACATTTAAGAAATATGTGCAATCATAAAGCATATATGATACATTCTAATTTATTACATTATGATAAAACTGTCAATTGTCAATGCATAAACTATAAGTATCTAAATTTGCATCACATTTACTCATGAATAATCACATAATGAAAATAGAAATATCCAAAATCAGCCACGAGAAATTTCTAATTTCTTGTCTCGTGCTTGATTGGGAGTCTCCTCCAACATAGTCGAACGACCTTAATGCTCTTGATTAAATACAAGTTTCATACCCTAGTACCCTACATTCTCTTGATTATTGGGAGTCTCCCCTACATAGAGGGCTTGGTTCTCTTGATTAAATACAAGTTCCATACCCTAGTACATGATAAAATCCAATGGAAACATTGCAATCCCCCCAATCCTGAAATCCTGAAAAACAGATAAGTCTGCTGGATTTTGAGTGAGATCTAAAATTCTACTTTCTCCATATGAAATCCAATGAGGGCAAAACCACTCTCAAACATCCTGAGTCATTTCATGGTAATGTTAAAAATTTAAGTAAAAGGATGAAAATGAAAAATAAAGGAGAATATCACTTTTACTTTAAGAATTTAACATTACCATGAACTGCATATCAACACTAGGGCAAAATTTCATTTTTATAACTTTAGACAGGCATCTGGAAGCAACTAGAAGTCACTAGGCTAACGTAAGAATAGATTAGAAAACAAATAAAATAAAAAATAAACAAAAAAAACAAGTAAACGCTGAAACGTGGGTCGTACGGCCCTGAAACGAGTTTCAGGCCGTACTGGCCACGTTTCAGTTTCGTGAAACGTGGCAGTATGGCCTGAAACACGTTTCAGGGCCGTACCAAACGCGTTTCAGCGTTTCATACCCGTTTCCGTACGGAAACGCGTTTCAGGCCGTACGACCCACGTTTCAGTTTCGTGAAACGTGGCAGTATGGCCTGAAACACGTTTCAGGGCCGTACCAAACGCGTTTCAGCGTTTCATACCTGTTTCCGTACGGAAACGCCCTTCTGCCCCACGTTTCCTGCAACATAGCTTATTCCCCATGGTGACCTGAAATTTCATCCTCTCCTCCTGATACTCAGAAAAACATTCCTGGGTTCCTGTCATATGCCAGGAAGCTCTGCTGTCGATATACCATACCTCAGATGATGCCGAGCTTGTTACACATAAGCAACTTCTTCTTCCAATCTGGAAGCCAACATAGGGAAATCAAGATTTCTATCCCTTGTGCAATTTTCCGAAAATTTGCATGAGTCTCCTGATGTTGATGCCTCTGCATCATGATCTCGACCCATAATTGATTTTCCCTTCATGTCTCTGATTCCTTGCTCTAATACCATGTGAAAATTCTATTACTGCAGCACCTGAGTTATTTTTCCTACTTATTCTTCAATAAGTTATTTATGAAATCGCTTCAGTAAATATTAAAGTAAACTCTACTGTAGATATCACACCATAGAACAGAAACAAATACATGCACAAAAACTAGATACATCAACATAGTTATTTTGGACAAATGTCCTCGGAAAAAACGAATGCGGGAAAACCAGTGCAGCAGAGGAGGATTTTATTAATAAGCTATTCTTGAGTACAACTGGGTGCCAAAATGGCTTACCCAACAGAGATGAATTCTCCAGCACCTCTTCTAGACTCAACGTCAGACTTGCTGGCCTCTGCGCAGCTTGTAGACCCTCTGCGTCAGCTCCTGCCTCTTTGCGTCACCCACGCAGGCCCTCCAGTGACTGCACAGTCCTGCTGCCTCTGCGTCTGCCTCTTTGATCCCTGTGCTGATCTTCTGGTATTGTTCCTACCTCTCTGTTCCATACTCGCTACCTCATGCTGCTCTCCAGACCTCTATTTCGAATTTCTTAGCAAACCCTGCTCCAGAAATCGAACTAACTGGTCTCCATCAATGTGTTCTCCAACTGACCCTCAAGCCTCTTCTTATACTTTTCCTATTGGTCCTTCAACAGCCGAGATTACATCTCGAATCATTAGATTTGGCTTGAGCCATGTCTTTTGGAACCTTCTAACCTAGTTTTATATTAATACCCATTAATATTTTATTTTTTTTAAGTTTAGACTTAGGAACTCCATTAAAAATATTAATTATTTTAATCTCCCAAACCAGGTAGAATCTGCCCAAGCCATTTCTCGGTCTTGGAAATCTCATGTGCTTTAGCATTTCCACCAATTTTCATGGCTAGAGCACATCCGAGGCTACCCCAAATCAACAATATGGGGTTTGGAGACATTAGCACATGCCAAAGCCCATTATGGAAGGGAAAACCATTATGAAGTCCCCACTTGTGGTCCATGGTTTATAAGCTCTTTTACTCGATTTCCTTGATGACTTGTTATAACAGAAGGCTAGGGGACGCATTGAATCTTATGCAGGATTGCAGGTGGTCTCTATCTTGGGTTTGGTCTCCCTATACGGGGTCTTAACCCTCCAAAGGTCTACATTGGCACATGTAGGGTGTGTGTTGAGAGCAGTGTTTTTAAAACCGGAACCGGTGACCAGACCGGTCCACCTAATGAACCGGTTTACCGACCGGAACCGGTCTAACCGGGACTGGTTTGGTCTAAACGAACCGGTTTTTAAAAAATACATTAAATAATTAATTTTTAATGAAACAAAACTATTTTTAAGATGTAAAACCATGATTCCAAGCCAATAGAGACAAAATATGCAAAGTTTGCTCATTTATATACCATGCAAAGGTGAATATATCAAAATGGCACCGAGTGCAATACATATCATCGACAAAATAGCAAAATACATAAGAAATGAGGCTCATTTCTTATGTATTTTTAGCCTGATTATAAGTATAGGGGTCACCCTACTCTACCTTTTTAGTTTATATTTGCAAATACACATGCCTAACCAAATTCCATATTCTTTGAATCACAAATTATTTGGGAGTCCAAAAGGTGGTGTAAACTGATGAACTTCAGAATTGTAATGTTTTTTTTTTTTTTTTGAAATTGAGAGGTATGTTTTTGCATTTTTTGAGCTATTATACTATGCATTTTGGACTTGTATTGTGGCATAATTACATCTTTCAAGTTCTTCTTGTCATCAAAATTATTAATCTTGGACTCCCACCTTTCCGGTTTTTAGCTTTGGGGACAAAGCTTCCTGGGGAGTTGCATGTTGTGCACCTAAGCACAACATTTTTGTTCACACTAACAAATTCATGTATTTAAGGTATATTTAAGCTTCATAATGTTGTAATAATGTTTTTTCCGTGGGCCTTTATGGTATTATGTTTCAAAATTCAATAATGAATGTCATTTTCATGTAATTAGGGCCTAGGTACTTCTCAACAGTAACTTGGGCCTCAAATATGAGGTTTCTCTCTCTTTTGTGTACATAGGGGCCTTCCAGATGCTTTTTTGTAACCTTTTTTTTGCACTTCAACTATGTATTCAACAAAGTTTCAATGGAGATGTCTCCATGCATTCATATTTACAGGTGCAGTCCACTTGAGTGTTCCGGTGCCTCTAACAGTCTTAAGTTTTTGGATCTTCTTATAATTTGAGCTCCGCAGATATCAAATTTTTCTTTATTGCAGTTCATATCTGTATTTGCAGTTTTATTGTTTTTTTTTTGCATATAGGCCTGCTAGATTCTGACAACTAACTCTATTTCTTCATGGACTCTGATTTAAAATTAGTACCATCCTTTAAAATGGATATATGTGTGTTTGTGTAGAGGGATGGATAGATAGATAAATATGTTAATATATGTTGTATCAAGTGGTATTGTATCCAAAATGTTTTGAATAAACTTCAAGTATCTGTAGCTGTAGCCTTGTAACAAAGTTTAAATGTCGAGGTCAAAAGCATTCAATGGCGCTGGAAATTGCACCATGAATAACAAATCAAGGTAGTAATATTTATGTTCTAGAAAATGTTTTTGTTTCAGCTGGATTAATTGCACTCTTAAAGAAAGAAAGACACCCATGGATAACCGAAGGATGGAAATGGTAATGAAAATTCTATCATATTTGGCAAGTCAAGGTAGTAATGCACAACCCCAAAACCCCTAAACCACAAAACCACTGCACCTTTTTCATTAATCGGCGGGCTGTCCATAAACCGGCCGGTTTAGGATGGAACCGGCCGGTTTGCTACAAACCGGCCGGTTTTGACCGGTTAGGGCCAGATTTTGGTCACAAGAGGTATTAAACCGGGTTTTTTAGGCCGGTTCGGACCGGCCAGGCCTCCAACCGGCCGGTTAGACCGGTTACCGGTTTTTGTGGCCGGTTTTTAAAACTATGGTTGAGAGCCATGCGCCTCCACGACAATAGACAACACTCCATGGATTCCCAAAGATGTTCAAAGATTGGCTTGAGATCCACCTATTAGACGAGGGAGATGCACTTAGTTCACCTTCGCCAAGCCAGCCCCACAGATGTACCATGCACTTGGCAGCTGACCCAGGACTTATAGGATGATGTGGCATCACCTACACCATCATATGAGCCCTTACAGATAGTCTACAGTCATCTTCGACTCATTTGGAGACCCATGAGGTTATTATTGTGCTCCCACACCCACTGGGAGTACCATAGGTCTATTGTTTGGAGAACAAGGGGCCACCCCCTTGTCCATCACTTTTGAGGGTCCTATTCTTCATAGTGGCAAATATTGACTTCATCAGGCCTCTTGGAGGGCCCTACGACATGTATTTTTTAACATCTGACCTATTGAGAGGCTTACTATTTCATTGATGAGCCAGTTTGGTGGGCTTGTCACCAAAAGTTAGGTTATTAGCACATTATTTTATTTTTGGGGCTTATGTAGGCCTAAGAGACTAATTCGAACTCCTAATTAGTGTATAAATACAAGTGAGATGAGTTCATTTTCTCATCATCACTTTGGATTGGATCACTCTTCTCTTTAGAGAATTTTGTACTTTTTTCTGGGATGAAGAATTGGACATGGATGATTTTTGATGTTTGGATTGGAGTATCTTGTCTTGGAGCTTATTTATTGTCAAATTGTTGGTGGTTGGATATGTTCTATTACATATAAGTACACACTTTTAATGCTATTCTTGTTTTACTTTTGTCATATACATTGAATGGGGTTTTCACTATAACAGGGCTAATTGCTGCATTGCATAATTGCAAATTTGTGGAATTATTGTTTGTATATAACATCTCTCAATGTTTGGGACATTTATGTGAATAAAATCTCCTAGGCATAATTCCACCGATGAATTTATCTTGATAATCCATCTCTTTTTCCAAGCAAAGTATAAAAGCTTTGAGGTCTCTTCTTCTTGCCCTAAAGGATAAGTGAAGTAGTCCTTAAGGCCTCCTTGACCGAAATACAAGTTCCTTTCTCATCGTTCTCCTAGATTCCATTCTCCCCAAGGGATTAAGGCACTGGTCCTCCAATAGGTGATCACTTCTTCACCTTTCCCTCTCTCTTCTAGGTCTAGCCAAGTTGGGTCACCTAGGGCATCATTTTCCCGACAAAAGGCCCAAGAAAAATTTCGATCTTCTAGCCTCTATTGCGTTGGTGTGTCCTCAAGGCCTCCTCCAATTTTGAAGCCATTCCAACAGTGGAGTTGTGACATAACTCAAGCCCTAGCTCCGAGATCAAATTTTGCCCTGGTCTTCCCTAGGCTAGTGCCTCATAGGATCAATTTGACACCTTTAAGTGAAAATTCTTGTTTTGATCCTTTCCCCTTCCTTCTCTAGGTTAAGATCATCATTGGTTGCTATATTCTCTCACCTTAACCTAGACTGGGTCCACTTGGTCCCATGTGGTCTCACACCTTTGAAAAGTCAAATCTTGAAGAACCATTTGGGAAGTCAAGTTCTATAAGGATTTTAGGATTGGGAAACTCCTTTACAAGGCATATTCCTCTATGCTCAAATCCTCACCTCCTTATCAAAGAAATCCTTGTACCTTGCTTAAAAAGCAAGTAAGCTCCATTCTTAACCCGCTTCTAGGAAAAGGATCATTAAGGTCACCTCATATCCATTGGTTGATTCATCCTTCACAACTGACTTTCTATATAATGGGTCTCCTAACATTGGTGAAATTCCATAAAGAGTAGGGAGTCTTAGTTGAGGAGATAGTGGGCTAATTCTCCATGTTTCCCTTGGCCTAGCAGTTGTCCCCTTTAGGAATCCCCTTTAGGCTCCCTACTAGTTTGAGCAGTAACATTTTGGTGTCGTTACTGGGGATGAGAAATGTGTGTTTTGCTCCCCATACGACATTATTGATATATCGTTTTGACGACCTCCATTGAGATGAACGAAGTCCTAGTTCCTCATTGAACTTCAAAGTCAACTCTTGTAGGGTGAAGCGAGTATTTGTGAAGGCATTTTTTTTAATTCACCCTGGCAACTCCATTTTGGCATTATATGCAAGATGATGAAAAATGGCTAAAGAAAGTATTAACGACATTAGCCCTGAAGAAGAACAAGACCTATGGGAAAGATTGGATTCGTGGTCTGAGCTTTGCAATCATCTGATAGAGCATGAGAACGAGGACTTCATACTCAATTTTTATAACAGGAGTAGGTCAAACCTCGATAGCATAAGGCAGGAGTATGAAGAAGGGCCCACAGATTATCTCTTCTTGGAGCTTGCCTATTATACTAGTATATTTAATTCCTTGTCTCACAAGATCAAAGAAAAATATGGCTCATTACCAGATAAGGATTTGGATGACCAGGATGACCAAGAAAATGGGGATGATGAGCAAATATCAGTTATGGAATTGAAGGCCAACAGTAGTGAAGTGAAAGACATCTCCTCTGAGGATGATGAAGAGTTGAATCCTGAAAGACTCCAAATCACGCAAGAAAGAATGGGCGAATATAGTAGGTCATGCAAGGGGTTAGTAAGGGAATACAATTATAATGAAGTATTCTCTTGTCTATATGATGAAGAGGTGAAGCTTCATAAGATGAAATGTGAATATCAGGAGAACCCTACTAATGCTCTCCTCCTAAAAGCATATTACCAAAGTCATGTAACAAATACCTTAGCTATTATTCTTCAAGAGAAGAGAGAAGAAGAGAGGTCCCACTTGTCAACCAACCAAGATGAAGATGACCTTGAGGATCTTGGTGATGAGCAGGAAGATGAGTCCTCGTTAGGGCCGCAAGATGGACAGGATGATTTTGAGAGCACATGTGTTGAGGAGAATGAGGCTATGGAAAGTAAGGCCAAGACTGACCTTACCTCTCTCAAGGGTATCACTCCTGATGACTCTCCTTTTGAAAACCTTGAGGAAGGTGATCCCATGAGCTCCTTGGAGGATGACATTGGAGATTATTTCCACATTGAAAAGGAGAAATGGGAGATTGTTGGGCCTCAATTTGATTATGCTCCCATTTATGATACTGACAAAGAAGATGAGATTAAGATTGGTTTTCCCTTTATCCTGGGCATTACTTGTGATGACATATCCATTGATACCCTTGGGAAGGAGAATTATTATTTTCCCTTGCATGAAGAAAGATAGTTGGAAGTGATTGATTCTCCTTTTAATGAAAACCCAACCTTTGATGCTTATAATGAGGAAAGTAAATAGGCTCCTACCTATCCACCTTATGATTATATATTCAAATCACTTGAGCCTTTAGATTATGGGGAAGGAAAACCCGTTGAATTTGACACTTCACCCTCCCCTTTGCCTTTCCTTCTTGTTCATCATCTTGAGTCTTCCTCAAGTGAGTCTCTCGTTCCTTTTGATATGAGCTCGAGTGACCATGCCCCTTTTCCCCTTTCGGAATATGGTGTCAAGGAAGAACCCTTCATTGAATATACTTTATCCCCTTTGACTCACCCGCATGGTTTTGATCGCTCCATGACCTCTCCTCTCCGATGTGACCATAATATTGAGCAACCTATTTGTTGCACTCTTTCTTTCTCTCACCCTTCGTTCCCCTCTCATCACAACAATGTGACATCTTCAAAGCATGATATTACAAACAATGGTTGTGATGAGGAGTTTTGGAGAGTGATCTTTCATTCCATCATTGTGTACTTAGAGGGAAAGCCCGACAATTCTAGATTGACTTATCCCCCTGCTCTTAGGGCTTCCTTTTACATCAAATGGAGATCGTGTTTTCCCACCTCCAACCCACTTCACCCTCCATGTGACTGTGTTCGCATTCGATTCGGGATTTCCTACATGAGTAATCATACTGGCAGGCAGATGTATATTGATATAATGATATGTTGGTTGCACTAGCTTTATGATTACACTTAGTATTAGCATTATTATTTGCATGTTAGAGTAGGATGAATTGCATGTTGATTATGCATTAGAACTAACATCATATGATATTTCTCATGGTAGAGTAGATGCATCTAAATTAAAATTTGCATATTTTATTGATTTTAGGGCTTAACATTAAGCATGTGTGATTATGAGACGCCGCGAAAGCATGCTGCCCTGTGTTTCTTCATCTATTATATGTGTAGGTAACACACCTACTGTAACCAAGAGATTGTTGGAGTTCTCGTGACCTCCCGTTCGAGTAGCTTCGTCCACTTCTTCGATAGATCGCGTTCCAGTTAGAGCCAGATGTTACCCACCATTTTGTGGGTGATATCCCTAGGAGAATTGTTTTTCCAAGATGGTCCTCAACCGACAACCAACAATCCCTTGCAGCTACCACCTAGCTCATTGTGCCACTTCTTCGTTACCTGAGCTAGCCATGTGGTCCCTCACGCATCTGCCATGATCGTATGTTTGAAGGTGAGCCTCCCGAACCTAAAGATATGCCTTGTCAATTGGTAATTGAGTATTGTAGCTTGCTTATCATGGACACTTCTTGGCATGGATTAATGGCGGGATTCGACAAAATGAATGGGCTAGGTCTGTGTTCTTGTCCCCTAGTCCCCTTTTGGATGATTAACTTGTGAAAATTCGGTGACCTGAATCGTATTGCAGCAACTAGAAATTATTCTCTTATGTGATTTCTACCGAAAGACTTTGCTTAATTCTTTATGGATCACAGAAGCTTGAATACAGAAATTTATTTACTGTTTCCTACAACAAATATTGAATAACTCACACTGCAACCGACACAAATAAAACTGCAGAAGAGTAAATGTTGGAAGAAATGCTAGCACACACCCACATAAATAAGACAATTATATTTGGACAAAAGTCCCCGGAAAAACCCAACTTGGGAAAAATGGTGCAACAGCTAAGGGTTTTATTATTAAGTAGCAGTGAAATAATCTGGTTACAACTAGGTGCCGAAACTGGAAATCCTATAAAGAAATACTAGCAAAAATCTGGAGAGGAATTTTCCTCACCCCACAGGCAATATCCCGGCACAACTTGCCTTCAAAATTTTAGCATTCCGAGGCACTGCGTCAGCGTCTGCACTGTTCTGCGTAGCTTGATGGACGACTTGCCTTTTGCTGGATTCTAGTGAAGTTGTTATGCCTTCTATTGACTAGAAAGATGCTTCTCCGACACTTAAGGACTCCTTCCGGGCCTCTGGAACTAAATCTTCCTCAGCAAATTGACTTTGCCTCTAGTGGCTACTGCGTAGCTCTGCGTCAGCCTCATTGTGGCTCACTTGCCTTTCTGCAAATGCACTCACTAGATCTAGAATCCTTCCTCTAGCTTCACTGTTTTTGCCCTTCTCTCACTGCTTCAATTTCACTGGCTCTCTCTCCAGCAATTGACTGCTACTACTCTGGAAATTGATCTACTCGCGAAATCGAACCGCTGAAGTGATTTCTCCAAGCCCCATCGACTTCTTCTTATAATCCTTTGTTGAGACTTCAAAGACCAGGATTAGATCTTAATCGATGGCTAGGATTAACTTGAAGTTGATTTGTGTGAGTTTATAGAACATTCACACCTTGACTTAATTAATTATGATTAATTAGTCATATTCCCTAAGTTTAGACTTAGGAAATATTTAAAAATTGACTAATAATCTAATTAAGTCATTTCTAGGCGGAATTTCTAGAAACGATTTCTGGGTTTTGGAGATCTTATGCATTCTAGCCTCTCCACAAAATTTCAAGGTTAAAACACATCCGATGCTACAAAAACTAACATAACCTTGGATTCTAGTCATGTGGTATCTCTTTTACCTACCATTTGGCTTTAGGGATGGTATTTCACGAGAAATCCTGATTTTGGTTGCGTGGTCCTGCTCCTTCATCCACATATATTACCCCCCTTCCACTCATTATTAGCCCCATTCATCATTTCCCCCACCTGGGTCCACATTCCTCCACTGGGTCCACATAGGGCTAGCTCTCCCCTTCCCCTTGCCCACACCTTGGGTCAAGCTTGGAATGATGCCACGAAGGTTGATGCAGCGAAAAGAAAAGCAAAAGCATAATTGGCCATGTTCAACAGGAAAATGTACCACAAAATGCAAAATATGGCCGAGACAAACACCTTTAGCATGTAGGCAAAAGCCAATACATGAGGTTTGCCCCATCATAGTGGGCATCACCCTCGTTCATATAGGTTCTATGAGCCTCCTTCATCATATAGGAACCCATGATTGTCCCTGTTGACCACTATATGTCAACTACCCATAGCAGTACACCCCCTTTTCTTCGCAAAAGGGATAGCGCTTGAGCGACGTGTCCGTGCCTGTCATCATCAGCCTGATCATATTGTTTTGTAAACCCAGTCTGCATGTGTAAATTGTAAATAATCTTAGCAGATCTGAGTCATGTATGTAAATTGCCTAGGTGGACCTAATTTTCTAGTGATAATCTACGTTTCGGAAGGTTTTTTGTCTCACCGATCCATGATCGGCAGAGTTTTCCTTCAGCCTAACCCCAAAGCTGGAATGAATTTTGTCATTAGAATCTTAGAGGAATCCTAGTGTGTTAATCTGCTAGATTATATATGGTCGCAACACTGGGTGGTCTATGAGGGTCTATGTCAAATGGGTTTTCCCCCTTGAGATGTAAAATTGTAAAAGTCATGATGTAAAGTGTCTTGAGGGTTAGAAAATGTTTTAATCCCCTCATAAGTTCTAAGTCCTAGGTCCTAGGTGATTTTCCAAAGGCTAAGTTCGAGGATCCAAAAAAAAAAATAAAAAAATAAAAAAATAAAAAAATAATAATAAAAAAAAAAAAAAAATAATTAAAAAATAAAATAAAAATAAAATAAAAAATTAATAGGAAAAAAAAATAATAAATAAATAAAATAATAATAAGTCAAATTTTTGAGTAAATAAATGCAGAATTTTAATTTTTTAATATATATTAAAATGAATTTAAAAATTCAACGGATAAGATTAAAAGAAATTTTGATCCTCATCGACGGTCGAGATTAGTTTGACATGGATCACTCAAACTAGCTGTTGGGATTTTTTCTTTTAAATAGGGTGCTAGGGGTCATTTGAGATCAGATTGGATCTTAGAGTCTGGTGCTAAAGAAAGCTCTCTTGTAGTCATTTTTTGTGCAATAAAGAAAGACTTTGGGGTTAAAAATTTTGCTGGTGTTACTCTTCTGGAAATGCTGTAAGATTGTTTTATTTTTCTGCATAAGTTTATTTTCAACCATTAATAATAGCTTGATAAAGATTGATTTAGGCACAGGTATCTTGTCTGATCTCTGGGGTTTGAATGATAGTTTAGATTCTGAAATATAATGGCAGGTATCTCCATTTGATCTGGATTTCACTATTGTTTTCTCCCTCTATGTTAATGGTTGATTTTAAGCTGTGTAGGAAATCTTGGTTTTGAGTTCACTGGGCGTTAGGGGAAGTTCTCGGCTGAACCAGCCAACTCCTGGATTGTGTTTTCTGAAAGAGCCCAGCCAGTTCTTGATCCCGGGCTTATCATCTGAATTTTTTTTATGAATGCATGCAGGGTTTTTCTGAAGCATCTCACATTAAATTAAAATTCTGAAAATATTTATGTGGCATAACGAGAAATCTGGCTATTTTAGAGCTTGTAGTTTGTGAATATTGTAATTATTTAGTTAGGGTTTTTAGTTTCGTTTCTTGCATATATTATTTTTGGGTTTTCTGTTCTTTGTCATTGCAGGTTGCAGGTACAGGCTTTGAGATTTTCTTTTTCTTTTTAGGGTTTCCATCAGGCAATTTGGAGCAAGAAAGATTTTAAAATTTTGATCAGGTTTCTGGACTACGGGTCTGCAACCTGCGTTCTCATTTTTTCATTGTTGCCGAAGGTTTCATTGCTGTTACGGAGAAATTTTTCGATTTTTTTTTTTGGCATCCTCTGCTACCCTTCCTTTGCACGCAAGCTTTCACGCTGCCATACACCTATTGCCATCACGCAGTCACTGTTTTCTTTGCTGCCAGAAACTGCGTCCAAAACCCTCCATTTGTGTGCTGCCAGAACCATCCAAATCTCCTCAACGCAGACTGCCAATCCGCAGCTCCTCATTCTCAGGCAGTCACATACCTCAACGCTGCCCACAAATCTTCCTACGCAGCTCTATGCCGCCCATCATTTCTGTCCACGCTGCAAAAATATCCATGCCATCCACGCTGTCCCTCTCACTGGCATCCTTACGCAACCCCATCATCTCTGCCCTCAGACTTTAACTCGTGCTATCCTCCATTTCCACGCTTCTCTTCCATGCGTTTTTTGTCAACCTGCAATCTTTTCCACAGTTCCATTTCCGCATTTCTCTTCAGCATTACTTCCTGCAGATTCCTTCCACGCTGCTCTAGCACCTGCAAACAAAAAAAAAAAAAAAAAAAAAAAAAAAAAGGGGCACACTGCCACCGTCTCTCTTTGCCTGCACGCTTCCTCACGCTAGAAACACGCACTATCCAGCCTGCACGTACCTCCTACGCAGTGATATTTCTACTCATCCCACCTGCCCCATCCCATCGCTCCACCACCGAATTGCTGTCTAGCCGTCGACTTTCTCACTTGCAGACCTGTATACACAGCCAAAAAAAAAACTTGAAGTGTTTTTTTTTCTTTCCTGAGATGCGTAGGTTTTTCTTTTATGAGTTTCATTTGCTTTGGGCATCAGTTTAATTTTTCGTTTTAGTTTTTTTAGAATTAGAGTTTAGTCTTAGATCTATTCCTTTCAGTCTCGTTTTATTTAAATTTTTTAATTTAGAACTTTAAAATCATAAAAATAAAAAATAATAAAAAACAATAAATAAAAAAAAAGAAATTCGATTTCTTTGTATATTCGATGCTAGTTTTCTTTTTTTTTTTAGCGTAGCTATTTTTTAGGTTTCAAGTTTTGTTTAGTTTTAGATTTATTTAATTTAGATATTAATTTTTATTCTGTTTATTTAAGTTGTATGTATATAGGAAATAAAAAATTTCATAAAAAAAACAAAAAGGTTAAAAAGGGTTAGTTTATTTTTAGGATTTATTTAGATTTAGTTTTAGATTTAAATATTTTAAAGTTTGATTTTTGTTTAGATTTAAATTAGATTAGACTTTATTAGATCTTAGTTTTTAGAATTATATATATATTTTTATATATTTTAATTTTCATCTAGTTTAGAATTAGTTTTATTTCATTTAAAAATATAAAAAATAAAAATAAAAATAATAAAATAATAAAATAAGAAAATATATAAAATATATATAAAAGGTCCTTTTAGTTTAGTTTATTTTAGAATAGTTTTAAGTTTCATTTATTTTAGTTTTATTAAGATTTTAGTTTTGTTTTATAAATAAAAATAAATAATAATAAAAAAATAATTTTTTTTGTTTGAAAAACTTAACTAAAAAATTTAAAATTCATTTTTTGGAGTTTCTTGTGGTATTTATGTTCCATTTCTCTATAGCTAAATGCACTTAAATGTTTATTTACAAGTTGGCTATATGAAAGTGGTAGTTGGTCAACATTTAAATTTTGTGATCGCTTAAAGCATTTAATCTTTTAAAATTTAATCGCTGGATCATTATTAAAGCGTGGAGTTTATTGAAGAGCTTTTATCGCTTGGGATATTCGATGATAAATGATTGTTTTACATGGTTTATACTTCTGCAACATTTAATAAATAATCATTTAATCATTAACTCCATAAGGCACTGGTACATTAATTTCTAAATAAATCGAGTGCTAAATCGCCTTGTTCTGTCTCCCAACCCAACTGGTCCACAGTGGGTCTTCATTCATCCCATAGGGTCTACCCCCCCATAGCCGCGGGAGACGGCTTAAACGGAGAGATCGGGGATCAGGGTGACAGCCCACGGTCTGAGCATTGTCGTGACAATCTGTGCGACAACATTTTTTGGTGCCGTTGTCGGAGACATTTTATTCTCGGCGTTTCAACGGCAATCATCCTTCTCATTTCTTATCCTTTCATCTGGCCCGGTAATGCCAACATTTTTTGGCACCGTTGCCGGGGATAGAGTTTTTCTGTCCCTGGCGTTTCAACGACATTCATCTTCTCATTTCTCATCATTCTTTCATCTTTCTCATATATCATTTGAGCTGGCAGAGTCAACATTTTTTGGCATCATTTGGATCTTTTTCATCACCTTATCTTTCGTCATATCAGCAACTATTCTTCGGTTCATTTCTTGTTTGGGTGGTGACTCCATTTCTTTTATTTTTCCCAGACAAGAAGCCTCCATCATATTTGCTTGTTGGTTGCTTTTTGGATCCTAGAATTAGATTCATTGTTCAAGTGGCGACTCCACTTCTTTCATTTATTGATTTTCTTGAGCAGAGATATCGTTCTATCATCCATTTGGTTCTTCGTTATTCATCATGGATTATTCGTTTAAACCATGTTATTTTACTGATGATCTCCATGATTTTCCGAAAGAGGACATTTCCAAATTACTTTTGTTCTCAGATGGTGATTCAGTCGCTGTTAGAAAGCATTTAAACAAGTTTACTTGTGTAATGATCATATATTGTAGACTTCCTCAATATAATCATGAAGATGTCAAAATGCGTCTATTTGTCCGTTCTTTAAAGGGTGATGCTTTGAACTGGTTTAATAATTGTCCTGAAGATTCTTTCACTTCTTTACAAGACATTATCGATGCTTTTAAAGATAGATATGGTGATCCAGATAGCTCGCCTTGTGCCCTTAAAATTGTGCAACGGAATGAAAGTAATCTTATAAAAGGTCCAGCTATCGATGAAAGATTTCAAGACAATTCTTCATATCAGAATGTGCCATCCACCTGTACCATTGCAGATCAAATCCATGATAGTGGAAATGCAGGGACAAATTGTAAAAACAGTGTTGACAATGAAAAGGAAGATCAGAAGCAAATTATACAAGAACTAATGCGGCTGGTAAAAAATATGGAGATCAATCAAACTAATTACGCCAATGATGTGAAAACTTTATGCACCCACCTGGAAAAACGTAATAAGGAGATGGAGATCATGCAAAATTAGCATGCTAAGGAAATTGAGGCCATGAAAACTAATCATGACACAGAGATTAGTTTTATGCAAAGCAAGTTATCAGGCTTAGAGGAAAATATGACGACCATGAAAGCTAATCATGATAGGGAAATTAATTCTATGCAAAATAAGTTACTGACCATGGAGGAAGACCATGCCAGGGAAATCAGTGCTATAAAGGTTGAACACTCTAGTTAGATGGATGCCATTAAAATACAGTTTCAGAAATTCAACAACAATCGGAAGATGAAAGAAACCAAGGAACGTCAATAGATCAGGAGCCTCCTTATCTGTTACAGCAAGCTCCATCTTGTTATGAGGTCCTTTGTTCCATTGAAAATGACCTGAATAAAAGGGAAATTAATAATCAGGTTGATGCTCACACGATTAATCTACCATTCATAGAAGGTCAAGTTATAACTCATGGCACTTATGAGATTGATCCATCATCCTTGATAGGGCAGATGCAGAATGAAGAAAGACATGTCACACATATCTTACATACTTCATCTGAGAGCTTTGAAGCAGAAAGTCCCACGTTAGCAGTGATATAGCCTGCCACAAAGAAAAAGCACAAGAGTAAGAAAATGAGAAGAAGATTTGATGCATCAGATGGTCGCGAGCAGCTTGATTTTTGGATAGAAAAAAGTCCTACCATATGCAGAATTGGACATGGCACATCCGACAAGCAGCCGACAGATTTGCCTGAAAGCAGGCAAATGCTCAATATACACTATATTGAACACATCTGATGCCATGGGGCATCCTTCGTATTGTATTTCTAACCCTACTTGTCATTTTAGCATTTTATTTCTGTTTTAGGATTAGATTTACTTTTCATGTTACTAGATAGTTAATAAATAAAGAGCTTATATCTTTCCTGTGCTTAATGTTATATGATGATTTTTGGATGGACGCTACTTATTTTTGGTTGTGTGTTGCGTGGGTGCAGATTCTGGATTCTCACATTCCTACAGTGCAGCAACGTGTCCCCAAGTGGAGCTAGATGTTGACCACTACGTGTCAACTACCCATAGCAGTACACCCCCTTTTCTTCGCAAAAGGGATAGCGCTTGAGCGACGTGTCCATGCCTGTCATCATCAGCCTGATCATATTGTTTTGTAAACCCAATCTGCATGTGTAAATTGTAAATAATCTTAGCAGATCTGAGTCATGTATGTAAATTGCCTAGGTGGACCTAATTTTCTAGTGATAATCTACGTTTCGGAAGGTTTTTTGTCTCACTGATCCATGATCGGTAGAGTTTTCCTTCAGCCTAACCTCAAAGCCGGAATGAATTTTGTCATTAGAATCTTAGAGGAATCCTAGTGTGTTAATTTGCTAGATTATATATGGTCGTAGTACTGGGTGGTCTATGAGGGTCTATGTCAAATGGGTTTTCCCCCTTGAGATGTAAAATTGTGAAAGTCATGATGTAAAGTGTCTTGAGGGTTAGAAAATGTTTTAATCCCCTCATAAGTCCTAAGTCCAAGGTCCTAGGTAATTTTTCCAAAGGCTAAGTTCGAGGATCCAAAAATAAAAATTAAAAAATTAAAAAATAAATAAAAATAATAATAAAATAAAACAAAATAATTAAAAAATAAAATAAAAATAAAATAAAATTAAAATAATAAATAAATAAAATAATAATAAGTCAAATTTTTGAGTAAATAAATGCAGAATTTTAATTTTTTAATATATATTAAAATGAATTTAAAAATTCGACGGATAAGATGAAAAGAAATCTTGATCCTCATCGACGGTCAAGATTAGTTTGACATGGATCACTCGAACTAGCCATTGGGATTTTTTCCTTTAAATAGGGTGCTAGGGGTCATTTGAGATCAGATTGGATCTTAGAGTCTGGTGCTAAAGAAATCTCTCTTGTAGTCATTTTTTGTGCAATAAAGAAAGACTTTGGGGTTAAAAGTTTTGTTGGTGTTACTCTTCTGGAAATGCTGTAAGATTGTTTTATTTTTCTGCATAATTTTATTTTCAGCCATTAATAATAGCTTGATGAAGATTGATTTAGGCACAGGTATCTTGTCTGATCTCTAGGGTTTGAATGATAGTTTAGATTCTGAAATATAATGGCAGGTATCTCCATTTGATCTGGATTTCACTATTGTTTTCTCCCTCTATGTTAATGGTTGATTTGAAGCTGTGCTGGAAATCTTAGTTTTGAGTTCACTGGGCATTAGGGGAAGTTCTCGGCTGAACCAGCCAACTCCCGGATTGTGTTTTCTGAAAGAGCCCAGCCAGTTCTTGATCCCGGGCTTATCATCTGAATTTTTTTTTATGAATGCATGAAGGGTTTTTTTGAAGCATATCACATTAAATTAAAATTCTGAAAATATTTATGTGGCATAACGAGAAATCTGGCTATTTTAGAGCTTGCAGTTTGTGAATATTGTAATTATTTAATTAGGGTTTTTAGTTTCGTTTCTTGCATATATTATTTTTGGGTTTTCTGTTATTTGTCATTGCAGGTTGTAGGTACAGGCTTTGAGATTTTTTTTTTTTTTTTAGGGTTTCCATCAGGCAATTTGGAGCAAGAAAGATTTTAAAATTTTGATAAGGTTTCTAGACTATGGGTCTGCAACTTGCGCTCTCATTTTTTCATTGTTGCCGAAGGTTTCATTGCCGTTACAGAGAAATTTTTCGAATTTTTTTTTGGCATCCTCTGCTACCCTTCCTTGGCACACATGCTTTCATGCTGCGATACACCTATTGCCATCACACAGTCACTGTTTTCTTTGCTGCTGGAAACTGTGTCCAAAGCCCTCCATCTGCGTGCTGCCACTGGCCAGAACCATCCAAATCTCCTCAACCGAGACTGCCAATCCGCAGCTCCCCATTCTCAGGCAGTCACATACCTCAACACTGCCCACAAATCTTCCTACGCAGCTCTACGCCGCCCATCATTTCTGCCCATGCTGCAAAAGTATCCATGCCATCCACGCTGTCCCTCTCACTGGCATCCTTACGCAGCCCCATCATCTCCGCCCTCAGACTTTAACTCGTGCTGTCCTCCATTTCCACGCTTCTCTTCCATGCGTTTTTTCTCAACCTGCAATCTTTTCCACAGTTCCATTTCCGCATTTCTCTTCAGCATTACTTCCTGCAGATTCCTTCCACGCTGCTCCAGCACCTGCAAACAAAACAAAAATAAAATTAAAAAAGGGGCACGCTGCCACCATCTCTCTGTGCCTGCACGCTTCCTCACGCTGGAAACACGCACTGTCCTGCATGTACCTCCTACGTAGTCACATTTCTACTCATCCCACCTGCCCCATCCCATCGCTCCACCACCAAACTATTGTCTAAGCCGTCGACTTTCTCACTTGCAGACCTGTATACACAGCCAAAAAAAAAAAAAACTTGAAGTGTTTTTTTGATTTTTTTTTTCTGAGATGTGTAGGTTTTTCTTTTATGAGTTTCATTTGCTTTGGGCATCAGTTTAATTTTTCGTTTTAGTTTTTTTAGAATTAGAGTTTAGTCTTAGATCTATTCCTTTTAGTCTTGTTTTATTTAAATTTTTTAATTTAGAACTTTAAAATCATAAAAATAAAAAATAATAAAAAACAATAAATAAATAAAAATAAATTCGATTTCTTTGTATATTCGATGCTAGTTTTTTTTTTTTTAGCGTAGCTCCTTTTTAGGTTTCAAGTTTTGTTTAGTTTTAGATTTCTTTAATTTAGATATTAATTTTTATTCTGTTTATTTAAGTTGTATGTATATAGGAAATAAAAAATTTCATAAAAAAAAAACAAAAAGGTTAAAAAGGGTTAGTTTATTTTTAGGATTTATTTAGATTTAAATTTTTGAAAGTTTGATTTTTGTTTAGATTTAAATTAGATTAGACTTTATTGGATCTTAGTTTTTAGAATTATATATATATTTTTATATATTTTAATTTTCATTTAGTTTAGAATTAGTTTTATTTCATTTAAAAATATAAAAAATAAAAAAATAATAATAATAAAATAAGAAAATATATAAAATATATATAAAAGGTCCTTTTAGTTTAGTTTATTTTAGAATAGTTTTAAGTTTCATTTATTTTAGTTTTATTAAGATTTTAGTTTTGTTTTATAAATAAAAATAAAAAATAAATAAATAATAATAATTTTTTTTTTTTTTTTGAAAAACTTAACTAAAAAATTTAAAATTCATTTTTTGGAGTTTCTTGTGGTATTTATGTTCCATTTCTCTATAGCTAAATGCACTTAAATGTTTATTTACAAGTTGGCTATATGAAAGTGGTAGTTGGTCGGCATTTAAATTTTGTGATCGCTTAAAGCATTTAATCTTTTAAAATTTAATTGCTGGATCATTATTAAAGCATGGAGTTTATTGAATAGCTTGTATCGCTTGGGATATTCGATGATAAATGATTGTTTTACATGGTTTATACTTCTGCAACATTTAATAAATAATCATTTAATCATTAACTCCATAAGGCACTGGTACATTAATTTCTAAATAAATCAAGTGCTAAATCGCCTTGTTCTGTCTCCCAACCCAACTGGTCCACAGTTGGTCTTCATTCATCCCATAGGGTCTACCCCCCCTAGTCGCGGGAGACGGCTTAAACGGAGAGATCGGGGATCAGGGTGACAGCCCCTAGTCTGAGCGTTGTCGTGACAATCTGTGCGACAACAGTCCCGACCCTTGGTGGGAAATGAACCACCCTACTTTAAAGGGGGGTATCCACTACTATAGCTCACACATCATACTCTTACCCCTTGAGCCCAGAGCAGTTAATTGAAGAAAAATCATAAAAAGGCAAAAGGCATATAAATAAGGGTGGAAAAATCAAGGCCGGGGCACCTCATGTACCACGATTGCTCCCTCCTATACATTATATACTCAAGTGTGGGCTTCCCTTCTACTAGCTACCCTTGTACCCCAGCATGTGGCCCAGGGCTGCCCCTACTCCATTCACCTCTTTATCACATACCACCACCTTTTGAAGGATGTACCTTGGACATATGGTCCCCTTTAGAAGTAGAAACCACCTAATGGGATAATTGGTTAACCCCATTTGGAGTTTCGAGACATTAGCACATGCCAAAGCCCATTATGGAAGGGCAGGCCATTATGAAGTCCCCACTTGTGGTCTATGGTTTGTAAGCTCTTTTACTTGATTTCCTTGATGACTTGTTATATTGGAAGGCTAGGGGACGCATTGGATCTTATGCAGGATTGCAGGTGGTCTCCATCTTAGGTTTGGTCTCCCTATACAGGGTCTTAACCCTCCAAAGTGCTACATTGGCACATCTAGGGTGTGTGTTGAGAGCCATGGGCCTCCACGGCAGTAGACAACACTCCATGGATCCCATAGATGTTCAGAGATTGGCTCAAGATCCACCTATTGGACGAGGAAGATGCACGTGGTTCACCTTCGCCTAGCCAGCCCCACAGATGTACCATGCACTTGGCAGCTCACCTAGGACTTGTAGGATGATGTGGCATCACCTACACCATCATCTGAGCCCTTACAGATAGTCTACATACATCTTCGACTCATTTGGAGACCCATGAGGTTATTATTGTGGCCCCACACCCATTGGGAGCACCCAGGTCTATTGTTTGCAGAACAAGGGGCTACCCCCTTGTCCATCACTTTTGAGGGTCCTATTCTTCATTGTGGCACATATGGACCTCATCAGGCCTCTTGGAGGGCCCTACAACATGTATTGTTTATCATTTGACCCCTTGAGAGGCTTATTATTTCATTATGAGCTAGTTTGGTGAGCTTGTCACCAAAAGTTAGGTTATTAGCACATTATTTTATTTTTGGGGCTTATGTAGGCCTAAGAGACTAATTCAAACTCCTAATTAGTGTATAAATACAAGTGAGATGAGTTCATTTTCTTATCATCACTTATGATTGAATCATTCTTTTCTTTAGAGAATTTCGCACTCATTTTGGGATGAAGAATTGGAGCATGGATGAATTTTGATGTTATTGGAGTATTTTATCTTGGAGCTTCTTTATTGTCAAATCGTTGATGGTTCAATATGTTCTATTACATGTAAGTACACACTTTTAATGCTATTTTTCTTTTACTTTGGTCATATGCATTGAATGGGATTTTCACAATAACAGGGCTAATTGCTGCATTGCATAATTGCAAATTTGTGGAATTATTGTTTCTATATAGCATCTCTCAATGTTTGGGCCATTTATGTGAATGAAATCTCCTAGGGATAATTCTATCGGTGAATTTATCTTGATAATCCATCTCTTTTGCCAAGCGAAGTATAAAAACGTTGAGGTCTCTTCTTCTTGCCCTAAAGGCTAAGTGAAGTAGTCCGTAAGGCCTCCTTGACCGAAATACAAGTTCCTTTCTCATTGTTCTTCTAGACTCCATCCTCCCCAAGGGATTAAGGCATTGGTCCTCCAGTAGGTGATCACTCAAAGAATACTTTTCTTCACCTTTCCCTCTCTCTTCTAGGTCTAGCCAAGTTGGGTCACCTAGGGCATCATTTTCCCGACAAAACAACCCAAGAAAAAGTTCGATCTCATAGCCTCTACTGCGCTGGTGTGTCCTCAAGGCCTCATCCAATTTTGAAGCCATTCCAACGATGGAGTTGTGACATAACCCAAGCCTTAGCTTCGAGACCGAACTTTGCCTTGGTGTTCCCTAGGCTAGTGCCTTATAGGATCAATTTGACACCTTTAAGTGGAAATTATTGTTTTGATCCTCTTTGCTTCCTTGTGTGGGTTAAGATCATCATTGGTTGCTAGATTCTCTCTCCTTAACCCAGGCTGGGTCCACTTGGTCCCATGTGGTCCCACACCTTTGAAAAGTCAAATCTTCAAGAACCATTCGGGAAGTCAAGTTCAATAAGGATTTTAGGGTTGGGAAAGTCCTTTACAAGGCATATTCC
The DNA here is from genome assembly GCA_031772625.1 of Pinus tabuliformis. Taxonomy (NCBI): domain Eukaryota; kingdom Viridiplantae; phylum Streptophyta; class Pinopsida; order Pinales; family Pinaceae; genus Pinus; species Pinus tabuliformis. The sequence goes on from CM062818.1 coordinate 1,215,098,754, forward strand.
TCTAACCTAACCCTCAAATCCTCACCTCCTTATGCCTTGCTTAAAAAGCAAGTAATCTCTATTCTTAACCCTCTTCTAGGAAAATGATCATTAAAGTCACTTCACATCCATTGGTTGATTCATCCTTCACAAGTGATTTTCTATATAATGGGTCTCCTCCCATCGGTGAAAGTCTGTAAAGAGTAGGGAGTCTTAGTTGAGGAGATTGTGGGCTAAGCCTCCATCATTGCCCTTAGCCTAGCAATTGTCCCCTTTAGGAATCCCCTTTAGGCTCCCTGCTAGTTTGAGTAGTAACATTTTGGCGCTGTTGCCAAGGACACGAAACGTGTGTTTTGATCCCCATGCGACATTATTGATATATCATTTAGCGACTCCATTAAGAGGAACGAAGTCCTAGTTCCTAATTGAAGTTCAAAGTCAATGCTTGTAGGGTGAAGCAAGCATTTGTGAAGGCAATTTTTTTCAATTCATCCTTGCGACTCCATTTTGGCATTATATGCAAGATCATGAAAAATGGCTAAATAAAGTATCCAAGACATTAGCCCTGAAGAAGAACAAGACCTATGGGAAAGATTGGATTCGTGGTCTGAGCTTTGTGATCATTTGATAGAGCATGAGAACGAGGACTTCATAATCAATTTTTATAACAGGAGTAGGTCAAACCTCGATAGCATAAGGCAGGATTGTGAAGAAGGGCCCACAAATTATCTCTTCTTGGAAAGTGCCTATTATACTGGTGCATTTAATTCCTTGTATCACAAGATCAAAGAAAAATATGGCTCATTACCATATGAGGATTTGGATGATCAGGATGACCAAGAAAATGGGGATGATGAGCAAATATCAGTTATGGAATTGAGGGCCAATAGCAGTGAAGTGAAAGACATATCCTTTGAGGATGATGAAGAGTTGGATCCTGAAAGCCTCCAAATCACGCAAGAAAGAATGGACAAATATAGTAGGTCATGGCGGGGGTTAGTAAGGGAATGCAATTCTCATGAAGTATTCTCTTGTCTATATGATGAAGAGGTGAAGCTTCATAAGATGAAATGTGAATATAAAGAGAACCCTACCAATGCTTTCCTCCTAGAAGCATATTACCAAAATCATGTAACAAATACCTTAGCTATTATTCTTCAAGAGAAGAGAGAAAAAAAGAGGTCCCACTTGTCAACCAACCAAGATGTAGATGACCTTGAAGATCTTGGTGATGAGCAGGAAGATGAGTCCTAGTTAGGGCCGCAAGATGGACAGGATGATTCTGAGTGCACATGTGTTGAGGAGAATGAGGCTACGGAAAGTAAGGCCAATACTGACCTTACCTCGCTCAAGGGTATCACTCCTGATGACTCTCATTTTGAAAGCCTTGAGGAATGTGATCCCATGACCAACTTGGAGGATGACATTGGAGATTATTTCCACATTGAAAAGGAGAAATGGGAGATTGTTGGGCCTCAATTTGATTATGCTCCCATTTATGATACTGACAAAGAAGATGAGGTTGAGATTGGTTTTCCCTTTATCTCAGGCATTACTTACAATGATATATCCATCGATACCCTTGGGAAGGAGAATTATTATTTTCCCTTGCATGAAGAAGGATAGTTGGAAGTGATTGATTCTCCTTTTAATGAAAACCCAATCTTTGATGCTTATAATGAGGAAAGCAATGAGGCTCCTACCTACCCACCTTATGATTATATATTCAAATCACTTGAGCCTTTAGATTATGGGGAAGGAAAACCCGTTGAATATGACACTTCACCCTCCCCTTTGCCTTTCCCTCTTGTTCATCATCTTGAGTCTTCCTCAAGTGAGTCCCTCATCCCTTTTGGTATGACCTCGAGTGACCATGCCCCTTTTCCCCTTTCTGAATATGGTGTCAAGGAAGAACCCTTCATTGAATATACTTTATCCCCTTTGACTCACCTGCAGGGTTTTGATCACTCCATGACCTCCCCTCTTCGATGTGACCATAACATTGAGCAACCTATTTGTTGCACTCCTTTCTCTCACCCTTCGTTCCCCTTTGATCAAAACCATGTGACATCTTCAAAACATGATATTACAAGCAATGATTGTGATGAGGAGTGCCGGAGAGTGATCTTTCATTCCATCATTGTGTACTTAGAGGGAAAGCCTCACACTCCTAGATTGACCTATCCCCCTACTCTTAGGGCTTCCTTTTACATCAAATGAAGATCGTGTTTTCCCATGTCCCACCCACTTCCCCCTCCATGTGACTATCCGCATTTGATTCGGGATTTGCTACATTAGTAATCATACTGGAAGGCATATGTATATTGATATAATGATATGTTGGTTGCACTGGCTTTATGATTACACTTAGTATTAGTATTATTATATGCATGTTAGAGTAGGATGCATTGCATATTGATTTTGCATTAGAACTAACATCATATGATATTTCTCATGGTAGAGTAGATGCATCTAAATTAAAATTTGCATGTTTTATTGATTTTATGGCCTAACATTAAGTATGTGCGACCATGAGACACCGCGAAAGCATGCTTCCCCGTGTTCTTCATCTATTATATGTGCAGGGAACAGGTCTATGGTAACCAAGATATTGCTGGAGTTCTTGTGACCTCCCGTTCGAGTAGCTTCGTCGACTTCTTCGAGAGATCACATCCTAGTTGGAGCTAGATGTTACCCACCATTTTGTGGGTGATATTCCTAGGAGATTTTTTTTTTTTCCAAGACGGTCCTCAGCCGGTAGCCAGTAGCGACCAGCTAGCTCGTTGTGCCACTTCTCTTCCACTTGAGCCAACCATGTGGTCCCTCACCCATCTGCTATGATCGTATGTTTGATGGTGGCCCTCCCGATTCTAAAGGTATGCCTTGTCATTTGGTAATTGACTATTGTAGTTTGCTTATCATGGACGCTTCTAGGCATGGATTAAATGGGGGATTCAACAGAAAGAATGGGTTAGGTCTGTGCTCTTGTCCCCTAGTCTCCTTTTGGATGGTTAACCTTTGATTCTAGTCCCGTGGGATCTCTTTTACTGACCATATGGCTTTAGGGATGGTATTTCACAGGAAACCCTGATTTTGGTTGCGTTGTCCCGCTCCCTCATCCACATATATTATCCCCCTTCCACTCATTATTATCCCATTCATCATTTCCCCCACCTGGGTCCACATTCCTCCACTTGGTCCACATAGGGCTAGCTCTCCCCTTCACCTTGCCCACACCTTGGGTCAGGCTTGGAATGATTCTTCGAAGGTTGATGCAGCTATAAAGAAAAGCAAAAGCTAATTGGCCACATTCAACAGGAAAATTTACCACAAAATGCTAAAGATAGTCAGGGCAGACACATTTAGCATGTGGGCAAAATCCAATACATGAGCTTTACCCCATCATCATGGCCATCACCCTTGTTCCGACAGGTTCTATGAGCCTCCTTCATCATATAGCAACCCATGATTGTCCCAACCCCTGGTGGGCAACGAACCTCCCTACTTGAAAGGGGGGTATCCACTGCTATATCTCACACATCATGCTCTTACCCCTTGAGCCTCGAGCAGTTAATGGAAGAAAAATCATAAAAAGGCAAAAGGCATAGAAATAAGGGTGGAAAAATCAAGGTCGGGGCACCTCATGTACCATGATTGCTCCCTCCTATACATTATGTACTCAAGTGTGGGCTTCCCTTCTACTAGCTACCCTTGTACCCCAGCATGTGGCCCAAGGCTGCCCCTACTCCATTCACCTCTTTATCACATACCACCACCTTTTGAAGGATGTACCTTGGACATATGGTCCCCTTTAGAAGTAGAAACCACCTAATGGGATACTTGGTTAACTCCATTTGGAGTTTAGAGACATTAGCACATGCCAAGGCCCATTATGGAAGGGCAGGCCATTATGAAGTCCCCATTTGTGGTCCATGGTTTCTAAGATCTTTTACTCGCTTTCCTTGATGACTTGTTATACTGGGGTCCTAACCCTCCAAATAGCTACATTGGCATATGTAGGGCGTGTGTTGAGAGCCATGGGTCTCCACGACATTAGACAACACTCCATGGATCCCCAAAGATGTTCAAAGATTGGCTCGAGATCCATCTATTGGACGAGGGAGATGCACCTAGTTCACGTTTGCCTAGCATGCACTTGGCAGCTGACGCAGGACTTGGAAGATGATGTGGCATCACCTACACCATCATCTGAGCCCTTACAGATAGTCTACAAGCATATCTGACTCATTTGGAGACCCATGTGGTTATTATTGTGCCCCCACATCTACTAGGAGTACCACAGGTCTATTTTTTGGAGAACAAGGGGCCACCCCCTTGTCCATGACTTTTGAGGGTCCTATTCTTCATTGTGGCACCTATGGACCTCATCAGGCCTCTTGGAGTGCCCTATGTTTATCATTTGACCTCTTGATAGGCTTATTAATACATTTATGAGTTAGTTTGGTGGGCTTGTCACCAAAGTTTAGGTTAATTTTTAGGGCTTATGTATGCCTAAGAGACTAATTTGAACTCCTAATTAGTGTATAAATACAAGTAAGGTGAGTTTATTTTCTCATCATCACTTTGGATTGGATCACCCTTCTCTTTAGAGAATTTCACACTTTTTTCTAGGATGAAGAATTGGAGCATGGATGAATTTTGATGTTTGGATTGGAGTATTTTATCTTGGAGCTTCTTTATTGTCAAATTGTTGATGGTTGGATATGTTCTATTATATGTAAGTGCACACTTTTAATTCTATTCTTGTTTTACTTTTGTCATATGCATTGAATGAGAATTTTCACTATAACAGGGCTAATTGCTGCATTGCATAATTGCAAATTTGTGGAATTATTGTTTCTATATAGTATCTCTTAATGTTTGGTCCATGTATGTGAATGAAATCTCCTAGGGATAATTCCACCGGTGAACTTATCTTGATAATCCATCTCTTTTGCAAAGCGAAGTATAAAAGCTTTGAGGTCTCTTCTTCTTGCCCTAAAGGATAAGTGAAGTAGTCCTTCAGGCGTCTTTGATCGAAATACAAGTTCCTTTCTCATCGTTCTCCTAGACTCCATTCTCCCCAAGGGATTAAGGCACTGGTCCTCCAATACGTGATCACTCAAAGAATACTTTTCTTCACCTTCCCCTCTCTCTTCTAGGTCTAGCCAAGTTGAGTCACCTAGGGCATTATTTTCCCGACAAAATAGCCCAAGAAAAAATTCGATCTCGTAGCCTCTACTGCGCTGGTGTGTCCTCAAGGCTTCCTCCAATTTTGAAGCCATTCCAACGGTGGAGTTGTGACATAACCCAAGCCCTAGCTCCAAGATCAAACTCTGCCTTGGTGTTCCCTAGGCTAGTGCTTTATAGGATCAATATGACACATTTAAGTGGAAATTCTTGTTTTGATCCTCTCCCCTTCCTTGTGTGGGTTAAGATCGTCATTGGTTGCTAGATTCTCTCTCCTTAACCTAGTCTGGGCCCACTTGGTCCCATGTGGTCCCACACCTTTGAAAAGTCAAATCTTCAAGAACCATTCGGGAAGTCAAGTTCAATAAGGATTTTAGGATTGGGAAAGTCTTTTACAAGGCATATTCCTCTAACTTAACCCTCAAATCCTCACCTCCTTATCCTAGAAATCCTTGTACCTTGCTTAGAAAGCAAGTAAGCTCTATTCTTAACTCGCTTCTAGGAAAAGGATCATTAAGGTCGCTTCACATCTATTAGTTGATTCATCCTTCACAAGTGACTTTCTATACACTGAGGTTCCCTCCCATTGGTGAAAGTCTGTAAAGAGTAGGGAGTCTTAGCTGAGGTGACAGTGGGCTAAGCCTCCATCGTTTCCCTTGTCCTAGCAGTTGTCCCCTTTATGAATCCCCTTTACGCCCCCTGCTAGTTTGAGCGGTAACATGACTGATTAACGACACCTCCCCTTGTGTTCCAACCACCCAGTCCCTCCGGCGATGTAGACACTGTGGCTCTGACGACTACAAGGTCACTATGTTAACCACTAAGAAGTTTTTAATCCCTCAAGCTAATTGGAAAATGGTTGACCTAGGAGTCTATCAACCAAGCTTATGCTTGGAGGTAAATTATTAATGCAAACTAAGTCCTAGGATGTTTATGCAAGATAGATTGAGTGAAATATTCTTGAGTTAAGATTGTTTATGTTATTTAAGTACTTCGTGTGAATTATGTTATAGCAAGAGTACTTAACAATGATTAGATAACAATCTTAAGACAAGATATGTGCTTAAAGATACAAGTGCCAATATTCAACAATATTCCACAAGATGTTTAGAAGAAATGACTAATTCCACAATGATTACTTGAGACTACTTAAAATATGCCAATGACCAATGTTGAGATGCTCACTAAAATGAAAACCAATGAAACTTAAGATGCCAAGTGCTTAAGATAGACAACCAAGATATCAAAACCTCTTAATATTATGATTTTACTTTAGAGAAATTATCCAATTATTTCTTATTAGTGCCTCAATTAGATGTCAAACACAATGATGCCAATGAAATCTCAAGTGTTAATGCAACTTATACCAATCACAAGGTCAGAGATTTAAAGCTTAAATATAGGAGTGCTTTTAGTGCAAAATTCAGAATCTTTTTGTAAACTTAGAATGAGAAAAACAAGCGTTAGATCTCAAAAATCAAATCGGCAGTAATACTTAAGAAAATTTCAGACATATGACAACAACAAGAAAGTCACTTTAGATCATAGGATTTACCCAACATATAAAGCATAAGATTTCCAATGGCTAGCAAATGTAAATTTATAGATTTAGCCCACTTTATGATGATGTATTTAATAATATATCAGATTTGAAACAAACTTATTACAACAGTAAACAAACCAACAGATCAACAAGCTAATGATGCTAGAACCATTGCCCAATATGCCAAAAAATAGGAAAAATTTATCGAAACTGAAAAAAATCAAATTTTAAACACTCTTTAGATGTGTGATTCAGAAAATTTTGTAATGATCCTAAATAGGAATACAAGTGATATAAAGCAAATAATCTGTGCAACAAATTATAAAAACGAAATACACATTAAACATCCATAGAAAAACAACAAATATGGAACTGTTGAGCCATTTTATTACTTTTTTGAAGGCAAAACCCAATGGATAACAAGATGGTGCACCTGGGCTTGTCTCAATGGACAAGCATGACCAAACCCAGGTGAGAAAATGGCTGAACTGAAGGTTGTCCAACTGCTGCACCAATCTGCACTATGCTGCTCAGAAAACTTGCCTTTCTACTGAAGTTCGAATGGCTGAAAGGTCCACTTCCTATGCCCAGAAATTTATATGCTTTTAACCCTAGACTCCTTAGCCTAAATCCAAAAAAACCCACGAAGGATTTTGGTTGGTTTAGATTTCTGAAATTTGACCCCCTTGGAGCCCTACTTCAGCTGTAACTGAAAAACTCGGCTTGCTGGAAACTGCCTATAAATCCTCCCAGAAATGGTCCCAAAGTGCTGGGCTGACCCCTACTATCAAATCCCTGACTTCCCGGATGGGCTTCTGGTCTATGGCACCTGCTCCCAAACTCCACGAAAACTGCTGGAATGGTCTTTGCGCTGTCCCTTAGCCTAGCAATTCGAACTACTAGAATGTTGGCTCTGCTGGCTGTAAAACTCAGCAAGAATGTTGGCCTATTTCTGTGCTCTTAGCCCTCTAACTCTCCCTACAAACACCTGATATCTGATGGCTCCTAGCTCCCTCTGCATATTCTCTAGCTGCTTAGAAATACGCACTCCCTGCTCTACGCTGAATGATGGTGTTGTCTCACGATTCTGGAACTCCTGAAAAACTTGTGGAACTGCCTCTCTAGGGCGGGCACAGATGGTCCCCCGAAGTAGAGGTTGAATCTCCCGCTTAAGAGATTCATGGCTAAATAGCCGGTTGACTCAGCTAAACAGCAGAGTGAACAATCAAGTAGTTTTGTTTGCAAGATGTAAGAATGAACCAAAAATGAGAACTTCTCCCTACTTATAACTCCTTGGGCCCTCCTTGCCTCATGTGGGCCCCTCCATCCACCTATTCGACTTCCCTCCAAGAAATTCGAATAGCCCAGTCTGAATTCTCATGTGGGTGGCCCCCACATTCCACTAGCAGCCAAATAAAGTCGAATTGCCTCCTAAGTCCCTAAGTCGAAAATGATGGGTCCTCTTCCTTAGCCAAAATTTGTGCAAAACTGTGTAGCAACACCCTGTTACAAATGTATTTGAGAAGGGACATGATAGTCCTCCCCTCCCAAATGTTGCTTGCCCTCAAGCAACCTCAAAGCTGGGTGCTCCAAAATGTGCTAACCCTCTGAGGTGGCATCCTCATCTGGCAAGTTCTTCCAATGCACCAAGAACTCCCATATGGTCCTGCTCCTCAGTTTCCTTTCCTTGCTCTCCAAGATGGCCTCAGGTTCCAAAACCAAGTGGCCCTCATCATCCAGTGGGGGTAAATCAACTGCTGCTGTCACCTGCTGTCCCAACACCTTTTTAAGGCATGAGACATGGAATACATTGTGGATCTTTCTCCCCTGAGGCAACTCCAGCTCATAGGCTACCTCTCCAACTCGTCTAATCACCCGGTAGGGCCCATAGAAGCGTGGCTATAGCTTCTCAGCCCCCTTCTACTTCAGTGTGGACTGCCTGTAAGGTTGCAACCAGAGGTATACTAAGTCCCCCTCCTCGAAGTGCTTCTCCGTCCTATGCCAATCCACGTATACTTTCTGCTGATTTTGGGCTGTCACCAAATTATCCTTGAGAGCCTTGAGGATGTCTTGGCTCTCTTGGACCTAGTCTTTGGCCTTTGGGCCCCGGCTGTCTCCAAAAATAATGTCAGCAAAAGATAATGCACCATATCCATATAGAGCACGGAAAGGAGTCATACCAATGGACATGTGGTTGATGGTGTTGTAGCAGTACTCACCGAGATGCAACCACCGAATCCAAGCCCTCTACTGACCGGTCACGTAGCTCCTCAGGTACCCCTCTAGCCACTGATTAACCCTCTCGGTTTGGCCATCTGTTTGAGGATGGTAGCTGGTGCTAGGAGTGAGCTCAGTCCCTACCAATCTGAAGAGCTCCTGCCAAAAGCCTCCCATGAACCTGTTGTCCCTGTCACTCACGATGTTCTTGGGGAGTCTGTGCAGCCTGAAAATCTCCTGGAAGAATAGTTCTGCAACTTGTGCAGCCGTGTATTTAGCGGGGATGGTGAAAAGGTGGGCAAATTTGGTCAACCGGTCGACCACTACATAGATGTAGTCCTTCCCCTGCACTGTGGGGAGCCCTGCGATGAAATGAAATCCATAGAAATACTTTCCCATTTCCCCTCAGGGATGGGAAGTGGCTGTAGAAATCCTGCGGGGTGGATCAGTTCCCCTTGTGAAAATTTCTGGATCTAAGACTTCAGAAACCCATATTGCAATATCTAGTTTACTATCTCCTACTTGTTCTTTACATTAACAAGTTATTTAAATGCATAAATATTGAAGTAAACACAAATGCAGCCTTCATAAATATACAAATCAACAACTGAAATAATTTGAGACAACACAAGGGACACCTTTATTTTTGGACAATCGTCCCCGGAAAAACCCAATGCGAGAAAGCTGGTGCAACATATAGAGGGTTTTATTATTAAGCAGATTTTGAATACAATAGGGTGCTAGAAATGTCTCACCCTTCAGAGAATATCCTTGGTAGCAATACCTCTATCTGGAGACAGAGATTCCGGCTAATCAGCGATCGGATGAACAATCCCACATTTACTCTGGTTGTTTCGTGTGTTGGACAATGAAATCTGCTCCACGCACTCCTCTGGAACTGCGTCACCCTCTCTGGCTCTGCGTCAGCCTATCAACTCTCAGTCTGTCCCACAGAATCACCTCAGTGCAACCTCTGAAGCTCTCTGCGTCAGCATCTACGACCTTTGTGTCAGCTTCTTTGGCCCTCTACGTCCTTTGCGCTAGCCTCCTTAGCCTTTGCGTCAACCCTTGCTTCCTCTGCGTCAACCCTCCTAGGCTCTGCGCTGCCTCTTCCAACACTCTGTTGGCTCTCTGATATGTATCCTTCAACCTTGGATCGAAATCCCTTGCTGAACTGCCCCTTGCTGCAATTGATCACTCACTTGATTTCCTCAGAAAACCCTGTAGGTGCCCCAGAAAATCGAATTCTTGATCTCTCTTGGTGTGTCTCCAACTGACCCTCAAGCCTTCTCTTATACTTTTCCTGTTGACGATTCAACGATCGAGATTAAATCCCTAATCAACAACGAAGATTAGATCTGGCTTGATCCTCGTTATTTAAAACTTTCTCACCCATATTATATTAATACACATTAATATTTTAATTTTCCTAAGTTTAGACTTAGGGTCTCATTAAAAATATTAATTATTTTAATATCTCTTCATTCGGGTGAATTTCTCCAAACGATTTCTGGGTCTTGGAGATCTCATGTGCCTTAGCCTCTTCACCAATTTTCATGGCTAGAGAACATCCGATGCTACCAAAAATCAACACTCCCTCTTAGCGAGGAATGTGCTCTAGTAATGCCTCACCATAGAAGCATCACACTGATCTTCCGCATCAGTACCTGTACTGATGCTTGGCCTGCTGCCTCGCATCTCTTGCACTGTTGCTTCATGTACTGCTGCCCATGACACTGCCACTGTCATTTCCACATCTGTATTGCAGCTCCCTCTCAAAACGCTGCATCATGTTGCTCATAGCACTGCCATTGGTAACTACTGCACTGCAACTCAGTTACCAAGAAGTAAGTAACTGACTTCACCCAAATACTGACATCCCGGTCAGTCTGGAAGCCTCGTGATGCTGAAGCTACCTCTACTGCTATCCTGTTCTCCCTCTGTTGCCACTGCGCTGCTGCAAACACTTCTATGCCTCTTGCACTGTTGCAACCTCCACTGCGTTGCCTCAGATTTCTGCACTCTAGCACTGCCTTGTTGCTCCATCACACCTTGCTCCACCCGACACCTTTCATCATGCTACTGTTGGTAAGGGCTCCTGTAGCCGGATGTGATCCAAGAGTTTGGGTACCTCAAGGATCCTGACCCTGCATGTAGTCCTCCTGACTACAACTTGATGTCACCCCACCTCTTCTCTAGAGGTGCATGAGCACTCATGGCACAATCGTTATCAGTCTCGATATCCTTCTTCGCCTTTGATGGAGCTTCCTTTCAGTCTGAAGCTTCTCCCTTGCCTTTCTTCCTGGGGCACTGAGATGCATAATGTCCCAGCTCCCCACAATTGAAGCACTTGACCTTGGAGATGTCCTTCTTCTACCTCTTCCCTTGTTGTCCCGCAGATGCTAGAGCCGCATTCTCCTCTTTCTTGACTCGAACACCCTTACTACTACTCCTCGCCTTGGTTAACCTCCTGATCTCTTCTTGTCGAAGAGCTGCCCACATCTCTTCTCAACTGGGGAGAGTCGCTTTGCCTAAAATGCTCCGGACAAATGTCTCCCAGTCCTCAGAGACTGCATTCAGAGCAGTGCTGACCATAAACTTTGGATCTGGTGTAGACCCCAGGGAAGTAAGCTGGTCGCGAATTCCTTGCAACTTGAGGAGGAAGTGATCTATCTCCTCTCCTTTCTGCATCTGATATGACCTCAGCTGGGTCTCCAATAACATCTTCCATTGCACAGAAGAGCCTTGGTATAAGGTGGTCAACGTTTGCCACATCTCATTTGCTATGTTCTTCTCAGCAATATGTGGTATGACATGATCCTTGACCCCGTCTAGGATCATGCATTTCGCCTTCGCCATGGCCTCCTCATACTTCTCATTTACATTCGGGTCAACTAGGACAGCTACGGTTTTCAAGGCATAGTCCTTGATGCGATGTTTCTCCAGGATTGCCAAGATCGTGGCCTTCCAGATAACAAAATTGGAAGCCCCGTCCAATCTGTCCTGATCCCTCAATCCGTTCACTGCTATCTCTACTCCTCTTCTAGACTCCCTTCGAGTCTCAACTTCCCTCCTGAAAATCTGCCAACTGTCGAATCACTCCTCTCCAATCCCCCTTTGCTGTTGCAACTCAGATCTGGATTTCTTGGCTAGAAATCTGTCGAGGTAGTGCTTCCCTCTACCTTGGTTTTGTCTCCTTAGACACTGTTCTGCACAGACAGAAACAACGTCCCACCAACTCCTCAAATCACAATTTGCACAACTCCCTTAGCCCCGACAACTGAAGAATCTGAGCCCTTCTGGCTCTGCGCAATCACAGTGAGAGTTGGATCAGCTCCTCCTAGCCTCAGCATTGATCCTTCCTGGCTGAGAAAGATGATCGGGCACTGCGTAGGCTTGATCTGCCCCCCTTCTGCCTCTGCGCTGGCCTGGATAGCTGACGCAGCTATTGCGTGGGCTCCTCCCAGCTACTGTGTCTTCCTCTCCTGGTTTAGAATGCTGACGCAGGCACTACGTGAGCCTCTGCGTCACCTTCTCTGCATTGCGTCACTCCTCTTTCTGCATCTCTGGCTTTGGAACAACGTTGTCTCTCGGGACAGCTGCTTCTTTGCTGCAAATTCTCAGATTTTCTCGGCTAGTGTCTTTAGTCGCCTCTGATCTGCAATCGCTCTGATACTATGTGAAAATTTCTAAATCTAACACTTCAGAAACCCCTACTACAATATCTGGTTTACTATCTCCTACTTGTTCTTTACATTAACAAGTTATTTAAATGCATAAATATCGAAGTAAACACAAATGCAACCTTCACAAATATACAGATCAACAACTGAAATAAACTGAGACAACACAAGGGACACTGTTATTTTTGGACAATCGTCCCTGGAAAAACCCAATGCGGGAAAACCGGTGCAGCATATAGAGGGTTTTATTATTAAGCAGATTCTGAATACAACTAGGGTGCCAGAAATGGCTCACCCTTCAGAGAATATCCTTGGCAGCAATACCTCTATCCGGAGACAGATATTCCGGCTGATCAGCGACTGGATGAACAATCCCACAGTGACTCTGGTTGTTCCTTGTGCTAGATAGCGAAAGCTGCTCCACGCACTCCTCTAGAACTGTGTCACCCTCTTCGAAACTGCGTCACCTTCTCTGGCTCTACATCAGCCAATCAACTCTCAGTCTGTCCTACAGAATGACCTCAGCGCAACCTCCGAATCTCTCTGCATCCTCTGCATCAGCCTCTACAGCCTCTGCGTCAGCTTCTTTGGCCCTCTGCGTCCTCTGCACTAGCCTCCTTAGCCTCTGCGTCAACCCTTGCTGCCTCTACGTCAGCCCTCCTAGGCTCTGCGCTGCCTCTTTGATATGTATCCTTCAACCTTGGATCGAAATCCCTTGCTGAACTTCCCCTCGCTGCAATTGATCACTCACTCTATTTCCTCAACAAACCCTGCCCCAAAAAATCAAATTCTTGATCTCTCTTGGTGTGTCTCCAGTTGACCCTCAAGCCTCCTCTTATACTTTTCCTATTGACGATTCAATGGCCGAGATTAAGTCCCTAATCAACAACTAAGATTAGATCTGGCTTGATCCTCGTTATTTAGAACTTTCTCACCCATATTATATTAATACACATTAATATTTTAATTTTCCTAAGTTTAGACTTAGGGTCTCATTAAAAATATTAATTATTTTAATATCTCTTCATTCAGGTAGAATTTCTCCAAACGATTTTTGGGTCTTGGAGATCTCATGTGCCTTAGCCTCTCCACCAATTTTCGTGGCTAGAGCACAATTGATGCTACCAAAAATCAACACCCCGTTGTTCCTCTAACATGCCTCACACTCCCGTATGTGCTGCAGCACGTCCCCCTTGAGGCCCTTCCACGTGAATCTCTCCCTGATTGCCATGTCCGACTGTAAATCAGAATGTCATCGAAGAAAACTAGCATAAACCTCCTCAACTGTCCCCGGAAGACATGGTTCATGCATGATTGGAAGGTGGCTGGAGCGTTGGTCAGCCCAAAGGGCATGACCAGGAACTCGAAGTGCCCATAGTGGCACCGAAAAGCCGTCTTAGGGATATCCTGATCCCTCACCTTGATCTGGTGGTATCCTAAACGCAAATCAATCTTAGAGAAGTACTTGGCTCCTCTAAGCTCGTCCATCAGCTCATCTATGTGAGGAATGGGGTATCGGTTCTTTAGTGTCTTCCAGTTGAGGGCTCGGTAGTCAATGCACATCCGAAGGGTTACATCCTTCTTCTTCGCCAATACCACTGAAGAAACGAAGGGACTGGAACTTGGCCTGATATGGCCCACTGCTAGCAGCTCTTAGATGGCCTTCTCTATCTCTTCCTTATAGGCCTTGGGATGCCTATAAGGGGTGGTGATCACTGCCTGCACACCCGAATCAAACTCAATAGTGTGCTCAAATCCCCTATCGGTGGCTGCCCTGGTTGAATACCCCCAAACACCACTGCATATATGTCCAGCAAAGCCTGTATGTCTGGTGGTGGTGGCTGAGATTGTCCCCCAGCCTCTGAGATCCTCAGCTCAACTGCGCTTGCAATGTCCCCATGTCGTAGATCTGCCTTGATCCTGTGGGCCGAAACTGTCTGAGGTGGATAAGACTGCATTCCTCTCAAAACTACTAGCTTGCCATCTGGCCCAATGAATTCCATCCCTGGCTTCCTCCAATCTGTTGTGACTCGCCTAAGGGAATACAACCACTGGACACCCATCACCACATTGGTGTCTGGCACATCGACCAAAAAGAAATGGTCCGTCATCGAGTAGTTCCCCATAACTATTGTCAAGGAAGGCACATATCTAGTGCACTGTATGGTACAGTCACCTGGTACTAGGACTGAAAATCTCTCAAACTCAACGGTGGTGAGGCCCCTCCTTTAAACCAACTGGGCATCTATGAAATTGTGGGTAGCCCCACTGTCAAGTAGAACTGACACCCTTTGCACCCATACAGTGCCTCTGATCCTCAATGTCAAAAATTTGGGAATCCCGCATAAGGAAGCAAGGACTCCCCCGGTTGGGGCAAGGGATTCCCCACCTTGTGGAGGTGGTGGTGGTGGCCCTCTATTTGTCGGACTCTCACCATCTTCCACACCACAATCCTTCTCCACCTCGTCCTCCTGGTCACTGTCAGAAAATACCTCAATACAGTGTGCTCTACCAGTAGTGCACCGACAGGTTTGGTGCCCAGGGCTCCCTGCATGTGAAGCACAACACCCTCCTCCTGAGGTCCTTTCGTGTCTCATCATCTAACTGCCCCCTCCCCTGTGTGGTCCTTTGAGGTGGAGGTCTAGTCTCATGCCCCTTTTGTGGAAAAGGGGTCTGTGCAGGAAAAGATGCTCTAGTCTTGGGGATGGCCCCCTGTAGATCTTTGGTGCACAAGACTGCTTCCTGCAGCGTGGAGGGTTTGCGTGACTTCACTAGTCCACATAGGGGCTCAAGAAAGCCCTCAATGAAGGTATACACCCTCCTAGCCTCGGATAGATCCAAAACCATCACTGATACTCACAGAAACTCTGAGATGTACTGCTCCGGGTTGCCTGTTTGGCGCAGTTGGGTCAACTCTCTGAAATGGGCCTCTGGATCTCTCTGGTCAAAACGCTCCACCACCCTCCTGGTGAAGTCCTCATAAGAAGCCACATGGGCATGCCCTAAGGTGGTCAAGCCATGAAACCACCAATCATGGGCTTCCCCCTCCATGTGCAGCGTGGCCATCTTGATGGCTTCCTACTCTGTCATCCGGTTGAGTTGGAAGTAGGTGTCCATCTTCTCAACCCAAGCCCTAGCTGTGCACTTGGTAGTGCCATCGAAAGTAGGGAAATACATCCTCCCTAT
The DNA here is from genome assembly GCA_031772625.1 of Pinus tabuliformis. Classification (NCBI taxonomy): domain Eukaryota; kingdom Viridiplantae; phylum Streptophyta; class Pinopsida; order Pinales; family Pinaceae; genus Pinus; species Pinus tabuliformis. The sequence goes on from CM062818.1 coordinate 1,215,114,552, forward strand.
GGTCCTCTGCAGCTTGTAGTTCTGGGTCCCCTTTCCTCCATAACCCTTGTTCTTCTCACTTTGCTTGAGCTTGCAGTAATCTCTGAAGGAGAGGGCTTCCTTAAAGTCTGCATCCATAGACTGCCACTCTCTGAAATAGTCTCCCATCTGGGGGTATTTCCCCCTTGCAGGTTCAATTTGTGCCACTAGCACGAAAGAAGGCAGTGTAGCACGAGTTGGCACACTGGCTAATGGGTGTTGCGCTGCTGGTGAGGGATGATCGAATGACTGAGAGGCCCCAGAAGTTTTCCCAAACAGAAACCCTCTAGGAGTGGTCCTCTCTCTGTTTTGCGACTTGATCTCTTCCAACATGTCTTTCTAACCCTTGGCTAAGTCATTCAGGGCCCTCAGGAGGCTGTCGAAAGCCATCTCTTCCTTGCTCTTGGGTTCCACCATGTCTTCCTCTTCTACCACTGCTTTCCCTCTGTCCTGCATCTCTAGGGTAATATCCAGCGCTCTTTCTCTGCTCCGGTACCTCTACCTTTAGTAGGTGATGTTCTGCTGGTCCCCGTCTCTCATAGGAGACGATCCCCACAACTGAGCCAAGAACTACGCTCTGATACTACTGTAATGATCCTAAATAGGAATACAAGTGATATAAAGCAAATAATCTGTGCAACAAATTATAAAAACGAAATACACATTAAACATCCATAGAAAAGCTGCAAATATGGAACTGTTGAATCATTTTATTACTTTTCTGAAGTCAAAATACAATGGATAGCAAGATGGTGCACTTGGGCTTGTCTCAATGGACAAGCATGACCAAACCCAGGTGAGAAAGTCGCTGAACTGAAGGTTGTCCAACCGCTGCACCAATCTGCACTGCATTGCCCAGAAACTGCCTTTCTATTGAAGTTTGAATGGCTGAAAGGTCCAGTTCCTATGCTCAGAAATTTATATGCTTTTAACCCCAGACTACTTGGCCTAAACCCAGAAAAACCCATGAGGTGTTTTGGCTGGTTTAGACTTCTGAAATTCGACCCCCTTGGAGCCCAACTTCAGCTGCAACTGCACAACTCAGCTTGTTGGAAACTACCTGTAAATCCTCCCGGAAATGGTCCCAAAGTGCTGGGCTGACCCTTGCTATCAAATCCCTGACTTCCTAGATGGGCTTCCGGTCTATGGCACCTGCTCCCAAGCTCCACGAAAATTGCTGGAATGGCCTCTGCATTGTCCCCTAGCCCAACAATTCGAACTGCTGGAATGTTGGCTCTGCTGGCTATAAAACTCAGCAAGAATGTTGGCCTATTGCTGCTCTCTCAGCCCTCTAACTCTCCCGGCAAACACCTGATCTCTGATGGCTCCTAGCTCCCTCTGCGTATTCTCTAGCTGCCCAGAAATACGCACTCCCTGCTCTGCGTTGAATGATGGTGCTGTCTCACAACCCTGGAACTCCTGAAAAACTTGTGGAACTGCCTCTCTAGGGCGGGCACGGATGGTCCCCCGAAGTAGAGGTTGAATCTCCCACTTGAGAGATTCGTGGCTAAACAACCGGTTGACTCAGCTAAACAATAGAGTGAACAATCAAGTAGTTTTGTTTGCAAGATGTAAGAATGAATCCAAAATGAGAGCTTCTCCCTACTTATAACTCCTTGGGCCCTCCTTGCCTCATGTGGGCCCCTCCATCCACCTATTTGACTTCCCTCCAAGCAATTTGAATAGCTTAGTCCGAATTCTCATGTGGGTGGCCCCCACATTCCACTAGCAACCAAATAAAGTTGAATTGCCTCCTAAGTCCCTAAGTCGAAATGATGGGTCCTCTTCCTTAGCCAAAATTTGTGCAAAATTGTGTAGCAGCACCTTGTTACAAATGTATTTGAGAAGGGACATGACAAAATTGTAGACTTGATTCAGTAATTTACGTAGTAAATTATAGCAAGCAATTTTTTAGATCTAAGCTAGATCTAAGATGCTCGAGTGGCCAAAATTTAAATTTGGTTTTAGGGTTTTTATTAGTGTTGCGAACATCGTGATTTTTTGAAAAAATCGTGCTTTTTTTCAATAGAAGATTTTATCGGCTGATAATAATGGCGATTTTTTCGATTTGAAAAAATCGATAAAAATATCGATTCTTTTGGAAAAAAATCCCGAGTCGAGCGGTAATAATTGCCAGGTGCGGCAACAATGAGTTTTTAAAGCGATTTTTTGGTTTTTTTGGCTCATTTTGCAGACAGAGGGCAAGCGTTAGAGCCAAGGAGGAAGAAAACTCATCTACAAGGGCAAGAGAGGAGAAAAGTGAAGGAATTTAGCATCCCAAGCAAAAAAGAAATCAAGTTTGGACCAAATTTCTTTAATAGAGCGTGGTTTTCAGGGATGGGCAATAAATTTGGCTATTTGTTTTTGTTTTTTTCTTGTTTTTCCTTGGGCTTCGATCACCCATTTATTTTCCATGATTTTTGTTTGGATTTGAGTGTGTTTTTTGTCATTTTTGTTGCATTTAGTGGAGAGGGTTTTTTTTGGTCAAAAATGAAAAATCTTGATTGTTAGTTTTATTTGTTTAATTTATTCTTGTGCCCTAGTTCTTTTTGATCATTTTTGCTTGGGTTTGAATGTTTATTTTTTGCCATTATTATTGCATTGAGTTGAGGGTTTTATTTTTTGTCAAAAATTCAAAATGTTGTATTTAAATTTTAATTTCATTTGTTTAACTTAGTTTTATTTGTTTAATTTATTCTTGTGCCTTAGTTCTTTTTGATAATTTTTGCTTGGGTTTGAATGTTTTTTTTGCCATTATTATTGCATTGAGTTGAGGGTTTTATTTTTTGTCAAAAATTCAAAATGTTGTATTTAAATTTAAATTTCATTTGTTTAACTTGCAATTCTTCTTGTGCCTTAGGTTCAAACTTCAATCTTACATTAAAACTCAAGTTTCAACAAAGTTACAAACATGTCAATGAAATTTGACCCTCTGTTTGGTGAACCTGATGGAGGGTTTGACAGATCAAATTTGACTTGCAAGTTATGTGGGCATCATATGACAGGGGGGTATACAGATTGAAGTATCACTTTGCACAAGTTTTTGGACATGAGGTAGGGCCTTGTTGAAATACAAATCCAGAAATCATTCGAAGAGCCATCAAATCATTAGAAGAAATAGAGACAACCAAATTGTCTAAGGCAGTTCTGAAGAGTCAAATAGTAGGGAGTAGAGTGTTAGGATTGGGAGGTGACCATGAGAGTGGTACTAGTTCTAATTCACCATTAACATCTACACCCAACCCTGTAGCTACCTCATCATTTTTTGTTCCTAGAACCGCACCTAGTGCACAACCATCTATCTCTTTTGTTATTAGAAAAAGGAGAAGGAAGAAGCTGACAAGTTGATGGGCAAGTTTCTTCTTTGGAGTGATATTCCTTTTAGCATTGCCAGGAACAATCCATTTTTCCAGCCTGCGGTTGATGCTATTGCTATTGTTGGCCCATGTTACAAACTCCCTTCATATGATGACTTTAGAGGGCGCATTCTTCAAAATGAAAAGGTTGACTGCACTAAGAGATTAGAGGAGTTTAGGGAATCATGGGCACACACAGGATGCACTGTGATGTCAGATGTGTTGATTTGGGGTAGCATCGGATGTGCTCTAGCTATGAAAATTGGTGGAGAGGCTAAAGCACATGAGATCTCCAAGACATAGAAATGGTTTGGGCAGATTCTAACTGGTTTGGGAGATATTAAAATAATTAATATTTTCAATGGAGTTCCTAAGTCTAGACTTAGGAAAAATAAAATATTAATGGGTGTTAATATAAAAATGGGTTAGAAGGTTCCAAAAGACATGGATAAAGCCAAATCTAATCTTAGCTGTTGATTAGAGATGTAATCTCGACAGTTGAAGGACCAACGAGTAAAGTATAAGAGGAGGCTTGAGGGTCAGTTGGAAGACACACTAGAGTGATCGGTCATTCGATTTGTTAGAGCGGGGTTGCTAAGCAAAGTCGAGTCAGTGATCAATAGCGAGGGGCAGTGAGTACTATACAGAGAGGCAGAGACCGTGCCAAGAGACGAGCACAGAGGCAAAGAGCGAGAGCAGCAGCCAGAGCAGGCCACGCAGAGCCCAGAGGGAGTGCGTCATCCACGCAGAAGGCAGAGGGAGTTACGCAGAGGGTTCCAGAGGTTGTGCAGTGCCTTAGAGCAATGTGGAAAAAGTCAAAGTCGAGATTAAATTGGCAAAGGTCCAAAAGTTGAAAAACTCGTTAAAGTCAGGATTTTTTTGTAAAAGTCGGCAAAATTAAAAAAACACAAAAATATTCTTTTTTTTTAATTTTTTTTTAACATCTAGACTCTAGAGTATCCACAGTCCATTAGGGCTTGTAGTTTGCAACATCAGATCTGCAATCTAACCAATGAGAAATAGACAATAACAAACATATAGCTTACTTGTTGAAGTAACCCATCTAGATCAACCCTTTCTGCATTTTTTGTCCTTGATACCTGGCAGGTCCTTTGCCTCGTTTGCCATCAATTGCTCACTGAGTATTTGCTGCTTCAAAATACACAATATACTCAGCCCTAACCAGATCTACTTCTCAAGTGGATTTGACCACCAAATCACTGTACAATCAGCATCAAAGTATATCATCAACTCACAATGGTTTGGCCCTTCCAAGACACTGAATACTAGTTGTCCAAAACCCTTATTGTTCAGCCTCCTCACAGCAAATTTGCCTCGTCAAATTCATTGTATAACAACTCTAACAGTAGTGGCAACTCATAGTAATTTTGCTTATCAAATCACTATATGATAGCCCTTAAACACCACTGTCATATCCCACATTCAGCAGAGATGGCTGACTTTTTCGATCGACTCCCGATAAAATCGGGCATATAATGAATAAATCGTGATTTTTTCGTTTCTAAAAAAGTCTGCAAAAAATCGGAGGATTAAATCGTTTTGTTGAAAAAATCGCAATTTTAGGATTTAATCCCGATTTTTTGCAGACTTTTTCCACACTGGCCTCAGAGGGCGGACGCAGAGAGGGTTGAGGCTGACACAGAGCAGCAGGAGGCTGACGCAGAGGCCAGAAGGGCCAACGCAGAGTTTCAAAGTCGCTGGAGAGGGTTTCATGGGACAGGTTCTTTGAATACCTGTTTCCGAATAGAGAGGTATTGCTGCCGTGTATTTTTTCTCTATCGGGTGAGCTAGTTAGGCACCCAATTGTACTCAAGGAAATACTGCAAAATAATATACCCTCAGAATAGCTGCACCGGTTTTCCTGCATTGGGTTTTTGCAGGGACATTTGTCCAAAAATAATGGTGTCACTTGTGTGTTTGTTTTCTTTCAACTGTTGATCTGTAGATGTTGTGACTGTATTGTGTTTATTTCGGTATTTAAATGTTTTAAATAACTTGTTTGAATTTAAACAAGTAGAAGAAATAAACCAACAGAATATAGATTAATATTTTAACGGATAGACTTAGAAAATTCAACATGGTATCAGAGCGTGGTTCCAAATCACAGGAGAGTTGAAGGCATCAGCTAAGCAGAGAATTTGCAGCAGAATCAGTTGTCCCGAGTGACAGAAGTTGATCCTTGCAAAATTGACAGAGGAAGGGTTGACACAGAGGGACGATGTCATCAGTCCGGGCCAAAGAATGGCCAACACAGAGGCTAAGGAGGGCAGAGAGAGGCTCACGCAGAGACCAGTAGGGTTGACGCAGAGGTTGAGGGAGTTGTTTTTGCCAGTGCCGGGATTGCGCAGAGCCTAGAGGCTCATTCCTGCGGTTGCTGGGGTATAGGACACCGTGGGCAGATTGCGGTACTATGGTCAGAACGATACCTAACACAACATCTCTACCTTGGTTTTTCCCTGTTAGGTATTGTTTACTCCCCTAGATGCAACCACTTCACCCATGCTCTCTTCTGTCCCGTCACATAATTGCGTAGATACCCCTCCAGCCACTTGTTCACAATCTCGGTCTGCCCTTCTGTCTATGGGTGATAGCTGGTGCTGTGTGTGAGCTCAGTCCGCACCAACCGGAACGACTCCTTCCAAAAAGCTCCCATGACCCTGTTGTCCCTGTCACTGGCTATGTTCTTTGGGAGTCCATGTAACCAGAAAACGTCCCAAAAGAACAACTCGACCACCTGAGAGGCTGAAGATCTCAATGGGATGGCAAAGAAATGAGCAAACTTGGTCAACCGGTCGACCGCCACATAGATACAATCTCGCCCTTGTGCAGTTGGAAGCCCCGTGATGAAGTCCATGGACACACTCTCCCACTTCCTCTTCGGAATGGGGAGCAACTATAGTAAACCTGCGGGATGCAATAGCTCCACCTTATTCCTCTGATACACTATGCACTCCTGCACGTGTCTCAATACATCTCCCTTGAGTCCCTGCCATGAGAACCTCTCCCTGATGGCACGATATGTCTTGAGGAACCTAGGGTGTCCTACAAGAGGGAATCATGGGTTGCCTGCATAATCTTCCCCTTGAGTTGAGATCCTAGCACCAAGTATATCCTGTCCTTGTAGTAAATCACATCATCCATCACCCTGAACCTATCATCCCTGTGTGTGCCATCCAATACATCACAAGCCTGCCTGTCCTTGGAATACTCAACCAAAAGTTGAGCCTTCCAATTGTGAGTATAGTCCATCAAAGGTAGTACCGCGGGCCTTTGGGAAAGTGCATCTGCTACTATGTTGTGCTTTCCCTTTACGGACTCGATCTCAAAATCATAAGCTTGGAGCTTACTCACCCACTTCTGCTGCCTCTCCTACAATGACTGTTGCTCTAAGGAAAATCGAATACTGTTGTGGTCAGTCTTCACCTTGAACTGGCTGCCCATCACATACTACTTGAACTTGGTTAGCACATGCATCACAACCAACATCTCTTTGTCAAAGGCAGAGTATAACTGCTCATGAGATAGTATTTTTCTGTTCTCGAAAGCAATAGGATGGCCTCCCTGTGTCAACAAGGCCCCAAATCCCTCACCAGAAGCATCACACTCCAGTACAAATGGCCGTGTGAAATCTGACAATACCAAAATAGGACAACTTCTCATGACCTTCTTGAGGCGCTTAAAGGCCTCCTGTGCTACCTGCGTCCATTCAAAAGCCCCCTTTTTGGTCAAATCGGTGAGGGGTGCTATAGGTTGTGAGAGTCCCCTCACAAACCTCCTTTAGTAAGTGAAAATGCCTAGGAACCCTCTCAACTTAGTCACATTCCTGGGTGTTGGCCAATCCAAGATGGCCTTGATCTTCTCCTGGTGTACCTTCACTCTGTCGTCCCCAATCACATGCCCAAGTTACAACATCTCTGTCAGTCCAAACTCACATTTGGACATCTTTGCATACAGTTGCTGCTCCTCTAGTATGCGAAGTACTACCTCCAAGTGCTAAAGGTGCTCTTCCCAAGTCCGACTGTAGATGAGTATGTCGTTGGACATCTTTGCATATAGTTGCTGCTCCTCTAGTATGCAAAGTACTACCTCCAAGTGCTAAAGGTGCTTTTCTCAAGTCTGACTGTAGATGAGTATGTCGTTAAAGAAGACAAGGAAAAAATGCCGCAACTTCCCATAAAACACATGGTTCATACCCATGTTACTTGGGAGCGGGAGCGGGAGCGACCATTTTCAGAAGCTCCCGGTTTGGGAGTGAATCCGGGAGCGATTTTTTAAAAATATATATATTTTTTATATTTTTTAATTTTTGATACATATATGTCAACAAAAACATGTAGAATGATGAATTAGACATAAAAAACATAAAAAAGCATAGATTGATCATTGAACCATTATACCATATCACATCAATCATCTAGAAATTATAATCGTCATCAACCATGTCCACAAGTTAGTAAAATACATATTACAACTGCAACATATTGAGTCTTATAAATCATGATTCATCAAATTCAATATTAAAGTTTCAACTTCAAGCTTTCAGAATTGAAAATTCAATAACATTTATCATCATTGATCACCAAAGTTGTACTTGTAAGCTAAGTTTAACCATTACAAGAAGTAATATCGAAGATATTTCTAAGTCCTAACTTCTAACTGTTAACATGATATGAAATGTTAAAAATTTATAAAATGAAACATGAATAATGAGATGAAATGAAACAACTTTAGTCTTGACTCTTTCACAAAGCATCATATTCATAATTCACAATCATTACCAATGAGTTATAATTGCCAAGGCCCAACTTCAAACTTCAAATTTTCATTGTCACAGTGATATAATGTTTACAAAAAATATCATTATGATATGAAAGAGTCAAGAGTCAAGAGTCAAGGACTCAAAACTCAACAGTTATGAAAACTAAAGTCTAATAGAAACTAAAAAAGACAAGTAAACTATAAATCTACATGTGGCCCTTGCCACGAGAGTCTCCAGGAGTATAAGCAGGTCGTGGTGGTCTTCTAGGAGTCTCCCGCACAGACCGATGACCAGAACTAGAACCTCCACGCGAGGGTGTAGATGGAGGTGGCGACAGCAAAGGAACACGACTCGGACCTCGAGCACTGCTACTGGATGGTGGAGGTGGAGGTGGAGGTGGCATGGCTGCTGCTTCATTTTCATCTCTTACAAGTTCCTCTTCTAGTTCTTCAATATGTACAATGCCATCCTCCAAATTGTCATCCTCTGGGTGATTGTCCCAAATTTTATATGTGGGATCCTCATTAGCCCGATCACAGTAATGACTCAACAACCTCAAGTTGTAGTGCACATAAACCAAGCTTTCTGCTCGGTTTTCATTGAGTCTGTTTCTTTTCACATTATGTATATAGCTGTAGGTGCTCCAACACCTCTTTGCAGAAGAAGAATTTACAACCTGTGAAAGAACTTTTTTTGCCAATTTTGGCAAAAGTCCGTGGCCGCCATATGTTTCCCACCATGTGAGAGATTCAAATTTATCTTTGTCGTCCATTGCATGGAAGTTACCATACAAACCAGTGCCACTGAAGTATCTGCCTATTTCAAGGCGCACAGCTGCACATTCCTCCCTGTCAGGTACCAACTTTTCTAATGCTTCCAAATATCCTTTAGTTACCTCTTGATCTAAATGAGGTTTGGTCCTAACCCCACCCCCTGCTGCAGGTTGGCCCAACCAAGATGTAGAGTAGTATTTTGGCGTAAGGATATACGCCAAGCAATGTAGTGGAAGGTTAAGCCTATTCCACCGTTCACACACACAATCATGAATCAATTTGTACAAGTTGGGATCTCTATTATGAACAATGTCTTTTATTTCCCCCAACATGGTATCCATTTGCTCATACACCTCGCCAATCACTGGTTTGTCTGTATCTGCAAACCGAATCATGTGATAAATTGGCTTGGTGAAATCCAATACTTGCCTCACACTTGTCCAAAATTGCCCATCAAGAGCGGCCTCCTCCACCATTTCAAAACCTGCCATGTCAGCTACATTTGTAGCCCTTTCCTTTAACACCTGCCAATGTGGACTTGATAACATGCTAGCTAATGCCTCTCTTACCTTCAAAAGGTGCCTGAAGGTGAGGTAATAGCTACCAAATCTAGTCTTCGCAATATTCAGCAACTCCAATCTCGAGTGACTGCGGAAAAGGCCATGGGTATTGCTATGATTTGTAATAAATTTTATCATTTGTTTGCCTTTCTTGTACAAATTACCAATCCATTGGTATTGTTCATTTTTGTTTTTGACAATATCATGCAACAAAAGGTTCAATGTGTGAACCAAACATCCAGACCAAAATATGTTCGGGTATTTATCCTCAATAATTGCTCCCGCTGCCTTACAATTAGGAGCATTATCAGTGATGACTTGGATGACAATGTATGGGCCAATACGCTCAATTGTTTCAAGTAATGCTTCTGCAATGTTGATGGCGGTCTTGAACTTGTCTGAGTAATCATGTGCAGCTAGAAAGATGGGACCACTAACAGACACAGCAAGAACACTTATCAATGGCTTGCCTTTTACATTTGTCCATCCATCAGATACAATGGACACCCCATGGTCAGTCCAAGAACTTGTCATTTTATTCAAACAATGTGATATTTTTGCTTTTTCATGATCAAGGCCAACGGTTCTTGCCTTGTCATACCCAGGGCTCTTGTATCCTTTAGGGGCATCATTTATGGCAGAAACCATTTCGTGCCAATAAGGTGAGCGTAGAACATTGAATGGTATCCCACATGCATAGAGAAACCTGTAAACTTTTGAATCCACATCATTCCTACACCCCTCATCAAGGAAATTTGATATGGTTCTACGCCTTAAAGATGATGACCCTGTGCCTCCATGTCCATATCCACTGCCTTGGGAGGATGCTGAAGGAGTTCTTTGTGATTGTGAGCTTGGTTCAAAGAAACCCCTTGATTTTTTTGTTCTGTATTGGGCTTCCTCCTCTTCCCTTATGTATTTGGCTCTATCTGCTGTTGACACCGCTGTACAAGTTTTGATTCCTATTTGTTTCTCTCCATCCCATGGCCTTTTCCCGCAGAGGTGTCTTCTAGCACGGGTGTATGAACCTGTGTAATCAGTGTTGCAATGGGGGCAATGAAATTTAGTGGTTCCACCCCCTCTCCCTGTTTCAGCCCTGTGAACATATTTCCACAATGGAGTTTGGTCTTGTTTAGTTTTTTGAGGGTCATGTTCACCCTCCTCCAGCTCCTCCTCACTGGGGTTTTCACCCATTTGACTTTCTCCGGCTTCTTCATCCCCCTCTTCAGTTTGGGGCCCCCTCCGTTTCCTACTCTCCAGCACCATAATAACCATAAAAGGGACCAGGAAGAGGAAAATGCCAATAAATATAGCTAGGTCGATGGTGTTTGATGTTTGTAGGGTTTTGATTCTTGAATCTGCAAATTAATTTAATTTATTGGGATTACTTAATTTAATTTAAATACATGATCTTTAAACTCAAACAGCTAAATTAAATTAACTAAATTAACTACCTAACCAGCTAAACTAACTAAATTACTAAGTTACTTACCTCTGCAGGCTTGCTCCTCGCTCCTTGGCACTTGCTCCTCGCTCCTCAGCACTTGCTCCTCGCTCCTTTGCTCTTGCTCCAGCTCCAAACTCAAGCTCAATGAAGTTAGAATGAATTTTTTTGGCCCATTGGGCTTATAAAACCAAAAAAAATTTCTAATTTTTTTTTTTTTTTTTGGGTCCGGCGGATTTTTTTTTCCGCGGAACTGCTCCCGGCCTGGCTCGAATCGCTCTCGGAGCGATTTTTAATGTCCGGGAGCGATCAGGGAGCGATCGCTCCCCGATCGCTCCCGGGCATTAAAAATCGCTCCGGGAGCGCCGGAGCGATCCCTCGCTATGTCGCTCCCTAACAGACCAGGGAGCACAAATTTTTTTAAGGGAGCGCGCTCCCGAGCCGCTCCCGCCCGGAGTGCGATTCGGGGGGGGGGGGGGGGGGCGGGGCGCTCCCCCACAACATGGGTTCATACCTAAGTTGCACGAAACGGGGAAACGGGTACGAGTTTCCGAAACGGGAAGCGATACGAAACGCGACCTCCCCAAATTTTGGAAACGGGGAAACGCGAATATATATATATATAGAAAATATTTAAATATATATATATGTGTGTGTGTGTGTGTGTGTGTGTGTGTGTGCAATCATAAAGCATAAATGATACATTATAATTTATTACACTTAAACATTAAGATTTAATTTACATCACATTTACTCATGAATGATCACATAATGAAAATAAAAATATCGGAATATCCAAAAGCAACCTTTATTAGATATCCAAATCTCAAAATCAGCCTTTATTTATATTAATATATGAGGCTGCAAGTACAATAAAGACTATAAGGCTGCAAGAGAGAGATCCAAATCAGGATTTTCTGCATCCACATCCCATTCTTTAGAAGGACCACTGTTGTATTGGGAGTCTCCTCCTACATAGTCGAACGACCTTAGTGCTCTTGATTAAATACACGTTTCATACCCTAGTACCCTACATGATTTTGATTATTGGGAGTTTCCCCTGCATAGAGGGCTTGGTTCTCTTGATTAAATAGAAGTTCCATACCCTAGTACATGATAAAATCCAATGGAAACATTGCAACCCCCTCAATCCTGAAATCCTGAAAAACAAATAAGTTGCTGGATTTTGAGTGAGATCTAAAATTCTACTTTCTCCATATGAAATCCAATGAGGGTGAAACCACTCTCAAACATCCTGAGTCATTTCATGGTAATGTTAAAAATTTAAGTAAAAGGATGAAAATGAAAAATAAAGGAGAATATCACTTTTACTTTAAGAATTTAACATTACCATGAACTGCATGTCAACACTAGGGCAAAAATTCACTTTTATAACTTTAGACACACATCTAGAAAATTAAAAAACAAATTTGAAAAAAACAAAAAATAAAAAAAAAAACACAATTCAATTGGGAAACGCGGGCAGTACGGCCGGAAACGCGTTTCCTGGCCGTACCAAACGCGTTTCCGCGTTTCGTCCCAGTTTCCAGCCGGAAACGGGCCCCCCCCCACGTTTCCTGCAACATAGGTTCATACAAGACTGGAATGTAGCCGGAGCGTTGGTTAGCCCGAAGGGCATCACCAAGAACTTAAAGTGTCCATAGTGGCAACGAAAGGCAGTCTTAGGGATGTCCTGATCCCTCACTCGGATCTGGTGATACCCCTAGCGCAGATCTATCTTAGAGAAGTATCTCTCTCCTCTAAGCTCGTCCATCAACTCATCAATACGCAGGATAGGGTATCTGTTCTTCAATGTCTTTTTATTGAGGGCCCTGTAGTCAATGCACATGCGGAGTGTCACGTCCTTCTTCACTAGCACCATGGAAGAAGTGAAGGGGCTCGAAGTAAGCCTAATGTGCCCCAATCGTAGTAGCTCCTATATGGCCCTCTCTATCTCATCTCGATAGGCTTTGGGGTGCCTATATGTAGTAGTGATGATCGCATGCACCCCCTCCTCCAACTCAATAGTGTGCTTGAACCCACGGTTTGGCGGTCCGCCTGGTGGGATCTCCCTAAAAACCCCCAGTGTCTCTCCAAAAAGGCTAATATGTCTAGATGCACTGGTCGTGTCGGAGCCCCTATCTCTGAGATCCTGAGCTCCACCGCCCACTCTATGTCCCCATGTCGTAGATTTGCCTCCATCCTATGAGCGGAAACTGTCTGGGGTGGATAAGAGTGCATCCCTCTCAGCACTACCAACTTCCCATTTGGGCTTGTAAACTCCATCTCAAGCTTTTGCCAATCGGCAGTGATCTTCCCCAATGAGTATAGCCACTAGACACCCATCACCACATTGGTGTCCGAAATGTCAACTACAAAGAAGTGATTAGTGACAGAGTAGTTCCCCATCGTCACCGTCAAACTGGGAACATACTTCGTGCATTGCATCGTCCTGTCTCCTGGCACCAACACTGAGAACCCCTCAAATGTCTCTATGCAAATGCCCCTCCTCTCCACCCTCTCAACATCGGTAAAATTGTGGGTGGCCCCATTGTCTACAAGGACTGACACTAGCTGCCCCTGCACCGTCCCCTTGGTTCGAAGTGTCAAGTATTTCAGGACTCCCCGAAGTGAAGCAAGAACTCCCCCTGCTGGAGCAAACGGTCCTCCCCTAGGTGGTGGTGGTGGTGGTGGTGCTCCCCCTGATGACGGTCCCCCCTCATCTCCCTGCTCTGCACCCAGCTCAAACTCCTCCTCTGACTCACTGTTTGAATACACCTCAATGTAATGGGCCTTGCCCTTGGTGCACTTGTGCCTTGGTGCCCAAGGCTCCTGGCATGTGAAGCATAGCTTCCTCCTCTTGAGGTCCCTCCTGGTCTCCTCGTCCAACTGGCTACGCCCTCCATCACTTTGAGGTGGTCTAGTATCTCGATTCCCCTGCGAAGCAATGGGTCTAGTGGGGATAAAGACCCGGGTCTTGGGAACTGCGTCAATCATATCCCGGGTCTTGGGCACTGCGTCAATCATATCCCGGGTCTTGGAGATAACATCCATCAGTGATGTGGGCTTGTAGGCCCTCACCCAACCACGTAGTGGCTCAGCAAGCCCCTCCACAAACAACATGATCAACCGAGCCTCTGAAATGTTGGTCACCATCACGGCCAACCTCTAAAACTCCGATATGTACCCCTCTGCTTTGCCAGTTTGCCTCAAATGGGCCAACTCCTTGAAGTGTAACTCCAGGTCCTCCTCTCAAATGTCTCAATCATCTTCCAGGTGAATTTTGTGTAAGAAGTGATGTGGATATGCCCCAATGTAATCAGTCCATGGTACCACCACTCTTGGGCATCACCCTCCAAGTGTAGAGTAGCAAACCGGATAACATTTGTCTCACACATGGGATTCAGGTGAAAGTATGTGTCTAACTTCTGCACCCATGCCCTAGCTGAACTCTTGGTTGACCCATCAAAGTTGGGGAGTGTGACCTTCCCTGCTATCTTTTGTACCTCTTGGCTAGATTGTCCCCCTCTATAATGTGTCCTGACCCCAGTGGTACGTCTCTCCTTTAGGTGTATGTACTCCCCAAAGGAAATCACCCTCTTAATCCTGGCATCCAACCCCTCATACTCATAAATACCGAATGCAACTGAATGGACCAAATCTGCAACTGGGTCGATTCCCTCTCGGGCTCTGGCTCGTCCACAAAATGAGGCATGGTGGGACGACCTCCCTATCCATGCAAAGGGGTGTGTGGGGGCTGATAGGTACGACTAGCTCCTCTAGCTCTGGAAGCCCTATCACCATGGTGCTCTCCCTCTGGTCTCCCATTCACTTGCAACCTTATCACCTGCTACATCATGTCTCTCATGAGCTACCCCTGCCTCAACATCTACTGGTTGGCTCTCAACAACTCCTCTAAAATATGGTTTTTGCCCCCTTGTTTTGGCTGCTCGTTGTCCTCCTGATTGTCCTTGAGGCCCCTCAAGTTTTCCAACTCCATATCAGAAACTAGGTCTCGTTCTCCCTCACCTTGTCCCTTGCCTCTACCTCTACCTCTGCCTCTATGTCGATACATTGCTCCTGTAAACGACCCTGTCATCACCTGCTCTCAAGCCCACAACTGGCCAGGAACATGCTCTGATACCACTGTAATATTCCTAGTGGAAAATTTACAGTCATAACAAACACATGCAGCACATTACACAAAAAATTTACACCAAACATCAGAAAACTTGAAATGCTCCAAAATACGCCAAAAAGGGTTTTGATTATATGTATCTATAGGAGTACAATATGAATTAGAAAGTGTGCACCTGGGCTTGCTTAAAGCAAGCTACAAGCCCCAGGTGGATGAACAATAGTTGCCCAAATGCTGCAGAAACTCCCCCAACGAATATCTGCGTTGGCCCTTGTAATTCTGCACTTCTGGCTGTGTTGAGACCCCTATTTGACCCCTCAAATCTGCCCAGAAAATTTTTCCAAATTATTTCTGGGATCCTTGCCAAAAAACCAGAAAAACACAGAATGTGTTTGCTCTAGTTTTGATGCTCTAAAATTGACCCCAAAATGCTTGGTCCTCATCCACAGGCAGAAAATGAAATCTGTAGTAGATGTTGTGCTTGTTGCTCCACAAAAGGCTGGAAAATTCCCCACAAATCTCCTCCAATCCAACTCCAAACAATCCCAACTCCTAAAACCCCTTCACAAGCCACCCCACAATTAACCCCAACAAAAGACTGCGCAGTCTTGGGCAAGATGACGCAGGCCCAACTCCAAAAATTTGAACTGTTGTTGGGTAATTCCTTCTGCCCCTGCAAACCTTTCACCTTTGCCTGAAGATTAGTCAAGAAATGCTCCAACAATGCAACCCCTAACTCCAGCTCCACACTCCACCAACACTGCGTGGCCCCCTGTTCTGCGTCCCAGCTAAGCTAGAAATCGTGATGCCTGCATGGTCTTCCTTCCCAACTCCAAAAGACTGGTAAGATGGCCTTCCTAGGGTGGCACTCGAAGTCCACCAAAGAGAGGTTGAGCTTCCTCCTTGGGAAACTCTTGTGCTCAACAACACTATGTGACTCTGCTAAACAGCTAGAGCAACAATCGATTATCAAATGATCAAAAGCCCCAAATGATGTTGCCTTCCCCTTATTTATAATTGTTGCTCCCTTCCTTCATGTGGGCCCCTTCACTAGGCAATTCGAACTCCTTCCTTAGCCATACGAATTTCTTAATCAAGGGAGTGCGTTTTTCATGGAGAAGTGGCCCCCACATTACACTAGGAAAATAATTTCGACCCCCTTGCCCTAAATGCTTTTCTCCAAAATTGCCTTAGGCCCAAAATTGACAAAAATGACAAATTGTGATTTACTTAGCAAAATATTTAGGAAGGGACATTACAAAATGAGGGTTTAGAGAGCAAACTTTAGGCCCAAGGCCTTGAAGATCAACTTGCCCAAGTAGCCAAAAATTTCTCCAATGATCTTGTACCTGAAAACACAAGTTTTTGAGGAAATTGCTCCTGCAAAACCACCAAGGAATTAGTCTGAAAAATTACAGAGATGGAACTAGGGCAAAATAGTCTAAGGAAGGGCAACACTATGCCTAAAAGGACTAGCGTTGATGGTTAAGGAGGCTAGAAAGGCAGATCAAGGGTCAAAGGAGGCAGAGGAAGTTGAGGAAAGACAACGTTGGAGGAGGAAGGCTAGATGCTGAGGTATTTAGGGCAATTTAGGGCCCTTAAAGGCCACAACCAGCCTTTAGGGCAATCGTTAAGGTCAAGAAAGAGAAACCGTGTGGCTTAGGGCCCACGGCTAGTCCTTTGAAGGCCTTAAGGCCTTAACGCTGGGCCTCGAAGGGGAGGCCAAGGCCTACCCTAACAGGGCTAAAAAGATGACGCAGGGGTAGAAAAGGCTGACGCTGGGCAAGATAAGGATGAAATTGGCCTTTCAGGGGTTGGATCTGGGCCCGAGATGACTGAAAATTGAAACCCTTGTTTCATAATTTTTCCTCTCCTCTAGATCTGAATTTTGCTACAAAATATTCAGTGGATAGCCTTGCAAAATTTTCTAGAGACTAGATCTTACCCTCAAGGGCTTAGATCTATCTCTACTTTAGCTTCTTTCCTTGATTCAACCTGCAAAAAGGAAAATAAAACACCCAAACCCCAAATATATACAAAATTTCTTAAAACCCCAAAACCCAAGTTAGCAAAAATAATTTACAAATTATATTTACAAAATTATTTACAAAATCTACAAATATACAAGGGTTATGAAAATTTAAATTTTTGAGAAAAATATTTTTATGGCTATTTTATTTGATAAATGGCTAAAAACGCTTCAGAAACCCCATGCACACTATAGCCTTAGCGAAAATTTAGTCCACCTCATAAATATTCAAGATCCAAGGAAAATGATCCTTGCCTAGAGTTTGTGAACTTGGATACCAAGGATTGAAGTACGTGCAAACACTATGTATTTGTCTCAAAATAATCATATATTAGTACAACATAAGAAAGCCCGTAGTCAGTACATACCACAAATCAATGAACATGGACACCTCGAGTTGAACCCCAAAGTCTTTATTATGATAGAAAAATAGTTCCTTGCAGGACAATAGTTTACACAAATGCTTCAGCAACAATTTTTTAGCCAGAAATCAGGTTGATAGAGACTTAAATGATTCTCTAATTTATAGATAAATCCTCCAAGTGAAAAATAATGGTTAGTTTCCTTGATCCTTGTCAAAATAATCTTGACCGTCCAAATATACTTTATCATTTTTTAATCTTAGTCATTGAATTTTGATTTTTGAGAAATTTTCAATTTTATATCATTTAATTCCATTTTAATTAGCTCAAAATTAATTATTTTGAGCTAATTTCCTAAAAAAATTGACTTTGACTTAACCACCAAGGCCCAAGGGTCCAATTTTTCTTGAAATATCCAATATTCCCTTGGTGGAGGACCTCCAAAAATTAATTCTTTTAAGACCCATGAATTTTTCACTTGGAGAATTTAATTTTCCTAAGACATTTTAATTTGACTCTAATTAATTAAATTTCTGGCTTAGGATTTTAATTTAATTTTGCCAGAAAATTTAATTAATTGACACATGAGGGGATTAATTATTTTTTCCACCCTCTAATATTTTAACCATGGTGTCTAAGTATGAGGGACCATGCATTAAAATATTTTTTACATAAGATTTACAATTTCAACCCTCAAAGGGGAATACCCGTTCGGCTTAGACCCTCAAAAAACATACC
The DNA here is from genome assembly GCA_031772625.1 of Pinus tabuliformis. Taxonomy (NCBI): domain Eukaryota; kingdom Viridiplantae; phylum Streptophyta; class Pinopsida; order Pinales; family Pinaceae; genus Pinus; species Pinus tabuliformis. The sequence goes on from CM062818.1 coordinate 1,215,132,750, forward strand.
CAATCTGCGACACAATATGAGCTAGTAGACCAAGTGATTTGTAATAAAATAATTTAGCCAAATAGCTTAAATTATTCCCAAATCACTTTTACATAAAACTTGACTAGAACACTAAGATTCACTTAAGAATTTGACGAAGAATTACACCTCGGCTTTGGGGTGAGGTGGAAGGAAAAAACTCTGCGGACCATACGTGTTTAGAAACACAAATGAATTAGTGAGACGAAAAACCTCTTAGGATGAAATTCTCTCCAAAATAATAGGCTTACCTAGGTTGTTACATACATTCACAATCTTACTAGCATCATTTACATTACATAACTTGCAGAATGGATTTACAATGAGATATGAATTCTTGATTGATGTTCTGATCCTGTTGAAAAAATTTGGTACTTCCGCTTCCTTGGAACTTTGACAAAATGTGCGCAACAGGTCAGATTAATTTAATTCAACATAATCTGATTTCATTGATTTTGGTTCTCCCATAATAATGCACTATTCAAACTATGTGCAGATAAGTCTTCTATTTCACTTTCATTATAAATTTGGATCCTTAGAAAATGATAGTTTTAATGACCATAGCTAGGTTTTGATACATGATGCTTGCAATTGTATGGATATCTATGGAATATTCACAAGAACAATACCATTATAGAGTAATGATCTTTAAGAATAATGATCTCACTGTTTACATATAGTAAATGTTAAGCGTCTCAATGTTAATGGGGATGATTGATGAAGAAGCATTTTTTTATTTCAATATAGGTCTCACCAAAGATAATTTTTTCTTGAAAGATAATAAACAATTTTTTTTTAATGTTGGCTGACCCACAGGGGGTTTTGAACCTGGAATCTCACAGAACATAACACTTCATTATCAAGGCAATTGCCAAGTGAGCTACTTCCCATGGGCACAATAAACAATGGTTTTAAATGAAGTACCTAATAGCCTATTTGTACATGAACCCTAGCTACTCTTGTAACCATTCTCTCATGTTGACGCACTAGGTTACTAAATGACTCATATTTGACAAAAAACACATGCACTAACCCTAACATTATTCCAAGCATGGTAATATTTTCAAACTTTTATATTTAATCAATGGTATATACTTATTCACTAGAGAGCCTTAGTGTCATTATCCCTACAAATTCGATCAAACCCAACACAAACCACATATTCATGCGATAACCCTAATGCTTGCAATGGAACTAGTGAAAGCATAACTTCGGATAACAAAAGTAATACGTATGTTGATGTTTGAGATTGAATGATAAAAAAATCAAGAAAAGGAATTATATAATAATCTTAACCTGTCCTACTAGTATTTTTTCTTTACAAGTCTTGGTTTGAAGTATTTGTATTGTTGATCCGTAACCTATGTGTTTATTATAAAGAAGGCTAATACTATATAGTTGTTGGTTTTAGCAACAAGCTTGGTGGCAAGTGATAAGGTGGAAGCCTCTCCAATCAGCTTGTTTATGGTGAGTCTACTTCGAAAATGAAGGTTTGAATTTCTACTCATTCTTGTTGAATTTGCATTATTAATATTGTTAAGGAGACAATGACTTATATTGAAAAGTGAGTTAGAGATATTTATTATTGCTAATGAGTTATTATATTTATATTTTTTTTGGCAAGTAAAATGATTCTACTATCAACTTATATAGAATAGTACATTTTCATCAAGGAGACTTGATATAAACATAGCGTGGGTATGATTTCTAAACAATTCAGCCCTTAGACATGAACTATATAACTTTTGTACAACAATGATAAAGTTTTTATGACATTTTCATTTTAAAAAGTTTTACAATGCCAAGAATGACTATTATAAGGATGCTATTTTAAAGTTTTTTGCTGCATACTTACATACATAAATCAACAAGACAACCCTCATAATTAACTCCTTCCCCTTTTCTTTACCCCATTTAAGGCACTCGTCTTACTTGATGTTGATTGAAGTAGTGATTGGGAATCCTACCTTGGCCTTTTAGAAGGCAATTGGGCCTAAACAGTGGGGGTTTGAGCTGAGGTAACTATAGGCCTTTACCCTGTGTGTTCCCATCCAAGCAGGTTGCAATGATCTTTGCAACCCTGCTAATCAGATCGGTAATAAGACCCCTCCAAGTACATTTCTTCATCATTTAGCACAAGTTAAGACACATTGTGGCATGTATAAGTTTATAATAAATCTGTGTTTTAATCATTCACAAATTGCTCTCTTAACTTGGCCTCTTGACCAGTGTTGCACGAAGCGCCCCCCCCCCCCCCGGTTCCAAGCCCCGAAGCGCGTCCCGTACGGAAGCGCCTAGGAAGCTTGGCCGGAAGCGCGCTTCCGGATTTTTTAGCCGCTTCCTGGAAATTCGGAAGCGCTGGCGCTTCCGAAGTGCCGAAGCGCGCTTCGTACGACGCTTCCCAGACGCTTCCCAGGCGCTTCCCAGACGCTTCCCAGGCGCTTCCCAGGCGCTTCCCAGATGCTTCCGTACGCTTCCAGAAAAGCTTCCGGAAAACATTTAGAAAATCGTTTTTTTTTCAATTTTTTTTTAAATTTTAGGTGAGTTTGCTTGTTGGGGGTGGGTCCACCTTGGGTTAGGGTGACAAATGAAAGCAAAAAAAAATATAAATATAGCAGATGCTCCCTCATGGTAATGTTAAATTCTTAAAGTAAAAGTGACATTCTCCTTTATTTTTCATTTTCATCCTTTTACTTAAATTTTTAACATTACCATGAAATGACTCAGAATGTTTGAGAGTGGTTCCAGCCTCATTGGACTTCATATGGAGAAAATAGAATTTCATATCCTATTCAAAATTCAGCAGACTTAACAGTTTTCAGGTATTCAGGATCAATGGGATTGTGGCATTTCATTAGATTATATCAAGTATGAAGGTATGCGATTAGCATTTAATCAAGAGCACCAAGCCCTATATGTACCCTGGTGTTGGTGGTGTTAATTGTTGAACTCCTTTGTCATGCGGCACGCCCTTAGCAAAAAATTACCTTTCAATCAAGTCAAAATCATCGATCAAACATGTTAAGCTTTTTCTACCATATTTTAAGTCTTGAATTAGGTAGTTTGATCAAAATTGGGCAATGTTGACTAATATCCCTAGACAATCGAGGTAGAGGCAAAGGCTAGACAAGAGGAGAAAAATCTAGATTCTAGATCATTAATGTACAATGGATGTTATATCTATCTTGATTTATGCAAAAATATGCATGTTTTCATGTCTTCTACAATTAATTTGGTATTTGGGATGTTTGTTTTGAGTATAAATGCAAAAAAATATAAAAAAAAATATATATATATAGCAGACGCTTCCGCGGACGCTTCGCTTCCTAGATTTTTGGAAAATGACGCTTCGGCGTCCCCGCTTCCAAAAAACGCTTCCGCTTTGCTCCCGCTTCGTGCAACATTGCTCTTGACTCCATTGGCCCTGTTACCCCTCAATTTGGCAAGGGGTTTTACTCCTAGATGAGTGGGATGGTTTGATGGGATTTTGATTGATCATGAAAATATATCAATGCTCTACTAATGTTGTTGACGAGAAGAAGGTACCCATGTGATGTAATGTCCTTTTCCAATCCATAACAACAGAGAGAATTGAAGTCATAGCCTACCATGATCCCTATAGGTTATCAACAAGAAAAAGGGGGTCAACAAGTTAATTTGTAGATATTATTTTAACAATTAAATAAAAGTTGGTAAAGTCACTTTAAAAAAATAAGTGAACCATGGTATTATAATGCCACCCATTGTTGCTACCCGTCACATACACCTAAGTTAGTGAGAAAAACCCTCAACTCCACAAGGTTTGGTTGGTGGAAAAATTAAAAGATGGGGCTGTCACCTATTCCCAATTCTCTTTGTTTAAGCTCTCTCCTAAGCAAGCTAAGGGGGGTGGCCCCTAATTGAAAAGCTAAGTTAAAAGGGTGATGTGAGGTTTCTAGGCGATGTCAAGGTTAATTTGGATTACTTGAGATTATGAGAAGATATGATGAGCAATATGAAATCAAATATACTTCAATAATCATCAACGCATAAATCGAGGATGAGCATATAAGACCAATGCCTTCAATATTGCTTTAAAATAAATAACACTTGCTCTAAAATGAAATTTCAAAGTGAAACATAAGTAACCCTGTCAATCAAGAAGATGTTAGCAAGATTTAAAATTGCTTCCAAAGAAATGCTTTCAAAATATAATCATTCACAATGCTAGAGCATGTAAGGAGGCAAATAAAATAACTTGCAACATGAAACAAGCTAAAACTTCACTTTGCAAAATGAACAATATGGTACTTTCCCAAGTGAGATAATCAATTCAAAACATTTTCATCATGACAAGTATATAAATAATTTGCAAGTAAAATATCTTGAAAAGTAAAGTGTGTTAATATGAAATGCACTTAACTAAGGTCAAATGCAATTATCTTGGTAAATTTTAAGCTAGATGCCTAATTTAAGTGAGAGATCTTCGTTTTGAACTCTTGCTAAAAGGTAAAAATTGGGGTGACTATAAGAAAGAGCCGCTGAGGACACGGCGATGTCGTTAACGATACCCATCCCCCTAGTCTTATGAGCCAGCATGTGCCTTTGTTCCTACAAGGGGACAAACCACCTCCATAATTGCAGGGTCACACACTCTTTACCTTACTTTGTACTAGTTGGAAGAATTTTCAAAGAAAGTGTTTTCCTTATAATGTATATCAACCAAGCTTATGCTTGGAGGTAAATTAAAAATGCAAGCTAATCTAAAATGTTTAAATGAAATGTAAGTTCTCCCAAACAAATATTAAATTTTCAATGCTTCAAAGTAAGGAAATGGTGGTCAACAATATATTACAAATATAACTTTAAAATGGAGATTAGCTTGTACGTAAATTAGAATGATGTAATCAATTTGCTTGAGAAACAAAGTTGTTTCAAGTAGACAACAAAATGCTCCAATACTCAAGATAACGATGTAGCATTTAGAAATGAAGCATGAACTCAAGTATACATGAAACAATTTGTTACACTAAATGGAAATGAATTAGTAAACAAAATTAAAGTTTTTTAGAAATTAAAATGCTTGCATGTGAATGATAGATTGCTCAAAGTAAAGTGCTTGTAGCTCAAACCAATATATAAAGTAAAGAATGCAAAGCCTTAAGTTGAATTGTAGCAAACTTATCTAAATAAAATAAAAATGTGATGAGTGAGGTTGTATAAATTTTAAGCATGCAATTAAAATGGAAACCAAGAGAATGCAAAAGTTAATCCACCCACATATTTCTCTCCCTAAATGGTGAGAAGGGATGCCATGGGTAAAACCCAAGCTCCCACAAGAAAAATAGATATTTTATTAGCTTTTTTATAATGTGTAGAAGGCCCCTTAATGGGCTGCCCCAAAGAAGGAAAATTTTGTGAAAATTCTTCAAATGGGGATTCCTACTGCAACACTGATGATATTTCTTCTACTTGTTAGATTTACATGAACAAGTTATTTGCAGTTTCCTATGAAAAACATCGAAATACATACACTGCAGCCTACACCAATTAAATAATATGCCGAAACAAGAAACTGAACAATAGAGAAAGATACAACACAAATGACATAGTTGTTTTTGGACAAATGTCCCTGGAAAAACCCAATGCGGGAAAACTAGTGCAGTAGATCTGAGTGTTTTTATTATTAAGCTGAAGTATTTCTGAATACAACTACTGGATGCCCTCCTAACAATCCAGCTACAGAGAAAATCACTTAGCAGAAGAAACTGGTGAGATTACTGTTAAAATTGGCAACCAGGGCAAAACTTCATGTGGGTCATCTTATTCATGGCTAATAATATTTTTATTAGATTCCTCTCGTCGAGAGGTGTAGGATTGATATAAAGATCATCCAATTCCGATAAGTATTCATGGAGATATGAATTTATTTTGATTATGGAATTATTATCAAGCCGACCTACAACTCATGTAGGCTCAGAAGCCCAACAGTCGCATCTATTCACCCACCAACGTTGTGTATAAATATAAGGGGACTTTTCCTCATTTGGACTCACTCATCTCATCACATCTCCCTCTCTCTACTGCGCAGAAATGAGTTTCTTCTCTACTGCGCTGAAATGGGTCTCTCTCTCTCACACATGTGAAGCCAGAAGCTGTTGAATTTGAAGTTGCAACTGCAGAAGTAAAGATTGACTTGCATGGCCTAGAAGATCTCCTCTTTGGAACTGCGTTGTAGGTTCATCTGAACCTCCTTTGAAAGCCGCAACTTTTGGTAGTGGAATGAAGTCAATCCGACGGACGGTTTGCAAGATATCGACTGCCCTAGTTTGAAGCCGGAAATTGCTGAAACTGAAGCTGCAACTGCAGAAGTAAAGATTGACTTGCGTGGCCTAGAAGATCTCCTCTTCTGAACTGTGCTGTAGGTTCATCTGAACCTCCTCTAGAAGCCGAAACTTTTGGTGGTGGAATGAAGTCAATCAGACTGTCGGTCTGTGAGATATGGTCTGCCCTAGTTTGATAATGAAGCCGCTATTGCTGATGCTACTGATCTAGGGTTTGCTACTGCTGATATGAATCAGATTTATTGTACTATTTCTCTCTGCTGAATTATTGAAGATAAAAGAAGATTTGATCAAAGGGTTTCCCCACACATTGTGGGGTTTGTCCCTGGCTAGCCGCCACATCTTGTGTCTCTTGTCTTGGCTTGTTTTCTGTCGATCATTTAATGTTTTATCTGCACTTTACTTTATGTACATGTGATTGCTAATCGGTGGAATATAATAAGAGAAAGAAGTAAACTGTTATAAGCATAGAACATACCATAACTTAACATGGTATCAGAGCTGAGGTGAAGACAAAGCCCGAGCAAGAACAAGAGCAATCATTGAAGAGAAGATTGGCAAGGCTATCCTAAAAGAACTATGGGGTCCTCAACACTCTTTCCTGCCGAAGACAAGCTCCGTGAGAAAGCTGACTATCACGGATGGAAGATGTCTATCGATCTAACCCTTGAAGATCAAGGAGTGCTGGACCATGTAAGAGGCAATATTGTTGAGCCTTCATCAAATGCATCTGCTGCTGCCTGGAACAAATGAAAAATGGAGAAGTCAAAACAAAGAAGATCATCCGGGACTCTATCGACAAGCGCTTGGTGGCCTACATCTCTGATCTAGACACCTCCAAGGAAATCTACGACAGACTGGACTACTCTTCTGAACTATAATGTAATTCCTGGTTTCGAGGAATTAATGGCTAGATGCATTCAAGAAGAAACAAGGGAAGAAGTGTAAGAAATGCCCATGCCTAAAGGTCCTCTTGCTGCCTTTTCTTTTCATGCAAAGAAAAGAAATAATTCCAGGACTAAATCAAAAGGAAAGGCTGAACCTAAGGCTAGAAGAAAATGACGATGTTACATTTGCGATAAAGCAAGTCACTATGCAAGGGAGTGCCCTGATAGAAAGGACTCACTCTAGGACGATGATCAAAATCCCTCTGATGGCAATCAAAGGAATGACAAATTCAACAGCAAAGGTAAGAGGAGAGCTGGGAATCAAGGAAGAGGACAAGCATTCAAGAAGGCCAGAAATTCCAGGATGTATTAAATGCACCTGACCTCAAAAAGAACCTAGTGTCTATCTCGGGAATGGAAGACAAAGGCTACAAGGTAACCTTCAGCGATGGCAAGGTATGTATATGGAAAAATAATGTTTAAGATGCCTTTACTCTTGGGTTTAGTGTTGATTCATTATATCAGGTCGATGGAAGTCTGCTAGGTGTCATGTCTTATGACACATCTCTTCAGTCCGAACTTTGACATTAGAGGTTTTCTCCCCTTCATTATAAAGCTATACTCGGTGTAAGACAAATGGTGATAGGGATGCCCGAATTCTGAATAGAGAATGAAGGTGTATGTCCAGAATGTGCTGAAGGAAAGCTCAAAAGGGGACCATTCCCCTCAAGCCAAAGCAAGACCTCTGATATATTACAATTGGTTCACTCAAGCATACCTGAGGTTGGCATTAAGAGGGAGACTACTACACCACATGCTCCTGAGCAGAATGGTGTGGTGGGAAGGAAGAACCGCACGATGATGGAAGCTGTCTGGGCCATGCTACATGATCAAAGACTTTTGATGTTTCTATGGGCTGAAACTACAATCACCGTCGTATATGTACAAAATTGATGCCCTCATCAAGCATTGGGTTCCAAGACTCCTAAAGAAAAGTTCACTGCAAGGTGAACAATCTTTCGACTTTGAGGAGCTCTCAAGAAGCCATCACCAGGGAACCGAAAGAAAAGGATGATGAATCAATGCCTGATGTAGAATAACCCATGGATCTGATAGATTCTCATCCACATGAGCCTTCCTCTTCTAGAAAGAGGCCTTCATGGCTTAGGGGGATACTTGATGATGCTAAAGGACATGCTGCACCCTGAGGAACCTTCCGTCAAAGTAAGAAACTTAATAGGTATCAAGGATACCTGACCATCATGAGCACGATCATACAAAATGAGCCTTCGTCATTCTCAAATGCCGTCAAGCATCAAGTATGGAAGGATGCTAGGACCGTAGAATATGAGTCTATTATGGAGAATGATGTCTGGGAAGTAGTTCCCAGACCCTGGACAAGACAATTGTTACTTCAAAATGGCTTTACAAGATAAAGCATGCAGCAGATGGAAGCACGGAAAAGTATAAGGCTCGTTTTGTTGCTCGAGGTTTCTCCCAAAAGGAAGGTATAGACTATGATGAGATATTTGCACCTGTTGCCAGATATACGACCATCCGCTCGATCATATCCCTTGCCGCTTCACAAGGATGGAACCTACATCAGATGGATGTCAAGACTGCGTTCTTGCATGGCTCGATCAAAGAAGAGGTCTACGTGGAGCAACCCAAAGGATTTGAGATTTATGATCGAAAATCTCATGTATGCAGGTTGAAGAAAGCTCTCTATGGGCTGAAGCAAGCTCCCCGAGCATGGTATGAGAGGATGGATAGCTACTTGATGAAGCTGGGATTCACTAGGAGTGAAGCCGATCCTAACCTTTACTTTAAGGTTGAAGATGACAAGCCTCTCATACTGGTATTATATGTGGATGACCTCTTTCTAACAGGTGCAGACCCTCTCATTCACAAATGTAAGAAGGAGCTGGCCTCTGAATTTGAAATGAAAGACCTAGGACTGATGCACTACTTCCTAGGACTTGAAGTATGGCAGAAGCCAAGGGAAATTTTACTATCTCAAGGCAAATATGTGGTAAAGATATTGGAAAGATTTGGTATGATGGACTGCAAGCCTGTGACTACCTCGAGGATCTTAACTTTTAGAAGTTATATGGTAGTGATGTCGGACCAGATTTGGGAAATGCCTCTGAGTTTCATAAACTCATTCGCATTGATGTTCTTGGTGAACCTCCGTCCGAACATAATTTTTGCAGTTAGCATTGTGAGATCATATTTGGTTGAGCCTCACTGGATTGATGCCAGGAATCTTTTGAGATGTCTTCAGGACACAATCTCTCATGGATTAAGATACACTGCCGGAGATGTGAGACTACTTGGATATACTGATGTTGATTGGGCAGGCAGTGTGGTGGACCGAAAGAGCACTTCCGGGTGCTGTTTCACCTTGGGATCTACTTCGATATCCTGGATGAGCAAGAAGCAGAAGTCGGTGGCTTTGAGCACCACCGAAGCAGGATATATTGTTGCTAGCATAACCTCGTGTGAGGTAGTCTGGTTGCGAAAGCTCTTCAGTGAGCTGTTTGGATTTACATTGGATACCATTGTGATTCTCTATAACAACCAGAGGTGGGATTCGATTATTGAGGAATCCCGTATTCGTCGATTGCTCCAGCAGATAGACATCATCTTGGATATGGTAAGTTGACGAACAAGGAGGCTCCATCGCATTAAGATGATGTACAGGTTGATACACCTTGTCAAAGCCCGGAGGAAAGATCTAATCTGTGATTTTCCCAAACGACTTGGAGTCGGTAAGAAACCCTTGTACAAGGGTCCTGCATGTTGCATACATTGAGCTCTGGGAGCTCTGAGGGCTTGCGGTTATTACTGGAGCAACATACGACCACAGGGTGACTCACCCTCCCCTGGTGGTGCACACTGGAACAAGATGATTCGCTCTCTTGTGGGACAAGATGATTCACTCTCTTGTGGAACAGGATGATTCGCTCTCCTGTGTAGCAAGATGATTAGTTCTCTTGTGAGGCCTAGATTGATGTGTTCTCCATGGCGATTGTAGCAGGATTGATGTGTTCTCCTGTGAGGCCTGGATTGATGTGTTCTCCATGGCGGCCTGGATTGATGTGTTCTCCATGGCAATTGTAGCAGAATTGATGTGTTCTCCTGTGAGGCCTGGATTGATGTGTTCTCCATGGCAATTGTAGCAGGATTGATGTGTTCTCCTGTGAGGACAGGATTGATTAGTTCTCCTGTCGAGGCATCCTACCCATGCAGTCTGGGACTCATGGGAAGTACCTCTCATCTGATCAATGAGCAGGGAAATGAAGTTAGGGACCATAGTAGTACCGATGGACGCATCGTTGTAACTACCGTACTCCCTACGCTAGGATGACCTCCATTGATCTGGGATCAATGATACTGGTCTGGGACCAGTGGTAGGAGTTGTACCATACTATGACGCTGACTTCGAGTCGGTTGAGACTGGTCTGGGATCAGTGGTACATACTCTGAGACTGACTTTGAGTCAGTGGAGGATGATATTGGTCTGGGACCATTGGAGTTGTACTCACTATGACGCTGACTTTGGGTTGGTTGAGATTGGTCTGGGACCAGTGGTACATACTCTGAGACTGACTTTGAGTCAGTATGATACATCCTCGATCATTTCTTCTTCTTCATAATTCGGACAAAAGCAGAGTAGAACAGAACAATGCAAGAGCAGAGCAGAACAGAACAAAACAGTATAGATCAGTGCAGGGCAGAACAAGACAAAGCAGAACAGGCAAAATAGAGCAGAGCAGGGCAAGGGTCAGGCTGTACAAGGCAGTGCATTTGATGGATGAATAGTAACGGCCGATAGACAGATTGCAGATGAAGTTCTCCATGGTTGAGAGGGAGTGTTAAAATTGGCAACCAGGGCAAAACTTCATGTGGGTCATCTTATTCATGGCTAATAATATTTTTATTAGATTCCTCTCGTCGAGAGGTGTAGGATTGATATAAAGATCATCCAATTCCGATAAGTATTCATGGAGATATGAATTTATTTTGATTATGGAATTATTATCAAGCCGACCTACAACTCATGTAGGCTCAGAAGCCCAACAGTCGCATCTATTCACCCACCAATGTTGTGTATAAATATAAGAGGACTTTTTCTCATTTGGACTCACTCATCTCATCACATCTCGCTCTCTCTACTGCGCAGATATGAGTCTCTTCTCTACTGCGCTGAAATGGGTCTCTCTCTCTCACACATGTGAAGCCAGAAGCTGTTGAATTTGAAGCTGCAACTGCAGAAGTAAAGATTGACTTGCGTGGCCTAGAAGATCTCCTCTTTGGAACTGCGCTGTAGGTTCATCTGAACTTCCTTTGAAAGCCGCAACTTTTGGTGGTGGAATGAAGTCAATCCGACGAACGGTTTGCAAGATATCGACTGCCCTAGTTTGAAGCCGGAAACTGCTGAAACTGAAGCTGCAACTGCAGAAGTAAAGATTGACTTGCGTGGCCTAGAAGATCTCCTCATTTGAACTGCGCTGTAGGTTCATCTGAACCTCCTCTAGAAGCCGAAACTTTTGGTGGTGGAATGAAGTCAATCCGACTGTCGGTTTGTGAGATATGGTCTGCCCTAGTTTGATAATGAAGCCGCTATTGCTGATGCTACTGATCTAGGGTTTGCTACTGCTGATATGAATCAGATTTATTGTATTATTTCTCTCTGCTGAATTATTGAAGATAAAAGAAGATTTGATCAAAGGGTTTCCCCACACATTGTGGGGTTTGTCCCTGGCTAGCCGCCACATCTTGTGTCTCTTGTCTTGGCTTGTTTTCTATCGATCGTTTAATGTTCTATTTGCACTTTACTTTATGTACATGTGATTTCTAATCGGTGGAATATAATAAGAAAAAGAAGTAAACTGTTATAAGCATAGAACATACCATAACTTAACAATTACCTCACTCTACACTACAAGTCCCCGCTGATCTGGTAGCTGAACCACGAGTCCCCTGGCTTGTTTTGCACTGCCCTTGCGTGGGCCCTGCATCTACTCAACTAGGAATTGATTTGCCCTCAGAATCCTTTTCCAGCCCTCTCGGCTCATAAACGTCAGCTTCCCAGCAAATCTCAGACTTCTGCGTAGAGGCCTCTGCGCTGCTCTACGTGGGGCCTGCGTGAGCCCTTCTTGGCTCTGCGTCACCCCCTTTCTCCTTTGCGCTACCTCCTCTGTGTGTCTCTTTGCCTCTCTGCTGAGTATTCTTGGCTCCAGAGAAGATCTTCCAACTAAAACTCCCTCTACCCCTTTGCGTGATCACTACAAATCACTGCACTGCCTCTAGCTTCAGCAATTCGATTTGATTGATCAACTCTATGTGTGTTTTCCAAATGACCCTCAAGCCTTCTTAAATAATCTCCTTGTTTACATTCAATGGCCCAGATTAGAACTAATCAATAGCTAATATCATTTCTGCTTAATCCTCGTCTTCTTCTAGAAGTTACACCCATAGTTAGATTAATACCCATTAATTATTTGAATTTCCTAAGTTTAAACTTAGGGTCCCATTAAAAATAATTAATTATTTTAATAAAACTGTCTCTGGGTGAAATTTCCCAAAACTCTTTTTGCGTTCTTTAGAATATATGTGCCCAAGCCCCCTTGCAAAATTTGAGACTTAGAGCACATCCAATGCTACCATAAATCAATAGGAACTAGTGTCTCCTTCCAAGAAGTGGCAACCATAATGGCCAAGGGACAACACTTGAAATCTGAAAATTACAAGGACGAAAATGCCCACGGCCAAGCTAGTTTGCTGCTGTCCCAAAATGTCCACGACCTCCTTGAATTCAATGCTCAAATGCTCTTGAGATCCTACAACAAATGGTTAGAGGTTTAAACTCTAGCTTCTTCAATCCTGTCAACACAAAGGGTGAGCATAGTCCATAAATAAATTTGAATTCTCTGCAAAACCCACACTCAAACTTAGTGTAAAACAAAGAGGAATGTTAGCAAATTATCTACAAATATTCTACAAAATTTAGACCAAGGAATTGGAACAAAACTCCTTTCCTTGCCTAATCTCCAACATGCTTTTCAATAACAAAATAAAATCGCTATTAGTACAAGAAATTGAGACAAATAATTTTAAATGTAATTGGATTATGAAACACAAGCTAAAAGCCAAGGATCCTTGGAGCAAAAAATTGTAAAATGAGGCCTTGGGAGATGACAAATGCAGGTTCTTCAATGAACTTGTTCAAGAGTGAGATGATTCCTCCAATAATTTACCCTGACGCTTTAGGTTTGATTCAATATACGTGTTTACAAAACTTCAAATACACATTAGATCCACATGGGTTAAAACAAATACAATGATAAGTAGATCTTAGAGATTTATTGGAAAATCAACTAAAACTTTCTCTATCTAGAGCAAACTCTCAAAACCAAATGCCAATGTGAGATAACTACACATTAACAAATCTCTAAAAGCATAATGAAAACTAATGAATACAATAGCATAAGTAGAAAATGAAACACAATGATCAAGATATTACCATGCTCAAGAAGAACAACACCTCATATGTGCACCCCAAAGTCTTTTATTGCAATAGAACATGAGTGTATATAAGAGAAGAGCTTTCCCAAGCACAATAGCTTGTTTTCAATGGATACGTAGTGAAAGCCCATGGCTCTATTATATAGAAGTTTGGAAGCCAATCCCAAGGAAAATGGTGACACTCCCAAAGAAAATGGGTGACAATGCCAATGCTTCTTCATGCAAATTCGAATTTCCCAAGTGGCATCAAGAACCCCTCAAGCAAAATCGAATTCCATGATGAAATGACAAGTGTAGAAGGGTAGGGACCCATGTGGGGAAATTTCCAACAAAAATCTCTGCCAAATATTCTCCCAAATCCTCCCGAATGTGCATTAACTCCGCCAATTCAAATTTTCCAAGCAACTTCTTCATTTATTACCAGAAATTCGATTTCCTTGAGTTGGCCATGTATTTATGATGCAAGGTGCCAAATCATCCTCCACTTATCCTTTGACTCATTCCTTTGACTTGAGATAATTTCTTAGTCATTTCCATGTCATTTTGTCACATGGAGCTATTTATTGTTTTCCATTTAATTTATTTCTAGTTTAATTTATTGTCAGATTTCCCACTAAACTTAGAAAAAGTGGGTTTTGAGTGTCTAAAACACATTTTTAACCCCTCAAAGAATATTATAGTAGAAAGTTGAGGGTGAGAGGTGTAATTTTGATCACACATACCCCATACAACTTCTCTAGACATCACTTATTATATTTCATATACAAAATTTATTCTAATTTCCACCCTGCGGGAAATTTTAAAAATAAAAAAATGACCCCTTAGACCTAATCAAATTCCACGAATTTTTTTGTGTAATCTGGTATGGTAATATACAATGACCCTAGACACTAGGACTCACCCAAGGCCTCACCATCAAGCCGCACTTCGGCTTTAGGGTTATACTTGAAGGAAAAAAGCTCAATTAATTATTAAGTCCTCGTAAGGATATAATAATTAACCAAGTGAAAAAACCCTCCCAAAGTAAACTCACTTGATGACAAGGTCCCAAGTTACCTAGGCCTATTACATGACTCGAATCCTCATACTAGTATCACTTTTACATTGTCCCTGCAGGACTTATGGAATTTGAGTACATTGAGGCCTCTGACATATCCTTGGGCATGGAGTCTTGAAAAAAATCTCTAGGTGCCACTCCATTGGTCAACATTTGGGTCCATATGGGGATGTGTGCTAGATAGAAAGTGATAGCATGCAAGTACCTAGAATCTGCATCCACCAACAAAAGACATATATTAGTAGCGTCCATTCAAAATATCATCATATAAAATCAAATACAAAAGTGAGGAAGTACATTAATGGAAATTTATTCTAAGAGAATAATATCAATTTATTAAAAAATGAAACTACTTAACCAAAATGACAAAGAATAGAGTTAGAAATATAATACAGAGATGCCCCATGGCATCATATGTCTTCGATGAAATCCATCTTGAGAACCTGCCTACTCACAGGCAGATCCATAGGTTCTTTCTTTGATGTGCCCTGTCCAATTTTGACTATCTTAGGACTTTGACTTGCCCCAATGTTAACCTGTTTGTGGCCATCAAATATACCAAGCCTCTTCCTTTTCCCTTTTCGACTATTGATTTGTTGAGGCTTGATCCTGCTCAAAATTGGTGATTCATTTTTGATATTTTTTTTCTATATTTTCTTTTTTCTTTTCTTCTTGGTTAGCTGTGATGGTGAGGATGATGCAATTAATGTCAACCCCTTTGCCTTGTCTTGAGAATGTTCTGATGGAAGATTCAAAGTACCCAAGCTTTTGGTGTTATGCCTAAATTCTTCATTTTGATTCTGCTTTGTTGGGGGGGAGAAAATTTGTCAACACTGCATCACTTCCTGGCTTGTATGACCCATAGATAATCTCATTGTTGGGTTTCCTTGGATCCTCAACATGATATCTTTTCTCTAACTCTTGATCAAGTTTGATAAAAGTATTATTTGCTATGTTGCAGGAAACGTGGTTGGGGGGGGGCCGTTTCCGGCTGGAAACTGGGACGAAACGCAGAAACGCGTTTGGTACGGCCAGGAAACGCGTTTCCGGCCGTACTGCCACGTTTCCCGAAACGGAAACGTGGCAGTACGGCCGGAAACGCGTTTCCCGGCCGTACAGCCCGCGTTTCCCAATTGAATTGTGTTTTTTTTTAATTTTTTTTTTTTTCAAATTTGTTTTTTAATTTTCTAGATGGGTGTCTAAAGTTATAAAAGTGAATTTTTGCCCTAGTGTTGATATGCAGTTCATGGTAATGTTAAATTCTTAAAGTAAAAGTGATATTCTCCTTTATTTTTCATTTTCATCCTTTTACTTAAATTTTTAACATTA
The DNA here is from genome assembly GCA_031772625.1 of Pinus tabuliformis. NCBI lineage: Eukaryota > Viridiplantae > Streptophyta > Pinopsida > Pinales > Pinaceae > Pinus > Pinus tabuliformis. The sequence goes on from CM062818.1 coordinate 1,215,148,895, forward strand.
CCATGAAATGACTCAGGATGTTTGAGAGTGGTTTCGCCCTCATTGGATTTCATATGGAGAAAGTAGAATTTTAGATCTCACTCAAAATCCAGCAGACTTATTTATTTTTCAGGATTTGAGGATTGGGGGGATTGCAATGTTTCCATTGGATTTTATCATGTACTAGGGTATGGAACTTGTATTTAATCAAGAAAACCAAGCCCTCTATGCAGGGGAAACTCCCAATAATCAAGATCATGTAGGGTACTAGGGTATGAAACGTGTATTTAATCAAGAGCACTAAGGTCGTTCGACTATGTAGGAGGAGACTCCCAATACAACAGTGGTCCTTCTGAAGAATGGGATGTGGATGCAGAAAATCCTGATTGGGATCTCTCTCTTGCAGCCTTATAGTCTTTATTGTACTTGCATCCTCATATATTAATATAAATAAAGGCTGATTTTGAGATTTGGATATCTAATAAAGGTTGCTTTTGGATATTCCGATATTTTTATTTTCATTATGTGATCATTCATGAGTAAATGTGATGTAAATGAAATCTTAATGTTTAAGTGTAATAAATTATAATGTATCATTTATGCTTTATGATTGCGCGCGCACACACACACATATATACATATATATATATATTTAAATATTTTCTATATATATATATATATTCGCGTTTCCCCGTTTCCAAAATTTGGGGAGGTCGCGTTTCGTATCGCTTCCCGTTTCGGAAACTCGTACCCGTTTCCCCGTTTCGTGCAACTTAGATTATTTGGCATGGGGATGGTGGCATATGATAGGTCTCTCTGAAGGCTACCACCTAAATCTGATGCCCATTTTCTTAATAGGAGCATTCCCGTGAATCAAGAACATCTATCACAACAATATCCATAGTCATTATTCTTTCTGGGTATGCAGCTCAGAAAACCTTTAAATATTTAATTATCCCACACACTTCAATTCTTTTAGAATCCATTGAACATATGTTGTGATAGGGCCCAAATACCCTTAAATTCAGTTGCTCCATGACTTTCTTGGTCATGAAATTTGATGAAGCCCCTGAATTAAGCATGTAGTTGTGTAAAAGACATTCACTATCAAAGAAACATAAAATGGTTGATGATCTTCGTTCCCCACCTAACAGTTCATACTTTTCAACATAATTTCTTCGTCTTCTGGTTCATCACTAGGCTTTTCTTCCCTTTGAGTAACTTCAATGGCACTTAGTAACTTGGCCCTTTGAGATGGTATCTTCAAAAGCTTTGTCACTGGGATAGAAACGTTTGCATTATTCATCCAATTGCCCAAGTCAAAATTCAATTATAAAGTAGGAGGCTAAAAATTTATGTGATTATACTGGTTTTGAATATCCCTTCTCTGATAAGTCATCCCTTTGTGTTTTTCCATAGCAAGAATTTGTCCAAATGCAGGCTTTCCCCGAAAAATCTTAGTGACATTATCAAAATTTGCAATCATATTATCGACCCCAAGATTATTAGACCTATGGTTAATTTCTTGATTTCTTTCAATGGTGTTAACTTGATCCTCCATGGCAAACATATTGATTTGACCACTTGTTCCCACACGTTCACCTCCTAACATGCCACTTTCCATGATTCTCTTCACATATGGGCATGTGGCCTCCTCATGAAACTCATCATATGGCCTACAATAAGGGGGAGATCGATCTACTGTGTTGGTGGATTCTAATGGATTTGGAGGCCTATAATCTTGTGGAGGGCCCTTATTATTTTGCCATCTATCATTTGGTCTAGGTTGGAATCTTTGCATTTGTGATCTTTCCATGGCCACCAACCTATTTTGCATGGCTTGCATTTCTTTAGTGTGATTTGCTTCCATGCTCTTGATTAATTGGGTTAACTCCTTGATGGGATCCTTATCAACTTCCTTTGCTTCAACTTTCCCTTTATGTTCATGAGATTTTGATGGCCCTCTATTAAAACCAGGAATTTCAAACTTTCCTAATTCATGCCTAGCCTTTTCCATCTTCAAGGCTTCAGTTTGAGTTGCACCCAAATTTGCAGGCTCTTTTCTTCTTAACTCATAGGTAGTGTCAACACAAAAAACATCCAAATATGAGCACAAAAGAAACTCGTCATGATGCTTTTAGTAGCAGGCATGCTATTCACCAAATCATTAAATCTCTTACTAAATTCCTCCATGGTTTCATTCTCATTCTTCTTCATGTTGCTAATAGCATTGATCAAGTGCCTATTCTCTTTCATCTCTCCAAATTTTCCCATAAAAGCATTGATGAAAATTTGTAAGGAGTCATAAGCGTTAGCAAGTTTCTCAGTGAACCAATCAAGAGCATCCTCTTCTAAAGAGTGAACAAAAAGCATAATCTTTACATCCTCATGGTTAACAATGTTACACCACTTGAAAATGCAAACATTGAAATTCTTAACATGTGATGAAGAACTAATGACATTGTTACCTTGAAAGGAAGACAAATTTTCAATAGCCTTGTCAGGGATATTGTGAGGATTGCCATTTCTGTTAGTGAAATTATAAGGAGCAAAAGATTATTCATGATGCTTGGCTCTATTTGTTCTTAAAAAGGAAATTGGATGCTAGAAATAGCCTCTTGCCCAAGATTAGCAAGAGTTCTACTATGAGAGAGTCTATTTAACCTCTCTAAAAAGCCTTTTAGGCTCAAGAGTGGGTCTAACTAGACCACTTGGATGTGAAAATTCCTAATCCTGAAGGAACCCATACTGCAACAAATTTGAATCTACTTCACCTACTTGATTTTAATATACATTATCAAGTTATTCTCTGAATACTGAAGCAAATTACTTCTGCAACCTACAGTACTTAAAATTTGATTACATGAAACAGAAAATTGAGCAAAGAACAAGATACATAGGACATAGTTATTTTTGGACACAATAGTCCCCGGAAAAACCCAATACGGGAAAACCGGTGCAACAAATCTGAGGGTTTTATTATTATGCAGTAGCAAAATATGAATACATCACTGAATACCTCATAGGGTTATCCAGTTACAGAGAGAAATACTGGCAGAAGCTTTGTGAGTTACCTCACACAATCATTGAGAAAAAGTTTTGGTTGTTCCAGCTGCTGGATGAGATGCCCTTGGCAGGCACTGCGCTAGCTCTGCGGTGCCTCTACATTGCCCCATTGTCAACACTTGGAGGTACTGCGTCACCTAGCTGGGAATTCGATTAGAAGCCCAAAGTCACTGCTCTCAGCGTCCTAGTCTCACACCCTGACTTTCGACTGCTGAAACTGACCTTCTTCTCTGACTTTCGACTTTCTTTCTCGGCCTCTGCATCACTTCTGCGTGGCCCTTCTAGCCTTGCGTCAACCTCTGTGTCAAGGCCTTTGGATCACTTACTGCCTCTCTCGGCTGATGTCTCTCCGACTGAGAATCACTCTCTCCACAAGCTGCGATCCCTGCCCCTCAACTGCAAGTTCTCCCCAATCGATTTTCCTCTTGAAAACTTCTCACCTCAGAAAATCGATTTCCTCAATCTGTGTGTGTGTGTCTAACTGAACCCCAAGCCTCCTTCTTATACTTTTCTTGTTAAGACTTCAACGACTGAGATTAATTCTCTATTCAATGGCTAAGATTAAAACTGGACTTGATCTGCCTTCTAGATCATTCTCACTCATATTTTGATTAATACCCATTAATATTTTAATTTTCCTAACTTTAGACTTAGGAACCCCATTAAAAATATTAATTATTTTAATAAAATACAATCCAGGTGGAATTTCACCAAACGGTTTCTGAGTTCTTTAGAACTCATGTGCCTTAGCCTCTCCACCAATTTTCAAGGCTAGAGAACTTCCGATGCTAAAACTAATACTCCCTCTTAGCGAGGAAAGTGCTCTAGCAACAATGTCCAACTACATGTTGCTCTGTTTCTGAAGCACCTCCTTTCCGCACTGTTGCTGCCACTAACACTGTGTTGCTGCTGCTATTGTATTGCTGCCCATGACACTGCCACTGCCACTATTGCATCTGTACTACAACTCCCTCTCAAATGTTGCATCTGCTATGCTGCTAGCATTACATTCGTATTGCAACTTAGTTGCTGAGAGAAGCAACTGAAAAACATCCAAAATTAACTGAACTTAACTGTGTTCAACATAATACCGTGAATATTGGAATTTGACTGCTCTAGTCTCTAATCCTCTAAATCTTCTGCGCTGCTGCTGACTTCTGCACTGTACTATCTGCACTACTGCCAACCTTGATCTGTGCTGATGTAATGTTCCTAAGTACGAATACAAGTGATATACAAGCATACAAATAGTTCAGTAAACATAAAAACGAAATAGACACTAAGCATCGATGAAAACGCTGGAAATAAGGAACTGTTGAGCCATTTTATTACTTCTTCAAGAGTAAAATACAATAGTAAATAGAATGGTGCACTTGGGCTTATCTCAATGGACAAGCATGACCAAACCTAGGTGAGCAATGGCTGAACTGAAAGCTGCTACAACTGCTGCACCAAACTACATTGTGTTGCTCAGAAAACTGTTCTTTCTACTGACTTCGAAGGGCTGGAATCACTATTTCCTGTGCTCATAAAATTATGATATTCGAGCTTCTTACTCCTTGGCCTAAAGTTTAAACCCAGAAAAACCCACGTAGGAATTTGGCTGGTTCAGACTTCTAAAATTCGACCGCCAAGCAGTGTTTTTAAAACCGGAACCGGTGACCGGACCGGTCCACCTAATGAACCGGTTTACCGACCGGAACCGGTCTAACCGGGACTGGTTTGGTCTAAACGAACCGGTTTTTAAAAAATACATTAAATAATTAATTTTTAATGAAACAAAACTATTTTTAAGATGTAAAACCATGATTCCAAGCCAATAGAGACAAAATATGCAAAGTTTGCTCATTTATATACCATGCAAAGGTGAATATATCAAAATGGCACCGAGTGCAATACATATCATCGACAAAATAGCAAAATACATAAGAAATGAGGCTCATTTCTTATGTATTTTTAGCCTGATTATAAGTATAGGGGTCACCCTACTCTACCTTTTTAGTTTATATTTGCAAATACACATGCCTAACCAAATTCCATATTCTTTGAATCACAGATTATTTGGGAGTCCAAAAGGTGGTGTAAACTGATGAACTTCAGAATTGTAATGTTTTTTTTTTTTTTTTGAAATTGAGAGGTATGTTTTTGCATTTTTTGAGCTATTATACTATGCATTTTGGACTTGTATTGTGGCATAATTACATCTTTCAAGTTCTGCTTGTCATCAAAATTATTAATCTTGGACTCCCACCTTTCCGGTTTTTAGCTTTGGGGACAAAGCTTCCTGGGGAGTTGCATGTTGTGCACCTAAGCACAACATTTTTGTTCACACTAACAAATTCATGTATTTAAGGTATATTTAAGCTTCATAATGTTGTAATAATGTTTTTTCCGTGGGCCTTTATGGTATTATGTTTCAAAATTCAATAATGAATGTCATTTTCATGTAATTAGGGCCTAGGTACTTCTCAACAGTAACTTGGGCCTCAAATATGAGGTTTCTCTCTCTTTTGTGTACATAGGGGCCTTCCAGATGCTTTTTTGTAACCTTTTTTTTGCACTTCAACTATGTATTCAACAAAGTTTCAATGGAGATGTCTCCATACATTCATATTTACAGGTGCAGTCCACTTGAGTGTTCCGGTGCCTCTAACAGTCTTAAGTTTTTGGATCTTCTTATAATTTGAGCTCCGCAGATATCAAATTTTTCTTTATTGCAGTTCATATCTGTATTTGCAGTTTTATTGTTTTTTTTTTTGCATATAGGCCTGCTAGATTCTGACAACTAACTCTATTTCTTCATGGACTCTGATTTAAAATTAGTACCATCCTTTAAAATGGATATATGTGTGTTTGTGTAGAGGGATGGATAGATAGATAAATATGTTAATATATGTTGTATCAAGTGGTATTGTATCCAAAATGTTTTGAATAAACTTCAAGTATCTGTAGCTGTAGCCTTGTAACAAAGTTTAAATGTCGAGGTCAAAAGCATTCAATGGTGCTGGAAATTGCACCATGAATAACAAATCAAGGTAGTAATATCTATGTTCTAGAAAATGTTTTTGTTTCAGCTGGATTAATTGCACTCTTAAAGAAAGAAAGACACCCATGGATAACCGAAGGATGGAAATGGTAATGAAAATTCTATCATATTTGGCAAGTCAAGGTAGTAATGCACAACCCCAAAACCCCTAAACCACCCCTAAACCACAAAACCACTGTACCTTTTTCATTAATTGGCGGGCTGTCCATAAACCGACCGGTTTAGGATGGAACCGGCCGGTTTGCTACAAACCGGCCGGTTCCGCCCTAAACCGGCCGGTTTTGACCGGTTAGGGCCAGATTTTGGTCACAAGAGGTATTAAACCGGGTTTTTTAGGCCGGTTCGGACCGGCCAGGCCTCTAACCGGCCGGTTAGACCTTGCGAACCGGTCGAACCGGCTCTCGCAAGATCTCGCATGGCTCTCGCAAGGCTCTCCAAGATCTCGCATGCCCTCCTGTCCTTGGAGTACTTCACCAGTAGCTGGGCCTTCCAATCATGGCAGATGCTCATGAGTGATAGACCAGCGAGCCTTCGTAATAGAGTGCCGGCCACCACATTGTGCTTTCCCCGCACATACTCTATATCGAAGTCATAGGCTTGCACCTTGCTGACCCATCTCTGCTGCCTGTCATTGAGGCCCTGCTGCCCCATGAAGTGACGAAGACTGTTGTGATCAGTCTTCACCCGAAACCTGTTGCCTACCAAATACTGTCGAAATTTGGCCAATGCATGCATGATGGCCAACATCTCTTTGTCATATATGGAATATGACCGCTCATGTGGTAGGAGCTTTCGACTCTCGAAAGCAATGGGATGCCCATCTTGTGATAGAACTGCTCCAACTCCCTCCCTAGATGCATCACACTCCACAGTGAAGGGCTGGGAAAAATCCAGAAGTGCTAAGACCGGGCAATTGCTCATCACCTCCTTGAGGCGATCAAAGGCTGCCTATGCTCCATCAGTCCATGCGAAAGCCCCTCTCTTGGTCAAATCTGTCAAGGGTGTTGCCAGCTGTGAAAACCCCTTGACAAACTTCCTGTAGTAGGTGCAGATACCCAAGAAACCCCTCAGCGCTGTCACATCTCGGGGCACTGGCCAGTCATGGATAGCCCGTATCTTCTCCTCATGGACCTTCACCCCATCAGCACCGATGATATGCCCTAAGTAGAGCATCTCTGTCAAGCCAAACTCGCACTTGGACAGTTTGGCATAAAACTGCTGCTCCTCCAGAATACGTAGCACCTCCTCCAAGTGCTGGAGATGCTCCTCCCACGTCCTGTTGTAAATCAAGATATCATCGAAGAAAACCAGCACAAACCTCCTCAACTGCCTCCGGAAGACATGGTTCATGCATGACTGGAAGGTAGCCGGAGCGTTGGTAAGCCCAAATGGCATGACTAGGAACTCAAAGTGCCCATAATGGCACCAGAAAGTTGTCTTGGGGATATCCTGATCCCTCACCCTGATTTGGTGGTACCCCAAACGCAAATCGATCTTAGAGAAGTACTTGGATCCTCTAAGCTCATCTATGTGGGGGATGGGGTACCTATTCTTCAATGTCTTCCGGTTGAGGGCCTGGTAGCCAATGCACATGCGTAAGGTCCCATCCTTCTTCTTCACCAGTACTACTGAAGAAGCAAAGGGACTGGAACTTGGCCTGATATGGACTAATTCCAACAGCTCTTGAATGGCCCTCTCAATCTCATCCTTATCGGCCTTAGGATGCCTATAAGGTGTAGTGATCGCTACCTGCACACCCGAATCCAACTCAATAGTGTGCTCGAATCCCCTATTTGGCGGCTGCCTTGGTGGAATATCCCCAAACACCACTACATATCTGTCCAACAAGGCCTATATGTTTGGTGGTGGTGGCTGGGCCTGTCCCCCAACCTCTGAAATCCTCAGCTCCACTGCCCATGTGATGTCCCCATGTCGCAGATCTGCCTCCATCCTGTGGGCTGAGACTGTCTGGGGTGGATAGGAATGCATGCCTCTGAGAACTACTGATTTGCCATCCAGCCCAGTGAACTCCATCTCCAGTTTCTTCCAATTAGTAGTGACTCGCCTAAGGGAGTATAGCCATTGAACACCCATCACCACGTTGGTTTCTGGCACATCGATCACAAAGAAGTGGTCCGTCATCAAGTAGTTCCCCATAACTATTGTCAAAGAAGGCACATACCGAGTGCACTGCATGGTACAATCACCTGGTACTAGGACTGAAAAGCCCTCAAACTCAGTCGTTCTGAGGCCCCTCCTTTGAACCAACTAGGCATCTATGAAGTTGTGGGTAGCCCCATTGGCAACTAGGACTGACACTTGCTGTCCTTGTATGGTGCTTCTAATCCTCAATGCTAAGAATTTGGGGACCCCACATAAAGAAGCAAGAACTCCCCTGGATGGGGCAAAGGATGCCCTTCCTTGTGGAGGTGGTGGTGGTGGTCCCCTATCTGTCAGACTCTCACCATCTCCCACACCATACTCTCGCTCCAACTCGTCCTCCTGGTCACTGTCTAAAAAGACCTCATAATGTGCTTTGCTAGCAGTGCACCGATGTCCTAGTGCCCAGGGCTCCCTGCAAGTGAAGCACAAGTTCCTCCTCCTAAGGTGCTTCCATGTCTCATCATCCAGCTGCCCCCACCCTTGGGTGGTTCTCTGAGGTGGAGGTCTAGTGTAATGCCCCTTCTATGGAAAAGGGGTCCATGTAGGGAAAGGTGCTCTAGTCTTGTGGATGCCCCCCTGTAAATCTCTAGTGCACACAACTGCCTCCTACAGCGTGGAGGGTCTGTGTGACGTCACCAGTCCACGCGGGGGCTCAAGTAAGCCCTCATGAAGGTATATACCCTTTGAGCCTGTGATAGATCCGAAACCATCGTTGGCACTCGTAGAGACTCTGAAATATACTGCTTTGGGTTGTCTGTCTGGCGTTGTTCATTCAACTCCCTGAAATGGGCCTCCAAGATCCCTCTCGTCAAAACGCTCCACCACCCTCTTGGTGAAATCCTCATAAGAATCTACATTGGCATGCCCCAGGGTGGCTAGGCCATGAAGCCACCAGTCATGGGCTTCCCCATCCTTGTGCGGCGTGGCCATTTTGATGGCTTCCTGTTTTGTCATCTGGTTGAGATGGAAGTAGGTGTCCATCTTCTCAACCCAAGCCCTAGCAGTGCACTTGGCAGTGTCATCGAATGTAGGGAAGTACATCCTCCCTATGGTCCTCTGCAGCTCATAGCTCTGTGTACCCTGTCCTCCATAGCCCTTGCTCTTCTCATTCTGCTTGAGCTTGCAAAAATCTCTGAAAGAGAGTGCTTCCCTGAAGTCTGCACCCATAGATTGCCACTCTTTGAAATGTTCTCCCATCTGTGTGGGGTCTTCATCCCCTGCTGGTTCGATATGTGCCACAGGTATGAAAGAGGGAAGTGTGGCTTGAGTTGGCCTACTAGATGATTTGTGTTGTGCTACTGGTGAGGGGTGATCGAGTGGCTGGGAGGCTCTAGAAGTTTCCCCAAATAGAAATCCTCTAGGAGTGGTTCTCTCTCTGTTCTGCATCTTTATCTCCTCTAGCATCTCTTTTTGGCCCTTTGCTAAGTCATTCAAAGCCTTCAGGAGGCTGTTGAAAGCCATCTCTTCCCTGCTCTTGGGTTCCACCATGTCCTCCTCTTCTACCACTGCTTTCCCCTTGTCCTCCATGTCTGGAGTAATCTCCAACTCTCTTTCTCTGCTCTGGTACCTCTGCCTTCTGTATGTGATGTTCTGTTGGTCCCCTTCTCTCATAGGAGAAAATCCCCACAACTGAGCCAAGACCTAGGCTCTGATACCACTGTAATGTTCCTAAGTAGGAATACAAGTGATATACAAGCATACAATCAGTTCAACAAACAGAAAAACGAAATAGACACTAAGCACCCATGGAAATGCTGGAAATAAGGAATTGCTGAGCCATTTTATTACTTCTTCAAGAGTTAAATACAATAGTAAATAGAATGGTGCGCCTGGGCTTGTCTCAATGGATAAGCATGACCAAACTTAGGTGAGCAATGACTGAATTGAAGGCTACTACAACTGCTGCACTAAACTGCACTGTGCTGCCCAGAAAACTGCTCTTTCTGCTGACTTCGAAGGGCTGGAATCACTACTTCTCGTGCTCAGAAAATTATGCTATTCGAGCTCCTTACTCCTTGGCCTAAACCCAACAAAACCCATGAAGGAATTTCGCTGGTTTAGAGTTATGAAATTCAACCCCCAAGGAGCCCAGCCTTAGCTACAACTGCAAAATGCGGCCTACTGGATTCAGAGTGTAAAACCTCTTGGGAAGTGTCCAAAGATGCTGAGATGATCCCTCCTACAGATCTCCTGACTTCCCGGATGAGTTTTCGGGCTGTAGCTCTTGCCCTCAAGACCCACGAAATTGTTGAACTAGCCCTCTGTGTTGTCTCCCAGGCCTGGAATTCGAACTGCTGGGTTGCTGACTTCTTTGGCTCCAAAACTCTCACTGAATGTTGGCCCAATGTTGTCCTTCAGATTCCTTGGCTCCTCTGACAATTGGCTGATCCAAGGTGGCTCAATCTCCCTCTGGGTGTTCTCACTGTGGCCCAGAAATACGCATTTCCCGTGTAGTTGAGCGATGGTGCTGTGGAAAGTCCTCGGAACTCCTGAAAATGCTTGTGGAATTGCCTTCCTAGGGTGGGCACTCGAAGTCCCTTGAAGGTAAGGTTGAATCTCCCGCTTGAGAGATTCGTGGCTGAACAACCAGTTGACTCGACTAAGTAGCTGAGTAAACAGTCAAGTAAATTCGATATGCAAGGTGAATGAATGATATAAATGAGGGCCTCCTCCTTTTGTCTTCGTTGGCCTTCCTTGCCTCATGTGGGCCCCTCCAATCAACATTTCGAATTCTCTCCAAGCCACTCGAATGGCCTAGTTCGAATTCCCACCTGGGTGGTCCCTGTTAGTGTCAGTCTTGTTAGCCTATCACCTGGATCAAATGTGCTTTTATAATTGCTTGTCAGGACTATCAAAATCAAATTTTTCATGTCACTAGGTTTACACAGTAAAATTTGGTCACTATTTGGTCAGTCTAGAAATGAGGTCAGTCTTTTGAAAATTCACTCATGCTGGTCACCTATCACATTTTCTATGAAGGTGTCATAATAAAAACAAGTCAGTCATCATCATCATTCCATTTAGTTTCAGGTCATCCATTAGGTCGCTAGGGTTTCCAAGGTCCATCATTTTCATGAATAAATCCAGCAGTGAAAAGACCATGACAAGTAGCTCTTTGGTATTGATTTGTGAGTTATCACACATTCATCATGTTTTCATGTTTGAAAAGTTCCAATACTCAGGAAAGTGAAAAGATAGCTTAGGTTTCAGCATTAAAGGTGACTCTGTTTTCAAAAGTGAAAAAATAAGTTTTTCAAAGGTTTGTGGGTCCCATTTCTTTTTAAAAAGAGAAATAATTTTGCCTATATAAACTCAAAAGCCCCAAACTTGTTTCATTTACCTCTTATTCACTCTTGAGTATCGAGATCTCCACTCCAAAAGAGAGAAAAAGTCGATTTTTTAGGCAAAATTGGAAAAAATCTCAAGGCGTTGCGCATAGAGACAAGGCGCTGCGCTTTGAGGCTTGGCGCTGTGCATAGATACACTGTGTTGTGCATGGGCTAGAGTATCCAGAAAACGCCCAAATCTCTCCCAAATTCAAATTTTTGGCTTGTTAACCTGATTTCATTGTTTCCTAAGCCAAGCAACAAGTAAGTACACCATTATTCTTCCTTCTTTGCTTTTCAAAATCATCTCATGCCAACAATTTTTACAATTAGGGTTTTGTAGTGAAATTTCTCATGGAGAATGATAGGTTGATGATGACCATTTTTATTTCTTGGTTTCTAAACATGTAAACTGTTGCGTTACACCTATATACATGTTTGATAAACTATTTTAACCACTCAATCAACCTCAAAACAGAATTTTACCTCCAAAAGTGAAATCCTAGTTCATTCCTAAGGGTTTTTGGGCACTTTCACTACAAACTCTGTTTTTCTTCCTCACAAGCAAATCACTCCTCCATTGCTTTTCCACTCATTTTCATTGGCTCTCCAAAGTTCATTTCCACCTCTTTCAAACCTCCTTTACCATTTTGTCAAACTCCACCTTCACATCACTTCATTTTCCACTTAGTTTTTCTCATTTTCCTGTTGCTAGGGTTTTTTGTCATCATGGAGGCAGAATCTTCACCAGAGAGCAAGAGACAACACAAGGGAAGAGTAAGAGGGAAAGGCCAAGAACAAAGGGGCTAAAGAAGGCATTGCAAGAAGAAGAGAAGCGCATTTTGCTGAATGAAGAGCTAGATCTAGAGGACAAAATTTCTCTTGAGGTCAATCAAGACAATGAGTACTGGCTCAACAGGGTGAATGATCACTTGGAGAAGCTTCTAGAGAAGGCAAATAGAGACAATCATATGCTAAGGCACATGGCGCATCATTACTAGGCCCGGAACATGATTGCCAATGTCAAGGTCAAGTAGCTTGAAAACAAGCTCAAAGAAGCCAAAAAGGACCAAAAGGATGAGGGAAACTTGGAGATGCTTGTTGAAGCATCTATGAAGGTTTAACATACATAATTTTACAACTCCTAGCCAATTTTGAGCACTTTTGGTTTTTTGTGAATTTTGGAGCTAAATTTAGAAAATTAGCAGCTCCAGAGGCGCTGCGATTTTTCCTCAGGCATCTATTTCAGGAAAAGTCTACATTTTTGGAAAGCTATTGCCATCCTCTAAAAACCCATTTGCTCAGATTTTATAGAGGTGGCTCAGTTTTGGAGAAAAGTGCAAAAAAGTGGCAAAAAACTAGCATTCTAGACCCTTTTTTGACAGGCGCTGTGCACCTAGAGTGACCTTGGGAGAATGGATTTTTGAAGGCCTTCCCATGGTCCAAATTCAAAAATTCAAACTGCTCTAGAAACTAGAAGGTCTAGTTTACCGTTTTCTCAGATTTGAATTTTGACCTCTAGAAGGCACCTGAAAATCAGCTCAAAGTCGGCATTGCATTTTTGCACTTTCTATGTTTTAAATTGTAAATTTCACTGTGTAAAATTTCTAGTTTCTAGTTTGACGTAGTCAAAGTCAAACCTCTTTATGTAATGGCACTAGTTTCAAGGCTAGGTGATGTAGGCATGAATAAATGTACATCATAGGTTGTTTTTGATGTTTATTAGGCCTCATAAAGGAAGCAAATCCTTAAACAAACTCTCCAAGAAGTGTTTGAGTTTCACCTTCTCACTCTCATGTGTTGGTTGAGAGAATCTTGTAGTCAGTTCCTCCACCAAGGAATTCAACTCCTGAAGATGGGCAAGTAGTCTAGGAGAGTCTATGTGTATAATTTGTCTTCAGGAGAAGAGGGTTGAACTTTTTGTGGAGGAGGCTTGCATGTAATCATCTTTTCAGCGAATACAGAGACAGTTGCAGCTATTTTTAAGGAACTCTAGCCCAATGAGTTCATGGTGTTTGTTATTCATTTTATTTGTTTTCTAATGGTTAAAACATCTTTATCTACATGATATCTCTTCTTTATATGGATTCCTTGCAGTGAAATACACAGAATTCTTGTTCACAAGCTCTGTTTATCTGGTTTTCATAATTATGTTTATGTCTTCCTAAGCTAATGAAATCATGTTTACTTATGCTCATTAGTTTCTCTACACTCTCTCTTCTATACTACATTGACAATAGTCTAAATACACTATGGTCTTCTGACATCTAGCTCCTTTCCATATTTGCTTATGCTCTCCTACAACCTAGACCTATTTGTGGCTCCAAACCCTAGTCCAGCAAACCCTAAAATCCAAATTTTCATAAACACACAAACAATCATATATATCTAGCCTAAAACTCATTTTCTTTAAAGTCATATCATTAATAAAAGACTTTGAGAGATCCCTCTCATGCTTAGTAGGGCTAGCTACTGAGCTGAAGTGGTTTTAGGTTACCCTTCTCGATTTCCTTTTAAGCCTAGGAAATTGTAAGGACTAATAGTCCCCACCTTCCACTAGCAATCTAATTAAGCTGAAATTTCTCCTAAGTCCCTAAGTCAAAATTGTTGGGTCCTTTTCCTTAGCCAAAAATGTGCAAAAATGTGTAGAGATAACCTGTTACAAATGTGTTTGAGAAGGGACATGACAACTGATCAGCTCCTGGTCTTCGGCTACTGCATCTATCGCTCCAAATAATCCACTGCATCATCTGACATTAAGTCCATCTCGCTACTATTGAATCTGGGGCTTCCGTAGTAAGGAATTGATCCAAGAGGTGGACTCCTCAAGGATCCTGCCCACATGTAGTCCTCCTGACTACAGCTCAATATCGCCCCATTTCCCTCCTGGAGATGCGTGGGCACTCATGGCAAACTCATCTTCGTCAATCTTTGCTGGAGCAGCGTTAGGATCATGTTTCTCATCCTTATCCTTTTGCTTCAAAGGACACTGGGATGCAAAGTGGCCCATCTCGCCACATATGAAACATTTCACCTTCGAAATGTCCTCCTTCCGGTTTAGCTTCTGCGGTCTTCTCGAAGCTAGAGTTGCGTTCTCATTCTCCTCCTTGGTCTTCGTGCCACTCCCACTGCTGCCATTGAGGTTGACCTTTACTAGGTCCCTCCTTAATTCCTCCTATTGAAGAGCTGCCCACATCTCCTCCCATGAAGGTAGTCTTTCCCTGCCCAATATACTTTGGACGAAGACTTTCCATTCATCCAAGACTCCATTCAGGGCTATCCTTACCATCGCAGTAGACTGAGGAGTAGACCCCACTGCAGTAAGCTGGTCTCTGGTGTCCTGAAGACGTTGATGATAGGAGTTAACTCCTTCTCCCTTTTGCATCAATGTCCGTTGTAACTTCTATTCTAGGTACATCTTCCGATGTTCGGAACAACCTTCATACGATGAAGACAAAACTTCCCACATCTCTCGGCCTGTATCTTTGCCTTGAAAGTGCGAGACCACATGATCTCAAACTCCATCGAGTATGAACCTCTTCGCCTTCCCTTGCTCGGCCTTGTACTTTTTCCTTTGATCATTTTCAACGGGAACAATCACAACACTCTTGACATAGGCTTTGAGATCGTACTCCTCCATAACAGCTAAGATTCTGGTCTTCCATATGACATAGTTGGAAGCTCCTTCCAACCTGGCCTGATCTTTGAGCCCATGCGATGCCATCGCACCCAACTGTCGAACTTACTCCTTTAGTCATTGCTCAACATTGCTGCCCGGCAAGTGAGAAATTCAAACTTTTTGGAAAAAAGTTCTCTTAGGAGAAAATTCCCCTTCTATGTGTTTGCCCCATTTCCCTCCTGGAGATGCGTGGGAACTCATGGCAAACCATCTTCATCAATCTTTGTTGAAGCAGCCTTAGGATCATGTTTCTCATCCTTATCCTTTTGCTTCAAAGGACACTGGAATGCAAAGTGGCCCATCTCGCCACATCTGAAACATTTCACCTTTGAAATGTCCTTCTCGCGCTTCGGCTTATGCTATCCCTTTGATGCTAGAGCTGCGTTCTCCTCCTCCTCCTTGGTCTTTGTGCTACTCCCACTGTTGCCATTGAGGTTCACCTTTACTAGTTCCCTCCTTAATTCCTCATGTTGAAGCGTTGCCCACATCTCCTCCCATGAAGGTAGTATTTCCCTACTCAATATACTTTGGACGAAGACTTGCCATTCATTCGAGACTCCATTCAGGGCTATCCTTACCATTGCGGTAGACTAAGGATTAGACCACACTACAACAAATCTGAATCTACTTCACCTACTCGATTTTAATATACATTATCAAGTTATTCTCTAAATACTAAAGCAAATTACTTCTGTAGCCTGCACTACTTAAAATTTGATTACATGAAACAGAAAATTGAGCAAAGAACAAGATACATAGGACACAATAGTCCCCGGAAAAACCCAATACGGGAAAACTGGTGCAGCAACTCTGAGGGTTTTATTATTATGCAGTAGCAAAATTTGAATACATAATTGAATACCTCACAGGGTTATTCAGTTACAGAGAGAAATAACGACAAAAGCTTTTTGAGTTACCTCACACAATCATTGAGAAAAAGTTATGGCTGTTCCGGCTACTAGATGAGATGCCCCTGGCAGGCATTGCGCTAGCTTCGCGTTGCCTCTATGCTGTCCCAATGTCAACCCTTGCAGACACTGTGTCACCCAGTTGGCAATTCGATCAGAAGCCCAGAGTCACTACTCTCAGCGTCCCAGTCTCACACTCCAGATTCCGGCTGCTGAAATTGACCCTCTTCTTTGACTTTCGACTTTCTCTCTCTGCCTCTGCGTCACTTCTATGTGTCCCTTCTGGCCCTGCATCAAGGCCTTTGGATCACTTACTGCCTCTCTCTGTTGATGTATCTCCGACTGAGAATCACTCTCTCCGGAAGCTGCTATCCCTGCCCCTCAACTGCAAGATCTCCCCAATCGATTTTTCTCCTGAGAAAATCGATTTCCTCAATCTCTGTGTGTGTGTCTAACTGAACCCCAAGCCTCCCTATACTTTTCTCATTGAGACTTCAACGACCGAGATTAAGTCTCTAATCAACGGCTAAGATTAAAACTTGACTTGATCCGCCTTCTAGATCATTCTCACCCATATTTTGATTAATACCCATTAATATTTTAATTTTCCTAAGTTTAGACTTAGGAACCCCATTAAAAATATTAATTATTTTAATAAAATACAATCTGGGTGGAATTTCACCAAACGGTTTTTGGGTTCTTTAGAACTCATGTGCCTTAGTCTCTCCACCAATTTTCAAGGCTAGAGAATTTCCGATGCTACCAAAAACTAACATTAGATGCCTCCTAGTAGAAACTCTTGCAGAATTTGAATTATGTGGAGTCGCCACTTGAGCAAGAATCTAATCCTAAAGTCTAATATGCAAAATGTGAAGATTCCACAACCGGAATCCTAATGTAGCAACTAGAAATAATTCTCCTAATTGTTAAATTAATTTAAACAATTTAGTTATTGTGTGTTATAGCAAATACTGAATCAATCACACTGTAACCTACACAAATAAACTGCGGAAGAGGTAAACATTGGAAGAAATATTAATGCACACACACATAAAATGACAGTTATTTTTGGACCAATGTCCCCAAAAAAACCCAACTCGGAAAAATCGGTGCAACAGCTGATGGTATTATTATTATGTTGCAGTGAAATAAACTGAGTACAAGTGGATGCCGAAACTGGCAATTTCTACAGAGAAATACTGGCAAGAAAATCTAGTGAGGATAAATTCCTCACCCCACAAGCAAATCCCTGGTACAGCTTGCCTTCAGAATTTCGGCCTTCCTAGGCACTGCGTCAGCCTCTGCGTTGCTCTAGGTAGCTGGCTGGACGACTTGCCTTCTGTTGAATTCTGATGAAGTCGTTCTGCCTTCTGCTAGCGAGAAAGATGATTCTCTAGCACTCTGAGACTTTTCCCGGCCTCTAGAACTGAAAACGTCAGTCTCTCCCAACAAATCGACTTTGCCTCTAGAGGCTACTGCACAGCTCTGCATCAGCTTCTCTGTGGCTCCTCCGCCTCTTTGCAAATGCACTCATCAGATCTGGAATCTTTCCTCCAGCTTCACTGTCCCTGCCCCTCTCACTACTTCGATCTCAAGCTCTCTCTCCGGCAACTGGCTGCTGCTACTTTGGAAATCGATCTGCGGAGAAATGAAACCTCTCAAGTGATTTGTCCAAGCCGCATCGACTTCTTCTTATAATCCTTTGTTGAGACTTTAACGACCAAGATTAGACCTTAATCGATGGCTAGGATTAACTTGAAGTCTATCCGTGTGAGTTTCTAGAACATTCATACCATAACTTAATTAATTATGATTAATTAGTCATATTCCCTAAGTTTAGACTTAGGAAATATTTAAAAACTGACTAATAATCTAATTAAATTATTTCTAGGAGGAATTTTCAGAAACGATTTCTAGGTTTCAGAAATCTCATGTATTCTAGCCTATCCACAAAATTTTGTGGCCAGAACGTATTCGATGCTACAAAAACGAACACTCCCTCTTAG
Source organism: Pinus tabuliformis (assembly GCA_031772625.1). Lineage (NCBI taxonomy): Eukaryota > Viridiplantae > Streptophyta > Pinopsida > Pinales > Pinaceae > Pinus > Pinus tabuliformis. The sequence goes on from CM062818.1 coordinate 1,215,167,068, forward strand.
CGAGGAATGTGTCCTAGTACTACTGCCCCCTATAGCAACACCCTGTCTCTGCATCATCTCCTGTCACGCTGTTGATGTCTGGCTATTGCTATCCACCAACCACTGCTCAACTCTGATATGGGCTGCATCTGTGCTGCTACTGACCCTGCAAAATTGTTGCCAACACTGCATCTGCACTACAACTCCCTTTCCATCTGCTGTTGTTGCAATTGAAAAGCCTCCTAAATACTGAATCAACTGTGATCAATATGATACATTTGTCACCTGAGTCTCTGGCTGCTGCTAGTATCTACACTGTCACTGAGGCATCTGCGCTGCTGCTGACTCTACACTGTTGCTAACTCTGCACTGTGTTGTCCAGTATCTGACTGCAACTAGACTATGCATCTGTCACTCTGGCATCTGATTGCATCTATTGCCACTGATCCATCTTGCTACTGCATACTGTGGGTTCCCGTAGAAAGGTACTGATCCAAGAGGTGGACTCCTCAAGGATCCTGCCCATCTGGCACAATGGAGTCTCATACTCCTCCTGGATCTGGTGCCCCATTATCTCCTTTTGAGCCTTGTCCCTTACTGGGACCTTTCTTCGCTTTGCAACCCGCACTAGACAACTCGCACTTCCTCTGGTACCTGTCTCTGGCAACTGGAAGTCAATCTACTGCCCAAATCTACATTCTAGCTAACTCACACGATCACCTTCAGCAATCTCGTACGACCATCTCCGCAAAGCTGCAAAATCTGCTAATCTCAAAACTGGAGAAAATAAACTCGAAAATCTCCCACTTTTCCGTTGCTCGGTTGCTGGATTTGCTACTCGCACTCGCTTCCGGAGTGAGAAGATTTGCTTACAACTACTTCCAATTTGCTACTGGAAAAATTAGATATCTAAAACTCGAGATCCCCTGAGAGAAATTTTCCCTCAGTATGTGTTCTTCTTCCTCCCGATGCTAGCTTTGCACTAACAACCTGCTACAAAACTGCTTCGTCCAGCTAAAGATCTACTCTACGAAAAATATTGGCTACTCCCTCTGCCTTTGCAAACCCTTGATCTAGAGAGATCGAATTTTGTTGTCCCTCTCGCAGAAAAAATCAGTTTCTCCTCAAGAATTCGACCTATTGGCCAGGGTGACTACACTGCCTTTGGGGTTTCTAACTACTGCTCCTCAATGAACAATGAAACTCCCTCTTCCTTCACTACTGAGCTCTCTAGTTGATCATCTGTGCTCCGATACCATGTGAAGATTCCACAACCGAATCCTAATGCAGCAACTAGAAATAATTCTCCTAATTGTTAAATTAATTTTAACAATTTATTTACTGTTTGCTACAGCAAATACCAAATCAAGCACACTGCAACCTACACAAATAAATTGCAGAAGAAGTAAACACTGGAAGAAATACTAGCACATACACATAAAATGGCAGTTATTTTTGGACCAATGTCCCCGGAAAAACCCAACTCGTGAAGACCGGTGTAACAGCTGAGGGTTTTATTATTATGCAGCGGTGAAATAAACTGAGTACAACTGGTTGCCGAAATTGGCAATCCTACAGAGAAATACTGGAAAGAAAATCTAGTGAGGATAAGTTCCTCACTCCACAGGCAAATCCCCGACACAACTTGCCTTCAGAATTTCGGCCTTCTAAGGCACTGCGTTAGCCTCTGCATTGCTCTGCGTAGCTGGATGGATGGATTTCCTTCTGCTAAATTCTGATGAAGTCGTTCTGCCTTCTGCTGACCAGAAAGACACTTCTCCAGCACTCTGAGACTCCTTCCTGACCTTTGGAACTGAAAATGTCACTCTCCCAACAAATCGACTTTGCCTCTAAAAGCTACCGCGCAGCTTTGCGTCAACCTCTATGTGGCTCCTCTGCCTCTTTGCAAATGCACTCACTGGATATGGAATCCTTCCTCCGGCTTCACTGTCCGTGCCACTCTCTCACTGCTTCGATCTTTAGCTCTCTCTCTGGAAACTTACTACTGCTTCTCTGGAAATAGACCTGCTGAGAAATCGAACCTCTCAAGTGATTTCTCCAAGCCCCATCGACTTATTCTTATAATTCTCTGTTGAGACTTCAACTGCCAAGATTAGATCTTAATCGATGGCTAGGATTAACTTGAAGTCAATCCATGTGAGTTTCTAGAACATTCACACCATAAATTAATTAATTCTGATTAATTAGTCATATTCCCTAAGTTTAGACTTAGGAAATATTTAAAAATTGACTAATAATCTAATTAAGTTATTTCTAGGAGGAATATCCAGAAAAGATTTATGGGTTTTGGAGATATCATGTATTCTAGCCTCTCCACAAATTTTTGTGGCTAGAACACATCCGATGCTACTAAAACTAACACAAAAACAAAAAATTAGTCGATTTTGTAGGCACAAGAAGACTTGTCCCCGACAACTGTGCCAAAGAATGTTGTTGCCGCTTGTCACACACACCTAAGTTAGTGAGAAAATTTCTTAACCCCACAAGGTGTGGTTGGTAGCAAAACTAAGAGATGGGGTTGTCACCTATTCCCAACCCTCTTCGTTTAAGCTCTCTCCTAGGCAAGCTAAGGGGGGTGGTCCCTAAATAAAAAACTAAGTTAAAAAGGTGAAGTGAGTTTTCTAGGAGATGTCAAGGTTAATTTGGATTACTTGAGATTATGAGAAAATATAATGAGCAATATGAAATAAAATATAGTTCAATAACCATCAACACACAAATCAAAGATGGGCATATAAGACCAGTGCCTTCAATATTATTTTAAAATAAATAACACTTGCTCTAAAATGAAATGTTTCAAAGTGAAACATAAGTAACCCTGTCAATCAAGAAGATGTTAGCAAGATTTAAAATTGCTTCCAAAGAAATGCTTTCAAAATATAATCATTCACAATGTTAAAGCATGTAAGGAGGAAAATAAAATAACTTGCAACATGAAACAAGCTAAAATTTCACTTTGCAAAATGAACATTATGGTACTTTCCAAGTGAGATAATCAATTCAAAACATTTTCATCATGACAAGTATATAAATAATTTGCAAGTAAAATAGCTTGAAAAGTAAAGTGTGTTAATATGAAATGCACTTAACTAAGGTTAGATGCAATTATCTTGGTAAATTTTAAGCTAGATGCCTAATCTAAGTGAGAGATCTTCCTTTTGAACTCTTGCTAAAGGGTAAAAATTGGGGTGACTGTAAGAAAGAGGGGTTGATGACACAACAATGTCATTAACGATACCCTTCCTCTCAGTCTTATGAGCCAACATGTGCCTTCGTTCCTACAAGGGGACAAACCACCTCCATAACTGCAGGGTCACACACTCTTTACCTTACTTTGTACCAGTTGGAATAATTTTCCAAGAAAGTCTTTTCCTTATAATGTCTATCAACCAAGCTTATGCTTGGAGGTAAATTAGAAATGCAAGCTAATCTAAAATGCTTAAATGAAATGTAAGTAAGTTCTCCCAAAGAAATATTAAATTTGCAATGCTTCAAAGTAAGGAAATGGTGCTCAACAATATATTGCAAATGTAACTTTCAAATTGGAGATTAGCTTGTCAGTAAATTAGAATGATGTAATCAATTTGCTTGAGAAACAAAGTTGTTTCAAGTAGACAACAAAATACTCCAATACTCAAGATAACAATGTAGTATTTAGAAATGAAGCTTGGACTCAAGTATACATGAAACAATTTGTTACACTAAATGGAAATGAATTAGTAAACAAAATTAAAGTTTTCTAGAAATAAAAATGCTTGCATGTGAAGGATAGATTGCTCAAAGTAAAGTGCTTGTAACTCAAAGCAATAAATAAAATAAAGAATGCAAATTGTTAAGTTGAATTGTAGCAAACTTATTTAAATAAAATAAAAATGTGATGAGTGAGGTTGTGTAAATTTTAAGCATGCAATTAAAACAGAAACCAAGAGAATGCAAAAGTTAATCCACCCACATATTTCTCTCCCTAGATGGAGAGAAGGAATGCTATGGGTAAAACCCAAGTTCCCACAAGAAAAATAGATCCTTTATTAGCTTTTCTACAATGAGTAGAAGGCCCCTTAATGGGCTGCCCCAAAGCAGAAGGAGAAATTTACAAGATAGAGATCTTTAGGAACTAGTGTCTCCTTCCAAGAAGTGGCAACCACAATGGCCAATGGACAATACTTGAAATCCGAAAACTACAAGGACCAAAAGGGCCATTGACAAGCTAATTTACTGCTGTCCCAAAATGTCCATGGCCTCCTTGAAGTCAATGCTCAAATGCTCTTGAGATCCTTCAACAAATGGTTAGAGTTTCAAACTTTAGCTTCCTCAATCCTTTCAACACAAAAGGTGAGCATAGTCCGTAAATAAATCTGAATTTTATGCAAAACTCACACTCAAACTTAGTGTCAAGTAAAAAGGAATGTTAGCAGCTAATCTACAAATATTCTATAAAATTTAGACTAGGGGATTGGAGCAAAACTCCTTTCCTTGCCTAATTTCCAACATGCTCTTCACTAGCAAAATAAAATCATTATTAGCACAAGAAATTGAGACAAATCATTTTAAATGAAAATGGATTTTGAAACACAAGCTAAAAGTAAAGGATCCCTGCAATACAAAATCGTAAGATGAGGCCTTGGGAGATGACAAATGTGGGTTCTTCAATGAACTTGCTCAAGAGTGAGATGATTCGTCCAAGAATTTCCCCTCACGTTTGAGGCTTGATCCAAGATATGTTTTTACACAACCTCAAATACACATTGGATCCACATGGGTTAAAAAATATACAATGATAAAGAGATCTTAGAGATTTATTGGAAAATCTACTAAAACTTTCCCTATCTAGAGCAAACTCTCAAAACCGAATGCCACTGTGAGATAACTACGCATTATCAAATCTCTAAAAGCATAATGGAAACTAATGAATACAGTAACATAAGTAGAAAATGAAACACAATGATCAAGGTATTACCATGCTCAGATGACTTAAGTGGTGACTATCTTTTTGATAGGTGAACTTCTCTTTCTATTCTTCTACTATTTTGTATTGCTTTTGGTTGTTGGATTTCTGTTAAATAACACAATAATGTGAGAAATAGAATGGGTTCAGAAGTTTAACCATGCCAAAACATTGAATCTTTTTTGTATTTTTTCCTGTTGTTCAGACAGAGCCTCAAACAGTAAAATCAGCTGCATTTTTGGCAGATTTGACTTCCATTGGTGATTGGCTAGGCAACGTTTTGTACACATCTGGCCAGCAGGCAAATGAAGCTGTTCAAATAGAGTTATCTTCTCTCAGTCCAACCAGGTCTGCAGTTTGTGTGTTTTGTTCCAATCTTTTTCTCCCCACATTACTAAGTTGCCATTCAGTTTCTAAGATGTTCCTATCCCTTTGGTTATTCTCAATATTTAATTTTGCTTCTTTTGGTTTGCAGTGTGGTAGTTATCTTTGGTGCAGGCCTCGTGACAAGTCTATCTCCATGCACACTTAGTGTATTACCACTGACGCTTGGTTACATTGGTATGTAATGGTTATAAAAACACTAGTGTATTGCAGAAGTTTGTGAACTTGTTTTCATGACCAATTTCACAGTATTTATTTGTATGCACTGTCTTCTTGTTTGTTTTGACAATCTTCCTTATATGAAGCAATCGTTGGAGGTTTTGCAGGGGCCTTTGGGTCTGGGAAAGGGCGTTTGCAGGTGAATTATTGGTCTTTTAGAGTTTCCTGTTTCCATGTTCTAGCTTTGCTTGCATTTTTTGGTAGCTATTTTTTTTTCAATCTAACTGTATCTTTTTTTCTCATGGATCAACTGTTTTTGGGTATGTTTAGAAAAAGAAACAGGCATTTTCTTGTACATTAACTATGATGTAACACAATGTTCAAATCCTATAGAAATCCATTGTTTCAGGAAATTATAATACTTTGTTTCTATAAACAGGTTGTTGTTGATTCAGTGGCCTTTTCAGCTGGGCTTGCAACAACATTGGCTGTTCTTGGTATTGCGGCATCATTTGCTGGAAAGGCATATGGGCAAATTGGACAGGGGCTTCCAGTTGCTGCTTCTGGAATAGCAATTATTATGGGTTTAAACCTATTAGAGGTAGGCTATTCTGACATCTTGATAGCTGCTTTCTTTTTCTTTTTTGTCTCACTTGTAAGAGTGTTTATTCCATTACTTTAATGATTTAATCAGTAGTTGTACATGATGGTAAATAAAGAGAACGGTACAAAAAGCACACAATAACGTAAACATTATGATTGTACTTGCAAATGAATGCCTTTTATTATATTCCAAATTGACTGCTTGAGAGAATACTAGGCAGTTACTTTGCAGTGCCCAACAACTTTTACAAATTTACTATCAGTCTCTCCTTTTATACTTTCCTTATTCAACACTTGACTAACTTTCATCCAACTACCAAGCTCAACCGTTAATCAAGGTGAAACTATCTTGTCTTTGCATGAAAGTACAATGTTTTCTTCTGACTATATTGACTATTGCCACGAGTTGTTGTTAGGATTCATGGCTTAGTGGAATTGCCTTGCTTCACACCTGGTAGGATCATCTTGATGGAGTCATCTCAGTAGAGTAACAAGTGGACTTAACTCGAGTGAAGTGAGAACTTGGTGGACTCAGTCCAATTGTTTTCTATTTAAACAATTTTCTCATGCCAACATCTCCTCTAGTCTTAAATGTCAAGCACCCTCACTAACACCAAACATAGTATTTCATAACATTCTTGTTCTTCCAACCTGGAAATTTAAATTTTGGGATAACTACAAATCCCTTCTAATTACCACTTTTCTGAGAATAAGATATTTTACTGCAGTAGCTTTTTCAGTGTAATGCTAAAATATTATTTAAGGTGGCTATTTCCTCAATGGTTCCTCATCTGTGGTCAACATTGCATGTGAAAATTCCTCAACCGGAATCCCTACTGCAGCAACTGATGATATTACTCCTATTTGTTAAATTCATTTAAACAAATTACGTGCAGTTTCCTACGACAAGTATCGTAATATATACACTGCAGCCTTCACTTAATTAAATATTATGCGGAAACGAGAGACTGAGCAAAAAAGAAAATACAACACAATGACATCGTTATTTTTGGACAAATGTCCTTGTGAAAACCCAATGCGGGAAAACCGGTGCAACAGTTCTAAGGGTTTATTATTATTAAGCAATAGTTCTGAATACAAATTTGGATGCTCTTCCGACAATCCAGTTTCAGAGAAAAAGACACTTGTAGAAAACTTAGTGAGATTACCTCACTTCACCAACTAAATCTTGGCTGATTCGACAGCTGAAATGACTATCCCCAGCTATAACTATGCTGCCCCTTCGCAGTAACTGCGTGGGCCTGAATGGAGCTCTTTGAGGATCTGTGTCAGCTCTGCACTAGGTTTCCTTGCCCCTTGGAGCTTTGAAGTAAACCCTCCTGGCTGATCTAGCATCTCCCTGACAAGTTTCGAACTTTTGTTGGAAGACAGCTTTGCCTCTGTGCTGGCCCTTCTGGCTCTGCGTCAAGCACTACGTGGGCCCTCTTGGCCCAGTGTCAGTCCTTCCTGGGTCTATGCTGCCTCCAATGGTACTTCTCTGCCTCTTTGTTGAGTATTCGGGGTCCGAGAGAAGATCCTCCAACCCCAACTATCCCTGCCCCTCAACTGCAAGAAATCTCCTCAATCAAATTTCCTCCTGAGAACTTTTCACTTCAGAAATTCGATCTCTTAATCTCTCTCAATGTGTTTTCCAAATGATCCTCAAACTCCCTTAAATAATCTTCTCGTTGACATTCAACGGCCTAGATTAAAAGCTAATCAATCGCTAAGATCATTTAGCTTGATCCTCATTTTCTTCTAGAAGTTACACCCACAGTTAGATTTTTTTTGCTGAATTAAGCGTCGGACCTTCTATTCAAATAGATAATAAAAGCATATTAAAAAATGTACACATGAGATGTGGGCCACCTATAGCCTAGGAAATCGAGCCTAAGGCCCACTGTCTGGGCTCCGGGCCCACAAAACATGACATTCAAACCGCAAAGGATAATCAAACACCAAGACCATTCGATCTGTCATCGGAGATCTGACGGTCAAGAACAATATCGGAACGCTAGCAAGCTCAGCCTTTAACTCTTGAATCAAACTCGATAAGCATTTAGAGACCGCTCTATAAAATTTTCGGGTCCGATTTGGTTGAAATCCGCTCGAAATCCACCAGATGCAAGCGATTCTCACCGGTTTGAGTAACTTGCTCGATGTTTAACACTGCTTCCGGACCCGAAGTCTAATAAAGCTACCGTTAAAGTTGATTTTGGGTCCGTTTGGCTTGATAACCACCTTGCTATTTGCCATGCGAAATTGATAAGATTGCTGCTATTTCTCCTATCTGCTCGCACTTTAACCAAGCTCCCTGCATAGCCAATGAAAAGGCGATCTGTTGTATAATTCAAATTCATGTAAATACTTGTGCTGTCAATCGAAACCCACCCGAGAACCTTGTGTTTGAAGAGTTCTGGGCACATATTCCGGCCTAAGGACCAGAGATTCTTATCATAATTATCCTTGAACTACTGCTTCATGTGGACTAAAATTCAACTATTTCTTGAAGTCTACAACTTGCTAGCATCCCCTGCTCTGATAGAGCTCCCGGTCCACATTCGCCTATTTGAGACACTCTTCCCTCAATCTACCCTGGGGGGTCTCTATCCATTTTTTGTTTCTTTTACCACAGAGTACTCCTTCATTAGCTAAGATGTCTGCTAATTTGTTGACTGTTTGACGCACATGAGTGAAACTCAGGGTTCTCATGTTCTGCAGGTGGGATTGAATCCTTTGATAGACTTGCAGAAGCCTCCAATGTCTCGAAACTTTTTCCAGAGCTGAGCCATAGCAAATTTTCTTGACCGAATTGATAATCAATTTGGAATCAACTTCAATTATAATGTTATGAAGATTTGAGTCCCTCAGGATTTCTAAGCATTGCTCAAGGGCCATGAGCTCTGCCATATTGTTTGTGGCTTTCCCCAAATTACTATGAAAGATGATTTCTATACACCCCTTTTCATCCCTTATCACTCCTCCATAACCAACCATGCTCGGGTTTCCTTTTGAGGCCCCATCTATATTGCATTTCATAAAACCTTGAGGGGGAGGTTGCCAGAAATCCTTATCAACAATTATATGATTTGCATTTTTGTTTTTGCCCTGTGGGATAAGCCCCTGCAGACCCAACTGTAGTAGTATCTGCACATCAGTATCTGTAGGGTTGTTCTCAGGGGGGTTTTTAATGAGGGTTCCTACCGTCTCATTGAGCTGTCTTAAAATCTGTGCCATGATGCTCTGGGAAGAACCTTTCCTATTTTTGAATATTCTGTTGTTGCGTTCTTTCTAGACATCCCAGATTAGAAAGCTTGGAGCTAAAGCCCAAGCTTTGTTGACTGTTTCATTATCAGAGAAATTTTTCCTCCACTTCTTTAAGGTGCTGGTAATGCTACCCATGTCCCTGTCTGTTTGTCTGAATATTGAAGCAATCCAATTCCACAATGTGGATGTGAATGGGCAGAGGTTGAGAAGGTGATCCATAGTTTCTTCTTGTAATTCACATAGCTGGCATTTAGATGGACCAGATACCCCTCTTTTCCTAAGGTTTTCCTAGGTTAGAATTTTTCTATGCTGCACTAACCACATGAATAGTTTGATTTTCATCCAGCTTTGGTTCTGCCATAGGTCCTTCCATACCCCATCAGGGTTTGTAAAGTCAAGCCCAAGGGCTATGCGCTTGGCCTCTTTGAGGTTAAAGGTGCCTTCATTGTTATTGCCCCATCTCAGCTGGTCTGAATCTGCTGATACCAAAATCTTCCTCTGTTCCAGGATGGCTGTTAGAGCTTCTACCTGTGCCTTCAAGGGGGAGTTATCACTATAAACCAGGTTCTTCCATATCCTCCATTTTCCCTCGCTATTTTCCTGATCCCAGAATTCATTTACTCTGAGTAACCTTTTGTTGTCAGTATCGTTCTTGAGATTTGCAAATTCTTCTCTTAACAATTTAGGTTCCTGTTGCCACTTATCCTCCCAAAACCATGCAAGGTTTCCATCTCTAATTTCCCAGAAACTGTGTTTTTGAACAATGGCTCTATTCTCCCAAGCTTTGTTCCAAATGTGGGAGCCTTTGATGATCCCAAACATTCTAATGTGATCCCTGTCTTGCCAATTGTTTGCATATTTCTGTTTCCAAATTTGGGCCCAAGGGGAAGCTGAATCTTTTAGCCATCTCCACCATAGTTTTGCCCCCAAAACTTTGTTTAGCACCTCAGGATCATCCAGTCCCAAACCTCCATGTGTCTTAGGTTTACAAATTTTTTCCCAGGCTACCAAGGCCCATTTTTTTTCTCTTCCCCTTTACCCCAAAGAAAATCTCTTTGGATATTTCTGCATAGTTGCATGACTCCTTTAGGAGCTGGAAGGGCTGAAAACATAAAGATGGGGACAGTTTGTAGGACAACTTTTGTGAGCACTAGTCGTCCTACTAAGTTCAAAGACCTACTTGTCCATTTCCGTATTTTGTCCTGTAGCTTATTAATCACAGGCTCCCAGACCGTCTTGCTCAGAGGTTTGTCTGTTAGCGGTACTCCCAAATATTTGGATGGTAGCATATCTCTTTGAAAGCCTAGAATTCTGGATATATTTCTCTGAATAGCAATGTCAGTATTAAAAAAGAAAATCTTTGATTTGGAGAGGCTTACCTCTGTGCCCGTAGCCATTGCAAAGTCTTTCAGGATTTGTTTGTAGGCTAGAGCTTCCCTGACCGTAGGTGTACCCTATAGCATAGTATCATCCACAAATTGTTGATGGGTCAAAGCATTTCCATTCATGGTGAGTTTGAGACCCTGGATTTTGCCTTCTGCTTTGGCAGACTTGATAGCTTGGCCTAGCCCTTCCATCATGAGAATAAAGAGGAAGGGTGAGAGAGGATCTCCTTGTCTGAGACCTCTCAAAGGATTAAAGGGCTTGGATGGTGAACCATTTAATAGGATTGAAAAACTAGAGGTAGTTACAAGGGCCATTACCCATCTTACCCAGTTATGGTCAAATCCATATGCTATAAGAACTTTCCTTATGTAGGCCCAATTTAGCTTATCATAAGCCTTTTCTAGGTCAAGTTGCATAATCATTCCTGCCTGCCTATTGCTTATAAGTGAGTGAACCACCTCGTGTGCTTGAATGATATTGTTGAGAATTTGTCTGCCTTCCACATACCCAGTTTGCTCCTCAGATACGAGAGTTGGTAGAAGGGGTTTAAGCCTGTTGGCAATTATTTTGGAAATTATTTTGTACACCACATTGCATAATGCTATTGGTCTGAATCTGTCTGGTGTCATAGCATTATCCTGTTTTGGAATCAAGGATATGAAAGAGGTATTGAGCGCCTTCAAAACAGTTCTATTTTTCCTAGAGTCCTCCACCACATCGAGGATATCCTGCTTGACTATTCCCCAACATGCTTTAAAGAAGTCAACATTAAAACCATCGGACCTGGCGCCTTCCCATTTTGCATTTCTTTGATGACTTCGTTGACCTCCTCTTCATTCACAGGCCTGTTTAGATTATAATTGTCTTCTCTTGTCACAAGCTTAGGAATGTGCTTTGTGAAGTCATTGATGAAGTGTGATCTGTCTAAGAGAGGTTCCTCTACTATGCCTTGGAAATGTTGAACCAGCGCAGCTTCTATTTCTTTATGGGTATTGAGTTGATTTCCTTGAGAATCCTTGATTTTTGAGATCATGTTATGAGACCTGTGATCCATGGTAGATTTGTGAAAAAACCTTGTGTTCCTTTCTCCTTTTAATCATTCTACTCTTGATTTCTGTTTCCAAAATATTTCCTCTTGTTTGCATAATTCTTCCCATTCCTGTTGATGGTTGTCAGCTTGTTCCTTTCATTCCTTGCTGAAGCCATCTGTAATGAGGATCTGATTAATTTCATGTAGCTTCCTTTCAACAACTTTTTTGGCTTCAAAAATGTTGCCAAACTCATTCTTATTCCAATATTTAAGCCCGATTTTGATATGTTTCAATCTTTTATGCAGGAAGAACATTTTACTTGTAATATTCCTAATTAGCCATGGCTAATTAGAATATTCGATTTTGCTCAATTTTTGCCTTCTACAGTTATTTGTAAATAAAAAGGTGAGGAAAAGGGGACATAACTCACTTTTAGAATAAAAGTCACTTCCTAGTAGCACAATGTTGTGACTTAAAGGGGAACCAAGGGGGGGGGTCAAAGGACCACGCAGAGATGGGGTCCACGCAGACACTTGGAGGGATTGCGCAGATGGAAAAGGAACACGTGGCAAGAGGGGATTACGTTGGAGGAGGTGAGCCTCGGGATTGGGAGAGGCCAATGTTATAAAGGAGAGAGGAGCCCCCTCATTTTGTCATTCGATTATGAGCATTTGAGCTAGTCACTTCGACTTGGAGCACGTTGGCTGTTTAGCCTGTCTGCAGCACTGTTTAGTGCATTGAGTGTCTCTGTTTGGAGATCTCACCCTTAGCCCCGTGGGACTTCAAGTGCCTACTCGGGCAAGGTATTTTCAACAGTCTTTTTGCAGTAGTTTTGATCTTTCGCATTGAGGTGGAGCTGAGCATTGGAAGACTGCGCAGTCTTGAGAGAGAGGGACACAGTTCTTTTGGGAGAAGTTCCGGGTTGAGGATTTGTGGAGGAGTTGAGCTGGGATATTGAGCAAGGGATCAACTCTTGCATATTGGAGTGGTTTGGTAGAGTTTTAGGCAGTATTTTGAATGATTCTACTCAGTGGCAGCGCAGGGCCTTGAGGGATTGCGTGATTCCCCAAGGGGGCGATTTTCAGGGTTTGGCCATTTCAGAAAAGCTTTCTGGGTTTTCTGAGTAGGGGCAGATTCCAAAGTTTCAGCATTTTCCGAGGAGGGGAACAACGCCAAATCCACATTTGATTTCCAGCAGTAGCAACAGCACGACAGTTTTCCAGCAACATCCACGCAGCGGCGATGCCTTTGTTATTCTGAGTGTATTTCTTCACTTGCCTGGTGCCATCCTTCTGATCACCTCTTGTACTCATTCCATTACTCAGTATAATAAAATGGCTTAGCATTTCTCTCTGCATTTCTCAAGTATCTGCTTATATTTCATGCTTATATTATTATATGTTACACCACTGTTATTTTTATCATTTTGAGTTTCCTGGTTATTATATTATTTGTGCGTATTTGGTTGGAGTTTACTGGGGTTTTGGGGAAAATCTCTGAAATGGGATATTACAGTGGTATCTGAGCATAGACCTAGCTCAGCCTGTGGAGCTAGCAATCTATGACCCCGGGTGAAAAGCCCTACATTTGTTACAGAGGTAGGAGATACATAGACACAAGGCGTAGGTTGGAGAACACCTACGGAGAGGGAGACTGTGTTCCAGTAGTGGACGTAGGACAGGAGGAGCCTGTCGTGGACGTAGGACAGGAGGAGCCTGTGGTGGACGCAGAGCAGGAGGATCCGATGGCAGATGATGACAGGAAGAAATTTACAGACATGCTCCTCAAAGCAGTGCAGGATCTGTCGAGGCATATCGAGGTGATGGGGCAGAGATTCACGGCAGTGGAGGCAAGACAGCGTGAGAGCCCACAAGTTTTCCAGGTTGGAGAGGGATCAGGTGCATCTCACCATTTGCCAAAGCAGGGTGCCACTCAGCGTGATACTACTCAGCAGGTGGCCTCACATGCCCCTATACGCTCTACCATGCTCACTTTCCTAGGAGCAGATACGGGGGCCGGAGCATAGCAGGAGGCAGAGCCTGGTCATATGGGCGATTATTTGGCGGAGTACCAGGCCTATGGGTAGTTGTTCAAGGATGCTCTCTCATTCAGAGACTCTGTTCAGCTCCAGCGGGATAGTAGACCCCACAACCATCACAGAGGATACCGGCATTATCATGATGGAGACACCCACCGCACTGCTAGTAGATTTCACTTGCCTACGTTTGATGGCTCATCAAACAGTTTGGCAAGGTCTTGGGTGGAGAAGTTGGACATCTATTTCCAGCTTAACTAGATGTTGGAGACAGAGGCCATCAAGGTGGCAACATTACATTTGGATGGTGAGGCCCAAGATTGGTGGTTCCATGGGATGGTTACACTCGGGCATTCCATAGTGACGACGTATGCCGAGTTCACTAGGAGATTGATGGAGAGGTTTGACCGGAGGGATCTGGAACAACACTTTGTTGAGCTGACGAGGCTCAAACAGACAGGGAGCCCAGAGACCTACATTGCGGACTTTTTGAGGGTTTCAGTGATGGTGCCAGATCTATCCACAGCACGGAGGATCTACATGTATGTTGAGGGGTTAGCAGAGCCACTTCGGGGTCTAGTCAGATCCGCTAGACCAACCACCCTTCAGGATGCTATTAGCAGGACCCGGGACTTACAGGATGTCTTACCCAGGACCCAGACACCTTACCCCCAGCGACAGGCTTTTCAGCCTAAGGGGAAGGATGTGAGGATTCCGCCTCCGAAGGGGAATCTAGGACGAGTACAGATTGATGATGATGCCAGGAGGGAGTTGAAGAAGAAGCAGTTGTGCTTCACCTGTCAGGAGCCGTGGGCACCAGGACATAGATGTGCTGCTGGCAAAGCACATTTTATTGAGGTCTTCTCCGAGAGCAGCGGGGAAGAGGATGAGGAGGATGATGTGGAGGTAGGAGATAGTCATGCCATGCAGGGTCCCTTGCCGCCTCCACCACCAGCAGCAGGTGGTGCAGCTTTTGCACCTACTGGAGGAGCCCTTGCAGCATTGCGAGGAGTTCCCAAGTATTTGATGCTGCGCGTACGGGGGACAGTACGTGGCCAACGAGTATCAGTTTTGGTTGACAGTGGGGCCACCCACAACTTCATCGATGCACAGATGGTTGAGCGGAGAGGTATACCGACAGAGAGCTTCGATGGATTTTCAGTTTTGGTCCCAAGAGATCAGACCATGGTGTGTGCTCGTTATGTTCCAGAGTTATCAGTGACGATGGGCACCTACACACTGACTGACCACTTCTTCGTGGTCAATATTCCGGACACCAACATAGTACTGGGTGTTCAGTGGCTCATCACTCTAGGGAAGGTCACTACAGATTGGAAGGCCCTAGAGATGGAGTGGGATGATGAGAAGATAGGGAGGCATGAGAAGATACGAGGGCAGCACACATACCCGCCTCAGACTGTTTCAGCTCATCGGATGGAGGCAATCTTCCGGAAGGGAGACGTAGAGTGGGCAGTGGAGCTGCGTGCATCAGAGGCAGGGACTACAGGGTAGATGGTGCACCCAGAGATATAGGCCATCCTTGACCAGTATGCCACAGTGTTTGGGGAGATTACACCGGGACAGCCACCGGATCGGGGGTTTGAGCACACCATTGAGCTTGAGCAGGGCATACAGACAGTGATTACTACCCCCTATAGGCATCCCAAGGCCTATAGGGATGAAATTGAGCGGGCCATTCAGGAGTTGCTGGCTCTTGGGCACATTCGGCTGAGCACGAGTCCTTTTGCTTCTTCCATGGTGTTGGTGAAGAAGAAGGACGACACATTGAGGATGTGCATTGACTACAGGGCCTTGAACAAGAAGACCCTGAAGAACAGATACCCCATACCTAGGATCGATGAGTTGATGGATGAGTTGAGAGGAGCACGGTTCTTCTCAAAGATTGATTTGAGATCTGGGTACCATCAGATTCGCGTGAGGGAGCAGGACATTCCCAAGACCGCCTTTAGGTGTCACTATGGGCACTTTGAGTTTTTGGTGATGCCCTTCGGGCTAACCAACGCCCCAACTACATTTCAGTTTTGCATGAATCACGTCTTCCGCAGTCACTTAAGGAAGTTTGTGTTGGTGTTCTTTGATATCTCCAGCACATTGAGATAGTATTACGCATCTTGGAGGAGCAACAGTTCTATCCCAAGCTCTCCAAATGTGAGTTCGGGTTGACGAAGATGTTATACTTGGGACACATCATAGGAGTGGACAGAGTGAGGGTCCACGAGGAGAAGATCAGGGCCATCAGAGATTGGCCGGAGCCGAGAAACGTGATGGAACTTCGAGGATTCATTGGCATTTGTACTTACTACTGGAAGTTCGTCAAGGGTTTCTCACAGCTTGCTGCACCCTTGACAGATTTGACGAGGAAGGGGGCATTCAGTTGGTTGGATACAGCAGCGAGCCTTCGACAGGCTCAAGGAGGTTATGAGTAGCTGCCCAGTGCTTGTGTTGCCAGATTTTATGCAACCATTTGTTTTGGAGTGTGATGTGTCGGGAGAGGGGATCGGCGTAGTGTTGATGCAGGGAGGTCACCCTATAGCCTTTGAGAGCCGGAAGCTCCTTCCGCATGAGAGGTTGTATTCTATATACGACAAGGAGATGCTGGCCATCATGCATGCATTGGCTAAGTACTGGCAGTATTTGGTGGGTAACAGGTTCAGGGTGAGGACTGATCACAACAGCGTCAAGTTATTTTTGGAGCAGAAGCAACTATAGGAGAGGCAGCATAAGTGGATCAGCAAGATCCAAGCATATGACTTTGAAATTGAGTATGTCAAGGGTAAGAATAACGTGGTAGCAGATGCCCTTTCACGTAGGCCAGCCACGTTGTCTCTTATGAGTTTGGACACAGATTGGAGGGATCGACTCTTAGTAGAGTACTCCAAGGACAGATTTGCATGTGAGGTTTTGAATGGGCAGGTGGTGGATGACAGGTATAGGGTGGTCGATGAGATCATCTACTACAGGGATTGGATCTTTTTGATTGAGGGGTCTCAGCTCAAGAAGAATATACTTCAAGCGTCACATGATTCACCATTGGCAGGTCATCAAGGGTTTACCAAAACCTACAGGGCCATTAGAGAGAGGTTCTCACGGAAGGGCCTCAAGGAGGACGTACTCCAGCATGTTCGGGAGTGCGATGTTTGCCAAAGGAACAAGGGGGAGATGAACCATCCAGTAGGACTATTGCAACTTCTTCCCATTCCGGAGGGGAAATGGGAGTGTATTTCAATGGACTTCATCACAGGGTTGCCCATGGTACAGGGCAAGGATTGCATCTTTGTTGTCGTTGATTGGCTGACAAAGTACTCACACTTTTTCGCCATATCCGCACACTACACAACAGCGCAGGTGGCCGAGCTGTTCTTCAGAGAGATTTTCAGGTTACATGGTCTTCCCAAGACCATCACCAGTGACAGGGACAACCATTTCATGGGTGGATTTTGGCAGGAGCTTTTCGGTTGGTGGGGACGGAGTTGACACCGAGTACTAGTTATCACCCACAGACGGATGGGCAGACAGAGATAGTTAACAAGTGGCTGGAGGGCTACTTGCGTAACTATGTCAGTGGACAGTAGAGAGCATGGCTGAAGTGGCTGCATCTGGGGGAGTACTGCTACAACACTACACATCACATGTCCATCAGTATGTCACCATTCTATGGTTTGTATGGATATCATCCTTTATCTTTTGCTGACATG
This sequence comes from Pinus tabuliformis, assembly GCA_031772625.1. Classification (NCBI taxonomy): domain Eukaryota; kingdom Viridiplantae; phylum Streptophyta; class Pinopsida; order Pinales; family Pinaceae; genus Pinus; species Pinus tabuliformis. The sequence continues at coordinate 1,215,184,594 of CM062818.1, forward strand.
ATGTTTGGTGCTAGCAAGGCTCCGAAAGCCAAGATTTGGATCCAAGAGAGTCAGGATATTCTCGAGCTCTCAAGGATAACATGGCTATAGTGCAGAACCAGCAGAAGCTGTATGCTGACAGGGGTCGGGTGGAGAGACAGTTTGAGGTAGGGGACTTGGTCTACCTACGATTACAGCCATACCGACAGTCGTCACTGAAGCAAAAGGGGGCTGAAAAGCTCAAGCCCTGCTTTTATGGGCCATACAGGGTGATACGCAGGATTGGACAGGTAGCATATGAGTTGGAGTTGCCCCAAGGCAGCAAGATTCATAACGTTTTCCACGTATCATGCCTAAAGAAGGCATTGGGACAGCATGTGACAGTGACAGATGAGCTACCACCCACGGATGATGAGGGGCATTTGGTGTTGCAGCCAGAGGCTATTATTGATACCAGGGAGAGGCAGCTACGGAGCAGGACGGTCTGGGAATTCTTGGTGAGGTGGAAGAATTTACCGGATGAGGATGCCACTTGGGAGAGTGAGAAAATTTTGCAGCATCCATCACTTCAGTTGCTTGAGGACAAGCAACATTTTGCCGGGGGAGACTGTAATATTCCTAATTAGCCATGGCTAATTAGAATATTCGATTTTGCTCAATTTTTGCCTTATATAGTTATTTGTAAATAAAAAGGTGAGGAAAAGGGGACATAACTCACTTTTAGAATAAAAGTCACTTCCTAGTAGCACAACGTTGTGACTTAAAGGGGACCCAGGGGGGGCCAAAGGACCATGCAGAGATGGGGCCCACGCAGACACTTGGAGGGACTGCGCAGATGGAAAGGGAACACATGGCAAGAGGGGATTACATTGGAGGAGGTGAGCCTTGGGATTGGGAGAGGCCAATGCTATAAAGGAGAGAGGAGCCCCCTCATTTTGTCATTCGATTATGAGAATTTGAGCTAGTCACTTCGACTTGGAGCACGTTGGTTGTTTAGCTTGTCTACAGCACTGTTTAGTGCACTAAGTGTCTCCGTTCAGAGATCTCACCCTTAGCCCCGGGGGACTTCGAGTGCCTACTCGGGCAAGGTATTTTCAGCAGTCTTTTTGCAGTAGTTTTGATCTTTGGCATTGAGGTGGAGCTGAGCATTGGAAGACTGCGCAGTCTTGAGAGAGAGGGACGCAGTTCTTCTGGGAGCAGTTTTGGGTTGAGGATTTGTGGAGGAGTTGAGCTGGGATATTGAGCAAGGGATCAACTCTTGCATATTGGAGTGGTTTGGCAGAGTTTCAGGTAGTATTTTGGAGGATTCTACTCAGTGGCAGCGTAGGGCCTTGAGGGATTGCGTTATTCCCCAAAGGGGCAATTTTCGGGGGTCGGCCATTTCAGAAAAGCTTTCTGGGTTTTTTGAGTAGGGGCGGTTTCCAGAGTTTCAGTATTTTTCGAGGAGGGGAACAACCCTAAATCCACATTTGATTTCCAGCAGTAGCAGCAGCACGACAGTGTTCCAGCAGCATTCACACAGAGGCCATTCCTTTGTTATTCTGAGTGTATTTCTTCACTTGCCTGGTGCAAGTTGAGGTGCCATCCTTTTGATCACCTCTTGTACTCATTCCATTACTTAGTATAATAAAATGGCTTAGCATTTCTCTCTGCATTTCTCGAGTATCTACTTATATTTCATGCTTATATTATTATATGTTACACCACTGTTATTTTTATCATTTTGAGTTTCCCAGTTATTATATTATTTGTGCGTATTTGGTTGGAGTTTACTGGGTTTTGGGGAAAATCTCTGAAACGGGATATTACATTAGTGCCCTAAACTTCCATATCCTCTTTCCACTATTTTTCAATATTGTTGATAAAGTTCGGATGGGTGAGCCAAATGTTTTCAAACCTAAAAGGTTTGTTTCTTGGAGTTCCTATAAAGGACGCTTCAAGTTGAATAGGCCAATGATCTGAGCCACCAAAAGGAAGTATCATTGCTGACAAGTCAAGGCCTGTTAGGATAAGGTCCTCCGAGATAATGAATCTGTCTAGTTTTGAGGCCACCTGAGACTCTCCTCCCCTTTTGTTATTCCAGGTAAAGATGCCATTACTTGTCTTTGTGTCTACTAGCCTCATATTGTTTATAAAATTCTGAAATTCTATGGAGTCTCTGCCTAGTGATCTAGTTCCACCTTTTTCTTTCTGACAGGGACCTGATCATGTTAAAGTCCCCTCCCAAAATCTAGGGGATGCCCGAATGTCTGTCTCTTAGATCCTCCAGTGATGTAAGCAGCCTGAGTTTGTCTTCAAGCTTCTGTGGACCATAAACATTTGTGATTAAATAAACTTCCTTGTCCCCCAAAGGTTGAATAACCACTGATAAATAGTTCCTAGATGCTTCAACATCAAGGATTCCTAGTTTCTGAGGGTTCCAAAGTGTGAGAATTCCTCCTGCTATTTTGTCTGCTTTAACTTCTAGATATTCATATTTAGTTAGCCATTTGTTGTGTATTTCTCTTATTTTTTCTACTGAACATTTTGTTTCTTGGATGAAAATCATATCTAGTTTTTCTTCTTTCATTCTATTGCTAAGATTCCTTTGTTTCCTTTTACTCCCTAGACCCCTAATATTCCATGTTGTGAGCTTCATTAAGAAAGATTTGTAAATGAGTAACTAGTTAGGTCTTTCATCTTACCTGAATCAATCATGAGTTTTCCACACTCTATCAACAGCTTGTTCTGTGCCTGGGTTCCTAGGAGCTAGTCCTGATGTTGCCTTCATAGTTTTCACCCCTTCGTTGTCTTGACTATCATGGTTTCTTTTGACTCCCAAACCTTTTGCCTGCGTTCTCCATAGAAACAACTATTGCACTCTATTGAACTCCTCTTGTGGTAGCAAATCCATTCCTTTGGTGGTTCCTTGCTCCAGGAACTTTTCCAGATCTAGATGCTCCCTATCAAGAATATCCTGCAGTTCATGATCCTCTGTTCCCACCTCGCTCGGGGTCATCTCTTGGTCCCTATCAAGTTCCATAGTGTTCAGCAGATCCTCCTTTTGTTGGTTGTTGTCATGTGTGTCCTCCATACTCTCTTCCTTTTCTTTCTCCACAGGGCTATCCTCTAGAGTCTGATTTGCTTTATCGTGCTCCTCTTCTTCTTCTAGTACCTTGTACCTATTCTGACTTAGCTGCTTTTCCTTGTTGATTTTCTTTTGGTACTTTCTCCCTCCTTTACCTCTATTTCCCACTTTGTTAAAGCTATCAGTTTCTTTCCCTGAGGTAGCTTTGGTTCTGCTTTCTATTTTGTTTAAGGGGCAATCCCTAAATAGATGCCCATGTTCATGGCATTTGCGGCATCTGAAAGGAACATGCTCATAGTCCACTGCTTGTACCCATTCTTCATCAAAAACTTCCAGAATTACTTCATCCGGTAGAGCTCCAGAGAGGTCCATCTCTACGCATATACGGGCAAAGGAGGTATACTTTCCCCGCCTGGTGGCCTCTGATATTTTTACAAAATGCCCTAGTTTATTTCCTATTGCTTTTAATGATTCTGGCTGCCAATAATCCAGTGGTAAGGAGTAGAGCCTTACCCAAACCGGGACCGAAGTGAATGTCTCGTGCTCCGGGACAAAATTCATTACCCAAGGCCGCATATAGAGGCCTGTAGCAGCATAGAAGTAGGGCCCTCCTTCAAACACCCTGTCTTTATCCTCAATGTTAGTGAAAACTACAGTGAAGAAACCCTTTGATCCAAGGTGTAGATCTATATCCCCCTTAGGTTTCCAATGATTCTTTATCCATGCCTATAAAGCCTTCTCCGTTGGCCATAACCCCATGAATTTACAAATGACTGCGTAAGTCGCCATGTGTTCCCTATGCGCCTGTAGCACTGGATCACTTAACACCACTCTGGGTGTGATAGTTGCCCTAGGCTTACACGGTCCAGTTCGATTTCTGGTGTCTGCATTCTGATTTTCTCCTTCTATTTGTTTTTCTCTTCTGACTTCTTCCTGCGTATTTTCCTGCTCCTGTGTACCTCTGTTGTCCTTTTTCCCTCCTAAAATTCCAGTTTCAGCCTCCAGAGGTTTCTTGAATCGATTGGAGACTGCCTGACTATAGGAGGGAGTGGAACTCCCCCCCTCTCGCCTCTCCATGGTGCCCAACGCTTAACTTTTTCTGCAAACCCTAGCTCTCTCAGGTGTAAATGCTATCAAAATCTACACCCACAGTTAGATTAATACCCATTAATATTTTATTTTTCCTAAGTTTAGACTTAGGAACTCCATTAAAAATATTAATTATTTTAATAAAATCATCTTTGGGTGGTGTTGACCTCTACTGGTCAACTACCCATGCAGTGCACCCCGTTTTTCTTGACAGAAAGGAGCAGCACCTGATCAGCATGTCCGTGCCATCCTGCCATCATCAGCAACTTGATCATTTTGATTGTAAACCCAGTCTGCATGTATGAATTGTAAATAATCTAAGCAGATCAGAGTCATGTATGTAAAATTGCCTAGGTGGACCTAACTTTCTATGATAATCTATGTCCCGGAAGGTTTTTCGTCTCACCGATCCATGGATCGGCAGAGTTTTCCTTCAAACCTGACCCCAAAGCCGGGATGGATTTTGTCATTAGAACTTTAGGAGAATCCTAGTGTGTTAATCTGCTAGATTATAGTTGTGTCGCAGAACTGGGTGATTTATGAGGGTTTGTGTTAGGTGGGCTTGTCCCCTTGAGATGTAAGTTGTAAAAGTCATGATGTAATGTGTCTTGAGGGTCGAAAAATGTTTTAAATCCCCTCATGAGTCCTAAGTCCTAGGTCCTAGGTGATGTTTCCGAAGGCTTAGTTCGATGATCCATTTTAAAATGAATTAAGAAATTAAAAAATGAATAAAAATAATAAAATAATAAAATAAATAAAAATTAAAAAATGAAATAAATAAAAAATAATAAAAAATTAAAAAAATAAAGTAAAAACCCTAACTAATAAAATAATAATATTTTAAGTGAATAAATCGACGGATGAGATCAAGAGATGTCTTGATCCTCATCAACGGTCGAGATCATTTCTACATGGATCACTCGAACTAGCCGTTGGGATCATTTCCTTTAAATAGGGTGCTAGGAGTTATTTCAATCAATCGGATCTGTGAGTCTGATACTGAAGAAGCTCTCTTGTAAATCTGTTTCTGGTTAATAAAGGAAGACTTTGGGGTCCATATCTTGCTGGTGTTACTCTCTTAAAATGCTGTGAGATTGTTTCATTTTCTGCATATGTTATTTTCAGCAGTTAATAGTAGCTTTTTGTAGAGTATTGTGAGCACAGGTATCTTGTTCACTTGCTGGGGTTTGGGTGTTGTTAGGGTTTCTGAAGTAATGGCAGGTATCTCCATTACTTCCTGAGATCTAGCAGCATTTTTGCCCTCTTTGTTGACAGTTGTTTTGAGCTGTGCAGAAAGCATTTTATGAAGGAATTTTGTGGGCGTTCGGGGAAGTTCTCGGCTGAACTAGCCAACTCCCACAAGCATTTTGTGTTGAGCCCAGTTGGATTTGATCCTGGGTCTATCATTCGGTTTATTTATTTATTTATTTTTTCTTGCATGAGAGATTTTCTGAAGTTCTTCACAGTGAAAATCTGAGAATCTTTATTTCTTTAAAATATTTCTGTGCTTACTGCTGAAATCTGGCTGTTAAGGGGCCAAACCTGTACATTAAATTAGCTGATCTAGGGTTTCAAATTTTTGTTTTATTCAGTCTTCATTAGGGTTTTGTTTTCTTGTGTTTGAAGCTACAGGATTTTCATCAAGAAGCATTTTTAGAAGGAGTTAAAGGCTACCCAGCCTTCTGCCACCGAGACGACTGCAAGCACTTTTTGGTGTAGTTTTTATTGTTTTTGATCAAGGAAGCGAAATCAGAAATCTGTGAGCCTACAGAATACCCACGCTGCTGCTACAGTCAAGAAACCTGTTCATTCAAAAATGCATCGCTGTCGGGGTATCTGATCCGCAGATAGAAATCGATCACTGCAGAATTGCTTATGTTAAGCTTAACGTGAATCATGTTCTGGTTTCAAAGTGGCTGCAAATATTTTGACTCGGGGTGAAATCCTTGAATGACAACGTGTTTCCCTCGATTGCACCTGCCAGGCCAGATAAGGATTACAGAAGCGTGCCAAAGTCTCCGTTTATTCGGATGAGCAAAGAACGTCAGCAAATTCTTGTTGATTACGTACGTGGGGAACAACTCATTTCTGGAGGGAGGAGATACCTGCAAACAAATTTTACACACGCTGCTCATTACCATCGGCTGAGGCAAGGAGAGCTGTAGCGTGCAGCGTATCTCAACGAGAGCTGTTGGCAACACTTCAGGGTCATGATTCCTATTCCGCCGTCGAACAGAATCACGCCGCTACAGCAATTACCATCGACTGGGGCAAGGGTCACGGTAAAAAATCCGCACAGGAATGCTATTCTCGCTCCGAAGTGCTCATGAAATTGTGAATTTGATGCCAAGGTATCCGAAATGTAAGGAAACTTGCGTTCGATCTGGTACATTTCCTCTGCTCTCACGGTTTCAAATTCCGTTTCAGGCCGACAGCAGGTAATTCGATTTCATTCCGCCGCCATCTGACTTAGCTCACGCGTTCTTGCGTTTTGATTTTCTCGCTGAGGGTTAGGTGTAATATGTCTCACCGTTAGACATTTTTTTATGCGTAGTTAGGCATTATTCATAGTTTTCGATTTTCTTTTGTTTTGTTCCGTTTTCATTTATAAAAATTCGAAAAAGAAATTTCAATGCGTTTAAATTTTTAGCGTAGGGAAAAGTCGTATCATAGTTTGATTTTTTAGATTTTAACTTTAGTTTTTAGTTAGATTTTGTTTTTTGATTTCGTTTCTTTTAAAAATATATTATGAAAATAAAATTGCGGTTTGCCTTTTAACGTAGATTTTTTTAAATTTATATAGTTTGTTTTATTTTTTAATGTTTAGATTTAGCTCTTTCGTAGGATTTACTTTAGATTTTAGTTAGACTTTGGTTTAAATTTTTCTTAGATTTTAAATTTTTTTAAATCGTTTAGTTTTTCTATAGATTTTTATTATATAAAAAAAAAAATAAAAAAAAAAAAATAATAAATTTTTTTTTTTTGGAAATTTTTAGGTCCAGTTATTTTCGGAAATTGTCATATCTTTCATGATGAGATCTAAATTTTCAAGCCGAGACGCGAAATTGATATCTGGTTAATGGTTTATGATTCGTGGTGGTTTAAAGCATTCATCTTTCGAAATTTTTAGTTGCCGGATATCGTTTTGGTCATTGTGATTTAGCTGGTGACAAATGATTGCTATTCACAGTTCATGTTTCTATATCATCTAACAAGTAATCGTTTTAACGAAAATCTCTTAAGGCACTGGTCTGCTAAATTAATCAAATCCATCGAGTTCTTTTTATATCGTATCTCGTGTCTCCCAACCAACAGGTCGACAGTTGGTCTCATCTCACAGGGACTACCCCCCTTAGCCGCGGGAGACAGGCTTAAACAGAGGGATCGGGGATCAGAGTGACAGCCCCTGGTCTGAGCGTTGTCGTGTCAATCTGCGCGACAATAGGTGGAATTTCCCAAAATGCTTTTTGGGTTCTTTGGAATACATGTGCCCAAGCCTCCCTACAAAATTTGAGGCCTAGAGCACATCCGATGCTACCCCAAAACAACATTGCATTCTCTTCATATTACTGCCTCCGATGTTACCAAATTCTTTCAGACTTTTTACTGTTGATTCCATTGTTGTTTTTTCAATATTAAGACATGTTGGCTTTTGCAATTCCCCCATTCATTGTCACTTGTTCAATATTAAGACCTGCTGCCTTCTACAATTCGCCAATTTATTGTTGTTTGTTCAATATTAATACCTGGCACCTTCTGCAATTCCCTGGTTATATGGAAATACTTCAACGCTACTTGGCACTCCTTGTATACTTGCTTCCAGAGGCTATCTGCCCTCAATCTAGTGGCTTCTAGCATGCACACCTCCTGAACATTGTCTGGACTCTGGAATATTATCTTTGAAGAACTTAAACGATTGATAGTCTTCATCCCTGTGTCTTTATTCAGAATCATCAGACAAAATTTCTTCAGGACTTCCAATTCACCAAGCTTTGTGTGATTGAGCCCACAATTGCACTATCTCCATCGATTTTTGGGGATACATTGTGGGAAAATTCCAATATCGGAAGCTAATTGCAGCAACTGGAAATTATTCTCCTAATTGTTATTTTAATTTAACAATTTATTTACTGTTTCCTACAACAAATATTGAATAACTCACACTGCAACCTACACAAATAAAACTATAGAATAATAAATGTTGGAAGAAATGCTACCACACACACATCAAATAACACTGATTTTTGGATCAATGTCCCCAGAAAAACCCAACTTGGGAAAACCGTTGTAGCAGCTGAGGGTTTTATTATTAAGCAACAGTGAAATAATTTGAGTACAATTTGGATGCCAAATACTGGCAATCCTGCAGAGAAAGTACTGGCAAAAATCTAGTGAGGAAAATTCTTCACTCCAGGTGAACCGTCCAAACTGGCTCTCCGTCGCTACTGCATCACCCTAGCGCAATTCCTTCTGCACTCAGTTCGAACCAGCTTCTCCTCAAATCGGCTGGTCTGCTGCTGTATGGGAAAATGTCTCTCCTGGCCTTAAGAACCTCTGTCCAACTTTTGGCACTGAAACTCGCATTTCCCGAGCAAAATCAAAACTACCTCTAGAGGCTACTGCACTGCCTCAACGTCAACCTCATTGTGGCTCTTCTGCCTCTTTGCAAATGCACTCACCGGATCTGGAATCCTTCCTCTGGCTTCACTGTCCCTGCCCCTTTCTCACTGCTTCGATCTCACTGGCTCTCTCTCCGACAACTGAGTGTTGTTATGTTGGAAATCGATCTGCTCATAAAATCAAACTTCTCAAGTGTCTTGTCCATCACCACATTGAGCTCCTCTTATAATCCTCTGTTGGAGAACCAACGACTAAGATTACAACTTAATCAATGGCTAAGATCATCTCGAGATCGATCCATGTGTGTCTCTAGATGATTCTCGCCTTGACTTAATTAATATTGATTAATTAACTATATTCCCTAAGTTTAGACTTAAGAAATATTTAAAAAAATGTTAATAATCTAATTAAGTCATTTCTAGGTAGAATTTCCAGAAACGATTTCTGGGTTTTGGAGATCTCATGTATTCTAGTGTCTCCACAAAATTTCAAAGCTAGAACACATCTGATGCTATAAAAACTAACACTCCCTCTTAGTAAGGAATGTGTTCTAGTGCTACTGTACAACCTATAGCAGCGCCCTATCTTTGCATCATCTCTTGTCACGTTGTTGATGTCTAACCATACAGCCCACCAACCATTGCGCAACTCTGATATATGCTGCATCTGTGCTACTGCTGACCTTGCTGAACTGCGACCAACACTGCATCTACACTGCAACTCCCTCTCATCTGTTGCTGCTGCAACTGTAACATCTGCAACTGAAAAGTATCCAAAATACTGAATAAACTGCGTTCCGTATGATGCATTTGTTTTCTGAGTCTCTCACTGCTACTAGCATCTGCATTGTCACTGAAGAATCTGCACTGCTGCCAACTCTGCATTGAGCCACCTACTCTGCTGTCAACATTGCACTGCACTCCTCAGCATCTGACTGCCACTAGTCTGCAACTGTCACTCTGGCACTGACTACATCAACTACCACTGATCCATCCTGGTACTGAATACTATGGGTCCCTGTAGCCAGGTAATGATCCTTGAGGTGCACTCCTAAAGAATCCTGCCCAACTCTACAACTATGGGACTCTGATCTACTCATACTATTGCTGCTACTACACTAATGAGTCTGATCTCCCTAGATCCTGAAGCGCTAACTGCCATAGGGTGTCTCCCTCTGATGCTAGACTCCCTCTGAGTCTCAATCTCCTAATGGGAAATCTATTTGCTCCCTCTTGGCAACTCTCACTGTCCTCTTGCACTAGAAAGTAGGCTGTGAAGTTTTGCACTGGGAATCTTTTGGTTGGAATTGCATCTGCATACTGCAACTAGGCAATTCATACTGCTTGTGTCACTGCATCTAGCTCTCCAACTGTCTCTCGGGTACTGACTGCAACTAGATCTGCAACTTCCATATTAATGATTGATAGTGCTTGTTGACATTGAATCTGCTACTATGATATTGTGGGCTCTTGTAGCGAGGTGATGGTCCTGTTGCAACAATTTGGAACTGATCTGACTAATATCCTTGTTGCAATTGCGCTGGACCCTGCCTATCTGGCACACTGGAGTCTCATACTCCACCTGGATCTGGTGCCCCACTATCTCCTATCTAGCCTAGTCCCTAGCTAAGACAATTCCTTCCTTTGCAACTCGCACTTCCTCCGATACATGTCTCCGACAACTGGAAGTCGATCTGCTGCCTAGATCTGCATTGTGGCTAACTCGTACGACTTCCTATGGAAATCCTGTACCGCCATCCTTGCAAAGCTACAAAATTTGGAAACCCAAAATTGGAGAAAATAAACCCGAAAATCTCCCTCTTTCCCGCTATTGGATCTCCTACTTTCACTCCCTCTGGCTCGGCTGCTAGATTTGCTACTCGCACTCCCTATTGGAGTGAGAAGATTTGCTCACAACTACTGCCAATCTACAACTGGAAAAATTAGATCTCTAAATCTCGAGATCCCCTGAGAGAAATTTCCCCTTTGCCATGTGTGCTTCTCCTTCCTTCCACTCGACGCTAGCTTTGCTCTAGCAAACTGCTGCAAAACCACTGCGTCTAGCTAGAGATCCACTTCACGAAAATACTGAGCTGTTCCCTCTGCCTTTGGAATCACTTGATCTGGAGAGATCAATTTTTTCTGCCCTTCACTTAGACAAATCGAATCTCCTCAAATAACTCGACCTCTTGCCAATGTGACTACGCTGCCCTTGGGAATTTTGGCCTGCTGCCCACAATGAGAAGCGAAATCCCTTCTCTCTTCGCCTTTGAGCTTTTCGACTGATCAACTGCACTCTGATACCATGTGAAAATTCCATTACCGGAACCCTATTGCGACAATTGGAAATTATTCTCCTAATTGTTATTTTAATTTAACAATTTATTTACTGTTCCTACAACAAATACTGAATAACTCACACTGCAACCTACACAAATAAAATTGCAGAAGAATAAACACTGGAAGAAATGCTAGCATACACACATCAACACAATTATTTTTGGACCAATGTCCTAGGAAAAACCCAACTTGGGAAAACCGGTGCAATAGCTGATGGTTTTATTATTAAGCAATAGTGAAATAATTTGAGTACAATTTGGATGCCGAATACTGGCAATCCTGCAGAGGAAATATTGACAAAAATCTAGTGAGGAAATTTCCTCAATCCACAGGAAAATCCGGGCTCTAACCTTAGTTCCAGGTGAGCTATCCAAACTGGCTTTGCGTAGCCACTGCATCACCCTAGCGCAGTTCCTTCTACACTCAGTTTGAACCAACTTCTCCTCAAGCCGTTTGGTCTGCTGCTGTATGGGAAAATGTCTCTCCTGGCCTCTATAACTTTGTCCAGCTTTTGGTAATGAAACTCGCCTTTCCCAAGCAAAATCGAAAGGCTACTACGCTGCTTCAGCGTCAACCTCACCATCGCTTTTCTACCTCTCTGCAAATGCACTCACCGGATCTGGAATCTTTCCTCCGGCTTCACTGTCCTTGCCCCTCTCTCACTGCTTCGGTTTCACTGGCTCTCCCTCCGGCAACTGACTACTACTATTCTGGAAATCAATCTGCTCATAAAATTGAACTTCTCAAGTGTCTTCTCCATCACCAAATCGACCTCCCTTTATAATCCTTTGTTGGAGCACCAACGACCAAGATTAAAACTTAATCAATGGCTAGGATCATCTCTAGATCGATCAGTGTGTGTTTTTAGATGATTCTCGCCTTGACTTAATTAATACTGATTAATTAACCATATTCCCTAGGTTTAGCCTTAGGAAATATTTTAAAAATGGTTAATAATCTAATTAAGTCATTTCTAGGTAGAGTTTCCAGAAACTTTTTTTGGGTTTTGGAGATCTCATGTATTCTAGCCTCTCCACAAAATTTCAAAGCTAGAACACATCCGATGCTACAAAAGCTAACACATTGATGTCGATATTGTTCATTAAGACACATTTCCCAGAAGGATTTACTTTCATAATTCTTCCAACAAAGTCCACTTTGTCTTATACAAAAATCTAGGAAACTAATTGTAGATCCTATGAGTGCTACACTCTTCGGGTTGTAATCCCACCTCAAATATTTGATCCTCTTTAGAAAATCGCAAGGAGTCCTTGCTCTTTGTATCAACAATTTTTTGTGTCATTTCCTTCTCTTGCTGCTGTTTGAACTATGGATACGACACCTTAGAGCTAGTAGTTCTTTCTCAAAAGTATTCATAGCAAACTGGTTGTTCCTGCTATCAAATGCATGGTAGGATTTCTATTGTTCCTCTTTGAAACCAGTAGGCAATATTGGAGATAGTGGCACCTTAAATAACCTTTTCCTTCTATTTCCTATCCAACACCCTAGTTACTGGTATACTGCCTCCACAACATTATTCAAATCGATCTATAAATCCTATGGCTCCAAAGTAGTACCTTCATCCATCAATTTGATGATCTTTTAATCACACTGCGTACAGTCCTCAACTTTTCTTCACAGGTAAGTAAAAATGGAGCAAGTAATGGCTTTGGCTTGTGATTAACAAGCACAAGTACAAGAAAAGAGGAGAATATTGCTCAACAAGATAGGATTATGAATGAGCTGCAAAGGAAAAGGGACTTGGCATGTATTCAATTCTACCAAAGACAAAACCACCTTGTGAATTTATCTACTAATAAGTCACCAAGTAAAATAGGCAAATAGATGAAGAAAGAAACATACCTGAGTTTGATGGTAGAGGTAGATGATCTAAATGGATTGTCCGAAGAAATTGAAATGGCTTAGTACTCAATTCGGAAATCTCTATAGAAATAGATTAGGCTTTGAGCTTGTTTTCAACTCAAAGTCTTGGAAGAAGCATATGATCCAATGCCTTGGGGAAATCCAAGACAACCTTTGAAATATTTTTTTATTTTATTTTATTTTTTTGTTTTCTGCAATGCATGGGTATAGATGAATCAAAGGCAAGTGTTACTTGCAAAGTCCATGCTCAACACTCCGCAACATGGAGAGGACAAGACTTGAAATCAGCTATGGAAAAGAAGAATGCAGTGCCTTTGAGCACATGGAGGTTTTGACATGTTGGAGGCAGGTGTTACCTCTGCACTCCACACTCTACAACAAAGGTGAAGGCAGATACAAAGTTGGCTATTGATGTGGCTTAAGATGTAGAGAAAGAAGGTGAGGTTTGAGAAATTCTCCCTCCACACTCTGCATAAATACTAATGTGGAGTGTGGGGCAATAAAATCCCAGGGCTAGGATTCTACAACATTGCCTTCTTCATTGCAATAGGAAATAGAATTCCACATTACCACAGAGAAGAGACCTGTGCATGAATCCTGAGCAGTAAGCCGAGGTCACCCTTAGCCACGAGGGTTGATGGGAAGTGTTGTCGCCCTAATTTTACAGGCACCATGACAACGCTCAGGATGGGGGTTGTTACTCTGATCCCCACCCACTCTGTTCTAATTGTCTCCCAATAGCAGGCTATGGAGGGTAGTCCCTATAGAATGAAGTGAAGGAAAGCAAGTTGAGAATCAACTTACTTGGGAGACATGGATGAGTGGCCTAGCCACTTGGTTGAAATTAAACAAGACTATTGATTAAATTAGATTTTCTATTATGAGACTAGTGCCTTAATGGAGTCACAAATTCTTGCTTCTTATGAATTAGAACCAAATGACTGGATGGACACTCGCTGCTTGAATGATTGACTAACTTATATGATATGCAAGTCCTAGGACCTATGTGAGATGCAGTGATCTTGGTAAATTTTAGTTAAATGCCTTGTCTAAGTGTAACCTTCCTTTAACTATTTTGAAGCTGGGCTCCAAGGGGTTGTGGGAAGGAGGCTAATAGGAAGTAGGCTAGGGCCTGATTAATGATACCTTCTATTAGGTTTCCATCACCCGATGCCTCCGGCACTACATACACTGTGGCTCTGACGACTGCAAGGTCACCATGTTATCCATTGAAGAGTTGCTAAGGCCCCTCAAGCTAGATAAGAAGGGTTGTCCTATATCTCTATCAACCTAGCTTATGCTAGGAGGTAAATTATTAATGCAAATCTAGATTTATTATGTTTATGCAACAGATTATGAGTGAGATTTATTTTGAGTTAAGATTTTCTTAAGTTGCTTAAGCAACGTTGCACGAAGCGGGGACGAAAAGGTGACGTTTTTTGGAAGCAAGGACGCGGAAGTGTCATTTTCCAAAAATCTAGGAAGCAAAGCGTCTGCTATATATATATATATATATTTATATTTTTTTGCATTTATACTCAAAACAAACATCCCAAATACCAAATTAGTTGTAGAAGACATGAAAACATGCATATTTTTGCATAAATCAAGATAGATATGGCATCCATGATTCCATTGTAGTTACTAGTATGTACATCAATGATTAATTATTCGAACATCAACCATCTATATTCTAGCAATTACAAACATACATCAAATTTTTAAGCATATTATCAAACATAAAACATAAAACATTTAAGCATATTATAAAATATAAAACATAGAGCATATTATGATTTATTTAGCAAGTGAACAACTGTCAACATTTGTCATCTCCAAAATTCAAATAATAATGTTTACAAAATATGTCACTTGGTCACCGCCAAGACAAAAAGGTTCAAATTCACAAGCCTACAAGTCTAATGATTAATCTATGACAAAAGTAGTAAATTGTGAATATATCTACTAATCCCTCCTCCTTCCAGCACGAAGAGAACGTGGCGGTGGGCCTCCACGTGGTGGCAATGAAGAAGATGGTGTCTATGGAAGTTGTGGCATTGAAACTGATGAAGACGAACCCCCTGATGTTGGTGTTGAACCATGGAACCTAGGAACCAAGGGACCAGATGGGGGTGGCATCTCAACACGATCATCATCATTCTGGAATCGCTCAAAAAAATTATACAAAAAGAAAACACTAGTTAACAAAAAAAATTAAAAACATGAATTAGAGAAATGCTTTATAAGGAAAATTCATACCACAATGGGCATACCTGGATAAGAGCATCCTCTAATTGCTCTAATCGCAACACCCCATCCTCCAAATTGGGCTCATCTGGATTCTTGTCCCAAATCTTAAGGTCTTTATTAGTCTTTGCATCATCACAATAATGGGACAACAATCACAAGTTGTAATGAACATAAACCAAGCTCTCTGCCCGGTCTAAACTCAACTTGTTCCTTTTAACACTGTGGATGAAAGAATAAGAGCTCCAACACCTCTCTGCAAAAGAAGTGTTTACCACCTGTGATAGCACCTGCAATGCCAAAGTCTGTAGAAGTGGAGTAGCCCCTCCATGCATGTTCCACCACTCAAGAGAAGAAAAAGTCTCTCGATCTCTAATTGCATGCATGCTCCCAAATGGACCAGTGTTAAGCGTATAGTTGCTCAACTGTCTCTGTACCATGGCAACCTCCTCCTCATCAAGGACTAATTTACTCAATGCAATCATATATTTTTTGTGAACCTCTTGATCTTGGTGTGGTTTTCTCCTGCTTCCCCCCCCAGGTGCTGGTGTTGAAAGCCATGATGGATGATAGTATTTAGGTGTCAAAACATATGCTAATGCATGCAATGGAACATTTAGCATTTCCCATCGATTTTCCACCTCTGCACAAATATAATTGTACAAGGTGATATTTCTAGGCTCAACAATGTCTTTAATCTACCCCAACATGCTATCCATTTGCTCATACACCTCCCCAATTATTGGTCGATCTGAATCTCCAAACTTGATCATGTAATAATTGGTTTGGTGTATTGCAAAACATATTTAACCTGTGACCAAAAGTACATGTCAAGAATAGTGTCCTTGGCTGCATTAGCACCATCTCTATCAGTGTTAATTTCATCCATGTTTCAGCACACACCATATTAGTTAAAGCTTGTCTCACCTTCACTCGCCGCCTAAAGGTGAGGTAATAACTAGCAAATCTTGTCTTCGCAAGTTTAAGCAACTGCAACTTGGAGTAAGTGCCATAGAAGTAGTTTACCCTTGTATGCCCTGTGATGAGTTTAATGAGTTGCTTCCCTCTCCTGTAAAGCTCATTAATCCACCAACATTCTTTATGCTTCACAATATCATGCATCAAAAGGTTCAATGTGTGAACCAGGCACCCAGACCAAAAGATGTGTGGATGAATACGCTCAATAATTTTTCCTGCTGCCTTACAATTTGTTGCATTATCTATGATCACTTGAACCACATTATTCGGACCAACATCTTTGATTGATTGCAATAGGAGATCTGTAGTGTTTTGGGAAGATGCATTGATGGAGGAGTCATGACATGTAATAAATATTGCACCACTAGAAGAATCACCATGAACATTTATCAAATGTTGGTTTCTAATATTTGTCCACCCATCTGATATAATGGATACCCCACAATCTACCCACTCATTTGTAAAACGTGTCAAAGCTCTTTGAACCTTTGCTTTTTCTCTTTCTAATAACACTGTTCTAGCTTTCTCATAGTTGGGGGACTTGTATCCTTTTGGGGCTTCATTGATGGCCTTTACCATTTCATGCCAATAGGGAGAGTGAAGCACATTGAATGGTACATCGCAAGAACAAAGAAATTGGACTATCTTTCCATCCACATCATCGCTCCTGGCAAACATACTTTAGAAACCCCAATGTATATTATAACCTTAGCGACGATTTAATCCACCATATAAATATTTGGAATCCAAGCCACAATGATCCTTGTCCAAGTTTGTGAACTTGGAGGCCAAGTATTGGAGTACCTGCAAACACTATGAATTTATTTCAAAATAATTTGTTAGATCACATAGGGAATCAAACCACCTAATATTAGCCCAAAACTATCAATAGTATGGTTCTATATCTATCTAATGAAAAAAAAAATCTTACCAATATTCAGCACGACATAAAGATGCTCGTAGTTAGCATATACCACAAATCAATAAGCAAGAACACCTTGAATTGCACCCCAAAGTCTTTATTATGATTGAAAAATAGTTCCCAACGGGACAATAGTTACAATGCTACTTCAGCAGAATTTTTTTAGCCAGAGATCAAGATGACTAGAGACTCAATTGACTCTCTAATTTATAGATAAATTCTCCAAATGGAAAAATAACAGCTAGTTTCTTTGATCCTTGTCAAAATAATCTTAGCCGTTGATAAACACTTAGAGATCTTTTAATCTTGGCCCTTGATTTTTTATTTTTGAGGAATTTTCGAATTGATCATTTAATTCCATTTTAATTAACTCAAAATTAATTATTTAGAGCTAGTTTCCTAAAAAAATTGACTTTGACTTAACCACCAAGGTCCAAGGGTTCAAATTTTCTTGAAAATGACAATATTCCCTTGGTGGAGGACCTATAAAAATTGATTCTTTTAAGACCCACGAATTTTTCCATTCAGATAGTTTATTTTTCTAAGACAATTTTTTTTTCTAAGTAAAACTGATCTATTTATAAAAAACATAATATACAGAGAGGCTCCGGCCTCAGCGGCACTGGGTCAATTGTATGACCATTTTGTGCAAAAAACCTTGAAGTCGTGACTGCCCCAAATGAGGAAACCAGTCTGAGTACAAAAAAATTACAGTTCAGTTTACCCTTGCAGGGGTTGTAGTTCCAAAATTCAAAAGTTCCAACCCGAAAACAATGAAATCCAGTATTTAACTCAAAAATTCCCCTGTGAATTGACATATGGGAAAAAAGCAAAATTTTCTTCACCTGAGATGGGGATAATCACCAGAAAACGACCCGACAGAAAACAAGAGAGAAGTGACTAGTATCAGAACTTATCAGTAAAGGAGTCAAGGCTTGCCACGTAGCTTGGCCATCAGCTGCACGGTGTCTTCGTTAGGTTCTTCCTCCACTACCGGACACCATCCATATTCCTCAGAGTTGGCCTTCGCCGCATGTCTGCCACCTGCACTATCCTCAGTTTGAGTGCCCTTTTCCTTACGGGTGGCATCGCTTCCCAACATTTGTTGTTTGCTACTAGATGGGTTGCTCTTATCTTTCGGCGGGTGGTAGGTGCTTGGCTCCCCTGGTTCGAAGCTGGAAGGATGGACTTGGTTGATTTCTCGGCTGAGTGAAAGTTCAGGAGAGGAAGCGGGGACTTCCCTGAAATTCACCGAGATGGTGGCTATTATGAGCGGTTTGTCCAAAGCACTTTGAAAATGGAAGTGCGCTTGTTGAGAGGGAGCAGAGGTTGCTGCATGCTGGGGGAATTCTCCGGAACGATGGGCCTCTCTGGTATTTAATCTGCCTCGGCCGCTTCGAGTGTCCGGATATCTGCCAATGGAGCGAGAATTGGAGAGGCTAGGGGAAGGGGAAACAGAAGGGGAGGTAGAGATAGAGGGGGGCCGAGACGCAGAACGAGTTGCTCCTCCCCGACTGCCACCGCGTCTACTCCTCATTCTGTGACGTTGGCGCATGGTTCTGAGATTGGGAGACCGTTGAGAGCTATTGAAAACAGGGTCCGGGGTCAAGCCAAGAGCTGCAGAAGGAAAGAAGGAGTGGTCCAGGGAATTCACAGTCGAGCTAGCGAGAGGGGTTGAGACCTCAAAGCGCAGGTGGCAGAAGGAGGACTGGGAGAAATGGTCACTGTTGCCCAGGTCGACGCAGCAGAATAGCCTGCAACGTCTTCTGGTGGCTATGCGGAGATTCGGCTCTGTAACAGCGGGATGGCAGGAGCAATTGAGAGGCTGAATGAGGGAATGAGGGGAATTATGATCCATATCTCTGTGAATGCTGGGAATGTCTCGAGTTTCCCAGCTAGTTAAAGTCACTGTCCTGTGAGCCTGAACTTGCCGTGAGATTACACAAGTGAAAGCGCAGGTGGCCGCACAGATAAGCCACTTGCTTGTCCGGCTGCCCAAGCGCATTAAATTGCTATCTGCCACCCGCATCCGGGGAGCCTAAGACGATTTAACTTGACTTTAATTAATTAATTTTCTGACTTAGAATTTAATTTAATTTTTCCAGAAAAATTAATTAATTTACATATGAGGGGATTAATTATTTTTCCAACTCTCTAATACATATGATTTTTCATTTACAAGACTTAAAGAGGGAAAACACATTTGTCTTAGCCCCTCAAGACTCATAACCCATCAGCGACTCAATATGATCTAGTAAATTAAGTGATTTGTAATAAATAATTAAGCCAATTAGCTTAAATTTTTCCCAAACAACTTTTACATCAGACTCGACTAAAACACTAGGACTCACCTGATAATTCAACAATAAATTTCACCCTAACTTTGGGGGTTTAAGCTGGAGGGAAAAAACTCTTTTGATTAGCTGTGTCGAAAAACACAAGTAATCAGTGAGGTTAAAAAACCTCTTAGGATGGAATTCATTATCAAATTATAGGCTTACCTAGGTTGTTACATAGACTCAAGGTTTTACTAAGATCTTTTACAATATATAACTTGCAGAATGGGATGACCATGACACATGAATTGTTGATATGTGATCCGATCCTTGTTGAAAAAAGTTGGTACTTCCACTTCCTTGGAACTTTGACAATTTGAGTGCAACATCTGGCTCCATATGGGGACACGTTGCTTCCAAGAAGCAACGTGAGAATCCCAAAATCCTGTGTCCAATGAAACAAAAGTTCATCAAATAGATATCCAGTCAACATCAAAATCATCATGCATATGTAGAAAATACCGTTGGAATAGAAAATCTACACTAATAAACTGAAATATAAAAGACATAATATAAATGCGTGAAATAAACTCTCTAACGACATGAAATAAAAAGGGAACAGGGTTAGAGATATTATACAAAATGATACCCATGGCATCAGATGTCCTCAACATAGTGCATATTGAGCATCTGTTGACTTTTCAGCAAGTCTGTGGGATGCTTTTTGGATGTGCTGCGCTGAATTCTGACACTGCTAGGACTTTGTCTTATCAGAATATTGAGATGCTCCCGAGCATTAGATGCATCAAAATTCTTCCTTCTTCTCTTTCACCTTTTACGCTTGCTCTCGGTAGGATGCGATGTTGATGTTGACGCGATCAACATGCAACTTTCTATCTAATTTGGATAATGTTCATTTGGAATTCCATTGATTGTTGTGACCTGCTCTTCCTTATTTTCGTGACCCTGTTCTGTCAAAGTCGCTAAATCAGTGTTGCAATCATCGATCTGATTTCCTTCAGTTTCCTTCCTGCCTGGATCATCCTTGTTTAACCATTTCTCAATGGAATCAATGACTTCTTCATAATAAGATGAAGGTTGTGAGCGGGTTGGGAGGTTCATGTACTAGATCCTTTGGTCTTGGCTGGAGTTGTGATTTTTCCAACATTTGTAGCTTACTTTGAAGAGTGACCTGTTCAATTCTTATGGCATTTATTTCGTCTGCATGTACCGATTCCATAATTTTCATTTGTTGTATGCGATCAGCCTCCATGGTCTTAATCACACTCTGCAACCTATCTTCAATGGTTTTCATTTGATTAGAATGCTTATCCTTAATAGCACTGATTTCCTTGGCATGATTTTCCTCCATGGTGATCAAATGGTCTTGCATGGTGGTCATCTGATTAGAATGATTAGTTTCCATGATTTTCAGCTCCTCAGTATGCTTTTCTTCTCTAGCTAATAACCCGTTCTAAAGAGATATTTGATTAGCTTCCATGTCCTTTATCATTCTATTATGATCTTCTTGAATAGAATTCATTTCTTTCTTAAGATTTGCTTTTATGGAACTTAGCTCCTCAACATGTTCTTCTTCTATGGTATCCACCATGTTCTGAAAGTTGATCCTTTGATTATATTGAGCAACTTCCATTGCCTGTAACTTGTTTCCCATGGAAGTCATTTCTCTGGCGTGATTTGCTATTAATTTTTCTTGACTAGACTGCATGTCTTTGATCATCTGAGTTAATTCCTCAACAAGATGCTTATCATTTTCTTTTCTATCGTCAAAATGATTAATTTGGCTACTAGTTCCTGCCTTTCCACTATCGAGGACTCTTCTTGTTATGGCACAAGTGGATTCATCATGACAGTGATTACAATATCTACAATATGGTGCTTCTTGATCACTAACATGGTGTAATTGATTCTCTTGTATCTTCTTTATGAGATTCTGCATATCAGCAAATTGATTATTCCTCTTAACTTGCATACTTTTAACGATCTCTATTAATTCTTTAACCTCGTCTTCCTCTTCTGGAGGGTCATGAGGATAACCTTGAGTGTTAGTACAACGAAAAGGGACAGACAAGTCATCCATGATGACTTGCTTAAGGGGAAAGGGAAGCTAATGGATGTTAGAGAGAGAGTGATCCACAAGAAGGAAGCCTCTAGCGGAAATTCTGCAAAAAATGAAAAAAGTGGAGTCACCACTTGAACATGAATTTGTCTCCAAAATCCAGAAGGCAAAAAACCGAAAAGTTAGTCAGGGAAAAGCAGGTGGATATCAAGGAAGAGTTCTAGTCTGAGAAAATTGAATTCTTACTAGAATGTAATTTGTTTAACCGAGCTCTGAGAGTAGGGTTGAGTGAGTTACCAGGATTCTTTCTAATGTAAGCCTTTGTGAATGGATGAAACAATGGAGTCACCACCCAAATAAGAAACTGACCCAAATGTCCAGGTGTTAAAGTGGAAATAGAGGAGTGAATAATGTGATAAGGAGATTAGTGAGTGCAGTGTCAAGAAGGTGAAAATGGATTAGAGGATTACAAAGATTAATGAGTCGTCAACACCAAGGTCCAATAAATTGGTCCCCGACAATGGCGCCAAAAAATGTTGTGGCGTTGACGGGACAAGGAGTGAAGACCGATGGAAAGATTGAAGATAGAGAAATTGTCGTAAACCTTGGGAATGGAAAAAATTGTCCTCGACAACGGCGCCAAAAAATGTTGTCGCCCGGATTGTACAAGCATCGCGACAATGCTCAGGACTAGGGCTGTCACTTTGATCCCCACCCACTCCATTCTAGTTGTCTCCCAATAGTAGGCTATGGAGGGTAGTCCTTATGGAATGAAGTGAAGGAAAACAAGTTGAGAATCAACTTACTTGCAAGACACGGATGAGTGGCCTAGCCACTTGGTTGAAATTAAGCAAGATTATTGATTAAATTAGATTTTCTATTATTAGACCAGTGCCTTAATGGGAACACAAATTCTTGCTTGTTATGAATTGGAACCAAATGACCGGATGGACACCCGCTGCTTGAATGATGGACTAACCTATATGATATGCAAGTTCTAAGACCTATTTAAGATGCAGTGATCTTGGTACATTTTAGTTAAATGTTTAGTCTAAGTGTAACCTTCCTTTAACTATTTTGAAGCTGAGCTTCAAGGTAGGTTGTGGGAAGGAGGCTAATAGGAAGTAGGTTAGGGCCTGATTAACGATACCTTTTGTTAAGCTTCTATCACTCGATGCCTTCGACGCTACAGACATTGTGGCTTTGACCACTGCAAGGTCACCGTGTTAACCATCGAAGAGTTGTCGAGGCCCCTCAAGCTAGATAAGAAGGGTTTTCCTATATCTCTATCAACCTAGCTTATGCTAGGAGGTAAATTATTAATGCAAATCTAGATCTAGTATGCTTATGCAAACGATTATGAGTGAGATTTATCTTGAGTTAAAATTTTCTTAAGTTGTTTAAGTACTTAATTAATATCTTTTTAAGAGTACTTAACAATAATGAATTACAATCTTAGACAAGATAAAATGCTTAGAGATACAAGTGTAAATTTCAACAATATGCCACAAGATACCAAGTAACCCAAGATGCCAAATGCTTAAAATAGTCAATCAAAATGTTGATCACAGATTTATACCAGCAATACTAATTCAGAAAATTCAGATTTTATCAATGTTGTAGTAGTAGTGAATAAACTACTTCAAATGATGAAACTTGCCCAACACATAAAACATTGAAATTCTAGTGAACAGCTTAGATCACTTTAAGATGATGCATACAGTCAAATTTCAGATCTGATTTATTGATTTACAGCAGTAAGTAAAGACAAATCAGCAAGATAAAACTGCAAAAAATAGATGGCTTATATGCCCAAAAATAGTAAAATGCACCAGAACTTGAAAATTTCGATTTTAGGGCTTTTAGAGAGTTTGACTTAGCAATTTTCAGAATTGATATGCTTGTTACAGTAGTGAGTTAACCACAGATCAAGAAACTAATCAAGCCAAAAATAGATGCCCAATATTTCTAAAAATAGAAAAATTTCGCCAAACTTGAAAAAATAATTTTTTGATTTATTTAGAGGATGTGATTTAGAAATTTCAGAACTGATATGTTATTACAACTAAGTTGCAGGAAACGCAGGTACAGGGTCCGTTTCCGTACGGAAACGAAACGGAAACGCGTTTCCGCGTACCGTACGACCTGGAAACGCGTTTCCGGCCGTACGGGCACGTTTCCCGAAATGGAAACGTGCCCGTACGGCCGGAAACGCGTTTCCAGGCCGTACGGGCCCCGTTTCCTCCAAAAAATCACTTGTTTTTTAATTTTTTTTTTTTCTAATTAGTTTGTAAATTTTTTTAGGGTTTCTAAGCTGTTCTAGAAACCATTTCTAAAGTTATAAAAGAGCAGTGCCTCTCATTCTCTCATCACACTATTCAGCAAGGAGTTTCTCTTGGAGATTGGCAGTTGTTTCAGTAGCTGGTGTTTTGAGCAGTGAGCAAAGTAGATTTCAGCAGCGGGAGAAAGAGATTTCAGCAGCAAGAGAAGGAGATTTCAGCAGGAGATTTATCAATGATATTTATCAAACATCAGCAATGAACTGTGCATCTTTCACCTCTCCTGAGGATTGTTATGATGAGGATTAGTCTTTTGTGACTTGTCTCTATAGTTCTTGTAGCCTTATAGTCTTTATTGTACTTGCAGCCTCATATACTAATACAAATAAAGGCTGATTTTGGATTTTCCAGTTCCTATATTTTTATTTTCATTATGTGATGACTCATGAGTAAATGTGATCATTGTGATGTAAATTTAATCTTAATGTTAAAATGTTTAAGTAAATGTATCATTAATGCTTTATGATTGCACATATATATTAATAATTTTTAAATGTTTTTAATATATATATATATATATATATATATATATATATATATATTCGCGTTTCCCCGTTTCCAAAATTTGGGGAGGTCGCGTTTCGTTTCGCTTCCGTGTTTCGTTTCGCTTCCCCGTTTCCCCGTTTCATGCAACTTAGTATTACAACAATAAAACAATGATAGATCAACAACCCAACAATGCTTAAGACAAACCCCTAATATTTCCAAAAATAGTAAAAATTTTTGGAAATTGAAAATTGCAGTTTTTGGTCCTTATTAAGTATTTGATTCAGAAATTTCAGAACTGCAGAAAATTTCAGTTATGCAGAAAAATCCAGCAAGCTTAAATGTTAGATTTAAGCCAAAACTCAAATACCCAAGAGGACAAAATTTGTGAGAATGAAGATTTTGCAATTCTAAATTATTTTGACCATTTGGTTTGTGACTTTGGGGCATGATTATTGGTAATATGCTTGTTGTAATAAAGCTGCAAAAAACAAGGGTTTAGAGGTCAAACCCTATGCCCAAGGCCTTGAAGATCCCACTGTTGAAAATCGATAAAACTTTGGGATCACTTTGTCGCTTGAAAAATAAGAATTTTGAGACCTTAGGTCTTCAAAACCACCAAGTATTTAGCCTTCAAACTTCAGATTAGGGTTTCAGGTCAATTTAGGGAAAAATAGGCCAAGAAAATGGAGAACAAGGTTAAAGGAGACAAATTTGTGGGGATAAAAGGGCTCGAATGATAGATCGGGGGCTGAAATGGCAAGAGGAGGCTAAAACTGAAAACTCGTGTCTCAAATTTTTATTATTATTATTATTTATTTATTTATTTTTTATTTTTTATTTTTTTTTTGGATTTGAATTTTGCCGTCAAATCTTCAGTAAATGTCCCTGCAAAATTGTCTAGAGACTAGATCTTACCCTCAAGGGCCTAGATCTAGCTCTTCTCTTACTTGATTCCTTGATCCAACCTGCAAAAATGAAAATAAAAACACCCAAACCCCAAATATATACAAAATACTAAAAATCCCCAAAACCCAAGTTAGAAAAAATAATTTACAAGTTAGATCTACAAAATTATTCACAAGATCTACAAATATACAAGGGTTTTAAAAATTTTAAATTTTTGAGAAAAATATTTTTATGGAGTTTTTTCCTTTGAAGAATGGCTAAAAATACTTTAGAAACCCAATGTATACTATAGCCTTAGTGAAGATTTAATCCACCATATAAATATTTGGAATCCAAGCAACAATGATTCTTGCCCAAGTTTGTGAACTTGGAGGCCAAGGATTGAAGTACTTGCAAGCACTATGAATTTATCTCAAAATAATTTGTTAGATCACATGGGGAATCAAACCACCTAAGATTAACCCAAAACTATCAATAGCATGGTTCTATCTCCATCTAATGAAAAAAGAATCTTACTAATATTCAACACAACATAGAGATGCTTGTAGTTAGCACATACCACAAATCAATAAACAAGAACACCTTGAATTGCAACACAAAGTCTTTATTATGATTGAAAAAATAGTTCCCAGCTGGACAGTAGTTACAAAGCTGCTTCAGCAGGAATTTTCTAGCCAAAAAGATCAAGATGACTAGAGACTCAATTGACTCTAATTTATAGATAAATTCTCCAAATGGAAAAATAACGTTTAGTTTCTTTGATCCTTGTCAAAATAATCTTGGCCGTTGATAAACACTTAGAGATCTTTTAATCTTGACCCTTGATTTTTTATTTTTGAAGAATTTTCGAATTTGACTTAACCACCAAGGTCCAAAAGTTCAATTTTTTTTGAAAAAAACAATATTCCCTTGTTGGAGGACCTATAAAAATTGATTCTTTTAAGACCCACGAATTTTTCCATTCAGAGAGTGTATTTTCCTAAGACAATTTAACTTGACTTTAGTTAATTAATTTTCTGACTTAGAATTTAGGGTTATTTTGCGAGAAAAAATAATTAATTTACACATGATGGCATTAATTATTTTTCCAACCCTCTAATACATATCATTTTTTATTTACAAACTCAAAGAGGGAATACACATTTGTTTTAGCGCCTCAAGACACATAACCCATCTGCAACTCAATATGATTTAGTAAACCAAGTGATTTGTAATAAAATAATTAAGCCAATTAGCTTAAATTATTCCCAAACCACTTTTACATCAGACTCAACTAAAACACTAAGACTCACCTGATAATTCGACAACAAATTTCACCCTAGCTTTGGGGTTTAAATTGGAGGGAAAAAACTCTTCTGATTAGCTGTGTCGAAAAACACAGATAATCAATGAGGTTAAAAAACCTCCTAGGATGGAATTCATCATCAAATTATAGGCTTACCTAGGTTGTTACATAGACTCAAGGTTTTACTAAGATCATTTACAATATATAACTTGCAAAATGGGATGACCATGACACATGGACTGTTTATATGTGATCCGATCCTTGTTGAAAAATGTTGGTACTTCTGCTTCCCTGGAACTTTGACAATTTGAGTGTAACAGGTAGCTCAGAGCATGACACTCGGGCAGTGCCTCAAATCATAGTGTGCCACATGTCACCCATGAAAATATATGTTCCCCTTCTCTACCAGGTTGGAAAAGGGCAGTTACATTCTAATTCCTTTTGTAACCGTTTCTTGGAGTTATTAGACATTAGGAGAGGAAGTTGGAGGGGTATGAAAGGAGGCTACAATAGGACATCAAAAAAGGCTTTCGGGGTTGGCCTTTCTTTGGCGGATTTAGAATTTATTGATGAGATGTTTGAGAGAGCGATTTTTTTTCCACGAGTTGGAATAATGCTCAATTGGTAGTGTTGTCACACAGAATGTCTAGGCATCGCGACAATGGCTCAGATTGGGGGCTGTCACACCAATCCCCAATCACTCCATTTGAGTTGTCTCCCAATAGCAGACTAAGAGGGGTAGACTCTATGGAAATGGAAAAAAGAAAGATTAGTTGGGAGCTAACCAACCTGGGAGACACAACTAAGCAACCAATACTTGTTTTAGATTGCACAAGATTTTAAGGATTCAAAATAATTTGAAGAAAGTGATATCAGTGCCTTGTGGAGTCAACTTTCTTGCGAAGAAAATAAAGTTCAAGTAAAGGATGATAAACTGTTGCTGAAAAGACTCGATTGTTTCATATGCAAACGCCAAACTTAAAACTATGTGAAATGCAGGGACTTGGTTAATTTTAGTTAAATGAGGGCCTAAAATTATCTGAAATATGTCTTAAATGTTACTTAACTTAAGGCTCAGAGAGGTGGTGATCTAAATGTGAAATTAGGTACTTATACCAGTGTTGCAAAATGTAAAATTTGCAGAAATAATTACTGAAATGCACAATGGATTGAAATGTAAAATGTTGGAAATAAAACACTTTTAAATTCAACAATTCATTTGTATGAAATACTCAATCAAGATCATTATATGCATAAGTAAAACTAGATTAGTCCTACTTGCATAAGCATGTAAAAACAAATGAACTTAAAAAATTAAACTAAATGTTTTAAGCTCAAGTCATATTAATGAAATATCAGTCTAGTAATCTGCTCTTAAATCAAATGTTAAAACCAACAATATATTCTAAAACAATAGTCCTGTAACCATGCAATATTCAGAAATTTCTATGTATAACAACAGAAAAATTTAAATGACAAATTGATAACAACAATCAGAAAAATTCTAAGTTTAATTCTTTCTGATCTTTTGATGTATTTGATCTAAAAAACTCATAAATAAACTACTGAACAATAGTAAAACAATTTTCAAAATTTTGTTTGCAAAAGTTACTGAAGCTAATTTCTATTTCTGCAATTATACAACAGTAACAATGTAAATTAAATCTGCTGCTAAATTCAGAAAATTTCTGAGTTTAATTCTTTCTGATCTAAAAAACTCAGAAATAAACCACTGAACAACAGTAAAACAATTTTCAGAAATTTGTTTGCAAAAGCTACTAAAGCTAACTTCTATTTCTGTAATTACACATCAGTAAAAATGTAAATTAAATCTCCTGCTAAATTCAGAAAATTTCTGAGTTTAATTCTTTCTGATCTATTGATGTATTTGATCTAAAAAGCTCAGAAATAAACCACTGAACAACAGTAAAACAATTTTCAGAAATTTATTTGCAAAAGTTACTGAATCTAACTTCTATTTTTGCAATTATACATCAGTAAAAATGTAAATTAAATTTGTTGCTAAACTCTAGCTAATTGTGAATCTATGTCAATATTAACCTTGTTTTCAAAATGGAATGAGGAAAGTTTAGAGGGGGTGTACCAGTCATCCCTTAGGGGCTTGAAGCCACTTGGAGGTATGCTACCCAAATCATTGAAGATCGTCCAATTCCAAATGCCAAGGTTCATAATTTTTTTTTTTTTTTTTTTAAATTTGTTAAAATAAATAAATTTAAAAGGGATATTTTTTTAGAAAAAAAATTAGGAACAATTTTTTTGGTGAGGAGGGAAGGCTTGAGGGTGGAAGCTGTAAGGTTGGAGGGATAAGGAGGAGGGGCTGCCGTGAAGGAGGGAGGCCGAAAATGAGAGGAGGGCCTCAGGGCCCTAAAACATTTTGCCCACGATCCTTCTAAAATTTCTCCTCAACCTGCAAATAAAATGGAGATGCCCTCTGGGGCTTGAATCTTTCTCCGGAATCCACAAAAATCACCTGCAATCTTCAGAAGTTGTTCCTGCACAAACAAAAGATAAAAACCCAAAACATGTATATGCAAAAATATGAAATACCTAGAACCCCAATGAATTAGAAATTTTCTATTTACAAATCTACAATAATATTCTACAGATCTAGTAGATTTGCAGATCGAAACCCTCTATTAGCCAGATTTAAACAAATTTTGCACAATATTTAGAAATAAATTTGAAATTTTAAAGAGGCAAAAGCCCAAGTAAAACCCTACAAGTAAAATATTCTATAAAATGACTTTAGAAATTAAAAATATAGTGGGCTCTTTTAGATTTTGTAAATTAAGAGTCAATTGGTCCAGTTGACAACTTACTGAAACGCCAAAATCCTGAATGATAACTTCTTCACACTTAGATTTGATTGTTAGATTATGTAATGTACCTTCCTAAATTAATTTGGAACAAGACTAATTATTGCATTTTGGGGTCAGTGTTGGAGATAGTGGGGCCTATTCGATTTTTATTAGGAAATTAGACTTAGGAGAAGTTATTTTGTTGTGGGTAAATTACACATGGGGGCCACCCACACTAGAGAAATACGCACTCCCTAGTTCGGTTTGCATGAAGGTGGTTAAGTTTTTCATGTAGGTGGTTAAGTGAGGGCCCACGATGGAGGTAAAAATGGAGGGAAAAGGTCAGTGTTGGAGATAGTGAGGCCTATTCGATTTTTATTAGGAGATTAGACTTAGGAGAAGTTATTTTGTTGTGGTTAAATTACACATGGGGGCCACCCACACTAGAGAAATACGCACTCCCTAGTTCGGTTTGCATGAAGGTGGTTAAGTTTTTCATGTAGGTGGTTAAGTGAGGGCCCGCGATGGAGGTAAAAATGGAGGGAAAAGTGCCCTATGAAATCTATATAAGAAAGGTAGCTCTCCTCATTTCATTAATCTTTGTGGTAATATTGATTTCTCTATGGTCGCTTGAGCTGCTTAGCCGAGTCACTCGCTATTCAGCACGAGTTCTTCAAGAGAAGAGCTCACCCTTTCTTCGGGGGACTTCGAGTGCCACCCTAGGAAGGTTTTTTTTCATTTCTTCAGGAGGAGGATCTCAATGTGATTCCCAGTGATTGCATCCATCTCCAGGCGGTGCATATTACTGGAGGACGTAATGAAGAGGAGGCCGAGTTTGCTTGTGGCTTCTTGCAGGGGAGGTTGGGTGAAGGAAATTTTGGAGAGGAGGCATAGGAGTATTGTTGGCATTTGGGAGAAGTCTAGAGCTGGAGGGGTGTGCTACTTCGCAGGTTGATTTTCGCATTCTCTGGGCCAGCACAGAGGCAACACTGGGTGTTCACGTGGAGGGTAGAGTATCAGTCTTTGAGGTTGAACTTTACCGTGGAGGTTAAGGGAAATATTTGGAGAAGTGATTGCTGCATTTTCATGAGATTGGAGGAGGATTTTGTTGGGGTTTATTGTAAGCCATTTTCTGGAGCAACTTAGAGGGCGTGGGGCATATTGGAGGTCGATTTTGAAAGTTCAAAATCCGGCCAAACCATTTTTGGGTTTTTCTGGGTTTTCGACAAGGATCCCAAATATAAAGTTTCATAATTTTTTGAGCACCGGAGGTGGGGTTTTCAGCCGTATCTTTGCAGCAGACAGTGCAAAATTGTTGGGAATGTGTAGGGCATATTGGAGGCCGAATTTGGGAAGTTGGATTTAGCCCAAACTCTTTTTGGGTTTTTTTGGGTTTTTGACAGGGATCCCAGATATAAAGTTTCAGCATTTTCTGAGTACTAGAGATGAGATTTCTTGTAGTTTATTTCCAGCCATCAGTGTAGTTTTTAGGGATAATGCAGAGCATTAGAGGAGCAGTCATTTCCATCTTCGAGATTATTGTTTTATCACCTAGGTCCTATCAAGCCTGCCCTTGAGGAAATTCTAGGTGCATTTCTGCATATTATTGTACTTGCTCCATTTCATCAATAAAATGGCTCAGCTAGTTCCCACTTTTGGAGTTTTAATAAGCATTCGTTGATTATTCTTATTTCCCGTGTCACAAATCGATTTTGTTTTGCATTTCACTATTTATTTAAGTTTGGAACATTACATATTAATAGAGATTTAAAAATGACCATAAAATTATCAAAAAATAGAGATACCTGCTACCTCAATCAAATCAAAATGATACTCTAAAAACCCAGAAATCTGTGCAAGATACCTGTACATAGATCAATCCTCAAAAGCTATTAACCAGCAAATGCAAATAAAAACAACAAAGTATTAAGAACAATATTACCACATAAATCTAAAAGAGGAACACCACGATCTGAAACCCCAAAGTCTTTGCATTTTATTAACTAGAAAAAATGTTACACAAGCTTTCTTAGAGCAAGTACATGATTGAAAAATCGGATCCAAATAATGAAGAGAGGTCTATCATTTATAGAAAAATTCTCCAACCATTGGTTGATCCTCGTCAAATCAATCTCAACCGTTGATGAAGATCAAATGATCTTTTAATCATCACCATTGAAATAAAGTTACCTTTTGAGGAAAATCGAATTTCACTTTTAATTTCCTTTTAATTAACTTAAAAATGATTGTTTTGAGTTAATTGCCGCAAAAAGTTGAGTTTGACTTAACTACTATGGCCCAAGGGTTCAAAATATTTTGAAATTTTCAGTATTCCCTTGGCCAGGGACCTCCAAAAACTAGGAACTTTAAAACCCACGAATTTTAAGTGTTGGAGAATTTAATTGTTCCTAGGACCTAAATTAATTAAATTTCTTGCTTTATCATTTTAATTTATTTTAGCCAGAAATTTTAATTAATTGACTCATGAGGGGTTTATAAATTTTTCCAACCCTCTAATATTTGACCATGGTGTCTAACTATGAGGGACCATGCACTAGATATTTTTTAGATGAAATATTATATTTCTAACCCATGAAGGGGAAACACCCGTTCGTTAAAGACCCTCAATAATTACCCATTTCTGCGACACAAAATATGATCTAGTAGACTAAGTGACTTGTAATAAAATAATCTAATTAAATAGATAGAATTATTCCCAAATCACTTTTACAAAGACTCGATAAATAACACTAGGACTCATTTAAAATCCCGACGACAAAATCCACCCTAGCTTTGGGTTGAGGCTAGAGGGAAAAACTCTATCAATCATCCATGTTTAGAAACACACATGAATCGGTGAGTCTAAAAACCTTCTAGGATAGAAATCATCATTAGGAAAATAAATTTACCTAGGTTGTTACATACATTTGTCTTACTAAGATCATTTACATTACAAAATGTAAAATGGGTTTACAAAACGTTAGTGTACATATAACTGATAATGATGAATCTATGGATCATCTGAATGCTCGGACATGATGGAAATCCATGCGTGAAAAAATGTACAGCTGTGGGGTAGTTGACATGGAGTGGTCAACAGGAAGGAAATTGCAGTCAGAGGAGAGATTGCACCAAAGAGATACCAACAACATTTGGCTCATGGAAGAAGATTGTAGCAGGGAAAGAGTAAGGAAAAAGAGTTGTGAGATATTTCTAGATGTTGCATACCTAGAAGAAGAATATATCTTACAACTTGAATTGTTGATATCCTCAAATAGAGCTTCCAGTTTTGAGTTCAATGATAAAAAATCAATAGAGGAGGAGATAATTGCAGCGGCCAACTTTTCCAAACAGCGAGAGGAAGTAGTTGATTTGATGGTGATTTCTCAATACGATTCCTTTCCATCCCTAGATTTTTGTGTTTACCATTGCTCGTTTATTCATTTTCGTGATGACCCTATTGAGGATGGATTGTATCTATGTGCAAGAATGCAAATCAGCAGAGACTTGAAGTTACAACCTTGTTATTTAAAGGCATGTGGTTTGAAGCTTCACCCTTACATTTTGGGAGCACATTAAATGAAACACCTTCCCATTCACTGGTGTCAATTCGCTATCCATGTCTTGGTTTATGGTGGACACTGGAGTTCATTGAAGGAATTTGAGAATGTTAATGAGATGTTTGGGAAACTGCAACAGAAATATGATTACATTTGGCCCATTTATTCCTATGTGTAAGTTAGATTAGCTTAGGTTTACTTCTGAATAAGTTCATGTTGAACATTAGTAGTTTAATCAAATATGTAATGTTGTGATTCAGTGTTTTGGTTAAGCAACTGTTTGTGTAGGTTTTTGGAATAAATTTTCAGAGTTGATGAAATAGTTTTGTCGAGCCCCTCAGAAGCAGATTTAGATAAAAGTGTTGATAGTTTTGTTTCTAGACTTGGTCACTCAACTGGAGATTGTTGAGGTTCTCACCATCTTGCTAGGGGATATTATCCTTGTGGAGCCACTGTTAACACGAAATCTTAGACAAGCATATTTCATGTTTTCGGAGTTTCGAGTATGGGTATGTCTCGAAACGTTGGGTTCGTAAAAGTTTCGTGCAACATAGGGTTTAATATTTGCTCATTGAATGTGATTGGAAGATAAATAATATAAGGCTTTCACTTGTTCATGCTCTATTGATAATAATTGCACATTGTGTAAGGGATAGCTAGCATTGAAGTGAGTTTTTGGGCTAATTTCTACATTGCTTTCAAGAATACTAACATATTGTTATCTTGTGTGACTTTCATAAGTTCCAAATTTGCACTTATTAAGCTCACTGACACATTAATCTCGTAATCCAATAATCTTGTTGAATGGTTACTTAAGTGAATAAATCTAAGAAGTTATTAGATATTGGTATCTCTTGTTCTCCTACACATTGGCATTAAATACCTAAGTATTAACTTGAGCACTTGCTAATCTAATTGTATCTCTCTTGAATAACAATATTGGCATTATCTTGATTGACTTAATTTTAAAGGCTTCTAATTGTCTAAATGGCATTGATAATCTTATTGTCTAAGAATCATTGGTCAGTTGTTCTAAGTGGATAAGTGCTCTAATTGTCAATAGATTTATGGTTCATGTTCAAAGTGGATATCAATTGTAAATTCTATATTGGTGAAACATTGATAAGAGCATCTATCTTGTTGTTTAACACTTGGGCAATTACGTCTTGGTTATCTCTTGTAGCTTGATTGGCACATATTCTTGTGGTTGAGATTGTATCTTATTTACCATTGTCAAGTAGTTATTGCCATAACTTAAGATCAATCATAATTAAGTACTTAAAGGAACGCTAAACAGTCTCACCTTAAGAATCACTCAATTATCTTGCATTGGCATCCTAGAACTAGTATTGCATTAATAATTTACCTCCGAGCATAAGCTTGGTTGATAGAGAATAGGACCACCTTTCTCATCTAGCTTGAGGAGCCTAGTACCTCTTTAGTGGTTAACATGGTGACCTTGCAGTCGTCAGAGCCACAGTCTCTGCAGCGCTGGAGGCATCGGGTGGCTAGAACCTAAGGGGAGGTATCGTTAACCAAGCCTTTGCTTTCTTCCCCTTGGCTTCTTTCTCACAACCTACTCTAGAGACTAGCTTCAAAATAGTTAAGAGGAAGGATACACCTAGAATAGACATATAACTTAAAATAAACCAAGATTCCTGCATTTCACCTAGCTTGTAGGATTTGCATTTCATCTAGGATAGTTAAGAATTCATTAATCAACGATTGTTCATCCGGTCACCTGGTATCTAATTTATCTAAAGCAAGTAGTTGACTCCATAAGGCATTGGTCTCATATATAAATTTAATCAAATATTTAAAACTTGCTAAAATCAACCAAGTGGCTAGGCCATTCAAAATTTCAATCATTTCTCCCGGACTTGTTGGTTGTTGATAAGTCTTGCATTTCCATCTTCCATAGGGACTAGCCCCCATAGCCTGTTGTTGGGAGACATCTAGAACAGAGAGGTTAGGGATCAGAGTGACAACCCTCGACTCGAGTCATTGTCACACCGTGCCTGTACAATCTGAGCGACAATAGTACAAATGCTTGAAAAGGCTTGATTTGATGTGACTTTGCTTGCGCATTGAGCTGATTTGGCTTGGGGATGATACTTGCTTGACCTTTGCTCTTTGTCCACCTCATCATTTGCCTTCAAATATTGTTGCTTGCAATGCCACATGGAAAACCCTCTTGCCTAAAAACTTAAAAGTGGGTCCACTGCTATAACTAGAGAATTGTGAGGGGGTTTTGACTGCTTCGAAAGACAAGTGATTCACCTTGACATAGAGAATCAAATGGACACCCTCTTTACCTCAAAAGATGTAGCATGATGCCTTAGGAAACACAAATGCATTGGGAATAGTGAGACTATCAAAATGCATAGCCAAGGCCAAAAGGGAGTGCAAAATACATAAAGATACATAGCACATGTGGGGTAGGGGGGTGCACTGGGATCAAAAGGGATAATGTCAGGGAAAAGTACATATGGTAATCACTCTTACAAGGCTTTATGACACACGCGCTCCCTTAAATCATGATTTCTAGTAGTGTTTATTCCATGATGCCTGCAACATCATCCTAGGGTATAACAATACCCATCAAAGTAGGGAGTTACTGCTCACAGGGGGAAGTCAATAGTGCCACAAAGGCAGACATACCATGAAATAAACAAAACCGGGAGTAGCCATGGCCATCCACACCGACAAGGATCTAAGAGTCACTTTCACAAAATAACACACACCCACATGGCTTTACAGGGCTATAAGGCACATCCTCTGGGCTTATATGGCACGACCAAAATGTTCTAGAGTACCCCTACTGAAAGAGGGGTAGCATTTGGCTCCAATTGCGGGACAAGTGCTCTTATTGGGGGCACTTGAGAACCTCAAAATCTCCAAACAAACAAACAAACAAGAAAACCAAAACAACTAACCTATATGTAGTGCATAAATGCAAACACATCAATGACTCAAACCACACAAGTATGATCTAATGCTTATGCTAGAGACCTTATTCATCCTACCCTCCTTTAACATAGGAAAAATAACATGTAGAGTGGGTACTCGTTGGATGTGGAATTTAATTCCGTATCCAATAGGTGTCTACACTTGACATTTGAGTAAAGATACAAAGAGATAAACTAAAAATACAATAAAAAAAATAGTTTCCTTTCCTTTTCTTTAAAAAACCATAATTCTTATTTTCTTATTTTAATTATTATGTTATTATTTTCCTTAGGAGTCCCATTTTAGACCTCAAAATTCCCCTAATGCTAGTTCCTTGACCATACCTTGTCCAAGTTGCTAATCTGAGCGGTAACAAGTGCCACATTTTCACTTTGCATACAACTATTTCACCTTATGGTGTTACTGTGAAATTTCCACGAACTACAGCAATTGGAAATTTATCTCCTAACTTATGCAGTTTATTTGTCTTCTGTCATTTATTAACGACAAATATCAATAAACTCACTGCAATTCTTCACAAATAAAATACACCGCGGAAAATAAAATACTGGAACTAAGAAAATAATGTACACACTACACACATAAAAAATATGACAACGTTATTTTTCGACAAATGTCCTTGGAAAAACCCCAAAGGGAAGTGCAACAAATGAGGGTTTTATTATTATTCAAGAATTTGAGAATTATTACAACTGCTTGCTTTTCACTGGAAAAACTCTGACTATATTGATCTCCTTTGGCAAAATATACTGGAGAAACAAAGTGTCCCTCTGCAACTTGATCTGCCCTCCTCCAACCCACTTGTACTTTCTCAAGCTATTTGCACCCCTGCCCAGAATTGCGCACTGGTGGCTCTGGTAAATTTGTTTAGCCTCCGAAAACCCTTTCCAACATTCACTTTGCCTCCAGCTACTCTCTGAAGTCGCTCGCTCTACCTCCGGATTACCTCCCAACATTGGTACATGACCTATATGTTAGTTTTTGTAGCATCAGAGGTGTTCTAGTCTCGAAACTTTGTGGAGAGGCTAAAACACATGAGATCTCCAAAACCCATAAATCGTTTCTGGAAATTCCACCTAGAGATGGCTCAATTAAATTATTAGCTGATTTTTAAATATTTCCTAAGTCTAAACTTAAGGAATATGGTTAATTAGCCAGTGTTAATTGAGATAAGGTGAGAATCATCTAGAAACTTACATGGATCGATAGGGAATTAATTTTGGCCCTTGATTAAGTTCTAATCTTGGTCGTTGGTGCTCCAACAGAGGATTATAAGAAGAAGTCGATGGGTAGATGGAGAACACACTTGTGGGGTTCGATTTATTTGGCAGTTCAATTTCTAGAGAGAGGCAGCAATTGCCGGAAAGCCAGAGAAGGACGCAGAGTGTGAGGCAGGGATAGTGAGTCCAGAGGAAAGTATTTCCAGATCCGGAGAGTCAGCTATAGGAGGTCGAGTAGATTTTCGGAAGGTCTCAGCGAGTCATTCTCAGAGACTGGATTGGGCAGATGACGATCAATTGTAGTTTCAGGCAGAGGGTCCTAGTGCCTACGCAGATTTGATGCAGGGGTTTCATGGAGCCCATTTATAGCCAATTTTGGAGCTGGATCAGTGCCAGGTGAGACAAAATTTGTCTCACTAATTTTTGTGGCCAGTTTTTCCCTGTAGTGGATTGCCATTTTGTGCATTCAGATTGTACTAAGAATTTCACTACTGCATAATAAGAAAAACCCTCAGTTGTTGCATTGGTTTTCCCAAGTTGGGTTTTTCCAGGGACATTTGTCCAAAAATAATAGTGTCATATTTTTATGGGTGTGCGCTAGATTTTCTCAATTTCCAATGCTATTTTTCTTCTGCAATTTATTGGTGAAAATCACAGTGTGAATTAGTTGATATTTTCCGTAGCAGATATATTGTTAAATAAATTAACAATTAGGAAAATAATTTCGAGTTGCCATGATAGATGAAATTTTCACATGGTATTAGAGGGTGAGTGATCAGCGGGGAGGCTCAAAAGCGGAGAAGAGAATTTTGTTGTTCAGAGGGAGCAGTAGGCTGAAATTCTTAGAGGCTGCGTAGTACCTAGATAGGAAGATCAAATCGTTGGGCAAGGGTTCGATTTTCAGTTGCAAGATTGCAAAAAATTCAAGTTACGCAGAATAGTGATTCCAACAGTCAAAGGGAGTAGCAACAACTCAGATTTTCCCTGAGCAAATTCCTTGGTTGGACGTAGAGGGTTTTGCAGCAGCAGAATCAACGTTGTGTGGAAGAGAAAAGCACACACAAGGGAAAATTTCTCTCAAGGGATCTCGAGTTTTAGAGATCTAATTTTTCCAGTTGCAGATTGGCAGTAGCTGTGAGTAGATTTTCTCACTGCAAAAAGGAGTGTGTGTAGTACATCCAGTAGCTGAGTAGATGGAAAAGGAGATTTTCAACTAGATTTGAGATGGCCACGATTAGGCTTAGAGATCAAGACAGACTGTATGATGCTTCCAACTATGTCATTTCGAAGGCCAGAATGTCCTTTCTCCCTGATGAGCATGGTCTGAAGGCCTATGTCGAAAATGTGATAGCAGCTCCCCAAAACCTCGATCAACAGAAGGAGTACAAGAAAGAAATGGCTAAGGCAAAGAGGATGATTTTGGATGGTATCTGAGATCATCTAGTCTCACATGTGGTAGACAAGGGAACGGCCAAGGAAATGTGGGATGCTCTTTCTGAGCTATTTTAGAGTTCTTCTAAGAAGTGGAAGATGTTTCTCTAGGAGAAGCTGAGGAACACTAGGATGCAAAAGGGTGAGAGCATAGATGCCTTTCTCACTCAGATTTAGGAGGTTTGAGATCAACTATTAGCTGTTGGGGAGGCACCCCAACCCATAGAGCTTGTACGATTAGCACTAAATAGTGTCTCAGAGGATTGGCAGGTATTTGTCCAGAGTATATTGAGTAGAGATACATTGCTGAAGTGGGACAAGATGTGGTCCGATCTACAATAGGAGGAGTTGAGGAGGGCTCTGTTGAAGAGTACCATCGGCGATAGTAGCAACAAGGGACTAAAGAGTGAGGAGGAGAATGTGGCCCTAGCATCTAAGGGTCCCAGTCAATGATAGGGAGAGAAGAAGAAGAAGAAGACGAAGAAGAAGAAGGACCTGTCAAAGGTCAAGTGCTTCAGGTGCGCTAAGTTCGATCACTACGACACGCAATGTCCTCTCAGGAAGAAGGACAAGTAGGGCCAGGAAACAGTGTCTGCTAATATTAACAAGTTGTCCTCCAAGTTGGAGGAAGAGTTTGCCATGTTTGTAGCCATACCTGCAGGAGATAGGTGGGGCGACTTGGAGTTGTAGTCCCAGATATTGCAGATATAGGGAAAGGTCCATTGAGGAGTCCACCTCATGGATCATCACCTAGATACATGGGCCCTCAGTATTCAGTAGTAGGATGGATCAGTGTCAGAGATGCAGTCAGATTCTAGAGTGATAGATGCAGACTAGTAGTAGTCAGGTGTTGGGGAGCGCAGTGCAGTGTTGGAAGCAGTGCAAAGTGGTACAATGGAGAGTCAGCAACAACACAAATTCCTTGGTGGGTAGAGTAGTGTCTAGTAGCAGTCAGATGCTTAAGAGACAAATGCGTCATACTGAACACAGTTGATTCATTATTTTGGATGCTTCTCAGTTGCAGTAGTTGCAGTTGCAACAACAACGGTTGAGAGGGAGTTGCAGTGCAGATGCAAGGTTGGCAGTAGTATGGTAGTGTCAGAAGCAACATAGATTCAGAATTAGAGTTGCGCAATGGTTGATGGACAGTGGCTAAGGGAATTGCGCAGTGACTAAGGAAACATAACAATGACTGAGGAAACAACGTAGTGATTGAGGAAGCAACACTGTGATTGAGGGAGCAACGCAATCATTTCTAGCAGTGTCACATGTCAGACATCACCAGTATGACAGAGGGTGGTACAGAGGCATTCTCAAAGGCTGGATTGGGAGGACGACTTGATCAGTTGCAGTTCCGGGCAGAGCATCCTAGTGCCTGCGCAGATTTGACGCAGAGGCTGATACAGGGGTTTCTTGGAGCCCATTCAAAGCCATTTTCAGAGCTAGATCAGTGTCGGGTGAGACAAAATTTTTCTCACTAATTTTTGTGGCCAATTTTTTTCTCTGTAGTGGATTGCTAGTTTGTGCATCCAAATTGTACTCAGAATTTCATTGCTACATAATGATAAAAACCCTCAGCTGCTGCACCAGTTTTCGCAAGTTGGGTTTTTTCCGGGGACATTTGTCCAAAGATAACAATGTCATATTTTTATGTGTGTGCTATATTTACTCAGTTTCCAGTGCTATTTTTCTTTCGCAATTTATTGGTGAAAATCACAATGTGAATTACTTGATATTTGTCATAGCAGATAAATTGTTAAATAAATTAACAATTAGGAAAATAATTTCTAGTTGTTGTGATAGATGAAATTTTCACATGGTATCAGAGCGTGAGTGATCAGCTGGGAAGCTCAAAAGCGGAGAAGAGAATTTCGCTATTTAGAGGGAGCAACAGGCCGAAATTCTCAGAGGTTGCGCAATACCTAGACAGGAAGATCAAATTACACTGTAGCCTCTGCAACTTGCATTGGCTCGATTGGATAATTCACACTAATTGTTTTCGACCTCCTCTGTAGATAATTCGACCTCCCTCTTCCTGTCTCTTGAACACTAGAAATACTAAGGAAATCCCCTCCAGCGACATGAGTGACATTCATCTCATGGGTCATGTCCATGATTTTCTAGTGGCAATGAACATATTTTATTTCTATTTCATAAGAGGTTTGGAGATGAGCATGTTCATTTTGATTCGATAACATTCAATACAAGGTTTATATTATCAATATCCCTAGATTTAAAGTAGGGGTATGAAGTTTTAGTTGTAGGCTATCGAGTATACCAAACCCAGATAGTGTGGTTATTTCTTTATCCCCTATCAAGTTATCTAATATGAAAGATGCATCACCAATCTTCCCTTTTTGACCTTGAGTATTTTGTATTGCATGCTAACCCTCTATCTTCTATATTCACATATAGAAAAAAACATATGATGCTAATGTTGTTCGGCAATCAGGAGACTAGTCCATGGCAAGTAATCCTTTAATATACAAAAGTAAGAAGTTAAGAAATCTTTATGAAATGCTACACTCAATGTACAAACAACCATTCCAATGATATAGAGAAATTAATTTAAACAAGGAAACAATAGTATGGAACTTTTTCATGGATATAAAGAAACATATTCCGGAATTAGCATAACAAATAACATAAATGCAGTCAGAGAACTTAAATATGAGTGATGAACATGATGGAGTTTAAAATACAAAAATCACCTCCAACAACATTCTTCCAAAACTCCAAGGATATGGCTAGATTGAAAGAGAAAGAATTGTTTAGTTATTATGTTTACATTTATGCTATACTATTTGATGTTTCTGATAGACTATGTTCATGACAAAATTTGATGTTCTCACTGCAATTTTCTCTCTTTCCTGATAATAATACATGTATGCAAGACATAGGATAGGATATTTCCATATTTGATGAAGTGAGATTTATTGCTCTGAGAGGAGTGGGGTTCTCTTGCAGCCCAAAGTGAATGAGATTTCTCATATAATGTACGTGCATAAGCTAAAATGGAGAAACATTTGATATCCAACTTCTAAAGTCAAAAAAAGAGAAATAATAAAGAGCATAGATTCATCATAACACCAGAGCTTTTAAGCAGCAAGAGGTTTGCACGTATTTTTAATTTATTTATTTTTTATGTTAAATCTCTAGTTTTATATATAGAAATAGTTCAGGAATCAATGCTTGAGTGTAGTAATAAAAATGTTCTGTAGGCAATACCTTTCATTTATAATGATGCAGTATCAAAATTTAGCTTGAATGGAAAAACATGATTGGTTACATCTATTCTATTTCCCATATGTATCATACTATCATAAAATCAGTGCAAAGTCGAGTTATCTTTGAGGACAGCTTTGAGATTTATTTGCAAGTTATACAACATGCCTTATTAGATCTCCCTGGGTTACATTAACTATCCAAACATACATACATTTTGTGTGCACACTTTTTTATCATTATCATGTGTTGTTTTGGGGAAAGGTCTACCAAAAAATATGAATAACGCTATTTTTTTCCTTTCATTTTTGTTCTACTAATTTGCAGATTGGTTTTGCTACATAGATTATTGAATTGCAACTTCCATCATTCTTCAACAATTTTGATGCACGTGCTGCTGCAGCCAGCTTCCCTTCAAGTAATGGTTATTCCTCACATTTCTTCTTGCTGTTGTATGTTTTATATGCATTAATTCTCATACTTCCTATTGGAACTTGTAGGTGTGCAAGCATATTTAGCAGGTCTAACCTTTGCATTAGCTGCATCGCCATGCAGTACCCCTGTACTTGCAACATTGCTTGCCTATGTGGCAGCATCTAAGGTAAATAAAGAAAATTACAATAAGTTTATGAAATAGATTTTTATGCAACTTTATGAGTCTATTATGTAATTGTTGCTACAAGACTCCAAAGTTGTTGAATGTGTCCTTATGAGTTTGTCTTTACAATGCCTTCTCAAAGTTGAAGGACTTTTCTTTAGTGCATATAATAAAAGATATTCATCGACATACTTCCTATTATTGTAACCTCTTTGCCACATTGTATTTCAAATTTTCAATCATTCCACATTACATAATTAATATTACATATTAATCCATAATGTAAATTTAAATGCAAAACTGTGAATTGCAGCCTTCACAAACCACTTTTATAATTCAGCCCTTAAAGGAAAAGCTACCGAGATTGAGCACTTCATTTGAAGTAAGGAGTATATTTCCAAGTGAACAAGAATCATTAGAGAAATTTATAGGTAAAAAATGAGCCTCAAAACAAAATATATGTGCTATCAACATCAACTTTAAAAGACCCAACAGGATTCAAGATGATGATGTCAACCATAAGGGTAATTAGTTTTGGAGGGAAAGAAAAAAACCTACCTTTTTAAATAGTATTTTCAACTTATCTTCTTGTAGGTTTACTTAAATTTCAAGTGTAGGTGCCCATTGGATGCAGAATTATATTCCACATCCCATGAGCACCCACTTGACATACTTTTGATAGGCCCAGAGTGAGATAAACTAAAAATACATGAAAAAACGTGTTTTTATAAATTGGATTTCATGTATTTCTAGTTTATAGAAACACATCTTTTTCATGTATTTCCAGTTTATGTCATTTTGGGTCTATCAAAAGTATATAGAGTGGGTACTCTGAAAGGAAACATGTTTTGTTCATGTATTTCCAATTTATGTTACTATGGGTTTGTTAAAAGTATCAAAGTGGGTACTCATTGGATACGAAATTTAGTTTTACATCCAATGAGCACCTACACTTGAAATTTGACTATACCTACAAGGAGATAAGTAAAAAATACAATTAAAAAAAGGGTAGTTTTCTTTTTTTCTCCTCTGAAAATTCATCACGCTTGTTTTATTATTTTCCTTAAGAAGCCCATTCTAAACTTCAAAATTTCTCTAATGCTAAGTCCAATTGTAATGGGTTTGTTACCTATGATGTTGTATGAGGATCTTTCGTTATATCCTAGTTGCACTTGATAGGCATTTCTTGATGACATAAGTGATTGAACATTCAAATACGGGGGAGGGTATTTTATGGATGCACACACATTCCATGGCACCCTTATGGTTTTACTAATCACTATTTTAGTGGTGGGTTTGTGATGTCTAGAGGAAATAGTTGGTGAAACGTTCTGCGCTATACCCCCAACGAGGTTTGTTGATCTATTAATTTTTAGCACCAAATCTATTGTGATATTCTTCAGTGTTGTTGTGATATGTTGGTGATGGGACTTGACTTTTATGTTGAGGACATATAAATTTCCTAGTGGATAATTTTCTTAGCATGTTTGTTTTATCTAGCATGAGGATAGCACATTTATATGGTTGATATCTCATACTGATGGAGTCCCTATGAGTGGGTTATTCAAGAATCATAGCATATCTTCCTCGTGTGGTTGTGAAAGATATTCTTGGCCAACAAAATTGTTTGGGTATAAGAGGAAAGTGGGTTTTGAGGATTTAACAATATGATATGGAGATTAAGCATACCAAAATAATCAAAGGACATGGTCCATAAAAGTGTTTATTGAAGGCAACAAGAAGCCATTAAACATTGGCTACGATGACATCATCGCCTCCATTTGGGATAAGCTGGAGCATCATACTAGGTATTTAGATATTGTGTATTATTTGAGAAATCTTACATGTCTAGATAATTTGAGTGACCATAAAGGAAGAGC
The DNA here is from genome assembly GCA_031772625.1 of Pinus tabuliformis. Taxonomy (NCBI): domain Eukaryota; kingdom Viridiplantae; phylum Streptophyta; class Pinopsida; order Pinales; family Pinaceae; genus Pinus; species Pinus tabuliformis. The sequence continues at coordinate 1,215,228,797 of CM062818.1, forward strand.
TATTAAGTTGAAGGTTTCTAAGTATTGTTTGATTTCATAAGCTCTTGGGTGGAGGAACTTTGATGGTTTTGTACATAGGTGAGTTGATGAGGACGAGTCTAGAAAGCTCATGAAAAATTACATTTTGGATTTTGTTGTGGACATTATGCTGCTAGGACGATAGTGCTTGTTACCAAACAATCTAGCAGGGGTCCTAGGAGGGGTGCCTAAGGGACAACTACTAGACCAAATGGAAAAAACAGGACAAGGACCCACTACCACCTTAGTCAATGTCCCCTACTCTTTACAGACTTTCACCGATGGGAGGAGTCCCGGTATAAAGGAAATCACTAGAAGGGATAAGTCAATGATAAAGAGCTATGTGATTTCCAAAGCGCATTCAAGGGAGAGACTTAAATGATAGCTTGCTTGCTTGTAGGGAAAGGTGAGGGGCTCTCCAAGAAAGGCTCAAAGGGAGAATCATACCTAGGGGATATAGATATTCTCTTATGAAGAAATTTCCTAGACCTAAGCTGCTACGAATAGCAAGGTTCCTTAATGACCTTGTGAGATAAAGAGTAATGAATGTGGGGGACCACAAAGGAGCCTTGGGAAGATCCAAACTTCACCTAGGGTTTAGAATAATCTTAAAGAAAGTGTCTAGGTTAAGTGAGGATGGGAGAAGGTCATGAGAATAGTTAACTTCCTTTGAGTTTCTGAGTATATAGACCTTCAAATTCCACTAGCCAAAGAAGACCTAATCCAAATCAATTTTGGAGCTAGGGCTTGATGTTTCTCACAAACCAACTATGGGATATGCCTCAAATTTGGGGGGCTTGTAGGAGACACCCCAGTGCAATTCCTCATCAACTCACTCACTAGGATGGTCTCTCCTTCGGAATTTGTTGGTTGCCCTAGTTTGGTCGTCTAGGGTTAGGGTAGAAAATGTGAAAAGGAGAAAAGATGAAGTTTTTAGGGTGATCACCAAGGATTGATACCAATGCCTAGCCAATTGTGGTGAATGGAGTCAAAGTGAATTTGCTTTTGGAATTTTCGCTCTACCAAGGAGTCCTTGTAGCTTCACTAGCCCAGAAAGGCACTAGTTAGGTCACAAAAGGAATTTATACTTCAATGTGCAAGATTTGATGGAGTTTCAAGGCAAAAGGTGCACAACCCACCCCTAGGAAGATTCCTTCTTCTTGCCAAGATGAATAGCATATGAAACGACCCAAAATTTACAAGTGTTTCATGGATTCACATTAACCTTTAGGGCACAAGTAAAATCAAGACATAGCGTTCCATACATTAGACATAAATCATTAAGAAATTCACATGAAAAGAGCAGTTACATGACAAAAAGAGTATATCCATCCATCACATTTGCAACAATGAGAGCTCGAAGATAAGATAACGATGATCCAAACATCAAAATGCATCAATAAAACTCGAATTCATTCATCAATCGCAGGTTCGAAATCTTTTCTCAAGAGAGATACCATTCCAAGTGATGATGAGAGATACAATGAGGCTCTCTTATATTTATATGAGCCTTTGAGGTATTCAAATGGCCTAATTTAGCCTAATGATGCCCCTAAAATAAAATAATGTGCAAAATAACATTACTTTGGTGACAAGCCCACCAAATAGCTCCAAAATATGAATAATTAGCCTCTCAAGAGGGCTGAAATGATAGAATAGTAGCTAGTAGGGCCATTGGAAGGCCAAATGAAGTCCCTCATGTGCCATAATGAATAGGAGGGCTCCAATAACAATGATGAAGGGGGTGGCCCCTTAATCTCCAAGCAAATGACCTGTGGTGCTCCCAAGTGGCTGTGGGGGCACAAAGAATGTCCTCATGGGTCTCCAACTGAATTGAACAAGCCTGTGCTCCATCTGTAAGGGTTGGAACGATGATGCAAGCCCTCCCTTGTCTCCCTAGGTGAGACAAAACCCCATTTGGGCCTTGGATCAACTGCCAAGTGTGTGGTGCAAGTACGTAGCCAGTTGGGCAATGTGGTCCAAGTGCATCATCATCATCGAATAACTGGGACACGAGCAAGCAATAGGTGGTGCTGAAGGATCCCATGGTGTGGCTATTTTCTCTCTGCTATAGTGGAGGCCCATGGCTCTCAACGCTCACCCTACAAGTGCCATTAAGACCCTTTGGAGGGCTTGGATCCCATATAGGGAGACCAAACCCCAAGATGAAGACCCACCTACAATCTTGTATAAGATCTAATGCATCTCCTTACCTTCCAGTATAACAATTCATTAGTGCAATTGAGCAAATGAGCTTACAAATCATGGAATCAAGTGGGCACTTCATAGTGGCATGCCCTTCCATAATGGGCTTTAGAATGTACAAGTGTCTCCAGGCTCAAGAGGGAGGTTAATCAAGGACCCTATTAGGTGGTTTCAACCTCTAAGGGAGTGACAGGTCCATGGTACATCCGTTAGATGGCAGGTGTCATATGAAATAATGATGGAACGAAGTGGGGCAATAGGGAAGGCTCCAAGCCACATGCCATGGTACAAGGGTAGCTATAATGAGGGAGGCCCACACTTGGGTGTATAGATGTAGAACGAAGCGATTGTGGTACATGAGTTACCTCGAAATTTATTTTTCCACCCTTCTTCATATACCTTTTGCCTTTTGTTGATTTTTCTTTTTTAACTGCTTGGGGCTCCAAGGAATGAGAGCATGATGTGAATGATATAGTGGTGGATACCCCCTTAGGGTAGGGAAGTTCCTTGCTCACTAGGGGGTGGGACAATCATGGGTTCATTAATGATGCAAGGAGCTCATATAGGGCCCTAGGAACCAGGGTGATGGCCACGATGATAAGAGGTAGAGCTCATGTTTGACTTTTGCCCACGTGCTAAATTTGTAAGTGCCAAACATCTTTTGCATTTTGTGGTACATTTCCTGTTGTAAATGGCTAAATTATGCTTTTAACTTTATTTTGGTTGCATCAACCTACGAGGCATCGTTCTAGGCCCGACCCAAGGTGTGGACAATGGGAGGGGGAGGCTAATTCCCTGTGGACCCAATGGAAAGATGTGGACCCGCATGGGAAAGATGTGAAAAGGGGCTATAATGAGCGGAGGGGACCACGCAACCAAAATTGGGATTTTCCATGTGTTGTCACCCCTAAAGCTAGTAGCCAATAAAGGAGATCCCACGGGACTAGGATACAAGATTAACCACCAAGTTGGACAAGGGGACAAGAGAACAGAACAAGCCCATTCTTTCTGCCGAATCGCCCCACTAATCCATGCCTAGAATTTTCCATGATAAGTAAGCAAAAATACTCAACTACATAATAAAAGCCATACCTTCGGGGTTGGAAGGCGCACCTTCAAAGATACGATCATAACAAATAGCTGAGGGTACATAATGGATAGCTCAATTGACAAAGATGGTGGGACATCGAACTATTTGGTGGCTACAAGGGGCTACTGGCTATCGACTGAAGACAATCTAGGAGAAAAATTTCTCTTATGGGTGTCACCCAGTGGTGGTGGGTAACATCTGGATTCAACTGGGACATGATCCCTCATTAGAGTGTACGAACTTACTCAACAATCTCTTGGGATCACAGACCTATTACCTGCACATCAAAGACCAAACACACAGGGAAACATGTTTTCGTGGCATCTTATGATCGCCCATGCTTTTGTTAGGCCATAAACAGTAACGAGAAATAAAATTTTAATTCTAGATGCAAATCCTAATCTAAATGCACCTAAACTAACATGACAAAAGGAATATGATATTAGTTCTAATGCAAAAATCAGCATGCAATGCATCCTACTATATATAATACATCATCAAGTGTCAATGAAAGGGGTGATATGACTTAATTTGACCGATTCAGGCCAAAGTTCGTCATCGTGTCTAGCAATATAATAATAATACTTACCGACCTTACCATGAATCTTGACAGGGATAGTATTTTTTGTCAAAATTGCTAACCTGAAATTCTACTTTAGCTACTGATTTATTTCACCTACTTACTCTTCAGAATAAGTTATTTACAAAATCCCTTTAGCAAATATTAAAATAAATTCTACTGTAGTGATCACATAATTACACAAAGAAAATACATACACAAGAACCAATCACATCAACATAGTTGTTTTTGGACAATTTTCCCTAAAAAAAACACAATTCGGGAAAATCGATGCAACAGATGAGGGTTTTATTAATCTTCAGCAATAATCACGTTTACAAGGAATGATTTTACAGAGAAACTGAGAGATAACACCTGAGACTTTCCCTTGGAAACTTTCTGACACCTTGGAGACCCTTCTCCCACTTCTGCATCACTTTTGCGTCACTCTACGTGGCTCAGCGTGGCTCTGCATGGCTTTGCGTCTCTGTGCATAAGCGCTGCGTCTCCCCTAGACTGCGTCTCCCTCTGTGTTGTCTCTCAATGTCCCTACGTCAACTCCTCCTCAGTCTCTGACTACTGCTGATGCCCTCCTCTTCCTCCACCTTGCAACTCTCCCTCTGAAATCGATCTCCTTCTCTTTGAGAATCGATTTTCCTTGAGATACTGAGTATCTGCTGGTGTGTCTCCAAATGATCCTCAAGTCTTCTCTTATACTTTTCCTATTGATGAATCAACGACCGAGATTAAGTCTCTAATCAATGACTAAGATTAAAACAGACTTGATCCTGGTCTCGTAGAATCTTCTCATCGTTATCTTTATTAATACGCATTAATATTTTAATTTTCCTAAGTTTAGACTTAGGAACCCATTAAAAATATTAATTATTTTAATAACTCCTCATCCGGGTGGAATTTCTCCAAACGATTTTTGGGTCTTGGAGATCTCATGTGCCTTAGCCTCTCCACCAAATTTCAAGGCTAGAGCACATCCAATGCTACCAAAAATCAACACTCCCTATTAGCGAGGAATGTGCTCTAACAACGCTTCACCATAGAAGCATCACACTGATCCTCTGCACTGGTCCTCTACGCTAATGCTTGGCCTGCTGCCCCACATCCATTGGATAGCTGCTTCCTGTACTACTTCCCATGACACTACCACTGCCACTACTGCATCTGTACTGCAGTTCCCTCTCAACATGTTGCAACATGCTGCCCATAGCATTGTTTCTGCTAACTGCTGCACTGCAACTCCTGATACCTATCCATTTTTGCTACTGAAATGGATTCTTCACCATCCCCATCTTCTCCCTGTAATAAACAAACTTTTTTCTTTGTAGAGCCTTGGTGAGGATGTCTGCCACCTTTTCTCCTATAGGAGTGTACCTCAACTATACTGCCCCTCTTTGGACACGGTCTCTAACAATGTGACACTTGATATCAATGTGTTTCGACTGATCATGATACTGGATTTTCAGAGAGCTTGATGGAACTTTGATTATTACACAAAATCTTGGTCGCTTCCATCCTTCTCCTGAATAGATTCACAAGCAATTTCGTAAGCCATATGGCTTCACACGAAGTTGTGCTAGCTGCCATATATTCTGCTTCAGTTGAGCTCAAAGTCACGTATTTCTGTTTTCTACTACACCAGGAGGTCATTCCTGATCAAATGCTAAAACAGTACTCTGTTGTACTTTTCCGATTTACTGAACTTGCAGCCCAATCTGCATCAGTGAACCCACTCAGCCTGATGTCATTGCCTTGGGTGTACAATAGCCCATGCTCGACTATTCCTTGTATCTATCTGAGAACATGTTTGGCTGCTACCCAATGCGCCCTCTTGGGTTCCACCATGAACTGACTGAGGGTGTTGACAGCATAACAAATGTTTGGTTTGGTATTGACCAGATACATTAGGGACCCTATAAGCTGCTTGTACAAGGTTGGATCAACGTCTTTGTCTTTTGATGCATCAATCTTTTTCCAGTTGGTGATCATTGGAGTAGCCATAGGTTTACAATCCTGCATTCTGAATCTCTTCAAGATCTTTGTAGCATATCTCCCTTGTCCAAGGATCTCACCCTTCTGCTGCCAAACTTCCAACCCCAAGAAATATTGCATTTGTCCCAAATCCTTCATGTCGAATTCTGTGGCTATGTTCTTCTTGCAGTCTTTGATGAGCTTGGATGATTGTGTCAGGAAAAGATCATCCACCTATAACACCAGGATTAGAGGCTCATTCTCTATGACAAGATAGTAGAGATTAGGATTTGCATCACTCTTGATGAACCACATCTTCTGCAAGTAGCCATCAATTCAATCGTACCATGCTCTAGTTGCCTATTTAATCCCATACAAGGCTTTCTTTAATTTGCGCACATGAGATTTCTTCTCATGTGTCTCAAAACCCTCTGGCTGTTCAATGTATATTTCCTCTTCTATTACCTCATTCAAGAATGTCGTCTTGACATCCATCTTATGAGTCTCCCACCCCATTTGTGTTGCAAGGGATAACACGATTCTAATATAAGTATGCTTGGCTATTGGGGCGAAGGTTTCTTCATAGTCTATCCCTTCCTTCTAAGCATGCTCCTTAGCCACAAACCTGGCTTTGTATTTCTCCACACTGTCGTTTGCAACATATTTGACTTTGTAGATCCATCTGGAACCTACCACTGACCTATCCTGAGGCCTAGGTACCACTTGCCAGAACAGACAGATTAAGATTAAGATTAAAACATAATTGATCCTTGTCTTTTAGAAGCTTCTCACCTTTATCTTTATTAATACCCATTAATATTTTAATTTTCCTAAGTTTAGACTTAGAAACCCATTAAAAATATTAATTATTTTAATAACTCCTCATCCGGGTGGAATTTCTCCAAACAATTTATGAGTCTTGGAGATCTCATGTGCCTTAGCCTCTCCACCAAATTTCAAGGCTAGAGCACATCTGATGCTACCAAAAATCAACATTTTTGTCAACCAACACAACATCCCCTAATTTGAATTCCCTTTTAGTCTTACACTTCTTGCTTTGATTTTGATTTGGCCTTTTAAGGATGCAGACTTCTTCAGAGGCAAGGATAGGAGACGGTTTCTTAGCCTCAGAGATCTTGTAACATGGAATAGGAGTCGGTTTTACCACATGAGTTAGGTGCAAAAGCTCCCTATTGAGAATGAAAGGGGTTCCATTGGATTGCGAGATGACGTAAGATAAATCCATTTGAAATTGGCAGCCTACCATAGCGCCCCATTTCCTAGACAATAACATTCCCCACACCTCAGGTATATCTATGACCACAACATCCATGAGCAATGATATATCAAGGTTCATAGCTAATGACACCTTGAGATCTTTTATAAAACCTTCTAATTCAACAAGTTTGGAGTTGAAACCACATACATTCTTGTACCTACGAGTGATGTTAAGATTGAGTTGCTTCATGACTTTTAAAGGCATGATATTTGCGGAAGCCCCATAATCCAACATGCCATTATGTAGTAGGAGGTCATTAATGCCTAAGGTGAGCAAAAATGGCTCATGACCAGTGTTATTATTGGAAAGGTGGATGTTTTACAATGTGATTAGTGTGTCCTCTTCTTCAAACCCTAAAGCTTTCTTCGCATGCCATTTTTGGTGTGGGAGTTTTACTAGCTTCTTTATGGGAACTTGCATAGTCTGTTGATTTCGGGTACCATCGGATGTGCTCTAGCCATGAAAATTGGTGGAGAGGCTAAAGTACATGAGATCTCCAAGACCCAAAAATGGTTTCGGGAAATTCCACCCGGTTAGAGAGATTAAAATAATTAATATTTTCAATGTTTTCCTAAGTCTAAACTTAGGAAAATAAAAATATTAATGGGTATTAATATAAAACTGGGTGAGAATTTTCTAAAAGACATGGATCAAGCCAAATATAATCTTAGCCGTTGATTAGAGATTTAATCTCAGTTGTTGAAGACTCAACAGAAAAAGTATAAGAGGAGTCTTGAGTGTTAGTTGGAGATACACCAAGTTGATCAGTTAGTTCGATTTTTTGGAGTGGGGTTTGTTGAGAGAAATCGAACCAGTGATTAGAGTTGCAGCAAAGGGAAATGAGTGCATAACAGAGAGGTAGAGATAGTGCCGAAAGACCAGTGCAGAGGCAGAGAAGGCTATTCAAATCCAGTAGGAGCCATGCAGAGGGCCAGAGTGACTGCACAGAGGGGCCAGAGGGCTTGCGTGGGTGACATAGAGGGCTAGAGAGCCAGCGCAGAGCATCAGTAGGCTGATGCAGAGGCCAGGAGGGCTGATGCAGAGCCTTAGAGAGGTGTTGGAGAGACTTTCGTGGAGCAGACTTGTTGTTGGGCCTCAGTTTTGGTCTATTTTTGCTTAGGGAAACCTACTTAATCCTTATATTTTCCATCCATTTTCCATCACATCCATCTCATTTTGATGTATTTTATGCATAGTCAGGTGTTTAATTTTAATTTTGCAATTTCTAGAAGTTTTTATGAAAATTGAGTTTCAAGTGCAATTTTGGACTGAATCAGAAATTCCCGTAATAGCTAAGTGGATGACATATTTGCAGGACACTTGGGCTCGAGTTTGATGCATGGATGGACAGCTTGGGAACTAGGACTAAGCTAACTCCACTTGGTTCGACCAGAACAAGCTTTATTAGGCCCGATCAAGGCTGGTCAAACATGACTAGTCACCAGAAAATCCCTAGGAAATAGGGCAGTTTTGAGATTTTATGGGATTGACCATATTTCTTGGGATGAATTGGATGAGTTCGACTTAGATAGGTGGATATGAGTAGATATGAGTGTTAGAGATAATATAGATCAGTTTGTTTCATTAAACCTCTATTTAAAGCCAAGACTTTGATGGCTTTTGGTAATGGAATTTGTATGTAACTGTTGTATAATTTGAGTTGGGAGCTAATTTGAAGAACTTGTTTCATTCCAATTTGTTGTTCATGCTTGGTTGATTTACTAAAGTTGCTGTAGCTGAGATTTCTTCAAGTGTGCAAGGCAAGGGTGGAGGGCCCCCACACCAAGCTAAGTACACTTCTTAGTTCAATTTTCATAGTTTTCATAGACTAGTTTTTGTTTCAAATGTACTTAGATGTGTGATGATTGTTGAATGAATATTGGTTTAATTCTAATCTACATATGAAGGAACACACAGGAATTTAAGTTAAATTCCCCTTCTATTTGATCTTGAACTAAAACTGAATTTCATTCTCCTTTTCTTATTTGAAGTTATTTATGCATTTCTGGTTTGAAGCAACGGTGATTGTGATATAGTAGGATGGTGAAGAAGGAAAATTTGGACCTCCTTAGTTAGGAGCCTCTTCTTTTACATCTTCTGCATCATAAGCCATTGTTAATTAGTGATCTTAGATTTATCTTCATGAAAGTAGTATTGTAGGGAAAGACAACCTGGTTCTCCTAAGTTAGGAGCCTCTTCCCTCATATATTACATAAATGAATTAGAAATTGTTAAAATAGGTTTATATTCGTAATATGTACTTCTTTAAATCTTCAAATTTTATCTTCTAAACTTGATATTATCTGATGTCCATATACAGTGGATTTGCCTCCAAGTTTTACAAACCTGGATTGATAATTAAATACTTGTGTTAATTTAGTCAATAAATTAGCCCAACACTTGTCGAATAGCTGCTTCTAAAGAGAGGTATTACTACCAGATTGATATCTCTGTAGGGTGAGCCAGTTTGGAACCCAATTGTATTCAAGAAAAGCTGCTTAATAATAAAACCCTTAGAACTGCTGCACTGGTTTTCCCAAGTTGGATTTTTCCGGGACAATTGTCCAAAAATAACGGTGTCCCGGTTGATTTGGGGTAGCATCGAATGTGCTCTAGCCATGAAAATTGCTGGAGAGGCTAAAGCACATAAGATCTCCAAGACCTAAAAATGGTTTGGGCAGATTCTAACCAGTTTGGGAGATATTAAAATAATTAATATTTTTAATGGTGTTCATATGTCTAAACTTAGGAAAAATAAAATATTAATGGGTATTAATATAAAACTGGGTTAGAAGGTTCCAAAAGGCATGGATCAAGCCAAATCTAATCTTAGCCATTGTTTAGAGATTTAATCTCGGCCGTTGAAGGACCAATAGGAAAAGTATAAGAAGAGGTTTGAGGGTTAGTTGGAGAACACATTGAGGGAGACCAGTTAGTCCGATTTCTGGAGCGTGGTTAGCTGAGAAATTCGAACTAGTGGTCTGGAGAGTAGCAAGAGGTAGTGGGTACAGAACAGAGAGTCGGGAACAACATCAAAAGATCAGCGCAGAGGTTCGAGAGGCAGAGGCAGTAGACTGCGCAGTCACTGAAGGGCCTGCATGGGTGATGCAGGGAGGCCGAGTGCTGACGCAGAGAAGCAGGAACTAACGCAGAGGGTCTTAGAGTTGCGCAGAGGCCAGCAAGCCTGATGCTGAGAATGGGAGAAGTGTTGGAGAATTTTTTCCCTGTTGGGTAAGCCAGTTTGGCACCCAGTTGTACTGAAGAATTGCTGAATAATAAAATCCTCCTCTGCTGCACCGGTTTTCCCACATTGGGTTTTTCCTGGGAGAATTCTCCAAAAATATTCATGTTGATTCTTGTGCATGTGTTTGTTTTTATATTATGGTGTGATATCTGCAGCAGAATTTATTTTAATGTTTACTGAAGGTTTTTCATAAATAACTTATTGAGAAATAAGTAGGTAAACTAAATCAGTTGTTGCAGTGATAGAATTTTCACATGGTATCAGAGCGAGTAATCAGAGACAGGAAGGGAAAATAAATTATGGGTCGAGGACTCAAGACCATGATGTAGAGGCATCTACGTCAGGAGGCTTGAATAGATTTTCAGACAATTGCACAAGAGACAGTAATTTCGATTTCTCTATGTTGGCTTCCAGGCTGGAAGAAGAAGTGGCTTGTGTGACTAGCTCTGCATCATCAGAGGTATGGTATATAGACAGTGGAGCCTCTTGGAATATGAAGAGAATCCGGGAATGTTTGTCAAATTATCAGGAGGAGAGGATGAACTTTCAGATCACCATGGGGAACAAGGCAAAGTGTACTCCAGTAGGGAGGGGTACATAGTTTTTCAAACAGAAATGGGAGAGCGGTTCCGTGCTACCAATGTGTTGCATATACCGGGATTGGGGATGAACTTACTTTCTGTGTCGCAACTTCAAGGCAAAGGCTATGACGTTTTCTTCATCAAGGAGAAAGTATACGTCAAACACCCGAGATGGAAAAAGAAAGTGCAAATCGGGATCAAAAGTAACAGGTTATACAGATTACAACTAGAATCACCAATGGCACTAAATGGCAGTCATGGAGACAAGGATTTGAACGAACTATGGCACAGAAGAATGGGACATTTGCACCATGGGGCTCTGAGAATTCTCAGGAGCACTGTAACAGGAGTTCCGGATCTTAGTACGGAACGAGATGATGTATGCAGAGGATGTGCTCTGGGAAAGTATGCTAAAGCAACATTTCCTAGAAGTAAAAACTGGGCCAAGAGTGTACTAGGATTAATACACTGAGATCTCTGCAGACCTATGTCCACTAAAGCTCTTAGTGGTGCCGAGTACTTCCTTACCTTCATTGATGGCCACTTAAGGAAAACTTGGATTTATTTTCTGAAAACCAAGGACGAGGTTTTCTGTCGATTCAAAGAATTCAAGGCTCTAATGGAGAATCTGACTGAGAAAGAAATAAGGTTTTGCGCTCAGATAATGGTGGAGAGTATGTCGATAAGGACTTCGCTGATTTTTGCACTAAGGAGGGCATCAGAAGAGAGTGGGAAGATCCTTACAATCTGGAGCAGAATGGAGTAGGAGAAAGGAAGAATAGGACTATTGTAGAAGCAGCTAGGGCCATGATGTATGATCGCCATGATGTATGATCAGGATATGCCAAAATTCCTATGGGCAGAAGCATGCAACACGACAGTCTATGTTTAGAATAGAACTCCTCATCGGGCATTGGGCAAGATTACTCCAGAGAAAGTATTCACACGGAAGACACCTTAAGTCAGTCATTTCAGGATATTTGGGAGCTTATCATATTGCCGCATACCCGAGGAAAAGAGGAAGAAGCTGGATCAAACTGCAGAGAAAGGATATCTAGTGGGATATAGCGAGAATGCTAAGGCATACAGAATCTATCTTCCAGGGAGCAGGAAGGTAGTAGTTCGATGAGATGTGAAGTTCATGGAGGACAAGGCTTTCAGAAAATCTCAAGAAATGCCTTTCGAGGAGCAGTCAAAAGAGGAGTCGTTGGTCAAACCTCTTCAACCAACAGAAGTAAAGAATTCTTCCTCGGATCAGGAAGAATCATAGGAGGAGGAGGAGCTAACAAAAGCACCTGCTGGCAGAGGAAGAACGAACAGGGAACTTCATCAGATTCTGCGGATGTAGAGGATTTAATTGGTGCACCAAGGAACAATAAGAGGGAGTGAAAACAACCAGATAGATATCAGGCATTAGTAGCTCAGGATGGGGAGCCTGCGAGTTTTCAGGAGGCTGCTCAACATCGGGTTTGGTTGGATGCAATGGTAGAGGAGTACAACTCCATAATGGTGAACGATGTCTAGGAGGTAGTACCAAGGCCTCAAGACAGATTGGTGGTAAGTTCAAGATGGATCTACAAGATTAAATATGCTGCAGATGGCAGTGTGGAAAAATTCAAAGCCAGGTTTGTGGCTAAGGGGTATGCTCAGAATGAAGGAATTGACTACGAAGAGACCTTCGCCCCAGTAGCCATGTATACATCTATTAGAACCGTGATATCTCTTGTAGCACAGATGGGATGGGAGATTCATCAGATGGATGTCAAAACAACATTTCTGAACGGGGTGATAGAAGAAGAGGTATACATTGAATAGCTAGAAGGCTTTGAGACACATGAGAAGAAGTCTCATGTATGTAGATTGAAGAAAGCCTTGTATGGGCTGAAACAGGCACCTAGAGCATGGTATGGTCGAATTGATGGCTACTTGCAGAAGATGGGATTTGTCAAGAGTGATGCAGATCCAAATCTCTACTATCTGGTTGTAGAGAATGAGCCTCTAATCCTAGTATTATATGTGGATGATCTCTTCCTGACAGGATCATCCAAGCTCATTGGGGACTGCAAGAAGAATCTAGCCACAAAATTTGACATGAAGGATTTGGGACAGATGCATTATTTCCTGGGGTTGGAAGTTTGGCAGCAAAAGGGGGAGATCTTCCTTGGACAAGGGAGATATGCTACAAAATTTTTGAAGAGATTCAGGATGGAGGATTGTAGACCCATGGCTACTCCAATGATTAAAAATGGAACAAAATTGATGCATCAGACGACAAAGATATTGATCCCACCTTATACAGGCAGCTCATAGGGTCCCTAATCTATGTAGTCAATACCAGGCCAGACATTTGTTACGATGTCAACACCCTCAGGCAGTTCATGGTGGAGCCGAAGAGGGCGCACTGGGAAGCAGCCAAACATGTTCTTAGATATATACAGGGAACAATCGATTATGGACTCTTGTACACTAGGAGTAAGGATATCAGATTAAGTGGATTCACTGATGCAGATTGGGTTGGAAGTTTAGTAGATCGAAAAAGTACCTTTGGGTATTGTTTCAACATTGGATCAGGAATGACCTCCTGGTGCAATAGGAAACAAAAGTCCATAGCTCTGAGCTCAGCTGAGGCAAAATATATGGCTGCAAGCACAACTTCGTGCGAGGCCATATGGCTTAGAAAACTGCTTGTGAACCTATTCAGAAGAAAGATGGAGGCGACCAGGATCATGTGTGACAATCAGAGTTGCATTAAGTTCTCTGAGAATCTAGTGTTTCATGATCGATCAAAGCATATTGATATCTAGTGTCACTTTGTCAGGGACTGTGTCCAACGAGGAGTTGTACAGTTGAGCTACACTCCTGCAGGAGAACAGGTGGCAGACATCCTCACCAAGGCCCTTGGAAGAACAAAGTTTGATTATTTTAGGGAAAAGATGGGGATGATAAAGAATCCATTTCAGTAGCAGAAATGGGGGTGATGTTGTCGTGCAGTAGCAGTCAGAAGTAGCACGATGCAGCATGATGAGAAGAGATTGCAGTGCATATGTAGTGTTGGGAAGTAGGACCAACAGTAGCACGGATGCAGAGGGAGTTGCAGTGTAGATGCAGTGTTGGGAGAAAGGACCAGCAACAACACGGATGCAGAGGGAGCCACCGTATAGATGCAGCAGTGGCGGAGCCAGAGCCATGGGAAGCAGTACAGGATGCATAGGATGTTGGGCGGGGAGGCCTAGCATCAGCACAGGTACTGGTGCCATATAGTCAGAGTGATACTTAGTATGAAGTATTACTAGAGCACAGTCCTCGCTCAGAGGGAATGTTGATTTGGGGTAACGTCGGATGTGCCCTAGCCATGAAAATTGGTGGAGAGGCTAAAGCACATGAGATCTCCAAGACCCAGAAATGGTTTGGGCAAATTCTAACCAGTTTGGGAGATATTAAAATAATTAATATTTTTAATGGAGTTCCTAAGTCTAAACTTAGGAAAAATAAAATATTAATGGGTATTAATATAAAACTGGGTTAGAAGGTTCCAAAAGTCATGGATCAAGCCAAATCTAATCTTAGCCATTGATTAGAGATTTAATCTCGGCCGTTGAAGGACCAACAGGAAAAGTATAAGAAGAGGCTTGAGGGTCAGTTGGAGAACACACTGAGGGAGACCAGTCAGTTCGATTTCTGGAGTGGGGTTAGCTGAGAAATTCGAACTAGTGGTCTGGAGAGCAGCAAGAGGTAGCGGGTACGGAACAGAGAGTCGGGAACAACACCAGAAGACCAGCACAGAGGTTGGAGAGGCAGACGTAGAGCCTCTCAAGCAGACGCAAAGGCAACAGACTGCACAGTCACTGGAGGGCCTGCGTGGGTGATGCAGGGAGGCCCAGTGCTGACGCAGAGCAGCAAGAGTTGACGTAGAAGGTCTAGGAGCTACACAAAGGCCAACAAGCCTGGCGTTGAGACTGGGAGAAGTGCTGGAGAATTTTTTCTCTGTGGGTAAGCCAGTTTGGCACCCAGTTGTACTGAAGAATTGCTGAATAATAAAATCCTCCTTTGCTGCACCGGTTTTCCCACATTGGGTTTTTCTGGGGACAATTGTCCAAAAATATCCGTGTTGATGTGTTGATTCTTGTGCATGTGTTTGTTTCTGTATTATGGTGTGATATCTGCAGCAAAATTTATTTTAATGTTTACTGAAGGGTTTTCATAAATAACTTATTGAGAAATAAGTAGGTAAAATAAATCAGTTGTTGCAGTGATAGAATTTTCATAGTCCCTTGTTTGTTTGTCTATTTCTTTCAGTTGATGATTTGTAGATGGTTGAGACTACATTTGTGTTTATTTCAGTATTTATATGGTTAAATAACTTGTTCAGTAATTAAAAAAGTAGGTGAAATAAACCAGATAGTGTAGGAAAATTTCTAACAGTTAGACTTAGAAATTTTAACATGGTATCAGAGGGTTGTAGATCACAGGAGAGTGTAAGGCATCAGCTGAAATCAGAGAATTTGCAGCAGAAACAACTGTCCCGAGAGACAGAAGTTGTTCCTAAGAAGAAAGCAGCAGAGGAGTGACGCAAAGGGCCTGCATCATCATTTCCGGGCCAAAGAAATGTTCAGCACAAAAGTAGTGAGAGGTAGAGAGGCTCACAAAGAGCCACGTAATCCTACTAACCCAGGTAGGAGAGTGGCCAGAGGAGAAATTCAGCCACTGTCGGGATTGCGCAGAGCCAAGAGGCCTAGTTTCTACAGCTGCTGGGGCCTAGGGAGCTGTGGGCAGATTGTGGATTGTGAAGCTGGTGGGGTGATGTTGCTGTCGAAGCAGAATAGTACCTAACGGGACAGAACCAAGGTAGAGGAAATCGCTACCTAGGCGGATTTCTAGCCAAGAAATCTAGAATAATATTGCAGGAGAAAAGGGGATCGAGATGTGCGATTCGACTGTTGGCAGAAGGATTTCCAAGGGGGAAATTGAGACTTAGAGGGAGTGTAGAAGAGAACTTCCAGGAGGGAAGAAGAGTTTCAGAGGGAGTCGAAGAGAAGAGCGGTGATGGCAATGAACAGACTAAGGGATCAGGACAGGCTGGACAGGGCATCCAACTTTGTCATTTGGAAGGCGAGGATCCTGTCTGTTCTGGATAAACATCGCATCAAGGCCTTCGCCTTGAGAATCATGGCTATCCCATTCGACCCAGCTGATAACGAAAAGTATGAGGATGCAATGGCCAAGGCAAAGTGCATAATCCTTGATGGGGTCAAGGATCATGTAGTTCAGCATATTGCCAAGAAGAATACGACAAAGGAGATGTGGGATACCTTGATGACATTGTATTAGAGAACTTCCATGCAGAGGAAGATGCTACCAAAGAATCAGTTGCGGTCATATCATATGCAGAAGGGGGAGCAGATAGATCACTTCCTCAACAAGTTGCAGGAAATTTGGGACCAACTTACTTCCATAGGGGCCATGCAGGATCAGGAGTTAATGGTGAGAACCGCCTTGAACGCAGTCTTCGAGGAGTGGGAGACATTCGTCCAAAGCATTTTGGGCAGAGCGAATCTTCCAGATTGGGAAGAATTGTGGGTAGCTCTTCGCCAAGAAGAGATCAGACGGCTGACCAAGGCGAGAAGTAGCAACAAAGGAGGTCGAATCAAGAAAGAGGAGGAAGAGGATGCAACACTGGCATCTGCGGGATAGAAAGGGAAGAGGAAGAAGAAGGACATCTCCAAGATAAAGTGCTTCCACTATGGGGAGTTGGGCCATTATGCAACCCAGTGTCCCATGACAATTGTGCCATGAGTGCTCATGTACCTCTAGAGAAGAGGTGGGGTGACATCGAGCTGTAGTAAGGAGGACTACAAAAGATGTAGGGGCAGGATCCTTGAGGTACCCAAACTCTTGGATCATATCAGGCTACGGGATCCCCGAGTGACAGTAGCAGGATGTCGGATGTCGATAGAAGCAAGATGCAGATGGAGCGATAGAACATTGCCAGAGTGCAATAGTCCCTGGCAGCGCAGTGAGGGTTACAACAATGCGAGAGGCACAAAGGAGGTTGCAGTAGTGTAGGAAGGCAAAGAGGTGTTTGCAGCAGTGCGAGAGGCACAAAGTTGTTACAACAGTGCAAAGGCAGCAGAGGGAGCACAAGATAGCAGCAGAGGGAGCTTCAACATCAGGAGGGTTTCTAGCCTGACAAGGATGTCAGTAGTTGGGTAGATCAGTTACCAACATCTCAGTAACTGAGTTGCAGTGCAACCGTAGCAGTCGTAGTGCTATAGGCAGCACGATGCAGCATGATGAGAGAGGGCTGCAATGCAGATGCAATGTTGGGAGAAAGGACCAGCAACAACATAGATGCAGAGGGAGTTGCAATACAGATGTAGCAGTGGTAGTGGCAGAGCCATGGGCAGCAGTACAGGAGGCATCAGTGTAGAGGATGTTAGGCAGCAGGCCAAACATTAGCACAGGTACCGGTGCCGGATGATCAGAGTGATGTTCAGTGGTGGATTTGGGGTAGCATCAGATGGTGGAAAGGCTAAAACACATGAGATCTCCAAGGCCCAGAAATGGTTTGGGGAAATTCCACCCGGTTAGAGAGATATTAAAATAATTAATATTTTTAATGGGTTCCTAAGTCTAAACTTAGGAAAATAAAAATATTAATGGGTATTAATATAAAACTGGGTGAGAATGTTCTAAAAGACATGGATCAAGCCAAATATAATCTTAGCCGTTGATTAGAGATTTAATCTCGACGGTTGAAGACTCAACATGAAAAGTATAAGAGGAGGCTTGGGGGTCAGTTGGAGATACACCAAGTTGATTAGTTAGTTCGATTTTTTGGAGCGGGATTTGCTGAGAGAAATCGAACTAGTGATCATAGTTGCAGCGACGGGAAGTGAGTGCATAGCAGAGAGACATAGATAGTGTTGGAAGACCAGTGCAGAGGCAAAGAAGGCTATGTAGAGCCAGCAGGAGCCACACAGAGGGCCAGAGTGACTGTGCAACTGGGCCAGAGGGCCTGCATGGGTGACATAGAAGGCCAAAGAGCCAGCGCTGAGCATCAGTAGGCTGACGTAGAGTGTTCTAGGCTAATGCAGAGGCCAGGAGGGTTGATGCAGAGCCTTAGAGAGGCATTGGAGAGACTTTCGTGGAGTAGACTTGTTGAATATCTGCTTCCAGAGAGAGGTATTACTACCAGATTGATTTCTCTGTAGGGTGAGCCAGTTTGGCACCCAGTGGTACTCAAGAAAAGCTGCTTAATAATAAAACCTTCAGAATTGTTGCACCGGTTTTCCCAAGTTGGGTTTTTCCAGGGACAATTGTCCAAAAATAATGGTGTCCCTTGTGTGTTTGTCTATTTCTTTAAGTTGATGATTTGTAGATAGTTGAGACTGCATTTGTGTTTATTTCAGTATTTATATGGTTAAATAACTTGTTCAGTAATTAAACAAGTAGGTGAAATAAACCAGATAGTGCAGGGAAATTTTTAATGGGTTAGACTTAGAAATTTCAACATATTCATCTTTCTTATAGCAATGCCTACATCAATATCAAGTTTGACCTCCTTATCTTTAGCTTTGTGTTTAGGTTCTTCTTTGGAAGATCCTTTTTGGCATTGTCTTTTTTGGAGGATCCTTCTTTGAGGGCTCTTTAGAAGGAGGTTGTTGAAGTTTCTATGTTTGCTTAATTAGAAACCCTCCATGCACTTTATCTGATTTATTCCTACTTACTTGTTATTTTACTTAACAAGTTATTTACAATGTAAATACTGAAAATAAACACAAGTGCATGCTCAACATATCACAGATCAACAACTAAAAGAAACAAGAACAAACACACCATATGACACCATTATTTTTGGACTAATGTCCCCGGAAAAACCCAATGCAGGAAAACTGGTGCAGCTATCTGAGGGTTTTTTTATTAAGCAATATCAGAGTACAATCTGGGTGCTAAAACTGGCCTACCTAACAGAGAATTTCCTTGGCAGTAATACCTCTCAGTTTTTGACAAATCTACTGGCTGAAACCTCGGATAATCCTTCCGGCAGCTACTTAGCACCAATCTACCCTAGAAACCCCAACGTCTACCCAATCTGGACTGTGTTAGCCTCTCCTAGCCTAGCGTTGGCCCTGCGTCAACCCTAGGAGGCCCTGTGTCAACTCTCTAAGCCTTTGCATAAGCTACGCTAGCCCCTATGGTGCTCTGCGCAACACTTAGCTGCCTCTGCGTGGCCTTGCGTGAGCACTGGCTACTCCTGCATCTCTCTCTGGCTGCTCTGTTGCTCTCCCGGCACTATCTCTGCCTCTTTGTCTCTTTGTACTCAATGCCCCTTAGCTGCTCTCGATCACTGATTCTACCTCTCTTAGCAAACCCCGCTCTAGAGAATAGAATCACTGATCACTCTGGTGTCTTCTCCAAGTGACCCTCAAGCCTCCTCTTATACTTTTCCTGTTGACATATCAACGGCCGTGATTAAGTCTGTAATCAAAGACTAAGATTAGATCTGGCTTGATCCATGTCTTTTGGACCATTCTAACACAGATTCATATTAATACATTTTAATATTTTATTTTCCCTAAGTTTAGACTTAGGGACTCCATTAAAAATATTAATTATTTTAATATCTCTTGATCTGTTTAGAATTTGCGCAAACCCTTTCTGGGTATTGGAGATCTCATGTGCCCCAACCTCTCCACCAAATTTCGTGGCTAGAGCACATCCGATGCTACCCCAAATCAACACTCCATCTTAGCGAGGACTGTGCTCTAGCAATACTCCTCACTAAGTACTACTCTGATCATTTGGCATCAATACCTGTGATGATGCTAGGCCTTCCTGCCCAACATCCTCTGCACTGCTGCATCATGTATTGCTGCCCATGGTTCTGCCACTGCCACTGCTGCATCTGTACGATAGCTCCCTCCGCATCTGTGTTGCTGCTGGTCCTTTCTCCCAGCACTGCATCCGCACTACACCTCCTCTCATCATGCTGCCCACTACTGCACTGCAACTCAGTTACTAAGAAGTAACTGATCCTCCATCTGACCTCTCTGTTGGGCTAGAGACACCAACTGATGCTGAAGCTCCCTCTGCCGCTGATAAGTGCTCCCTCTTTGACCTCTGCACTGCTGCAGCAACTCAATGCATCTCGCACCATTGCACACATCTCTGTGTCATCCTGCACTGGTCCAAAACTCCTGTGCCTCTCGCACTGCTGCAGCCTGCTTGCCTCACGCTGTCTCGGGACTC
This sequence comes from Pinus tabuliformis, assembly GCA_031772625.1. Classification (NCBI taxonomy): domain Eukaryota; kingdom Viridiplantae; phylum Streptophyta; class Pinopsida; order Pinales; family Pinaceae; genus Pinus; species Pinus tabuliformis. Next base: position 1,215,249,008 of record CM062818.1, read on the forward strand.
CTGCACTGTAGCTCTCTCTGCCGCTCCATCCGCATCCGTCTCTACCCAACTCAGCTAGTCTTGCTACTCCTCTTCAGGGTTCCCATAGCAAGGTCTAATCCAAGAGGTTGGGTACCTCAAAGATCCTGCCTCTCATCGCCTGTAGTCCTCCTGACTACAGGTCGATGTCTCCCCACTTCCTCTCAAGTGGCGCATGTGCACTCATGGCACAGTCATCGTCTGTCGAAACTTCCTTCTCTGCCCGTTTTGGCGCTGCCTTAGTCTCGGAAGACTCTTCCTTACTCTTCTTCCTTGGACACTGGGTCACATAATGACCCACTCCCTACAGTGGAAGCACTTCATCTTGGAGAGATCTTTCTTCTTCCGCTTCTTTTGCTTTCCCTCAGATGATAGGGCCACATCTTCCTCCTCCTACTTGACCTTGATCCCCTTGCTGCTGCTACTTGTCTTCAATTTCCGTCTGATCTCTTCCTAGCGAAGAGCTGCCCACATCTCGTCCCAAGGTGGGAGAGTCCCTCTGCCTAGGATACTCTGGACAAATACTTCCCAATCTTCTGAGACAACATTTAGGGTTGTCCTCACCATAAGCTCCTTATCCGGTGTCGCCCCTATGGCTGTCAATTGATCTCGGATCTCCTTCATTCCTCCGACGAAGATGTCAATCGATTGTCCATTCTTCATCTGATATGACCTCATTTGATTCTCAAGTACCATCCTTCTCTGCACAGAAGTATGCTGGTACAGTTTCTTGAGAGCCTCCCACATCTCAAATGCCACTTCCTTCTCGGCTATGTGTGGTACTACATGATCCTTGACCCCGCCAAGGATGATGCTCTTGGCCCTCGCCATCGCCTCCTCGTACTTGTCATTATCACTGGGGTCGACTGGAATAGCTATTACCTTCAAGGCGAAGTTCCTGACACAATTCCTGTCAAGCACAGATAGGATTTTGGCCTTCCAGACCGCAAAGTTCGATGCTCTGTCTAGTCTATCCTGGTCTCTTACTCCGTGTAGTGCCATGACGCTCCTCTACTTCCCTCCTGGAAGTTCTCTGTTTGACTCCTTTGAGTCTCCACTTCTCGTTTGGAAGTTCTCTTATGGACTCCCTTTGAGTCTTGAATTCCCTCCTGGAAATCCTCTCTAAGGCTCTGCACAACTCCCGACTTCCTCTGTGTGGCCCTAGTTGGCTCTGCGTCACACTCCTTGGCTTCCGCGCTGTTAGAAACAATTTCTGTCACCTCGGGACAACTGTTTTTTGCTGCTATTGCTCCGCTCAGTTGATGTCTTTTAGTCCTCCTGTGATCTGCAGTCGCGCTCTAATACCATGTTGAAGTTTCTAAGTTTACTTAGTTAGAAACCCTCTATGCACTCTATCTGATTTATTCCTACCTAGTTGTTATTTTTCTTAATAAGTTATTTACAATGTAAATACTGAAAATAAACATTAGTGCATGCTCAACATATTACAGATCAGCAACTAAAAGAAACAAAAACAAACACACCATATGACACCATTATTTTTGGACTAATGTCCCCGAAAAAACTCAATGCGGGAAAACTGGTGCAACTATTTGAGGGTTTTCTTATTAAGCAATATCTGAGTACAATCTGGGTGCCGAAACTGGCCTACCCAATAGAAAATTTCCTTGGCAGTAATACCTCTTAGTTTTTGACAAATCTACTGGCTGAAACCTAGGATAATCCTTCCGGCAGTTACTCAGCACCAATCTGCCCCAGAAACCGCAACATCTGCCCAATTTGGACTGCATCAGCCTCTCCTAGCCTAGCGCTGGACCTGCGTCAACATATCTTGGCCTGCGTCAGCCCCTGGAGGCCCTGCGTTAGCTACGCTAGCCCCTCTGGTGCTCTGCGCAGCACTTAGTTGCCTCTGTGTGGCCTTGCGTGAGCACTGGCTGCTCCTGCATCTCTCTCTCTAGCTGCTCTGTTGCTCTCCCGGCACTATCTCCGCCTCTCTGTCTCTCTGTACTCAATGCCCCTCAGCTGCTCTCCAATCACTGATTCTATCTCTCTTAGCAAACCCTGCTCTAGAGAATAGAATGACTGATCACTTTGGTGTCTTCTCCAAGTGACCCTCAAGCCTCCTCTTATACTTTTCTTGTTGACATATCAACGGCCGTGATTAAGTCCCTAATCAACGGCTAAGATTAGATTTGGCTTGATCCATGTCTTTTTGACCATTCTAACACAGATTCATATTAATACACATTAATATTTTATTTTCCCTAAGTTTAGACTCAGGGACTCCATAAAAAATATTAATTATTTTAATATCTCTTGATCTGTTTAGAATCTGCCCAAACCCTTTCTGGGTATTCGAGATCTCATGTGCCCCAACCCCCCCACAAAATTTCGTGGCTAGAGCACATCCGATGCTACCCTAAATCAACAGAGGTTGCTTTGGAAGGGACTGCTTAGGAGAATATTCTTTCTTATTAGGTTCTTCGAAGCTAGTGGGGGTGTTTTTGTCATTCTTTCATGAGTATTGGACCCCTTTGAATATCCCACTATCATTAGCATTGAGGATTGGCTCATCCTTTTCTTCTTTGAGGGTTACTTCACTAATTGAAGGATGATTGTATGTGCCACCTAACATAATGTTGAAGGCGCAGGATTCAACAATATTTGCTTGCTCATCACCCTCCTCATCTTCACTTTCTTCTTCATCACTTTGTTCATGTTCGGAAGATGATTCTTGTTCCACAACATTAGTTGGGGCTAAAGTGTTAGGAACTTGGGATGAGCTCCGCTTGCCTTCATCATTATTTTTCTTAGCAAAAGGCTTGTTCTTGGGAATGAAATTTGATTTTTGAGCCTTTTCAAGAGCGGTGAACTTATTCATGTAAAGCCTGTCCCTTGAGTTCATTTCCTCAAATAGCTTATCAAGCTTCTTAAGGACCACAACAAGGGTTTCCTCAGTTTGGTCTTTGGACTTACTCTTCTTGGCTTCCACCTTAGCTCTAGGTGCTCAAACATTTCCATTTTAGAAATGTTTAGGTTTTGCTGAAATTCTGAAACGATTTCTTTGGCCTCAACAAGACTCTTAGGCTTCTTATCCTTTAATGCATATGTCAGATGGCCACCCACAACCTTAATAAATTTGTCAAGAATGATTGCATCAGGAGGTCTAAGGTTATCAGGGATGTCCCTAACTACTTTGTCAAATTTTTGGATAAATTCTTTAATGTCTTCCATTCCCTTAACTATGTGGTAAAATTTTTCAAAATTGAAAGACCCTTAGGTATTTGATGACCACCTTCTCATGAAAGCATCTTCAAATTGGCCAGGGTCACCAATACTACCTGCAGGGAGGCTAAGGTACCATTCCCTAACTTGTCCTTCAAAGGATAAGGCAAATAGCATCATGATTCTGTCGTCATCATCGATTGCCCTAGGGGCAAGCATCCAATAGAAGTCATCAACATGATCATGAGCACTTTTGGTGGCATCCCCTTTGAACTTGGGCAACAAGTCATGATATTTCTCAAGCAAAGCTTCTAGATTGTGACTCAATTTCAAAGGTCCAAAGACACTAGCCAGGTGCCTTTTGTTTCTTGGGACTTTTGGTTGGTTTTGATTTTGGTTGGCACTAGATGTGGTTGCCATATTGGGGGTTGAATTAACAACCTTTTCAAACTCAGGGAGAAGGTTAGTTCTAACATGTGATGGAGTTCTTTCTGCCTTTCTTGCAACAACCCTAGTTAAAGGAGGAATGTTGTCACCTTCAAGCAAACTAGGGGATTAGACAATGAATGGAGTCGCCAGAGGAATATTTGAAATGTCATTAATGAATCAATTCCTCAATGATTTGCAAGGGAGGTAGACTTGCTTCCTCCCCGACAACGACGCCAAAAATGTTACCAAACAATCTAGTAGGGGTCCTAGGAGTGGTGCCGAAGGGACAACTAATAGACCAGATGGAAACAATGGGACAACGACCCACTATCGCCTTAGTCAATGTCCCCTACTCTTTATGGACTTTCACGAATGGGAGGAGTCCCGATGTAAAGGAAATCACTTGAAGGGATAAGCCAATGATAAAGAACTATGTGATTTCGAAAGCCCATTCAAGGGAGAGACTCAAATGATAGCTTGCTTGCTTGTAGGGCAAGGTAAGGGGCTCTCCAAGAAATGTTCAGAGGGAGAATCAAACCTATGGGATATAGATATTATCTTATGAAGAAATGATCTAGACCTAAGGCTCTCTAAATAGCAAGTTTCCTTAATGACCGTGTGAGATAAGGAGTAATGACTATGTGTGACCACAAAGGAGCCTTGGGAAGATCCAAACTTGACCTAGTGTTTAGAATAATCTTCAAAAAATGTTTAGGTTAAGTGAGGATGGGAGAAGATCACGAGAATAGTTAACTTCCTTTGAGTTTTTGAGTATATAGACCTTCAAAATGCCACTAACCAAAGAAGACCTAATCCAAACCAATTTTGGAGCTTGGGCTTGATGTTTCTCACAAACCAAATGTGGGATACGCCTCAAATTTGGAGGGCTTGCAGGAGACAGCCCAACGCAATTCATCACCAACTCGCTCACTAGGATGATGGCTCCTTTGGAATTCGCTAAATGCCCTAGTTTGGCCGTCTAGGGTTAGGGTAAAAAATGTGAAAAGGAGAAAAGATGAAGTTTTTAGGGTGATCACCAAAGATTGAGACTAGTGCCTGGCCAATTGTGGTGAATGGAGTCAAAATGAATTTGATTTGGGAATTTTTGCTCTACCAAGGAGTCCTTGCAACTTCGCTAGCCTAGAAAGGCACTAGTTAGGTCACAAGAGGAATTTATACTTCGATATGCAAGATTTGATGGATTTTCAAGGTAAAAGGTGCACAAACCACCCCTAGGAAAATTATTTTTTCTTGCCAAGATGAATATATGCAATGAGCCAAAATTACAAGTGTTTCATGAATTCACATTAACCTTTAGGGCACAGGTAAAATCAAGACATAACATTCCATACATTAGACATAAATCATTAAGAAATTTGCATGAAAAGAGCACTTACATGACAAAAAGAGTATATCCATCCATCACATTTGCAACAATGAAGCTCCAAGATAAGATAACAATTATCCAAACATCAAAATGTGTCAATAAAACTCCAATTCGTCCATCAATTGCAGGTTCAAAATCTTTTCTCAAGAGAGATACCAATCCAAGTGATGATGAGAGATGCAATGATGCTCTCTTATATTTATATGAGCCTTTGAGGTATTCGAATGGGGTAATTTAGCCTAAAGACGCCCCTAAAATAAAATAATGTGCAAAATAATGTTACTTTGGTGACAAGCCCACCAAATAGCTCCAAAATATGAATAATAAGCTTGTCAAGAGGGCCGAAATAATAGAATAGTAGCTAGTAAGGTCGTTGGAAGGTCAAATGAAGTCCCTTACGTGCCATAATGAATAGGAGGGCCCCAATAACAATGATGAAAGGGGTGGCCCCTTAATCTCCAAGTAAATGACCTGTGGTGCTCCCAAGTGTTTTTGGGGGCACAAAGGATGTCCTCATGGGTCTCCAACTGAATCGAACAAGCTAGTGCCCCATCTGTAAGGGTTGAAATGATGATGCAAGCCCTCCCTTGTCTACATAGATGAGACAAAACCCCATTTGGGCCTTGGATCAACTGCCAAGTATGTGGTTCAAGTATGTATCCGGCTAGGCAATGTGGTCCAAGTGCATCATCATCATCGAATAACTAGGAGACAAGCAAGTAATAGGTGATGCTAAAGGATCCCATGGTGTGGCTATCTGCTCTTTGCTATAGTGGAGGCCCATGGCTCTCAACGCTCACCCTACAAGTGCGATCAAAACCCTCTAGAGGGCTTGAATCCCATATAGGGAGACCAAACCCAAGATGAAGACCCACCTGCGATCTTGTATAAGATCTGATGCGTCTCCTTACCTTCCAGTACAACAATTCATTAGTGCATTGAACAAATGGGCTTACAAATCATGGAATTCAAGTAGTCACTTCATAGTGGCATGCCCTTCCATAATGGACTTTATAATGTACAGGGGTCTCCAAGCTCAAGAGGGAGGTTAATCAAGGACCCTATTAGGTGGTTTCAACCTCTAAGGGAGTGACAGGGTCATGGTACATCTGTTTGATGGTAGGTGTCATATGAAATAATGATGGAACGATGTGGGGCAACAGGGAAGGCTTTAAGCCATATGCCATGGTACAAGGGTAGCTATAATGAGGGAGGCCCACACATTGGTGAATAGATGTAGGAGGGAGCAATCGTGGTACATGAGTTACCTCGACCTTTGTTTTTCGACCCTTCTTCATATGCCTTTTACCTTTTCTTGATTTTTCTTTTCTAATTGCTCGAGGCTCTAGAGAAGGAGAGCATGATGTAAATGATATAGCATTGGATACCCACTTAGGGTAGGGCAGTTCATTGCCCACTAGGGATCGGAACAATCAAGGGTTCCTTAATGATGCAAGGGGCTCAAATAGGGCCCTAGGAACCAGGGAGATGGCGATGATGACAAGGGGTAGAGCTCATGTTTGGCTTTTGTCCAAGTGCTAAATTTGTATGTCCTGACCACCTTTTGCATTTTGTGGTACATTTCCTGTTGTAAGTGGCCAAATTATGCTTTTAACTTTCTTTTTAGTTGCATCAACCTCCAGGGCATCATTCTAGGCCCGACCCAAGGTGTGGACAAGGGGAGGGGGAGGCTAACTCCTTGTGGACCCAATGGACAAATGTGGACCTGCATGGGAAAGATATGAAAAGGGGCTATAATGAGCAAAGGGGAGTGATGTATGTGGTGTCAGGAAGCAGGACCACACAACCAAAATCAGGATTTCCCATGTGGTGTCACCCCTAAAGCTAGTAGCCAATAAAGGAGATCCCACGAGACTAGGATACAAGATTAACCACCAAGTTGGACAAAGGGACAAGAGTACAGACCAAGCCCATTCTTTCTGCTGAATCCCCCCACAAATTCATGCCCAGAAGTGTCCATGATAAGTAAGCAAAAATACTCTACTACATAATGAAAGCCATAACTTCGGAGTTGGAAGGCTTACCTTCAAACAAACGATTATAACGGATAGGTGAGGGTACATAATGGCTGGCTGAGGTGGTGAAGATTGTGGCACATCGAACTATCTGGTGGCCGCAAGGGGTTGCTTGTTGCCGGCTGAAGACAATCTAGGAGAAAAATTTCTTCTATGGGTGTCACCCACTGGTGGTGGGTAATAGTGCATACAATTTTTAGAGCAAGATGTTTTGTGATGTTCCTTATGGCATGGTTAGGATGGACTTTCAGGGTTGGAGGCAGACAGGTCACAGGTGCAGGTTTACGTCATCAACAGGCCCAAGGGCTTTTGGAGATGTTTTATGGGGTCTAGAGGAGTTCACTTACCATATTCCATCATCAGGATTGATGTTGAACAACTTGCTTCTCATTCCATTGCATTCAGATAATTCCTGTAAAATGGGGTTATTATTATGCCTAAATTAATTATGCTTAAGGTGGCATTCGAGAGGAATACTTGAAGAAATACCTTAGTGTAATAGCTCGTTGGAACCAGAATGAGAAGATCTACAAGATGTGATGGTTAGTGGGGATTTTCAGTGGCCTAAGGAGGCATGGTGGCCAATTACCATTTTCCCACATTAAAAATATATTCTAATTGAGGGAAATGTGCCCAATGGTTAAAATAATAATAAAATAGGAGCCTCTAGAAGAGTCCATCAGATCTATAAAAAGAGGAGGAGGACGCCATTGGAGGACATCTTGGATTTGATCTTCTTGTATGAGAGGTTTGAGAACCCGATTCTCTACTTCATTTGTAGCCCCAGGATGGAAACCCTCCGGTGGTTCAGCAAAATTGGGCGAGTGCCCATCTCCCTTTGGTGAATTCATCCATAATTCACAAGAGAGCTTAGTATTTGCATTTCAGTTCGGTTTTGGAAGGCCAGTGCAGCGTTGGAGCAGATTCTTGAGGCCAATTTCTATCTTAGCTATATTAGTGTTTCAGCATCTAAAACCCTCGTTTATATATATTATTAATAAAGCTTAGATTATTTCTGCTCATGATATTCTTATGTGCAGTTCTGTGTGGCTAAATTTTACATGGCAATGTTTTGTTAATTGAATGAATTTTTATTTGAAGCATTTGTGAGTTGAAATTCCGAGGATTTGTCAAATTTTCCTGTCTAGAACATTACACTATAATGTCCCCCAAATGGGATATTTGCGGAAATCGAACTCAACCAAAATTACTCGATAAAAATTAACATTTATTTTAACAGAACATTGCCATGTAAAATTATAACCAATAACTTACGACAACATAACAAAATGAATGGGAACAATCTCAACTTTTATTATAATAGAAACTGGGGTCTACGTGCTGATACAACAAAATCGTTGAGATGGGAAATTGGCATCAAGAATCTACTCCATTGCTATGTTGGTCCTCCAAACTAAACTAAAGTGCACTACTAAGCTCTCCTGTGAATTTTGAATGAATTCACGAAGGGAAGGTGGGTATTGTGTGATCTGAGTTGCAGCTGAGGGGTAGTGAATACATAGCAGAGAGGTAGAGTTAGTACCAGGAGGATCAGCGCAAGTCCGAGAGAGGTTGACGCAGAGCCACCTAGAGGCTACACAGAGGCAGCCAGTGGCCACGCAGAGGCAGCCAGGAGCTACGTAGAGCCAGAGAGGGCCAGCGTGTGAGACACAGATGGTCTAGGGGCTGACGCAGAGCCCAGAGAGGCTGATGCAAGGACAGAGAGGCTGACGCAGGGCCAGAGAGGCTGACGCAGGGCCTAGAGGCAGTGCTAGGAGAATTTTTTGGGACAGACTGAGAGCTAGAGAGATGGATAGTGTAATATTCCTAATTAGCCATGGCTAATTGGAATATTCGATTTTGTCCAAATTTTGCCTTCTATAGTTATTTGTAAATAAAAAAAGTGAGGAAGGGGGACATAACTCACTTTTAGAATAAAAAGTCACTTCCTAGTAGCACAACGTTGTGACTTAAAGGGGAGCCAAGGGGGCCAAAGGGGGACGCAGAAATGGAGCCCACACAAACACATGGAGGGACTGCGCAGGAGGGAAGACACACGTGGCAAGAGGGGAATCACGCAGGAGGAGGTGAGCCTTGGGATTGAGAGAGGCAAAGGCTATAAATGAGAGAGGAGCCCCCTCATTTTGATCATTCTGTTATGAGCATTTGTGATAGTCATTTCGACTTGGAGCACGCTGGCTGTTTAGCTAGTCTGCAGCACTGTTTAGTGCATTGAGTGTCTCCGTTCGGAGATCTCACCCTTAGCCCCGGGGGACTTCGAGTGCCTGCTCGGGCAAGGTATTCCCATTGGCATTTCAGCAGTAGTTTCATCAGCCTTTTTGCAGCAGTAGTGGCAGCGTTTTGGAGGACTGCGTAGCACTAGGAGAGGGACGCAGTTCTGAAGGACTACGCAGTACTGTGAGAGGGACGCAGTTCTGGGTTGAGGGTTTGCAGGAGGTTTGGTGCTGAGAGATAGAGCAGGGGATCAGCCCTTGCATATTGGGGAGTTTTGGCAGGGGTTTCAGGCAGGTTTCTGGAGTATCTCATTCAGTGGCAGCGCAGAGCAGTGAGGAACTGCACAGAACCCCAAGGGGGTGATTTTCGGGGGTTAGCCATTCCACGAGAGCTTTCTAGGTTTTTCTGGGTTTCTTGAGTAGAGTCCGATTCCAGAGTTTTAGCCTTTTATGAGGAGGGGAGCAGCCCCAAACCTTCATTTGATTTCTAGCAGCAGCAGCAGCATAGCAGTTTCCCAGCACCTTGGACGCAGACCAGAGAGGGGCCATTCTTTCGCTATTCTGAGGGTATTTCTTCACTTGCCTAGTGTAAGTAGAGGTGCCATCTTCCTGATCACCTCCTGTACTCATTTTATTACTCAGTATAATAAAATGGCTTAGCATTCTCTCTGCGTTCCTTGTGTATCTGCTTATGGTTTATCTAATATATATCGTATCATTGTTATTTGTATCTCTTTGAGCATTCTCGGCTATTACACCACTTGTGTGTTTCTATTATACTCTTAGACAGAGTCTGGAAAGGGACAGGTAGCCTCCGGATCTCATCCTCTTTTTAGAGGTGACATATCTGGTAAATGCCCTCCCAGTCCATCTCTGGTTGGAGTTTGCTTGTGTTTGAGGTATATTCCTGATAAGGGATATTACAGTGGTATCATTGTATAGATTTGGCTCAGCCTATGGAGTTAGCAATCTATGACACCAGGGGAAAAACCCTATATCTATTACAGAGGACGGAGATACAAAGACTCTGGGTGTAGGTTGGAGAACACGTATGGAGAGGGAGACTGTGTTCCGGTAGTAGACGCAGAACAGGAGGAGCCTGTAGTAGACACAGAGCAAAGGGAGCCTGTGGTAGACGCAGAGCAAGGGGCTTCGATGGCGGATGATGACGGGAAGAGATTTGCGGATATGCTCCTCAAATCAGTGCAAGATCTGTCGAGACAGATTGAGGTGATGGGGCAGAGATTCATGATAGTAGAGGCCAGACAGCGTGAGAGTCCACAGGTTTTCCAGGTTGGTGAGGGATCGGGCGCATCCCACCATTTGCCAGAGCAACGTGATACTGTGCAGCAGGTGGCGTCACATGCCCCTACATGCTCTACCATGGCCACTTTCTTGGGAGCAGACACAGGGGCCATAGTCTAGCAGGAGGCAGAGCCCGAACATATGGGCGATTATTTTGCAGAGTACCAGGCCTATGGGCAGGAGTTCAGAGACGCCCTCTCATTCAGAGATTTTGTTCAGCTCCAGCGGGATAGCAGACCCTGCGACTATCACAGAGGGTACCGGCATTACCACGATGGTGACACCCACCGTGCAGCGAGTAGATTCCACTTGCCTACGTTTGATGGTTCATCAAACAATTCAACAAAGTCTTGGGTGGAGAAGCTGGACATTTACTTCCAGCTTAACCAGATGTCGGAGACAGAGGCCATCAAGGTGGCAACATTGCGTTTGGATGGTGAGGCCCAGGATTGGTGGTTTCATGGGATGGTTACACTCAGGCACTCTACAATGACGACATATGCTGAGTTTACTAGGATATTGATAGAGCGATTTGACCAGAGGGATCCAGAGCAGCATTTTGTTGAGCTGACAAGGCTCAAACAGACAGGGAGCCCAGAGACCTACATTGCAGATTTCTTGAGGGTCTCCATGATGGTGCCAGACCTATCCATGGCGCGGAGGGTCTATATGTATGTTGAGGGGTTAGCAGAGCCACTTCGGGGTCTAGTCCGATCCACTAGACCAACCACACTCCAGGATGCTATCAGTAGGACCCAGGACTTACAGGATGTCTTACCCCGGGGCCCGGACACCTTACCCCCAGAGACAGACTTTCCAGTCCAGTCTAAGGGGAAGGACGTGAGGATTCCACCCACAAAGGGGAATCCAGGACAAGTACAGCTTGACGATGATGCCAGGAGGGAGCTGAAGAAGAAGCGGTTGTGCTTCACATGTCAGGAGCCGTGGGCACCGGGACATAGATGTGCTACTGGTAAAGCACATTTTATTGAGGTCTTCTCTGAGAGCAGTGGAGAAGAGGATGACGAGGATGATGGGGAGGCAGGAGATAGCCATGCCATACAGGGACCTTTACCACCTCCACCACCAGCAGCAGGAGGTGCATCTTTTGCACCCACCGGAGGGGCCCTTGCAGCATTGCGAGGAGTTCCCAAGTATCTGACGCTACGTGTACGAGGGATAGTACGTGGCCAACGGGTATCAGTTCTGGTTGACAGTGGGGCGACTCACAACTTCATCGATGCACAGATGGTTGAGCGGAGAGGAATACAGACAGAGAGCTTCGATGGGTTTTCAGTCTTGGTTCCAGAAGATCAGACCATGACGTATGCTTGTTATGTTCCAGAGCTTTCAGTGACGATGGGCACGTACACATTGACTGACCACTTTTTCGTGGTCGATATTCCGGACACCAACATGATATTGGGTGTTCAGTGGCTTATCACTCTAGGGAAGGTCACGACGGATTTGAAGACCCTAGAGATGGAGTGGGATGATGAGAAGACAGGGAGGCATGAGAAGATACGGGGACAACAGACATATCCACCTCAGACTGTTTCGGCTCATCAAATGGAGGCAGTCTTCCGGAAGGGAGACATAGAGTGGGTAGTGGAGCTGCATGCATCAGAGGCAGGGACTACAGGGCAGTCGGTACATCTAGAGATACAGTCCATCTTTGATTGGTATGCCATAGTGTTTGGGGAGATCCCACTAGGACAGCCACCAGATCGGGGGTTTGAGCACACCATCGAGCTAGAGCAGGGCATACAGGCAGTGATCACCACCCCCTATAGGCACCCCAAGGCCTATCGGGATGAGATTGAGAGGGCTATCTAGGAGTTGCTGGCTCTTGGGCACATTCGACCGAGCATGAGTCCTTTTGCTTCTTCTGTGGTGTTGGTGAAGAAGAAGGACAGTACGTTGAGGATGTGCATTGACTACAGGGCCCTGAACAAGAAGACCCTGAAGAACAGGTACCCCATACCCAGGATTGATGAGTTGATGGACGAATTGAGAGGGGCACGTTTCTTCTCAAAGATTGATTTGAGATTGGGGTATCATCAGATTCGCGTGAGGGAGCAGGACATTCCCAAGACCGCCTTCAGGTGTCACTATGGGCACTTTGAGTTCTTGGTTATGCCTTTTGGGCTAACCAACGCCCTAGCTACATTTCAGTCCTGCATGAATCACATCTTCCGTAGTCACTTGAGGAAGTTTGTGTTGGTATTCTTCGATGATATTCTCATTTACAACAGGACTTGGGAGGAGCATCTCCAGCACATTGAGATAGTATTGTGTATCTTACAAGAGCAGCAGTTCTATGCCAAACTCTCCAAGTGTGAGTTTGGATTGACGGAGATGTTATATCTGGGACACATCATAGGGGTGGACGAAGTGAGAGTCCACGAGGAGAAGATCAAGGCCATCAAGGAATGGCTGAAGCCGAGAAACGTGACGGAACTTCGAGGATTCATTGGCATTTGTACGTACTACCGGAAGTTCGTCAAAGGTTTCTCACAGCTTGCTGCACCCTTGACAGACTTGACGAGGAAGGGGGCATTCAGTTGGTCGGATACAGCGCAACGAGCCTTTGATAGGCTCAAGGAGGTTATGAGCAGCTGCCCAGTGCTTGCATTGCCAGATTTTACGCAGCCATTTGTCTTGGAGTGTGATGCGTCAGGAGAGGGGATCAACGCAGTATTGATGCAGGGAGGTCACCCTATAGCCTTTGAGAGCTGGAAGCTCCTTCCGCACGAGAGGTTGTATTCTATATACTTCAAGGAGATGTTGGCCATCATGCATGCATTGGCTAAGTACCGGCAATATTTGGTGGGCAACAGGTTCAAGGTGAGGATTGATCACAATAGCCTCAAGTTCTTTTTGGAGCAAAAGTAGTTACAGGAGAGGCAGCAGAAGTGGATCAGTAAGATCCAAGCATATGACTTTGAGATTGAGTATGTCAAGGGTAAGAACAACGTGGCAACAGATGCCCTTTCACGTAGATCAGCTACGTTGTCTCTTATGAGCTTGGATACAGATTGGAGGGCTCGACTCTTAGTAGAGTACTCCAAGGACAGGTTTGCATGTGAGATTCTGGACGGTGAAGTGGCAGATGACAGGTACAGGGTGATTGATGAGATCATCTGTTACAGGGATCAGATCTTCTTGACTGAGGGGTCTCAGCTCAAGAAGAAGATACTCCAAGCATCACACCACTCACCATTGGCAGGCCATCAGGGGTTTACCAAAACCTATAGGGCCATTAGAGAGAGGTTCTCATGGAAGGGCCTCAAGGAGGACGTACTCCAGCATGTCAGGGAGTGCGATGTTTGCCAGAGGAACAAGGGGGAGATGAGCCATCCCGCGGGACTATTGCAGCCTCTTCCCATTCCGAAGGGGAAATGGGAGAGTATTTCGATGGACTTCATCACAGGGTTGCCCATGGTACAGGGCAAGGATTGTATCTTTGTCGTCGTTGATCGGCTGACGAAGTACGCACATTTCTTTGCCATATCCGCACATTATATAGCAGCACAGGTGGTCTAGTTGTTTTTCAGGGAGATCTTCAGGTTATATGGTCTTCCTAAGACCATTGTCAGTGATAGGGACAGTCGTTTTATGGGCGGGTTTTGGCAGGAGCTTTTATGATTGGTGGGGACGGAGTTGACACCGAGTACCAGTTATCACCCACAGACGGATGGGCAGACAGAGATAGTTAACAAGTGGCTGGAGGGATACTTGCGTAACTATGTCAGCGGGCAACAACGATCATGGCTGAGGTGGCTACATATGGGGGAGTACTACTACAATACTTCACATCACATGTCCATTGGTATGTGACCATTCTATGCCTTGTATGGGTATCATCCTTTATCTTTTGTTGACATGATGTTTGGTGATAGCAGGGCTCCTAGAGCCAAGATTTGGATCCAAGAGAGTCAGTATATCCTCTGAGCTCTCAAGGATAACATGGCTACAACACAGAATCAGCAAAAGCTGTATGCCGACAGGGGTCGGGTGGAGAGACAGTTCGAGGTAGGGGACATGGTCTACCTACGATTACAGCCATACCGACAGTCATCACTGAAGCAGAAGGGCGCTGAGAAGCTCAAGCCCCGCTTTTATGGGCCAGATAGGGTGATACGTAGGATTGGACAGGTTGCATATGAGTTGGAACTGCCCCAAGGCAGCAAGATTCATAACATTTTTCATGTATCATGCCTGAAAAAGGCATTGGGGCAGCAGGTGACGGTGACAGATGAGTTACCACCCATGGATGATGAGGGGCATTTGGTATTGCAGCCAGAGGCTATCATTGATACCAAGGAGAGGCAGCTGCAGAGCAGGACGGTTCGAGAATTCTTGGTGAGATGGAAGAATTTTTCGGATGAGGATGCCACCTGGGAGAGTGAGAAGATCTTACAACATCCATCACTTTAGTTGCTTGAGGACAAGCAACATTTTGCCGGGGGAGACTGTAATATTCCTAATTAGCCATGGCTAATTGGAATATTCGATTTTGTCCAAATTTTGCCTTCTATAGTTATTTGTAAATAAAAAAAGTGAGGAAGGGGACATAACTCACTTTTAGAATAAAAAAGTCACTTCCTAGTAGCACAAAGTTGTGACTTAAAGGGGAGCCTAGGGGGCCAAAGGGGGATGTAGAAATGGAGCCCACGCAGACACATGGAGGGACTGCACAGGAGGGAAGACATATGTGGCAAGAGGGGAATCACGCAGGAGGAGGTGAGCCTTGGGATTGAGAGAGGCAAAGGCTATAAATGAGAGAGAAGCCCCCTCATTTTGATCATTCTGTTATGAGCATTTGTGATAGTCATTTCGACTTGGAGCACGCTGGCTGTTTAGCTAGTCTGCAACACTGTTTAGTGCATTGAGTGTCTCCGTTCGGAGATCTCACCTTTAGCCCCGAGGGACTTCAAGTGCTTGCTCGAGCAAGGTATTCCCATTGGCATTTCAGCAGTAGTTTCATCAACCTTTTTGCAGCAGTAGTGGCAGCGTTTTGGAGGACTGCGCAGCACTAGGAGAGGGACGCAGTTCTAGGTTGAGGATTTGTAGCAAGTTTGGTGCTGAGAGATAGAGCAGGGGATCAACCCTTGCATATTGGGGAATTTTGGCAGGGGTTTCAGGCAGGTTTCTGGAGTATCCCATTCAGTGGCAGCACAGAGCAGTGAGGAACTGCGCAGAACCCCAAGGGGGTGATTTTTGGGGGTCGGGCATTCCACGAGAGCTTTTTGGGTTTTTCTGGGTTTCTTGAGTAGAGTCCGATTCCGGAGTTTCATCCTTTTCTGAGGAGGGGAGAAGCCCCAAACCCTCATTTGGTTTCTAGCAGCAGCAGCAGCATATTAGTTTCCCAGCAGCGTGGACGCAGACCAGAGAGGGGCCATTCTTTCGCTATTTTGAGGGTATTTCTTCACTTGCCTAGTGCAAGTAGAGGTGCCATCTTCCTGATCACCTCCTGTACTCATTTTATTACTCAGTATAATAAAATGGCTTAGCATTCTCTCTGCATTTCTTGTGTATCTGCTTATGGTTTATTTGATATATATCGTATCATTGTTATTTGTATCTCTTTGAGCATTCTCGGCTATTATACCACTTGTGTGTTTCTATTATACTCTTAGACAGAGTCTGGAAAGGGCCAGGTAGCCTTCGGATCTCGTCCTCTTTTTAGAGGCGACATATCTGGTAAATGCCCTCCCAGTCCATCTCTAGTTGGAGTTTGCTTGTGTTTGAGGTATATTCCTGATAAGGGATATTACAGATAGGGTGACGCAGTCCCTATTAGAGTGATGCAGAGTAGCTGAAGCTGCATTGTTGCTGTGGGATTGTTCATTTGGTGATTTAGCCGGAATATCTGTCTCTGACTGAGAGGCACTACTACCGAGTGCATTCTCTATTGGGTGAGCCATTTCTGGCACCCAGGTTGTTTTCTGAAACTGCATAATAATAATAAAACCCTTTGAATAACTGCACTGGTTTTCTCGCATTGGGTTTTTTTGGGGACATTAGTCCAAAAACAACATTGTCACTTGTGTGCTTGTTTACTCGCAGTTGATGATTTGTATGTGTTGATACTGTACTTGTATTTATTTTCAGTTTTACATGGTAAATAACTTGTTAAGTAATTGAACAAGTAGGAAGAAATAAATTAGATAGTACAGGAATAATTTATAACGGGTTAAACTTAGAAATTCCAACATGGTATCAGAGCATGGTTGCAGACCACAAGATAACTGAAGGCATTAGCCGAGCAGAGTAGTAGCAGCAAAAACAGCTGTCCCGAGTGATCGAAGTTGTTCCCAGTAGAGAGCAACAAGGAAGGGATGACGCAGAGGGCCTGCGTCATCAGTTCGAGCCAAGAGGAGGATCAACGCCGAGGCAGAGGGAGCAGACTTGACCTACGCAGTGCCCGGTCATCTTTCTTAGTCAGGAAGGATTAACGCTGTGGCTAGGAGGTGCAGATTTTTCCGGTGCCGGGATTGCGCAGAGTCTAGAGGCTCAGTCCTTCAAGTTGCTGGGGTATAGGAGGCTGTGGATAATTTGCGGAGCGAAGCTGGTTGGATACTGTGGTTAGAACAATACCTAACAAGGCAAGACCAAGGAGGAGGGATTTTCATAAAGGAAATTGAGACTCAAAGGGAGTCAAACCTAGGATTTCCAGGAGGGAAGTAAAGAGACTTAGAGGAGTCGGAAGAAGAGCAACAAGATGGCAGTGAATAGGCTAAGAGATTAGGATACACTGGACAGAGCTTCCAACTTCGTAGTCTGGAAGGCCAGGATCTTGTCCATTCTAGATAGGTATCGCATCAAACACTTTGCCTTGAAAACGATAGCGATCCTAGTTGACTCAACTAAAAATAAGAAGTACGAGGAGGCAATGGCCAAGGCAAGGTGTATCAATCCTTGAAGGGGTCAAGGATCATGTGGTGTCGCATATTGTCGAGGACATGAAAATGAGATGTGGGAAGCCCTGAAGAAATTGTAGCAACATACTTCCGTGCAAAGGAATATGTTACTTGAAAATCCACTACAGTCATACCAGATGCAGAAGGGAGAGCATATAGATGTCTTCCTCGGTGGATTGAAGGAGATTCGTGATCAGCTAACTTCCAAAGGGGCCACGCCAGATCAGGAACTGATGGTGAGGACCACATTGAACGCAGTCTCAGAGGATTGGGAGGCATTTGTCCAGATAACACTGGGCAGGTCGAGCCTTCCAGATTGGGAGGAACTATGGGCTGCTCTTCGTCAAGAAGAGATTAGAAGGGTGACCAAGGCGGGGAGTAGCAGAAAAGGGGTTAGAATCAAGAAGGAGGAAGAAGAAGATGTGGCTCTCGCATCTGCAAGAAAGCAGGAGAAAAGAAAGAAGAAGGACCTCTCCAAGGTCAAGTGCTTCCATTGTGGGGAACTGGGTCACTATGCGAACCAGTGTCCGAGGAAGAAGAGTAAGGGAGAGGCTTCTGACTCAAAGGCAACGCCAACAAAGGCGGAGAAAGAAGTCGAGGAGGATGACGATTGTGCCATGAGTGCTCATGCGCCACTTGAGAGGAAGTGGGGAGACATCGAGTTGTAGTTAGACATACTGCAGGCGATGAGGGGCAGCATCCTCGAGGTACCCAACCTCTTGGATTATACCTTGCTACAGGAGCCCCGAAGAGGAGTAGCAAGATTGGCAGATGTCGGTAGAGACGGATGTGGATGAAGCAACAGAGAGTGCTACAGTGCAGGAGTCCCGGGACAATGCAGAGGCTAGCAGGATGCAACAGTGCGAGAAGCACGGGAGTATTGCACTAGTGCAGGATGGCACGAAGAGGTGTGCAACAGTGCGAGATGCATGGAGTT
Organism: Pinus tabuliformis; assembly: GCA_031772625.1. NCBI lineage: Eukaryota > Viridiplantae > Streptophyta > Pinopsida > Pinales > Pinaceae > Pinus > Pinus tabuliformis. The sequence goes on from CM062818.1 coordinate 1,215,267,466, forward strand.
GTTGCAGCAGCGTAAAGGTCAGTAGGGGGAGCAATTGTTAGCGGGAGAGGGAGCAATTGTTAGCGAGAGAGGGAGCTTCAGCATTGGGAGAGTCTCTAGCCTGACAGAGATGTCAGAGTTGGGTGGATCAGTTACTTCCTTTGCAGTAACTGGGTTGCAGTGTAGTAGTTAGCAGTGGCAGTGCTATGGGCAGCACGATGCAGCATGAGGAGAAGGGGATGCAGTGTAGATGTAGCAGAGGCAGTGGCAGGGCCACGAGCAGCGTCACGGATGTAGAGGGAGTTGTCGTACAGATGCAAAAGTGGCAGTGGTAGGGCCATGGGCAGGAGTACAGGATGCATCATTGCAGGGGATGTGGGCGGGGAGGCCTAGCATCACCACAAGTACCAGTGCTAGATAATCAGAGTGATGCTTAGTGAGGAGTATTACTAAAGCACAATCCTTGCTAAGAGGGAGTGTTGATTTGGGGTAGTATTAGATGTACACTAGCCATGAAAATTGGTGGAGAGGGTAAAGCACATGAGATATACAAGACCCAGAAAGGGTTTGGGCAGATTCTAACCGATTTGTGAGATATTAAAATAATTAATATTTTTAATGGAGTTCCTAAGTCTAAACTTAGGAAAAATAAAGTATTAATGGGTATTAATATAAAACTGGGTTAGAATGGTCCAAAAGTCATGGATCAAACCATATCTAATAGTAGCCGTTGATTAGAGATTTAATCTTAGCCGTTGATGGACCAATGTGAAAAGTATAAGAGGAAACTTGAGGGTCAGTTGGAGAACACACCCAGAGAGATCAAGAATTCGATTTTTTGGGGCAGGGATTGCTGAGGAAATCGAGTGAGTGATCTGAGTTGCAACGAAGGGGCATTGAATACATAGCAGAGAGGCAGAGTTAGTACTAGGAGGATCAATGCAGAGCCCGGAGAGGTTGACGCAGAGCCACCTAGAGGCTACGTAGAGGCAGCGAGTGGCCACGCAGAGGCAACCAGGAGCTACGCAGAGCTAGAGAGGGCCAGTGTGTGAGACACAGAGGGTCTAGGGGATGATGCAGGAGCTCCAAAAGCTGATGCAGAGCCCAGAGAGGCTGACGCAGGGCCATAGAGGCTGATGCAGGGCCTAGAGGCAGCGCTAGGAGAATTTCGTGGGACAGACTGAGAGCTGGAGAGCTAGATAGGGTGACACAGTCCCTATCAGAGTGACGCAGAGCAACAGAAGCTGCATTGTTGCTGTGGGATTGTTCATTCGGTGATTTAGCCAGAATATATGTCTCCAACTGAGAGGTACTACTGTCGAGGGCATTCTCTGTTGGGTGAGCCATTTCTAGCACCTAGGTTGTATTCTGAAACAGCGTAATAATAAAACCCTCTGAATAGCTACACTGGTTTTCTCGCATTGGGTTTTTCCGAGGACATTAGTCCAAAAACAACGGCTTCACTTGTGTGCTTGTTTACTTGCAGTTGATGATCTGTATGTGTTGATACTGTACTTGTATTTATTTTCAGTGTTTACATGGTAAATAACTTGTTAAGTAATTGAACAAGTAGGAAGAAATAAATCAGTTAGTACATGAATAATTTTTGTCGGGTTAAACTTAGAAATTCCAGCACTGTGAAAATTTCTGAATCTAATAACCATAAATCCTACTGCAGTAAACTAATTTACATTACCTACTTGTTTTCTTCATTTAACAAGTTATTTTCGGAAAATATTCAAAAAATGTAAATGTAAATACACTACAACCTACACTACTATATCAATCAAGAACTGAAAAATAAATGAGACATCATGTAAAGGACACACTTATTTTTGGACTAAACGTCCTTAGAAAAACCCAATGTGGGAAAATCGGTGCAACAACTCTGAGGGTTTTCTATTATTAAGAAGAAGTTCTGAATACAAATGCTGGTTGCCCTCTCAACAAACCAGTGACAAAGAAATACAATAGCGGAGAACTTGAGTGAGTTTTACCTCACTTTACTCGACAGAATCTGACTGATTTGACAACAAAACTGGTTGGCCCCGACTACAACTTCGCTGCCCTTTCACAGTAATTGCTTGGGTCTGCGTGGAGCTCTCTGAGGCTCAACGTCAGCCCTTCTACCCACTGCATCAGCTTTCCCGGTTGTTCCGACAGTTTCCGACAACTCCCCAACTTTCTGCGTCGAAGGCAGTTCTTCCTCTACGGTAGCCCTCCTGGCTCTGCGTCAAGGCTACATGGACCCAGACTGGCCCAATGTCAACTCTCTCGGATATTGCATTGCCTGCACAAGTCTCTCTCCTCCTCTCTATTTGTATTCCCGAACTATCACTGCTCCTCAGCTGCAAGATCTCCCCAATCGATTTTCATCCTGAGAACTTCTCACCTCAGAGAATCGATTTCCTCAATCTCTCTGTGTTTTTTCCAATTGACACTAAGCCTCCATTTATACTTTTCCAGTTGATAAATCAACGGCCAAGATTAAGTCTACAATCAACGGCTAAGATTAACTTAGACTTGATCCTTGTCTCTTAGAAGCTTCTCACCCATATTTTCATTAATACCCATTGATATTTTAATTTTCCTAAGTTTAGACATAGGAACCCTATTAAAAATATTAATTATTTTAATAAACTACAATCTGGGTGGAATTTCACCAAACGATTTCTGGGTCTTGGAGATCTCATGTGTTCTAGCCCCTCCACAAAATTTCAGAGCTATAGCACATCGATGCTACCCAAAAATCAACACTCCCTCTTAGCGAGGAATGTGCTCTAGCAATACTTCCCAGCAGAAGTATCACACTGATCCACGACATTGGTCCTTTGCATTGCTAATGCTTGGCCTGCTTCCCTTCATCCACTGTGTTGCTGCAATCTGTACTGCTACCTATGACACTGCCACTGTCACTGCTACATCTGTACTGTAGCTCCATCTCAATATGCTGCATCATGCTGTCCATAGCATTGCCACTGGTAACTGTTGCACTACAACTCAATTGCTGAGAAGTAAGCAACTAAAAAGCCACCCAAAAGTTGACATGCTGGGCAGTCTGGATACCCCGTGATGCTGAAGCTATCTTTGTTGTTGATCTGTGTTGCCCCTTTGATGCTACTGCACTACTTTCGTATTTTCTCTGTGCCTCCCGCACTGTTGCAACATTCCACTGCGCTGCTTCAGAATTTGGCACTCTAGCTCTGCCACTGTTGCTCCATCATCCCTCGGACCGACTCCCGTCATTCTGCTACTGTCATTAAGGGCTCCCGTAGCCATATGTGATCCAATAGTTTGGGCACCTCTATGATCCTGCCCCCTTTTGTGTAGTCCTCCCGACTACAGCTCAATATCACCCCACCTCTTCTCTAGAGGTGCATGAGCACTCATGGCGCAATCATCATCCTCACCTTCTTTGTCAGCTTGCTCTAGGGCAGCCTTTGAGTCAGACTTCTCTTCCTTGCCCTTCTTCCGAGGGCACTGATTGGTGAAATGACCCAGCTCACCACATCCGAAGCATCTGACTTTGGATATATCTTTCTTTTTCCTCTTCTGCTGCCCTTGCTATCCCGCTGATGCAAGAGCTGCATCCTCTTCTTCCTCCTTCTTGGCTCTGATACCTTTGTTGCTACCTCTTGCCTTGGTCAACCGTTTGATCTCTTCCTATCGAAGAGCTGCCCACATCTCCTCCCAACTAGGGAGAGAAGCCCTGCCCAAGATGCTCTGGACAAAGGTTTCCCAGTCTTCAATGACTACATTTAGAGCTGTCCTGACCATGAATTCAGGATCTGGTGTAGACCCTACAGAATTTAGCTAGTCTTGGATCCCTTGCAACCTGAGAAGGAAGGGATCGATTTCTTCTCCCTTTTGCATCTGATACTGTCTCAACGGACTCTTAAGCAATATCTTCCGTTGAACGGAAGTTCCCTTGTACAATGTGGTCAAGGCCTACCACATCTCCCTTGTTGTGTCCTTCTTAGCAATATGTGGGGTCACATGATCCTTGACCCCATCCAAGATCATGCACTTCGCTTTTTCCTAAGCTTCCTCGTACTTCTTGAGAGGATCAGCATCAACTGGAACAACAACTGTCTTTAAGGCATAATCCTTGATGTGATTTTTGTCCAAAACTGTCAGGATCCTGGCCTTCCAGATGACAAAGTTGGATGCTCCATCCAACTTGTCCTGATCCCTCAATCCATTAACTGCCATCTCTGCTCAAATGAGTGTCGAACAGGTTCTCTTCTCCCTCTTTCGCTACTGCCCCAACAAAACTTAGATCTGGATTTCTTTGGCGCTAGAAATCCTCTAAGGAACAAGCTCCCTCTGAAATTTGATTTCCTTCATAGAAATCCTTCTGCCAACAACTGTCAAACCACCCCTCTCTAATCTCTCTTTGCTGCTGCTCAGCTCTGGATCTAGATTTCTTGGCAAGAAATATTTCGAGGAGCCGATTCCCTCTACTTTACTTCAGCCCCACTAGGTATTGTTCTGCACCAACATAATCAACACCCCACCAGCAACTCCAGATGAAGTCTGCACTGCACCTCTAGCCCCGACAACTGGAAAAATGAGACTCAACAGTCTTTGCGCTAGCCCAACAATCACTGCGCTACCCTCTGCAGCTACATCGTCACACAAACAAGCTGACGCAGGCTCTGTGTGAGCCTCCCTTGGTGACTGCGTCACCCCTCCTCTGCTCTCTCGGCTAAAAAACCTGCGCAGTCTCTCGGGACAACTATATTTAGCACATATTCTCCTATGTCCTCCATCCTTTCGCTGATGGCTTCAGTCCTCCTTGATCTGCAATCGCTCTGATACCATGTGAAAATTTTTGAATCTAATAACCAAAAATCCTACTGTAGTAAACTAATTTACATTACCTACTTGTTTTCTTCATTTAACAAGTTATTTTCAGAAAATATTCAGAAAATATAAATGTAAATACACTGCAGCCTACACTACTATATCGATCAAGAACTGAAAAATAAATGAGACATCATGCAAAGGACACACTTATTTTTTGATTAAATGTCCCCGGAAAAACCCAATGTGGGAAAATCGGTGCAACAACTTTGAGGGTTTTCTATAATTAAGCAGAAGTTCTGAATACAAATGTTGGTTTCCCTCCCGTCAAACCAGTGATAGAGAAATACAATAACGGAGAACCTGAGTGAGTTTTACCTCACTTTACCCGACAGAATCTAGCTGATCCGGCAACAAAACTGGCTGGCCCCGACTACAACTTCGCTGCCCCTACACAGTAACTGTGTGGGCCTGCGTGGAGCTCTCTGAGACTCTACGTCAGACCTTCTGCCCACTGCGTCAGCATTCCCGGCTGTTCCAGCAATTTCCAACAGCTCCCCGTCTTTTTGTGTAGAAGGCAGTTCTTCCTTTGCACTGGCCCTCTGGCTCTATGTCAAGGCTGCGTGGGCCCAGACTTGCCTAGCGTCAGCGCTCCCGGCTACTACGCTGCCTCCACAAGTCTCTCTCCTCCTCTCTATCTGTATTCTTGAACTATCATTGCCCCTCAGTTGCAAGATCTCCCCAATCGATTTTCCTCCAGAGAACTTCTCACCTCAGAAAATTGATTTCCTCAATCTCTATGTGTGTCTTTTCCAACTGACCCCAACCCTCCATTTATACTTTTCCTGTTGATAAATCAATGACTGAGATTAAGTCCCTTGTAATATCCCGTTTCCGAGATATTCCCCAAACCCCAGTAAACTCCAACCAAATATGTATAAATGATATAATAACCGGGAAGCTCAAAGTGATGAAAATAACAATGGTGCAACATATAACAATATAACCATGAGATATTAGCAGATACTCAAGAAATGCTAAGCCATTTTATTATAGTGAGTAATAGAATGAGTACAGGAGGTGATAAGAAAGATGGCACCTCGACTTGCACAAGGCAAGTGAAGAAATACACTCAGAATAGCAAAGGAATGGTCTCTCTCTGAACTGCGTCCACGCTGCTAGAGAACTGTCATGCTGCTGCTGCTGCTGGAAATCAAATGAGGATTTGGGGCTGTTCCCCTCCTCAGAAAATGTTGAAACTATGGAATCGGATTTTACTCAAGAAACCCAGAAAAACCCAAAAAACATTTCTGAAATGGCCAATCCCTGAAAATCGACCCCTTGAGGACCCACGTAATCCCTCAAGGCTCTGCATTGCCACTGAAATAAACCCACCACAACTTTGCCTGAAACTCAGCCAAAATCCTCCAATATGTAAGGGCTGATCCCCTGCTCAATCTCCTAGCACAAATCCCCCCGCAAAACCTCAATCCAGAACTCCTGCTAGAAAGAACTGTGTCATCCCTCTCAAGACTGTGTACTACTGCAAAAATACTGATGGAAATACCTTGCCCGAGCAGGCACTCGAAGTCCTCCGGGGCTAAGGGTGAGATCTCCGAACGGAGACACTCAATGCACTAAACAGTGTTGCTGACTAGCTAAACAGCCAGCGTGCTCTAAGTTGAAGTGATTAGCTCAAATGCACATAATCGAATACGAAAATGAGGAGGCTTCTCTCTCCTTTATAGTGTTGGCCTCTCTCAATCCCAAGGCTCACCTCCTCCAACGTAGCTTTCCTCTTGCCACGTGTTTCTCACCATCTGCGCAGTCACTCCAAGTGTCTATGTGGGCCCCTCCTCTACTTGGTTCATTGGCCCCCCTTGGCTCACCTTTTAAGTTACAACGTTGTGCTACTAGGGAGTGTCTTTATTCATGAAGTGAGTATGTCCCCCTCTCCTCACCTTTTTATTTATAAATAGCTATAGAAGGCAAAATTGAGCAAAATCGAATATTCCAAATAGCCATGGCTAATTAGGAATATTACAATCTCCCCTGGCAAAATGTTGCTTTTCCTCAAGCAACTGAAGTGATGGATGCTGCAAGATCTTCTCACTCTCCCAAGTGGCATCCTCATCCGGTAAATTCTTCCACATCACCAAGAATTCCCGGACTGTTCTGCTCCACAGCTGCCTCTCCCTGGTATCAATAATAGCCTCTGGCTGCAACACCAAATGCCCCTCATCATCCGTGGGTGGTAGCTCATCTGTCACTGTCACATGCTGCCCCAATGCCTTCTTCAGGCATGATACATGAAAAATGTTATGAATCTTGCTGCCTTGGGCAACGCCAACTCATATGCAACCTGTCCAATCCTACATATCACCTGTATGGCCCATAAAAGCGGGGCTTGATCTTCTCAGCCCCCTTCTGCTTCAGTGACGACTGTCGATATGGCTATAATCGTAGGTAGACCAGGTCCCCTATCTCAAACTGTCTCTCCACCCGACCCCTGTCAGCATACAGCTTCTGCTGGTTCTGCGCTGTAGCCATATTATCCTTGAGAGCTCGGAGAATATCCTGACTCTCTTGGATCCAAATCTTGGCTCTCGGAGCCTTGCTAGCACCAAACATCACGTCAGCAAAAGATAAAGGATGATATCCATACAAAGCATAGAATGGTGACCTACTGATGGACATGTGATGTGTAGTGTTGTAGCAGTACTCCCCCAGAGGCAGCTACTTCAGCCATGCTCTCTGCTGCCCACTGACATAGTTACGCAAGTAGCCCTCCAACCACTTGTTAACTATCTCTGTCTACACGTTCGTCTGTGGGTGATAACTGGTACTCGGTGTCAACTCTGTCTCCACCAACTAGAAAAGCTCCTGCCAAAACCTGCCCATGAAACAGCTGTCCTTGTCACTGATGATGGTCTTAGGAAGACCATGTAGCCTGAAAACCTCTCTGAAGAATAGCTCGGCCCCTTGTGTTGTTGTGTAGTGTGCGGATATGGCGAAAAAATGTGCATACTTTGTCAGTCGACCAACGACGACAAAGATACAATCCTTGCCCTGCACCATGGGCAACCCTGTGATGAATTCCATCGAAATACTCTCCCATTTCCCCTCTGGAATGGGAAAGGGTTGCAATAATCCTGTGGGATGGCTCATCTCCCCCTTGTTCCTCTGGCAAACGTCACACTCCCGGACATGCTGGAGTACGTCCTCCTTGAGGCCCTTACATGAGAGCCTCTCTCTAATGGCCCTGTAGGTTTTGGTAAACCCTTGATGGCCTGCTAATGGTGAATCATGTGATGCTTGAAGTATCTTTTCTTGAGCTGAGATCTCTCAGTCAAGAAGATCCGGTCCCTGTAGTAGATGATCTCATCAACCACCCTGTACCTGTCATCCGCCACCTGCCCATTCAGAACCTCACATGCAAATCTGTCCTTAGAGTAATCTACTAAGAGTCGAGCCCTCCAGTCTGCGTCCAAGCTCATAAGAGACAACGTGGCTGGTCTACATGAAAGGGCATCCGCTACCACGTTGTTCTTACCCTTGACATACTCAATGTCAAAGTCATATGCTTGGATCTTACTGATCCACTTCTGTTGCCTCTCCTGTAGCTGCTTCTGCTCCAAAAAGAACCTGAGGCTATTGTGATCAGTCCTCACCCTGAACCTGTTACCCACTAGATACTGCCGGAACTTGGCCAATGCATGCATGATGGCCAGCATCTCCTTGTCATATATAGAATACAACCTCTTGTGCGGAAGGAGCTTCCGGCTCTCAAAGGCTATAGGGTGACCTCCCTGCATCAATACTGCGCCAATCCCATCTCCCGACGCATCACACTCCAAAACAAATGGCTGCGAAAAATCTAGCAATACAAGCACTAGATAGCTGCTCATCACCTCCTTCAGCCTGTCAAAGGCTCGCTGCGCTGTATCTGACCAACTGAATGTCCCCTTCTTCGTCAAATCCGTCATGGCTGCAACAAGCTGTGAGAAACTCTTGACGAACTTCCGGTAGTAAGTACAAATACCAATGAATCCTCAAAGTTCCGTCATGTTCTTCGGCTTCGACCAATCTCTGATGGCCCTAATCTTCTCCTCGTGGACTCTCACTCCGTCCACCCCTATGTTGTGTCCCAAGTACAACATCTCCGTCAATCCAAAGTTGCTGGCCACTTACTGTCCCTCGTACGCGCAGCGTCAAATACTTGGGAACTCCTTGCAATGCTAAAGAGCCCCTCCGGTAGGTGCAAAAGCTGCACCACCCACTGGTGGTGGTGGAGGTGGTAAACGATCTTGCACGGCATGACTCCTCTTGCCTCCACATCATCCTCCTCATCCTCTTCCCCACTGCTCTCAGAGAAGACCTCAATAAAATGTGCTTTGCCAGCAGCACATCTATGTCCCGGTGCCCACGGCTCCTCACAAGTGAAGCTCAACCACTTCTTCTTCAACTCCCTCCTGGCATCATCATCAATCCGTACTCGTCCTGGATTCCCCTTCAGAGGCGGAATCCTCACATCCTTCCCCTTAGGCTGAAAACCCTATCGCTGGGGGTAAGGTGTCTGAGTCCTGGGTAAGACATCCTGTAAGTCCCGGGTCCTGCTAATAGCATCTTGAAGGGTGGTTGGTCTAGCGGATCTGACTAGACCCAAAAGTGGCTTTGCTAACCCCTCAACATACATGTAGATCCTCCGCGCCGCGGATAGATCTGGCACCATCAATGAAACCCTCAAGAAATCTGAAATGTAGGTCTCTGGGCTCCCAATCTGTTTGAGCTTCGTCAGCTCCACAAAGTGCTCTTCCGAATCCCTCCGGCCAAACCTTTCCATCAATCTCCTGGTGAACGCGACATATGTCGTCACTGTGGAGTGTCCGAGTGTAACCATCCCATGGAACCACCAATCCTGGGCCTCACCATCCAAATGTAATGTCGCCACCTTGATGGCCTCCGTCTTCGACATCTGGTTAAGCTGGAAGTAAATGTCCAGCTTCTCCACCCAAGACTTTGCCGAACTGTTTGATGAACCATCAAACGTAGGCAAGTGGAATCTACTAGCTGCATGGTGGGTGTCACCATCATGATAATGCCGGTACCCTCTGTGATGGTCGCGGGGTCTACTATCCCGCTGGAGTTGAACAAAGTCTCTGAATGAGAGAGCCTCCCTGAACTCCTGCCCATAGGCCTGGTATTCTGCAAAATAATCGCCCATATGACCGGGCTCTGCCTCCTGCTGGGCTCCGGCCCCCGTGTCTACTCCTAAGAAAGTGGGCATGGTAGAGCATGTAGGGGCATGTGAGGCCACCTGCTGAGTAGTATCACGCTGCTCTGGCAAATGGTGGGATGCACCCGATCCCTCACCAACCTGGAAAACCTGTGGGCTCTCACGTTGTCTAGCCTCTACTGCCGTGAATCTCTGCCCCATCACCTCAATCTGCCTCGATAGATCCTGTATTGATTTGAGGAGCATGTCCGCAAATCTCTTCCCGTCCTCATCTGCCATCGGATCCTCCTGCTCTGCGTCCACCACAGGCTCCTTCTATTTTGCGTCCACCACAGGCTCCTCCTATTCTGCATCCACCACCGGAACACAGTTCCATCTCTGTAAGTGTTCTCCAACCTACGCCTAGTGTCTCTGTATCTCCTACCTCTGTAACAGATGTAGGGCTTTTCCCTCGGTGTCATAGATTGCTAGCTCCACAGGCTGAGCCAGATCTATGCTCTGATACCACTGTAATATCCCGTTTCCGAGATATTCCCCAAACCCCAGTAAACTCCAACCAAATACGTATAAATGATATAATAACCGAGAAGCTCAAAGTGATGAAAATAACAATGGTGCAACATATAACAATATAACCATGAGATATAAGCAGATACTCAAGAAATGCAGAGAGAAATGCTAAGCCATTTTATTATACTGAGTAATAGAATGAGTACAGGAGGTGATCAGAAAGATGGCACCTCGACTTGCACAAGGCAAGTGAAGAAATACACTCAGAATAGCAAAGGAATGGCCTCTCTTTGAACTACGTCCAAGCTGTTGGAGAACTGTCATGCTGCTAGAAATCAAATGAGGATTTGGGGCTGTTCCCCTCCTAAGAAAATGTTGAAACTATGGAATCGAATTTTACTAAAGAAACCTAGAAAAAACCAGAAAGCTTTTCTAAAATGGTGGACCCCCGAAAATCGCCCCCTTGAGGACCCACACAATCCCTCAAGGCTCTATGCTGCCACTGAAATAAACCCACCACAACTTTGCCTGAAACTCAACCAAAATCCTCCAATAGGAAAGGGCTGATCCCCTGCTCAACTTCCCAGCACAAATCCCCCTGCAAAACCTCAATCCAGAATTCCTGTCAGAAAGAACTGCGTCATCCCTCTCAAGACTGCGCAGTCATCCAAGATGTTCAATCCTCCTGCCAAAATGTTGATGAAACTACTGCGAAAACACTGATGGAAATACCTTGCCCGCAGGCACTCGAAGTCCCTCGGGGCTAAGGGTGAGATCTCCAAACGGAGACACTCAATGCACTAAACAGTGTTGCAGACTAGCTAAACAGCCAACATGCTCTAAGTCGAAGTGACTAGCTCAAATGCACATAATCGAATACCAAAATGAGGAGGCTCCTCTCTCCTTTATAGCGTTGGTCTCTCTCAATCCCAAGGCTCACCTCTTCCGACGTAGCTTTCCTCTTGCTACGTGTTTCTCACCATCTGTACAGTCACTCCAAGTGTCTACATGGGCCCCTCCTCTACATGGTTCTTTGGCCCCCCTTGGCTCACCTTTTAAGTTACAACATTGTGCTACTAGGGAGTGTCTTTATTCATGAAGTGAGTACGCCCCCTCTCCTCACCTTTTTATTTATAAATAGCTATAGAAGGCAAAATTGAGAAAAATCGAATATTCCAATTAGCCATGCCTAATTAGGAATATTACATCCCTAATCAATGGCTAAGATTAAATTAGATTTGATTATCGCTTCTTAGAAGCTTTTCACCCATATTTTCATTAATACCCATTAATATTTTAATTTTCCTAACTTTAGACTTAGGAACCCCATTAAAAATATTAATTATTTTAATAAAATACAATCTAATTTAACCAAATGATTTATGGGTCTTGGAGGTCTCATGTGTTCTATCCCCTTCACAAAATTTCGGAGCTAGCGCACATCTGATGCTACCCAAAAATCAACAAGTACTTGCCCAACCTCACTGAATCACTCTAGGGTTTCTGTCCTGGGGCTACAAATGAAGTAGATAACCAGGTTCTCAAATCTCTCATAGAAGAAGAAGATCAAATCCAATATGTCTTCCAATGACCTCCTCTTCCTCTTTTTATAGATCTGATGGACCACTCTAGAAGCTCCTATTTCATTATTATGTTAATCATTAAACACATTTCCCTCAATTCAAATACCCTTTTAGTGTGGAAAAATGGTAAAATGGCTACCATGCCTCCTTAGGCACTGAAATCCCCACTAACCATTCCATCTTTTAGATATTCTCGTTTCAGTTCCAACGAGCTATTACACTAAAGTATTTAATCAAGTATTCCTCTCGAATGCCACCTTAAGCATAATTAATTGAGTTAGGCACAATAATAGCCCCGTTTTATGGGATTATCCGAACGCAATGGAACGAGAAGTAAGCTATGTGACATCAATCTTGATGATGGAAGATGGTAAGTGAACTCCTCAAGATCCCAAAAAACATCTCCAAAAGTCCCTGGGGCTACTAATGACGTAAACTTGCACCTGTGACCCATCTGCCTCCAACCTTGAAAATCCATCCTAACCATGCCATAAGGAACACTAGAAAAAGGAACATCACAAATCCTCTCGCCCCAAGATTGCTTGCCCTCAAGCAATCCAAACTTGTGGACCAGTTTGGTGGCCCAATGCAACTGAGACCCAATGCCCAGATCCCATACAAACCACTGGGTGATGCTATGCCTTTGTGTCAACCCACCATGAATGGACCCCTCAATGCTTAGATCTTGGACCAACCTTTGATTGTCATCAACAAATCTTCCTAGATCCCAATGCTACCAAGAACAAGCATCAATGCTCCATGGCTCCTGCTATGCTATAGCTCTGGCTATGAATGTTGCTCTATTAACTGCGTACCAACTCATCACCTCTCTCCAGTCCAACCCTTGGCATAGGCCAAGGTCAGTCCCACTACGTAGATGCAGGCCTGAAGGGCTGGAAAGTTGTTGGCCTACCTCCCTCTGCCAACTAGAGCATGTAGAACTCCTCATGTCTATGGTTCCCTGCTGCACTATGCTCCTTGTTACCGCTCAAACTAGCAGGGGACTTAAAAGGGATTCCTAAAGGGTCAACTGCTAGACCAAGGGCAAGAAATGGAGACTTAGCCCACTGTCACTTCAACTAAGGCTCCCTACTCTTTACAGACTTTAACCGATGGGAGGAGACTTGGCATATGGAAAGTCACTTATGAAGGATAGGTCAACAAATTAGTGCGAAGTGACCTTAATGATCCCTTTCCCAGAAGGAGGTTAGGAGTGGGGCTTGCTTGCTTTTTAAGAAAGGTACAATATCTTCTAGGAGAATGATGTGAGGATTTGAGGGTTAGGTTAAGGGAATGTTGCTTGTAAAGGAGTTCCCATTCCCTAAAATCCTTATTGAACTCGGTTTCCCAAATGGTGCCTGAAGAATTGACTTTTGAAAGGTGTGGGACCACAAGGGACCAAGTGGACCCAGCCTAGGTTAGGAGGATAGAGTTTAGAAACCAATGATGAGCTTAACCTAGACAAGGAAGGGGAGAGGATAAAACAAGAGTTTACGCTTAATGGTGACAAATTGATCCTATGAGGTATTAGCTTAGGGGGTACCAGGACAAAGTTTGATTTCAGAGCTAGGGCTTGGGATATCTCACAATCCCACTGTCAGAATTTCTTCAAATTTGGAGGAGGCCTTGAGAACACACCAACGCAGTAGAGGCTAGGAGATTGAACTTATTTGATGGCTATTTTTTTCGGGAAAATGATGCCCTAGGTAACCCAACTTGTCTAGACCTAGAGGAGAAGGGGAAAAGTGAAGAAATATTGTTTTTTGAGTGATCACCTCTTGGTAGATTAGTGCCTTAGCCCTTGGGAGAATGGGGTCTAGGAGAATGATGAATAAGGACTTTGTTTCTTGGTCAAGGAGGCCTCAAGGACTACTTTGCTTAGCCTCTAGGGCAAGGGAAAGTAACCTTCAAGCTTTATACTTCGATGTGCAAAAAGAGATGGCTTATCAAGATAGATTCAATGGTAGAAGTATTCCTAGGAAATTTCATTCAACATATATAATCCATACATTGAGAGATGCTATATAGAAACAAAATTCAACAATTAAGCAATAAATGCATGCAACAATTAGCCCTAAAATAGCGAAAATCTCATTCCAATGTATATGACAGTAAAACAAGAATAACATTAAATGTGTGTACTTACATGTAAGAGAACATATCCAACCATTAACAATTTGACAATAAATAAGCTCCAAGATAATATAAACCCAATCCAAACATCAAAATTCATCATGCTTCAATTCATCCACCAAGAAAAAGTGCGAAATTCTCAAGAGAGAAGAATGATCCAATCCAAAGTGATGATGAGAAATGAACTCATCACACTTGTATTATGCAGTAATTAAGAGTTCAAATTAGTCTTCTAAGCCTACATAAGCCCCAAAATAAAATAATGTGCAAATAACCTAACTTTTGGTGACAAGCCCACCAAACTAGCTCATAAATGAAATAATAAGCCTCTGAAGAGGTTAAATGATAAACAATACATGTCATAGGGCCCTCTAAAAGGCTTGATGAGATCCATAGGTGCCATAATGAAATATAGGACCCTCAAAATTGATGGACAAGGCGGTGGCCCCTTGTTCTCCAAACAATAAACGTGTGGTGCTCCCAGTGGGTATGGGGGCACAATAAAAACCTCATGGATCTCCAAACGAGTCGAAGATTCTTGTAGACCATCTGTAAGGGATTAGATAATGGAATAAATGATGCCACATCTGTGTACAAGCCCTGGGTCACCTGCGAATTGTATGGTGCAATTATGGGGGTCGGCTAGGCACGGTGTACCAGGTGCATCTTCCTCGTCCAATAATTAGATCTCGAGCATCTTTGAACATCTTCGAGGAGCCATGGAGTGTTGTCTACTGTTGTGGAGGCCCATGGCTCTCTACACACACCCTACATGTGCCAATGTAGCCCTCTGAAAGGATAGGACCCTATATAGGGAGACCAAACCCAAAATGGAGACCATCTGCAATCTTGCATAAGATCCAATGCGTCCCCGTACCTTCCAGCATATTAAGTCATTAAAGTAATCAAGTAAGAGAGTTTACACATCATGGAAAATCAGAGGGCACTTCATAATGTCATGTCCTTCCATAGTGGGCTTTGGCATGTGCCAATCTCTCTAAGCTCCAAAAGGGTGTTATGTAAAAAATAATAATATGTAACTATTAGTTAATTAGGCAAAGAGGCATGATCAAAGATCATGCCCATTCACCAAGAGACACCTAGCTTTGATCATGCCCATTCACCAAGAGACACCTAGCGCTGTATTTAAGCCAGGGTCTCTCTCGTTGTAATCATCAAGTTATAAAATATATACATTTGTGTTTAACGCTGCGTTTATCTGCATCATTTGGTATTGGAGTGAGTTGATTGATGGATTCTTGATGTCCATACACCTCTGTCCAGTGCACCACTGTCTCTTTCATTGTCGGCCGTGTCTAGTTCAATTCGCCTTTCGTGTTTCGTTGCCTACAACGTTCATTGCAAGTCCTTTATTCAATTCTGACTGCACACGCCATCTCCAATCTGTCGCTCCGTCTGTTGTCCATACACCTCCATCCATTGCTGCGCTATCTCACTGCCTGTCACATTCAATTCAATCACTGTGACACACCCTCGTACACGCTGACAACCTCTCATGGCCCTTGTTACATCAACCGTCACCCTCGTTACATCAACCCAATTCCTGTAGTCCATTCACCAATCCCCGCACTCCGTTCACCAATCCTCGCGCTCCTCTAGTCGTCAACCAATCCCTGCACTCTGTTCACCACGCCACCACCCTAACTTCTGCATGTTGTAAACATTGTTAACATCATGTCCAGCCGCTGACTCCGTTTCCCAGTTGATGCATCCGCAGGTCAACGATTCGAGACCATGCCTCTCAAAACCACAGATCAACAATTCGAAATAATTCGAATTATTAATTCATTCTATTAATTTGAATTATTAATTCATCATATTAATTTGAACTATTAATTCGTTATATAGTTTATATTATATAATTAGTTAATGTTTAATAACTATATAAGTTAATTAATATATAGTTATAATACAATAAAAAAAGAAAAGTATTTCAATTTAACACAATAAAAGGGGTTACGCTGGAAACATAGTTACCAATCAAACGAGAAAATGAACTAGTACCCGTTTTTCAGGTAGCAAAAAATCATCCGATTTTGAAAAGTGGTGATGCCAAAATAGACTTTTTTTTTTTAACGTATTTTTGGCACTTTAATTTTTTTTTTGTATCAAGTATGAACATTTTTTTTTAGATGTTAGTGATTTTCACGGTGATTTTGAAAAGTGTTGATGCAACATAAACTCTTTTTTTTAGAGGGTTGATTTTTGACACTTGTATTTTTTTATGTATCAAGTATGAACATTTTTTTTAAACATTAGTGATTTTCATCATGATTTTAAAAAGTGTTGACGCAGTATCAACCATTTTTGTTTAAAGGGTTTATTTTTTACACATTAACCTTTCTAATGTATTAAGTGTGGATATTTTTCTTAAATGTTTGTGATTTTCATGTTGGTAATAAAACATAAAAAAATAAAAATAAAAAAACATGACAAAAAAACATTCAAATAAAAAAAAAAAACATTCAGAAAAATGTATTAAAAAAATAAAAAATAAAAAAATAAAATAAAAAATTAAACAAAAAATAAAAAAATAAAACATGAAAAATAAAAAAAATATTAAAAAATAAAAAGAAAAAAGAAAATATTTCAGACAAACATATAATTTAATGAAAATTTTTGAAAATTAAACAAAAAAAACATCTATAAAGATTTTTTTAAGCTAAAAAAAAAATACAGCGACATAATAATAATAATAATATTTAAAAAAAATTATAAAAAAAATTGAAAAAAATATAAATTAAAAAAAAAAAAAAAGTTGACTTAAAAAACTAAAAAAATTATAAAATTAAAATAAAAAAAAAATTAGAAAAAAAAGGAAAAACGAAATTGATAAATAAAAAATAAAAAATTCAATTAAAAAAATAAAAAATTCAATTAAAAAAATAAAAAAAATTTAAATTAAAAACAAAAAAATCAAATAAAAACCAAACAATTACAAAAAAAATTGAAAAAAAAAAGTTAAAAAAATAAATTAAAGAATAAAAATTGAAAATAAAAAATAAAAAAAAGGGTTAAAAAAATAAAATAAAAACTAAACCAAAAAAAATTAATAAAAAAATTTTGCCACGGGCGGGGTTGGCGGCGGGCGCGGTTAGGGAAGCAAGCCCGCCCGCGCCCGTGGCCAACCCCGCCTAGGGCTGGCAGGCCGATTGTGGGAATCGACCTGCTGGCCCTGGGCGGGGTTGGCGACGGGTGCGGTGAGGGAGGCAGGCTACGTCCAGCTGTCTCCCTACCGGCGCCCATGGCCAACCCCGCCTGTGGCCGAATTTTTTTGTATATAATTTATTTTTATTAATTTTTTTCTCATTTTATTTTTATTTTTTACTTATTTTTTGTTTTCCATTTTTATTTTTTATTTTTTATTTTTTTTTTAGTTTTCATTTTTTTAATTTTTTTTTAAGCTTCTTGTCAAATTTTAAATTTATTTTTTTTATTTGTTTTTATTTTGATTTTATTTTATTCAATTTTTTTAATTGTTTTTTTTATTTTTTTATTTATTTTTAAAATTTTAATATATATATATATATATATATATATATATATATATATTTTAATTTTTAATTGTTTCGATTTGATTTTTTTTTTTTAAATTTTGGTTTGTTTGTTTGTTTTTTTTTTTTAATTTAATTTAATTTTGTACTTGTGTGTTTTTTTATTTTGTTAAATTATGTCTATTTTTGTTTTTTTTTTTAATGATGTTATGAGATTCTTTTAATTTATTTTTTAATTTTTTGTCTAATTTTTATGTTTATAAGTTAATTTTATTTTATTGTTTACATTTTTATAGGTTTTTTTGCCTTTTTTTATAGTTGATTTTTTTTGTCATGTTTTAAAGGTTTTTTTTTTTTTTTTTATGCTTTATTCTTGTTATTATTTTTAAAAAACAATTTATTATTATTATTTTGCTGCTTTGTTTTTTTTTGAATTTTTGGTGTCTTTTGTATTATTTTTTGTGTTTTTCTTTTTATTTATTTTTTATTTTTTTTCAATATTTGAATTTTTGTTTTCTTTTGTATTTTTCATTTTTATTTCTTTATACATTTATTTTTTATTTTGGTTTTTATTTTTATTTATTTTTTTACAGGGCTGTGTCGATGCTCGTCTAGCAACTCGATCTCATTATGGGCAATTTGATAGTTGATTTTAAAATTTTCGTTATAATGAATTGAGTTTGCCCCCACAATGTATCAATTTCATGGTTGGTCTTTAAGTTTTCATTACAACGGGTCGAGTTCACCTACACCGCGTGTCAATTTGATGGTTGATTTTTAAATTTTTGTTGCAATGTATCGAGTTGTCTTAGGCTAAGATTTTAAAATCGCTATATATTTAGCATTTAAAGAATAAATTACTCTTGGGTATTCACTTTTAATGTTTTTTTATCAAAAAAGTTTTCCATAATGTCATGCTTGAAATATTTTGAAAACTTGAGATTTTTTGTAGTCATAACCTTTGGTTTTAATTGCAAAGTTGAAAAATTGTCAAGATTTTAACGTTTTTTTAAGTCATGATATTTTATCTTTAATGCTATGGTTGAAAACAATTACAATTTCAAGGTTTTTTAGAGTCGATATTTTATCTTTAACAACATGGATGGAAATAGTTGGAATTATCAAGATTGGAGACATGATATTCTATTTTTAACATCATGTCCGAGAATTGTTGGAATTTTACAGTTTTTCAAAGTCTGGATATTTTCTCTTTAACTCCATTGCTAAAAAATGGCAAAATTGTAACCCGATTTTTATTTTTTTTATTCCATAATAAACACTTTTTTTAAGGGTTTTTTTCATCAATTTTTCAAAACAAAAATGGTTTTTACTTCCATTTAAAAAAATTGTTGAAAATTTACCCTAAAAAAAACCATCATTCTAGCAGAAACAATTTTCATTTTTGGGTTGTTTTTTCATGTTTTTTTTGGGTTTTTGGGCTAGAGTACCTGTTTGATCGGTAACTATGTTTGGATAAGTATACTCTGCCGCATACCAGATCAATGGTTGCATCAATGTCCATGGACGATTTCAATAAAAAATGATAGATCTTGAGGCTAAGGTGACCGAACATGGTGAAAAAATCGAAGTGCTCCAAGACACAACGAAGAGAATAGAGTCAGCGTGAGGAGAACAAGAATGAAATTAAAAAGGAGCAGGCAGGCCTTTCAGTTAAATTGGATAAATCGATGGTGATGTTGACCTGTATTTGTAACACTATGAAGATTACACCCGATCAGATACCCCAAAATAAAGAAGCTATTGAATATCTCAATTCTCCAGATTCGTCAAACTCGTCAAAATCACATGAGAAGCCCGAGTCTCCAAAGATATCTTCCACACCCAATCAAGGAAATGGTAACACAAATTTTGAAAATAGGTAGCTCTAGAATCCATACACCAATATGTTGTTTTCAAATCAATACCCCTTCTTCCCTCCATCGATAGCGACATATCAACGAAGAGCAAAACTTGAGCTATCCAAATTTGACGGTAACGAAAAATGCAATGTTTGGTTCAATAAAGCATAAGAATATTTCGGGATTTACGATATTGACAATGATGATGAAAAGATCAGGTATGCTTCCATGAAAATGGAAGGCGAAGCATATAATTGTTATATGTGGTGGAAAAAGACGACACTTGCTATCAGTTGGAGGAAATTCAAAAATGCGTTCTTTAAAAGGTTCCAAGGTGTCAAGGAAGAAGAGCTCTTCTCAGCACTTACCAGATTGCAACAAGAAGGAGATGTGGATGAATACACTATTGAAAAATGTGCAACAAGAAATGTTAAATTTAGAATGTGCTAAAAATAGACCTGTTAAAAATAGCATGTCTAAAAATAGCAGTTTGGCTAGTAAGGTCATTGGCCACATTGGGTGAGAGGTGAAATTGCTAAAAATATAAAGTTCTAAAAATAGCATTTCTGGGTCCCTTCCTATTTATAGCAGTTCCTAGTCTATCTATAGAAAGTAAAATTAATTTTTGTCTTAACAACAGTTGGAAATATTAATTAATTAATTCAGTTGAGTTAATTAGTTAAGGAAATTCGAATTTGAAGTCTTTGTGAGCATGCACATGAGTTGTCCCACTGATTGAGGAATTTATCCTTAATTTCCTCCACTGATTGAGGGAATAAGTATGAGTTCTATAATGAGAGAATCAGTTGACTTAGTTCTAACTAGTCAAGTCCAGTTAGATTATTTTAACAAGTTGTTAAAATAATAAAATATAGTTTGTTAATTCTTGCATGCATGTGACAACTATTATTTTAGATAACTAAGAATTCACTCATGGATAACTGTTGCATGTCAGTTCTGTCAAAGACCTAGTTGAGATCAGATGTTAGACAGTGTACTATCAGATGCTTGACTATTTCTAGTAAGTAGTTTTTGCATGGTTGAGGAACTAGTGTCCTCAAGGATTACGTAGTTGGACCATTGGTTAATTTTGGTATGTTGGAATTAATAGCACATGCTTTTGCTATTATTTCCTAAGCAAACTATGCAAGGACCATAGGTAAAGCCTATATAAACAGGGCTTGGTTTGTTGATGAGACATATCTTCATATCTTCATAGTTCATTGAGAACTGAATAACTTGAGAGCTAATTCTTTTCGTATTGTGAAGAGGATTTCCACTTGATTGATAATACATGGTTGGGGTTTTATGCTGGTGCTTTCCCCTGGATATATCTTGTGTTATGTGTGATTATTTCTCTTGATCAGTTATGCATGTTTCTACTTGATGTTGCTCATGAATTCGATTATGCTTCCGCTTAATGTTTTGTAGAAGTAGAACAAGTATTATGCTTTAGGACATTGCATATATCGATTTGTTCTACAGGTGAAATTTCTACATGGTATCAGAGCACAGGTGATCAAGCAAGAACAATATACTAGCAGGAGAAATTCGAAGTTTATTATTCAGGATATAGATCTCAAGTTCTTATCACATCTATTTCATCGATGGCGTTCTATGGTTTGAGGCTTGAGTATGCCCTTGATGGCAGCTCAAACTATATAGCTTGGAAGGATCGCATGGAGGCAGTTTTGGAAGATAATGGTCTTAAGGATTTCATTGATCAAGAAATTCCTAAGCCTACTGACAAGACTGAGCAGGTGGAATGGAGGAAGTGTGTGGCTAGAGCTAGGAGAATTCTCTTGGAGGGAGTGCGAGATCACATTGTCTCGAGCCTCCATGGGAAGGAGACTCCGCATGCAATGTGGAAAATATTGAAAGATTTATATCGGAATAGCAGTGATCAGAGGATGCTGATATTGAAGGACAAACTTCGAAAGATCAAGTTTGAAATGGATGAGACGATCTTTATGTATCTGACCAAGCTCATCACATGCAGGGATGAGCTTGCAAGTGTAGGGGTCGTGACATCGGATGAGGATATGGTGAGTCTAGCACTCCTTGGCCTTCCTAAGAGCTGGCATAGCTACTAGGACTCGGTGAATGGAAGGGAGAAACTGCCAGATTGGGAACGACTATGGTTGGATTTGATGCAGGAGGAGATCAGACAGAGCACCAGAGATAGTTCTTCATCCATGCATGATGAGGAGAACTGTGCCTTAGCGAGTAAGGCGAAGAAGGGGAAGGAGAAGGTTTCTCTTTCCGAATCCAGTTCTTCCAATGATGGGAAGAAGGTTGACAAATCGAAAGTGCGATGCTTTTGTTGTCATGAGGTGGGCCATTATGCTGCAAATTGTCCACGGAGGAAATCCAAGAAGGGATCCGGGGAAGGATCTGAAGGTGAGGCACTTGCTTCACAGTTTGAGTTGGATTTCACACTCTTCGCATACATGGTTTCATCCATGGTGGAAAGTGGTTGGTTTCTTAACGATGGAGCTTCTTTCCACATGACCGGCGACAAGAGTTTGTTCAGTACTTTGGAGGAGAAAGATCTCCAGATACTCATAGTGATGGGTAATGATGAGAAGTATAGTGTCTCAGGTGTAGGCATGGTTATTTTTCAGAGGGAGCATGGATCTCGCCTTACCTTGACCGATGTCAAGTATGTACCAGGATTGAAGAGAAACTTGGTGTCGATCGTGATGCTGGAAGATAGAGGCTATGATGTAGTCTTCAGTAAGGGAAAGGCTTTCCTTAGACACATCATCACTAGACAGGTGAAGCAGATTGGTTCACAGGTCAAGAACCTATATGCTCTTGAGGTTTAAGATGCATGCAAAGCCTTGAGCAGCAAAGCAACTGATGGAGACTTGGCGGTTGAGAGGGAGGGTATATTTCCTCTCAACATTCAGAGCTAGAAGAAGTCTCAGACGATTGTGGAGGAGCCACGATTGGTGCAGTAGCTTCAGGAGGTTGTGGAGCAGCCACAACAAGGGAAGCTGAGTGGAGATCGAGTAGAGACATCTACTCATGTAGAGACCTCCAGTAGGGGGAAGCTTCCAGCCAAGTAGGCAAAGGGATCACATGCAGCCATACCTCCAGGTAGGAGGTGGGGTGATGTGGATTGATCGTCCCAAGGACGAGGGGCAGGATCCTTGAAGTACCCAACCTCTTGGATGAGGCCTTGCTACGGGAGCCTCGATGTGGAGTAGCAGGAACTGACTGATTGGGTAGAGACAGATGTGAATGGAGCGGCAGAGAGAGCGACAGTGCAGGGAATCCCAGAACAATGCATAGCTAGCAGGCTATAGCAATGCGAGAGGCACAAATGTTTTGCATAGTGCTAGGTGGCACAGAGAGGTGTGCAATGGTGCGAGATGCATGGAGATGTTGCAGTAGTGTAGACGTCAGAGAGGGAGCACTTGTCAACAGCAAGTAGAGCTTCAGCATCAGAGTATGTTCTTAGCCCAACAGAGTGGTCAGTTGGAAGTGTTTTTGTTAAAAGTGTTATTGGAGCGACCGAGTAGATGTGTTGCATGCAGAACATTCCAGAGTTACAAGATCGGGTTCGAGAGAGAAAGCCTTTCTTGTTGAGAGGGAATGTTGAAAAATGTGCAACTAGAAATGTTAAATTTAGAATGTGCTAAAAATAGCATGTCTAAAAATAGTAGTTTGGCTAGTGAGGTCATTGGCCACATTGGGTGAGAGGTGAAACTGCTAAAAATAGAAAGTTATAAAATAGCATTTCTGGGTCCCTTCCTATTTATAGAAATCCCTAGTCTATCTATAGGAAGTAAAATTAATTTTGGTCTTAACAGCAGTTGGAAATATTAATTAATTAATTCAGTTGAGTTAATTAGTTAAGGAAATTCGAATTTGAAGTCTTTGTGAGCATGCACGAGTTGTCCCACTGATTGAAGAATTTATCCTTAATTTCCTCCACTGATTGAGGGAATACGTATGAGTTCTATAATGAGAGAATCAGTTGACTTAGTTCTAACTAGTCAAGTCCAGTTAGATTATTTTAAAAAGTTGTTAAAATAATAAAATATAGTTTGTTAATTCTTGCATGCATGTGACAACTATTATTTTAGATAACTGAGGATTCACTCATGAATAACTGTTGCATGTCAGTTTTGTCAGAGACCCAATTGAGATCAGATGTTGGACAGTGTACTATCAGATGCTTGACTATTTCTAGTAAGTAGTTTTTGCATGGTTGAGGAACTAGTGTCCTCAAGGATTGCGTAGTTGGACCATTGGTTAATTTTGGTATGTTGGAATTAATAGCATATGCTTTTGCTATTATTTCCTAAGCAAACTACACAAGGACCATAGGTAAAGCCTATATAAACAGGGCTTGGTTGGTTCATGAGACATATCTTCATATCTTCATAGTTCATTGAGAACTGAATAGCTTGAGAGCTAATTCTTTTTGTATTGTGAAGAGGAATTCCACTTGATTGATAATACATGGTTGGGGTTTTATGCTGGTGCTTTCCCCTGGATATATCTTGTGTTATGTGTGATTATTTCTCTTGATCAGTTATGCATGTTTCTACTTGATGTTGCTCATGAATTCGATTATGCTTCCGCTTTATGTTTTTTAGAAGTAGAACAAGTATTATGCTTTAGGACATTGCATATATCGGTTTGTTTTACAGGTGAAATTTCTACATACACGCAAGAATGGGAAACTTTGGTCACACAAATACCTGGGTTATCAGAAACTCGTCTGATTCAGTCATATATCGCGAGACTTAAACCCTATATTCAAGCTGAACTTGAGCTTCATGACATCATGTCTATAGAGGTAGCTAGACAGAAGGCAAAAGTTGTTGAAAGAAACACGAAAAAATGTCTCGGCTGAAGGTTGAAAGAGTATATTCAAGACGAATATTTTCCTGAGCTGCGAACACAGATAACACAAAATATGTTCCACCACATCTTCGTGAAGGAGAAAAAGCTAATGCGGAAATGCAAAGGATGAAAGAGGGAAAGTGCAAACGTTGTAGCGAAAAATGGGACCTTAAACATAGTTGTGCTAAAGGAAAAGAGACCAAAAACCTGTATAAATGTGAAGCAACTAATGATTCAGACAATGATGAATCAAACATAGAAGAAATCGAAGATTCCCTGGAATTCTCTTTAGAACTAGATGACGAGAGCATTCTGCAAGTATCATTATCGGCCATGACAGGTATATCAAAGCGCCATACATTAAAATTAAAAGAACATATCAAGAAGAAAAATGTAATGGTTCTGATCAATACCGGTAGCACCCACAATTTTTTGGACTCAACCATGGCGAAGAGACTCAACATTTTCTCATTTCCCATGCCCAACATGAAGGTTATGGTAGCTGACGATAAGAAAATTGAAAAGGTAGGGAAATGCCATAAAGTCAAATTGCAGATTCAAGACTTTAATTTAGAATCTTTGTTCTACACAATACCATTAGGAGGAGTGGATGTGGTCTTAGGTATCCAATGGCTACAAACTCTCAGTACTTACCCTGCGAACCATCAAAAACAATTTATAAAATCTAAATGAGAAGGGAAAAAATACAAATTATATGGATTCCAGCCACATGAGAACCAAATTGTATCATCATTCCAGATGATGAAAATGATTCGCAAGGGAGCGCCAACCTATGTAGTACAGTGTCATCAATTAGAAATGTTAACTTCGAATCTAGTCAATGAAGAAGCACCAGAAGTCCAAGAGCTAATTCAAAATCATGAAAAAGTATTCCAAGACCTTCCGATGAAGATGCCGCCTAAAAGAGATATCGAGCATACAATAGAAGTCAAAGCAAGATCAAATCCCATCAACATCAAACCATATCGATACCCGCATCATCAAAAAACTGAAATTGAGAGATTAGTCCAAGATCTTTTAAAGTGTGGCATCATCTCACAAAGTAAAAGTCTGTATGTTTGTTGAGCTAATTTGTGTACCTAAATTAACACAATTATTTCTTATCAATCCGGGTTGTTTATGCTTTGAGGCAAGTTCACTATATGTGAAGATCAGATGTAATCAAACCTTGAAAGATAAGTTATTCAAAAGCTAAAAGTAATACATTCTATAACTCTAATTCAATCAGCTTAAAAAGAGGAAAAACATTGAAATGGTTCTTGACTCAAAAAGTCCACCTTCACCTCAATTATCACTTAATGAATCAGAGATTGAAACCAAAAGCTTAAGATGGATAAATTATTAATGAAAGAAGCTCTTAACTTAAGAGACACATAAGATATTCCATCATAATTCATTCATCTCAATATCAAAATCTCAATAAGAAACTATCTGCATGCAAACAAAAGAAACTAGTTTTGATTCATCATTTTAGTAGAAGGGATGCCCAAATTGAACACCTGTTTTTCCAACTCAATAAAGTGATGAATAAGCTATTAACTAATGAAATCAATCACTATGCATGAACCATAAAGCAATCTGAAATAAAGCTTTGAAAAACTAGTGCTACAACAACCAGATTATAGGGAAATAAAACTAGTTAACAAGGAAGTGTACTTAGCTTGGAATGGGGGCCCTCCACCGTTGCCTTGCACACTTGAGAGGTGATATCAGAAGATTAAATTCAGTCACACATCCATAGCATTGAACAGCAAAATAATAATAACACAAGTCTTCAAATTAACTCCTCAATCCAAAGATGTCACAGCATAAAAGTATATAATAAGTCAATACATAAGCCATCAAAGTTTTGGCTTTAAATAAGAAGTCTCATGAACAAACTGATCTATATTCACTCAAACAAACCCATCTACTCTCATCCACCTATCTAAGTCGAATTCATTACTCCCATCCCAAGAAAGATGACCAATCCTATAAAATCTCAAAACTGCCCTATTTCTATGGGATTTCTGAATGACTAGTCATGATTGACTAGCACCAAATGGGCCTAATAAAGCTTGTTCTGTTCGAACTAAGCATTGCTGGCTTAGTCCTAGTTCCCAAGCTGTTCATCCATGCATTCCATTCATGCCCAAGTGTCCTGCAACCATATCAACCATAGAGCTATTACGGGAATTTCTGAATCTGCCAATTTTGCACTAAAAACCAAATTTTCATAAAAACTTTAGAAATTGAAAAATTAAAATTAAATACTTGAATGGATATCAAATATACATCAAAATGGGATAAATGAAGGGAAAATGGATGGAAAATAGATGGATAAGTAAGTTTCTTTGAGCAAAAATAAGACCAAAACTAAGGCCCAACATCTCTCCCTTGCTTATCATCAAGCATGTCCCCATGCTTGCTTACTCCTCTTTGACCTTCTTCTCTCTGTAGTAGATGCTGTACCTGTAGATGCTTCCTGTTGTGCTGCCCTGACCAAACAATCCAGACCTGTGTCATGTCTCTCCCTGAACAAAGCTGCTTTGACCTTTTGTTTTTCATACTTTGCCTGCCACATGTTCTTTTCCTTTAGCCATTTAAATGCTTGCTTAGAAAGTAGATCATTTTTCCTTTTCAGTCTCCCCAATTATTCATTTAATTTTTCATTTGCCTTAACCAATTTAGCATTATCTTTCTTATTTGCCTTGTTTTCCTCTTTTAATTGTTTCTCCAAGATTTTGCTAATTTCCAATTGGTCAGTTAAGTCCCTGATTCTTCCCAAATTGATTTCTCTCTCAAAATCTTGTGTTGTTTTCATTAGTGATGCTGCTGCTGCATCATCATATGAAGAATCCTTCTCAAATACTTCTTGTGCAATATCATTTTCTTCTTGTTGTCTTGGGGAATATGTTTCTACTTCCTTGTCTAAATCAATGGGACTTTTATTCCTAAATCTTCTAGGAATAGACATAACAGATGTTTCATTTTCTTGCATGGCCATGTTATTCTGTTGTTTAGCTCTTGTTCTGGGATACAAGGGTGAGTTCATCAATCCTCTGTTTTCCTGCTCTGTTTTATCCTGTACTTCATTAACCTGTTCAATGAATTGATTTTTAGACATGAACTCTCGCCACACTATGCCCTGTGACCTCACCTGATACTCAACTAGGATTTTGATTAATTCTTGGTGGTAAATCTGTCTCGCTTTAGGTCTGTGTTCATGTTTTACTGTTTCAATCATTCTCAAAAGGCTTCTATATAGGAAATAAGGCAAGTTAATCCTATCCTCCCCTTTAATATGCTGCAGAAGTCTGACATGATACAAGTGGGCAACGCTATATCCTCTATCACAAGTCAAAAACTTCTGGATGACCAAAACCAACTCACCCCATGGTTCATTAAACCATTCCCTGGGTATCCCTTTTGTTCTATCAAATGTCCCTTTCCGGTTCTTCTCAAGAAAGAAAGTCCAAGCTTTCTCCTTGAAGTGCAGGCCTTTGTAATACTTCTCACCTATCATGGGTAGATCTAAAGCTTGGGAAAGATATTCCTGGGTTACAGGAATAATGACATCTCCTACCCGTGTCTGGTCTTGACTGAAATTATTTATAAAGTCCCTGGTTATTTGTTCAGAGTGGCCATCAAATTTTTGTAAGAAACTTATCATCCCCGCTTGGTAAAGTTTTTCTATAGTTTCCTTCCCCCAGCTTTCTATCTGAAATTTTGGCTCTACTCTGACTGACATTGCTTCTGAAAACCAGTGAATGAATTCCTCTGCTGTTACTAATTTCATCTTGACAATAAAAATATAACTATTTGTTTGTTTTCAAAATGAAATTTTGAAAGCAAAGAAGCTTACCTTCCTCCTCTCAATCAACTTAATTCTGACTTTCTTAACCTCTGTTTGACTCTGCTCTTTGCAACAGCATTGTTTTAGTTCCTTGTTCAATGCAAACAAACACCTGTATACCCCTGTCAATATGCTGATCTCTGTTTTTGAAAACAAAATACATATGCAAACAATGTCCATGTATGCTCATCGCCTTATTTCGTTGCCAAAATCAAACCATTGTTTTACTATGTATGTTCAACCAAGAAAACTGAGTGGTTCGCATGCATATGGCTCTCGGCCTCATAGAATTTCGTTTCAAAATGCTCTCGGCCTAATCAAAAACATTTGCAAAAACGCTTTTGACTGTATCACAAAATTTTGGAAAATATGCTTGCGGCCTCATCATAAAAAACAATTACAAAAATGCGCTTGGTTATATCATAAATATTTGCAAGAAGGCTCTCGGCCTCAGCATGGAAGGTTGAGGATTATACACATACTCTCGGCCTCAAAACACAGATGATAAAACAAAAACACAGCGCATTTAGTTCTAAATGGCTCGGCAATCAAACTTCGTTTGGTAACCCAAAAATTCCACATGGCATTATTCATTCAGCCCTCAGACATTTCAATCCCCTGTTTTGGTGCAAACGAAAGCAACAATGCGCAGCAAGGGTTCATGACACAGACGCATGTCGTTTCATGCATATGGTATATCAGATTGACTGTTTGTTTGAAGTTTAATGGAACGACGCGCAACAGAACAAGGTGTGGAAACAAACAAGGCGCAATGCGCATTCTACAGCACTCACAATTTAATCACCACTCACCGCCATACAACATAACACGCCATAACAGTTAAATTTCGTGCCTCCTCTGTTCGTAGATTTTATTGTTAACACGGCACGCCGTTAAAACTCCTCATAACAATGCTAGATCCTAACGTGTTAACCATGCAATGCATACACATTTAAGTGCAGCGCGATTCACTAGCAGTTCATACCAAGATTTACGCAGCGAATCAACGGATTTGAGGCTGTGGTTTCGGCGTTACCTGTTATCAATGAGCGCTTGAGGAATATCCGGCGCTCCAAATCCTTGTTCAACTGTGCAATTGACTGGTGGCAAGGGTAGAGCAATCGTAACCATTAATAACAGATAGTTTATAACTTCTACTTCACTGTGTGCCGAGCTTAAACAACTAGTGCATTACCTGATTGAATCCTGAAAATCTGTTATCTCTGAACGTTAAACCCGGGACGATTTCCTTCTTTAAATTCGCCTAAACTCACTTCACCCTCCTTTTCACTAGGCTGCAGCTTCAAACACCATTTCTCTGAGCTATTCGGCAATGAGGAATATGGTTTAAACAACGCAAGAGCTCAGTCGGTTCATGACCGTTTCAGGGCTGTACTGTGCTTCTTATTCATTGGTGTTTACAATGCGTGGTTGGTATGGCCGTCCTGTTTGACCAGTCGCCCGACTGTGTCATGAGGATGGCCAAATCATCGTTTCATACGCATGACCCTTGCGCAGTGTAATGTCCAATGACAACTGGTTGCCATGCCACCGTGTTGAGCTCGTACCTGTGTGCTGGCCGGTTGTCGTTTGGGGTGTAACGTTTTATTCATTGCTGCTGTTTTACCATTATGGCCACCGTCATGTGCTTGCAATGATATTCAAACATTGCTTGTCTTGCAATGATATGTATGCAATTACATTTCAACACCCCGCCGCAATGTTTATATGCACAGTCTTTGCATGCGGCCGTCCACCATATATCATATCATATTGTATGCGCTGTTTATAAGCCTTCACTTATAACTATATTATATACCATATGTTGTGCACCATTGTTTTATATACCTTATATCATATGCGCTTTGGGTTATATAGATGACTATAGCGCATTCACATTATTTGAACTATGGTATATTTTGATATGATATATAATAACTTTGATTTCCATATAGCGCATGAGGTTTGTTTGACTTGTATAGCATATCTTTATAATTTTAAAATGACCATTTGGGTCATATTTAAAATTATCACCATCACTAATGCTTGAGTTGTATGTGCAGGTTGAAAGTTGTCCCAGTTTGGTCTTTCTAAGCTCTTAAAGAAAAATACTTAGGGGTAATAGGGTTAATGAAAATAGGGAATATGTATGGAAATTAAAGGGAATAGGGTTATGATGTATAAGGGTTATAGGAATATAGGATATGAATGATAATGAATATCCTCAGGTACTAATTTCAACTTAACAAAAACTAAAAATTTCTAAGAAAAAATTGAATTTTTCAAGCACAAAATGACTATACATATACTCCCCTGGATGATCGCTGTACAAGTGAGATGAAATCAGTTGATCAGATGTTGTAGATGGATCAAAATGTAAACTTTATTGCTGCTCCTTGTTCTTCATGTTCTGGTTCTTGAATTGTTAGTCAGGTCCCTCTGTAATGATTCTTTGTTTCAGGTCCCTTTGCACTGTGTTGTCGCGTGGATTGGCACAACAACGCTCAGACCGGGGGCTGTCACTTCTGATCCCCGATCCCTCCGTTTAAGCCTGTCTCCCGCGGCTAAGGGGGGTAGTCCCTGTGAGATGATAAGACCAACTGTCGACCAGTTGGTTGGGAGACACGAGATACGATATAAAAAGCACTCGATGGATTTGATTAATTTAGCAGACCAGTGCCTTAAGAGATTGTGGTTAAAACGATTACTTGTTGAATGATATAAAAATATGGACCATGAACAGCAATCATCTATCATCAGCTAAATCACAATGCTCTTAGAATGACCAAAACGATATCCAGCAATTGAGAATTTTCAAAATGAATGCTTTAAACCACCACGAATCATAAACCATTAACCAGATATCAATTTCGCATCTCGACTTGAAAATTTAGATCTTAGCATGAAAGATATGACAATTCCCGAAAATAACTGGATCTAAAAATTTCCACAATATTTTTATATTTTTTCGATTTTTTTTTTTTTTTGATAAATAAAATCTAAAAAAATTAAAACTATTTAATCTAAAATCTAAATTTAATTTTAAAAGAAAACCTAACTATAAAAACTTAAAACTAAATCTAGAATCTAAAGAAAACTTGAATTAAAAATAATCTAAACTAAACTATATAAAAAAAAAAAAAAAAAAAAAAAAACTAAGCCTAAAAATTTTAAATAAATCTTTTTTATTATATATTTTTTAAAGTTTAAAAAAAAATAAAAATAAAAAATCTAAACTAAAAACTATAAAAGTCTAAACTTAAATCTAAGGACTAAATAAAATCTACATAAAATAAATCCTAAACTAAACCAAAAAAAATAAATTAAAATCTAAGTAAAAACTAAACTAAATTAAACAAGATTAAATTGTAAAAAAAAAGCTAAGTCCTAAACATAAATATTTTTGATTTATGAATTTAAAATTAACAAAAAGAAACCTAAAAGAATTAAAATCTAAAAAATACGTAACTAAAAAAAAACCTAAGCTATACCTATGGAAAACGTAAACCTACGTAAATACATAAAACCCCAAAACGAGTTATATAACCACAAAAAAATCTCGATTTACCTGTTCCGGATCGTAGACCCAAATTCGATTACCTGTTCTGCGTAAATTGGGATGGCGCCCATGCACTCAGGTTTTTCGACTTTTCTTGTCTTTTGCTGGCGTGTTGACAGGCCGACGCTCTGTGTATGTGTCTGAATTGATGCCGTCCCTAAAACGCAGCCATAAACCCAAAACGAAATCGATTTACCTGTTATGTAGTCGCAAACCAACGTGACCCTGGCGATACGCATGTAAGATTCAGGTATAGTTCATAAATCGATGGATTGTTGTTGGAAAGCTCTCAGTTTATCCAAAGATCTCTGCTACAGACATATATTCATAACGCTGCAGACGTAGCAGAATAGATACCGACTTCAATGGCAGCGGCTCCTCTGTCGAGAATGAAGAAAATAAACGCGTACAGGCAGAGGGGAAATTGAGGGATTGTGTCCTTTTCTTGTTACAAATGCAACTGGAGCCTTCACGCAATATACAATTCGCTGCTTCACTTGAACGTTGAGCAAATGATTCGCCCAGTAAATGCCCAGACAAACTGGACAACTTTGATATCATACGGCGGTAGCAGAGATAGAAACAAAATAGTGCCCACGTGAAGACGCAGAGATACGCGACTCAACCACAGCAAAAATGTGACGGCAGCGTAATAGAATGCTGGGCACGTTTGCAAATTCTGGCCCGTATGTGCAGCAGCAAGGATTCTGCAAGCAACTTGATCATCTGAGTGTGGAAAAACTGTGGCTACTGGTGAAATAGGGTACGGATGATGGCCTTGGAAAAAAGACGAAATCACCTAAGGAGAAAATATGTACATAAAACCAAGATTAAAACCCTAGTGAAAACTGAACAAAAATTTGAAAAACCTAGATCAGCTAATTTAATGTATAAATTTGGCCTCTTAACAGCCAGATTTCAGCAATAGGCACAGAAATATTTTAAATAAATAAAGATTCTCAGATTTTCACTGTGAAGAAATTCAGAAAATCTCTCGTGCAAATTTAAAAAAAATAAACCGAATGATAGACCCAGGATCAAATCCAACTGGGCTGAACACAAAATGCTTGCGGGAGTTGGCTGGTTCAGCCGAGAACTTCCCCGAACGCCCAAAAAATGATGTTTTCTGCACAGCTCAAAACAACCGTCAATAAAGAGGGCAAAAATGCTGCTAGATCTCAAACAGTAATGGAGATACCTGCCATTACTTCAGAAACCCTAACAGCACTCAAACCCCAGCAAGTGAACAAGATACCTGTGCTCACAATACTCTACAAAAAGCTATTATTAATGGCTGAAAATAACATATGCAGAAAATGAAATGATCTCACAGCATTCCAAGAGAGTAACACCAGCAAGATATGGACCCCAAAGTCTTCTTTTATTAACCAGAAACAAATTTACAAGAGAGCTTCTTCAGTCTTAGACTCACAGATCACCATGATCTGAAATGACCACCTAAGACCCTATATAAAGGAAATGATCCCAACGGCTAGTTTGAATGATCCATGTAGAAATGATCTCGACCGTTGATGAGGATCAAGACATCTCTTGATCTCATCCGTCGATTTATTCACTTAAAATATTATTATTTTATTAGTTAGGGTTTTTGCTTTATTTTTTTAATTTTTTTTATTATTTTTTTTATTTATTTCATTTTTAAAATTTTTTTTATTATTTATTATTTTATTTCATTTTTTAAATTTTTTATTATTTATTATTTTATTTCATTTTTAAAATTTTTAAATTTCTTAATTTTTATTTATTTTATTATTTTATTTTATTTTTTAAATGGATCATCGAACTAAGCCTTCGGAAACATCACCTAGGACCTAGGACTTAGGACTCATGAGGGGATTTAAAACATTTTCAACCCTCAAGACACATTTCATGATGACTTTTTACAATTTACATCTCAAGGGGACAAACCCACTTAACATAGACCCTCATAAACCACCCAGTTCTGCGACACAACTATAATCTAGCAGATCAACACACTAGGATTCTCCTAAAGTTCTAAGTGACAAAATCCATCCCGGCTTTGGGGTCAGGTTTGAAGGAAAACTCTGCCGATCCATGGATCGGTGAGACGAAAAACCTTCCGGGACGTAGATTACCACTAGAAAGTTAGGTCCACCTAGGCAATTTACATACATGACTCATATCTGCTAAGATTATTTACAATTCATACATGCAGACTGGGTTTACAAAAAAGATTAAGCTGCTGATGACTGAAAGATGGCACGGACGATGTCGATCAGATGCTGCCCCTTTTTGCAAAGAAAGGGGGGGGGTACTGCATGGGTAGTTGACCGGTAGTGGTCAACACACTGCTTACAAAATATGCACATGTTGTTTTGACATTGGCAGGTCTTTCAGGTCCCTCTGCAATGATTTGTTATGTCAGGTCCCTCTGTTGACAAGACAAGTTCCTTCTATACTTCATCTTTTCAGCTAAAGAGCTGATGTTTGACAATGCAAGTTCCTTCTATACTTCAGCTTTCCAGCTAAAAGCTGATGCAAGTCTCCCCCTTGTTGAAGATATGACTTGTCCTCAAGTCAGTTGGTGGTGGAGAGTGCCTGCATTGAAAATATCTGAGAACAATAGAACAAATAGAAGGAATTCATAGAGTCCAAGTTGCCCTGGTTTTCCCCTATGAATTCGTGCTTGCTAAGTGCCAGTTGCCTGGTTTTCACTTGCAAAAAAATTATTTGTTTGTTTGTTTTTTTATTTATTTATTTATTTATTTTTTTATGTTTTTTTTATATTTTTCTTTTTTTTTATTCAACTATAAGACTGGAAGATGGCTGATCCCGTGCCATGAGTTCCAGTTCTGTATCTTCGATGAGTTGTTTCATAAATGCTTCTTTACTGATAGGACTATTGTAAACTTTGAGCCTATGTCCATTCACTATAAATGAGGTGGAGTCCTGGTCGATTGTCCTGATCTTGACTGCTCCATTGTCAAAGATTTCGTCAATTTCATATGGGCCTAGCTAGTGTGTTGTGAACTTTGCTTTGAAGTCTTTGAATTTGGAGTCAAAAAGCAATGCCCAGTCTCCCTTGTGAAATGTCTTTGTTTTGATATATCTGTCGTGCCACTTCATTCTTTGTTGTTGCACCAGTGTAGTATGTTCCATGGCTTGTTGACGATGCTCATCCAACTGATTCAGTTCCATGATCCGCTGCTGTTGTGCTTCTGTCAAGTCTAGTCCTAGTTCAGCTACTAGTCTGTATGTGTGTATCTGAAACTCTATAGGCAGTAAGGCCTCTTTCCCATATACTAACAGGTATGGACTAAAACCAGTTGTTGTTTTCCATGTGATTCTGTAGGCCCATAATGCATCTTTTAATTTTTCAGACCAATCTTTTCTGTTCATCTGTACTGTTTTTGTCATGATATTTTCTAGGACTTTATTTGTTGATTCAACCTGCCCATTTGCTTGAGGATGATATGGTGTAGATTTCCTGTGTTTGATTTTGTATTTCTCCATTAGATCTCGTACCAACTTTGATGTAAACTGTGTTCCTTGATCTGTTACTCCATATCTGAAAAAGATTTCTTCAAAAAGAAAGGTGACCACTGTATCTTCTGTTGCTCTGTTTACTGCTTTAGCCTCGGCCCATTTGGTTACATAGTCTGTACATACTAAGATGTACCTCTTGCCATTTGATGGTGGATTGATAGGTCCAACAAAGTCAAATGCCCATTGCTCAAATGGTTCTATGAGGACCTGTGGCTTCAGCGGCATCTCATCTGTTGGGATTGGTCTCCCTGTTCTCTGGCAGCTGTCACATTGCTTGACATATTTCTTAGAATCTCTGAAGATGGATGGCCAGTAATAGCCCAGTTGCAGCACCTTATATGCTATTCATTTATCTGCAAAATGGCCACCACATGGTTCATCGTGACATGCTCTTAGAATGTCTAATATTTCATCTTCTCGCACACATTTTCTAATTATCAAGTCTGAACCAGTATAAAATAAATCACCATTTACCCAACTATACCTAGAACTTTCTCTAACAATTTTGTATCTTTGCTTTTTAGTGAATTGAGCTGGAAACTTTCCAGAAGATAAATAGTTTGCAATGTCTGCAAACCATGGTGTTTTTACTGTGATGGCAAATAGGTGTTCATCTGGAAAGTTATCTGCAACTGGATTTGGATCGTTGGGTGAGTGTATGCGGGACAGAAAGTCAGCCACTTGATTTTCTTTGCCTGGTCGGTCTTGTATTGTGATATTAAATTCTTGCAATAACAGTAACCATCTTGTTATTCTTCCATTGGTGATGGGTTTATTCATCAAGTATTTGATTGCTGAATGATCTGTATGAATGAAAACTTGATATCCTGTTATATAGTGCCTGAATTTGTTTACTGCATGTATAACGGCTAACATTTCTTTCTCTGTGACTGTGTAGTTCAATTCTGCAGGTGTTAGATTCTTGCTTATAAAGTATATTGCATAAGTGAACAAGTTCTCTTTCTATCCAAGAGAGGCACCTATCGCGGTATCAGATGCATCAGTTGATATATGAAACGGCAAAGACCAGTTTGGCCCACGAAGAATGAGTGGCAACTGACAATTTCTCTTTCAAAATTTGAAATGCATTTTGACAATCATTTGTCCAGTGAAATTCAATATCTTTTGCTAATAGTTTGAACGAGGTTGGGCTATTTTACTAAAGTTTTCAGTGAATCGTCTATAATAGCCTGCATAGCCTAAGAAGCTTCTTACCTCTTTCTGTGTTGTAGGAGGCATTAAGTTTACTAGGACTTGGATTTTTGCTGGATCCACCTTAATTCCTGAAGCAGAAATATGGTGTCCCAGAACTATTCCTTCTGTCAACATCATATAGCATTTTTCATTGCTTAATGACAAATTTGTTTCAATGCATCGTTTCAAAACTTTCTCAAGGTTGTTTAGGCAATCATTATATGTGTTTCCATAAACTGTGAAGTCATCCATATAGATCTCTATACATTCATGAATTAGATCAGCAAATATTGCAAGCACTGCTCGTTGGAAAGTTGCAGGTGCATTGCATAGACCAAATGGCAAAACATTATATGCATAGGTTCCCCATGGGCAAGTGAATGTGGTCTTGTCTTGGTCTTCTGTTGCTATTCTTATCTGGTTGTATCCGCTAAACCCATCCAAGAAGGAGAAAAATTTCTTTCCAGCTAATGAGTCTAACACTTGATCAATGAATGATAGAGGAAAATGATCTTTTAGTGTAGCTTTGTTTAGTTCCCGATAGTCCACACATACCCTCCACTTTCCATTTTTCTTCGGTACAATAACCAGTGGAGAAACCCATTGACTATCTGAAATAGGATAGATGAATCCAACTTTTAACAATTTTTGCAGTTCTTCTTTCACTATTTCCTTCATCATGGGATTCATTCGTCTTTGAGGTTGTCTTACAGGTTTAAGTTGATCATCTGTATAGATGTGGTGGATACATGTGCTAGGATGGATTCCTTGCATGTCAGTATAATCCCAGGCAAAAGCTTTTGAATATTTCTGTAATAATGCAATTACCTCTTGCTCTTGTGCTGATTGCAATTCGTTTCCAATGTTTAGATGTTTTCCAGGATATACCTCAATTGTTTTTATTGTTGGATTGGAGATTGTGTTTACAGGAAAGATGTCTATAAAAGATTTCCGCAGAGTTTGAATAGTACAAGTTTCCTGAAAGCATTGATTCAAAAGGTTACTTGCAGCTTCATATTGAACTTTTCTAAGCTGCTCTGAAATACTTGGTTCTGAAATGAAAAGATCCATTAAGTCTTCATTCTCTTCTTCTTCTCTAAAATCAAAGAATTGATTTATACTTAAAACTGATTTAGTTTGCTGTTTTTCTTGAGTTTCAAGTACTGATTCTAAAGAAGTTGATTGTGCAGGTGAATAAAGAGTTATGTGTTTCCTTTCATCTCCATGTGAAATAATCATGCTTCCTGATCTGCATCCTATGAAGGCATCAGCGGTAGCTAACCATGGTCTGCCTAAGATTAGAGGATGTCCTCCCAAGTTTGATTTTGGTTGCAAGATAAGGAAGTCAACAGGATACTCCCATGAATCCAAAGAGACTATGATATCTTCTAATATTCCTTCAGGAACAACTTTAGATCTATCTGCTAGTTCTAAGATTGTAGAAGTTGATCTAATGTTGTTTAAATGCAAAGTTTTCATTGTCTCCATTGTCATTACATTTATAGCTGCTCCCAAGTCTATTAATGTGTTTGGTACTGAGAAATTATTTATTGATATAGTAACCATAGGGATACCAGGATCAATATATTTCTCTACTATGGTTTGTGTAGACATGAGGCTTGCTAATTTACCAATGACTTGGATTGTAGTAGGATCCTTTTTCTTTTTCTCTGATTTCCTAATGCACAATTCCTTTATTGTTTTAGCATATATTGGTATTTCTTTAATTGCTTTTAACAAAGGAATTTTTACATAAGCATTTTTTAACTCATCTAAGATATCAAATTCAGGAAGGGTTATTTTGTTTTGTTGTTCCACTAACCTTTCAGGATAAGGTGGTGTTTGTGTTGTAATGTTTGTTCCTTTCTGAATTTGTATCTCAGTTTGTGATGTTTCAAGTGATTGTCCTTGTTCAGTTGGTTCTTCTATGATTGGAGGAGAATCCTTTTTAAGCACTTTTCCAGACCTTAGATGGACATCATTAAGAGGAAGAATCGAATATGTAGGAAAACATGCTGCTTCCTCTACAGTGTATGCAGATTTGTCCACCTTATTATTTGGATTTGCCATTGGTTGGGCTGGTAGTTGAGTTGGTCTGGGTTGATTTGTGGGTAGCTGTAACTGTTGTGGTTGGGTCAACAACGGTGGTGGATTCTGCTGTGGAAATGGAATGGATTGCGGATATGCAGAATGTTGTTGTTGAAATGGTATGGATTGTGGATATGCAAATGGTTGTTGGTATTGTTGCTGGTATTGTTGTTGATACTGTTGAGGTGGCTGGTTTCCATAACCATATCCTCTCCAACCTTGTACAGGTTGTTGTGAATATTGTTGTGGAGGCCAAGCTTGCCATGGCATTGGAGGGGTCCAAGGATTTTGAGGTGGATAGGGATAATTTTGTTGAGGGAATTGCTGCTGATTTTGTTGAGGCATCCTAGGTTGCCATGGTCTTCGTGGTGCTACATAATAGAAACCTTCTATCCCTGGCACTTCTTCCATTGAGTTCATTTGTAATTCTTTCAATCTTAGACAATTTTTTGTGGAATGATTTTCTGTACAAAGACCACAAACCTGAACACTATCCAAAGGACATTCTCTCAATGGATGTTTCTTTCTACATTTGGAACAAAAGATTGCTAGAGCTTGTTCTTGTTCTTCTTTCTTCTTGTTTGCCTTTAGCAAATCTACTTGTGTCCCTAATGTACTCAAGAGATTTGTTTTGAAATTTTCCAATAAGCTTCCTATTTCAGCTCTTGTTATCCCTCCTGCAGCTGACTTTGCTGCTTTTGAACTTGCTTCCCTTCTTCCAGTTTTTGATCTTCCTCTAGAATATTTTTGACATAACTCAACAATTTCATCGAATGGTAGGTTTGAAATGTCTCCTTTACCCATCACATTCAAAATGTCAAGGTATTCATCCTTTACACCTTTGAGAAAGATTGTTCGAACGGTTTCTTGATTTAGAGAGTGTTGTTTAGATTTCTGTAGATTATATGCAAATCTTTCCAAATATTCTTCTAAACTTTCATCTTCTTGTTGTGTTATTCTGAAAACATCTTCTTTTGAATCTCTAGATCTACAATAAGCTTGATATTTCTTAAGGAAGACGGATCTCATATCATCCCAATAAGCTATTGTTTGTTCTCCTAAACCCATAAACCATTTCAAAGCTGCTGCTTTTAATGTTGCAGGGAAAAGACGAAGTTTATGAATGTCATCAGTATATCCATATGTTCTACATAGAATATCAAATTCAAACATAAATGCATCAGGATCTTCTGTGGACATTCCATAAAAGTTTGGCAATACAGAAGGTGGAATATTTTTCATTTTCACTTCTTCTCCTAATATTGCACTTGTGTCTACTATTGGAAAGCCAAAGGTAGTCTCTTGATCATTACCATCTTCTTGTCTTTTCCGATCGTTTTCTATCTTTTTGTCATTTTCTTGTTTTGCCTCCTCCTCTCTCTTTCTTCTCAATTCTCTTTGTCGTCTTTCATATTCAGCTCTTTGTTCGGGAGTGAAGATAACATATCCATGTCCCTCTTCTGCCATTGGTTGATTTGTTTCAATTTTGAGTGGAGTTTCAGGTTGTTGGAAGATAGGAGGATTTATGGATGGAAAGACAGGTTGTTTTCCTTTGATAATTTCTTTTTGTTTTCCAGAAGTTGAAAATTGTTTTTGTTTTGCTTCCCAAGCTAACAAAGTTTGCCTTTCAATCAAGGTTAATCTTTGTCCAGTTCTTTGTTTTTCTGCCAATTCCTCAATTATTGGATTACCAGTAACTGGGGTGTTTGATGATCCTATCTCTATTTGTGGGGGGTTTTTGATAAATCTACCTTGAGGATCTCTATATCTAGGCATAAAGAAACATAACTAAAACGAAATGTAACTAATGTTTTTGTTGTTTTGAAATTTATCTTTCTATTGACTATGCCGATATTTGCCTCCCCGGCAACGGCGCCAAAATGTTGAGCTAATTTGTGTACCTAAATTAACACAATTATTTCTTATCAATCCGGGTTGTTTATGCTTTGAGGCAAGTTCACTATATGGGAAAATCAGATGTAATCAAACCTTGAAAAATAAGTTATTCAAAAGCTAAAAGTAATACATTCTATAACTCTAATTCAATCAGCTTAAAAAGAGGAAAAACATTGAAATGGTTCTTGACTCAAGAAGTCCACCTTCACCTCAATTATCACTTAATGAATCAGAGATTGAAACCAAAAGCTTAAGATGGATAAATTATTAATGAAAGAAGCTCTTAACTTAAGAGACACATAAGGTATTCCATCATAATTCATTCATCTCAATATCAAAATCTCAATAAGAAACTACTTGCATGCAAACAAAAGAAACTAGTTTTGATTCATCATTTTAGTAGAAGGGATGCCCAACTTGAACACCTGTTTTTTCAACTCAATAAAGTGATGAATAAGCTATTAACTAATGAAATCAATCACTATGCATGAACCATAAAGCAATCTGAAATAAAGCTTTGAAAAACTAGTGCTACAACAACCAGATTACAGGGAAATAAAACTAGTTAACAAGGAAGTGTACTTATCTTGGAATGGGGACCCTCCACCCTTGCCTTGCACACTTGAGAGGTGATATCAGAAGCTTAAATTCAGTTACACATCCATAGCATTGAACAGCAAAATAATAACAACACAAGTCTTCAAATTAACTCCTCAATCCAAAGATGTCACGGCATAAAAGTATATAATAAGTCAATACATAAGCCATCAAAGTTTTGGCTTTAAATAAGAAGTCTCATGAACAAACTGATCTATATTCACTCAAACAAACCCATCTACTCTCATCCACCTATCTAAGTCGAATTCATTACTCCCATCCCAAGAAAGATGACCAATCCTATAAAATCTCAAAACTGCCTTATTTCTATGGGATTTCTGAATGACTAGCACCAAATGGGCCTAATAAAGCTTGTTCTGTTCGAACTAAGCATTGCTAGCTTAGTCCTAGTTCCCAAGTTGTTCATCCATGCATCCCATTCGTGCCCAAGTGTCCTGCAACCATATCAACCATAGAGCTATTACGGGAATTTCTGAATCTGCCAATTTTGCACTAAAAACCAAATTTTCATAAAAACTTTAGAAATTGAAAAATTAAAATTAAATACTTGAATGGATATCAAATATACATCAAAATGGGATAAATGAAGGGAAAATGGATGGAAAATAGATGGATAAGTAAGTTTCTTTGAGCAAAAATAAGACCAAAACTAAGGCCCAACAATGTTGCCCCAGTTATATTAGTTCGAAAGAAAGATGGATCGTTCAGATTATGCGTCAATTATCGAGGATTAAACAAAATAACAATTAAAAACAAGTTTCCAATTCCTTTTATCGATGAAATGTTGGATGGACTACATGGCGCTAAATATTTCTCCAAATTGGACCTAAGGTCAAGATATTACCAAATCATAATAAGATTGGAAGATGTAGCAAAAATTGTGTTCTGAACACATGAAGGTTATTACAAGTTTAAAGTAATGCCTTTCGGTTTAACCAATGCACCAGTAACATTCCAAGCTACTATGAACGAGCTATTCCGTCCATATCTAAGGAAGTTTGTGTTAGTGTTCTTTGATGACATTTTAATTTATAGTAAAACTTGGAAGAAGCACCTACAACATTTGGAGAAAGTTCTTACTGTGTTGGAAGAGCATTAGTTCTATGCCAAGAAGTCAAAATGCACTTTTGGGAAAGAAGAAGTAGAATATCTTGGACATATAATATCCAAGGAAGGAGTTAAAGTAGATCCTAACAAGATCAAGGCTATAAGGGAATGGCCCAAACCAGTTAATATCTCCAAGCTAAGAGGATTCTTAGGGTTGACCGGGTATTATCGAAGATTTATTAAAAACTACGCCCATATAACCGCACCCCTATCAAACCTTCTAAAGAAGAACTCATTTCGATGGAATGATGAATCAAAAAAGTGTTTTGAAGACTTGAAGGAAGTTATGTATAATGCTCTTGTATTGGAAACTACATACTTCTCAAAACCATTTGTAATTGAATGTGATGCTTTAGGTTTTGGCATAGGAGCAGTATTAATGCAGGATGATCACCCAATCACGTTTGAAAGCAGGAAGCTCAATAAGCAAGAACGTCTCAAGTCTACATACAACAAGGAAATGCTTACTATTATGCACGCATTAGCCAAGTGGAGACAAGGAAGCTCAATAAGCAAGAACGTCTCAAGTCTACATACAACAAGGAAATGCTTGCCATTATGCACGCATTAGCCAAGTGGAGACAATATCTCTTGGGAATTAAGTTCTTAATACAAATAAATCATAACAGTCTTTACCATCTCCTCCAACAGAAAATGCTATCTACAGAACAACAAAAATGGATAGAAAAAATCGCCACCTTTGACATGGATATATTACACAAGAAAGGGAAAGATAACGTAATAGTTGATGCCTTGTCGAGGAAAGACGAAGAACCATTGTTACTTGTAGTGTCAGTGGTTGTTCCCGAATGGCTTAATGAGATTCGAAGTGAATATGCAAAAGATCAAAAAACAAGTGCTATAATCAATAATCTTCTTCAAAATTCAAAATTTGAATGGAAGAACGATATTCTATGGTACAAGGGAAGAATTTATTTGAATGTAGATTCCAAATTTAAAGCCAAGCTTCTCAACGAGTCACATGATTCATTGTCATCCGGACATATAGGATACTTTAAAACCTACTATAATGCATGCTAGTCATTTTTTTGGAAGGGAATGAGTAGTGATATTCAAAAATATGTAGCCGAATGCGATAAATGCTAGAGGAATAAAAATGAAAATATTATGACACCCAGACTACTTCATCCCTTAAACATTCCGAATTAGAAATGGGAGGAAATATCAATGGGCTTTATTGAAGGTTTACCTGTATAAGATGGTTAGGATAAAATTCTTGTAGTAGTCAACAGATTCACCAAGTATGCTCACTTTATTGCAATGAGGAAATCAGACTCATGAAAACAAATCGCTGAGATATTTTGCAAAAATGTTTATGAAATTACATGGATTTCCCAAGGTCATTGTGAGCGATAGAGATGCCAAATTTAAGGGAAATTTTTGGAGGGAATTCTTCAAATATATAGGAACCTACCTCGGTCCTCAACACGAGTTCAGCTTACCATCCTCAAACGAATGGCCAAACATAGGTTGTCAATAAATGTTTAGAAGCCTACTTACTTTGTTATGCCATAGACAAACAAAATAAGTGGGTTTAGTGGTTACATCTCACTGAATGGTGGTACAGTTCCACTTACCATACAACAGCAAAGATGACACCATTTCAAGCTCTGTACGGTTACGAACCTCGGAAATGGAAGGACTTTGCTATCATCGAAACGAAGCTTCAAGTTGTTAAAAACCAGTTAGAAGAAACCCAAAAGGTCA
The DNA here is from genome assembly GCA_031772625.1 of Pinus tabuliformis. Taxonomy (NCBI): domain Eukaryota; kingdom Viridiplantae; phylum Streptophyta; class Pinopsida; order Pinales; family Pinaceae; genus Pinus; species Pinus tabuliformis. Next base: position 1,215,311,521 of record CM062818.1, read on the forward strand.
TCCAAACTCTAAAAGAAAATCTAAATAATGCAAGGAATCGTATGAAGCAGCAAGATGACTGAAATAGAACTAAGAGAGAATTTGAAATTTGAGATTGGGTATTTGTTAAATTCTAGCCCTACAAGCTAAAATTGGCAACTAGGGCCAAACTCCATGTGGGTCATCTTATTTATGGCAGCTGATATTTTTATTGGATCCCTCTCATGGAGAGGTGTAGGATTGATCTAAAGATCATCCGATTCCGATAAGTATTCATGGAGATATGAATTTATTTGTGTTATGGGACAATTCGTCAAGGTCAGCCAGCAACCAAATTGCCCCCACTTGTGCTCAATGTTTTAGTATAAAAGGAGGTGGCTTGTTAGTCATTTGAGCAACATACATTTTCTCTTGTGATTTCTTCCTTTCCACTCGTTTGGGTCTTAGTGGAAGGAAGAGTCAATAAGAGTATACGCTACCATAGAATGAGTGCCCTAAGCATCTACGCTGCCCTAACATGAAACTATGGAAGATCATGGAGAAGCATCTACGCTGTCTTAATAGAGGATCCTATATGCTGTCATGTTATGGAAAAATGGAAGCCTAATACACTGTTATGGAAGCCTAACCTATACATTGCCATAGAATAAGTTCCCTAAGCATCTACGCTGCCCTAACATGAAACTATGGAAGATCATGGAGAAGCATCTACACTGTCCTAATAGAGAATCCTATACGCTGTCATGTTATGGAAAAATGGAAGCCTAATACGTTGTTATGGAAGCCTAACCTATACGCTGCCATAGAATGAGTGTCCTAAGCATCTACGCTGCCCTAACATGAAACTATGGAAGATCATGGAGAAGTGTCTACGTTGTCCTAATAGAGAATCCTATACGCTGTCATGTTATGGAAAAATGGAAGCCTAATTCCTATACGCTGTTATGGAAGCCTAACCTATACGATGTCATGTTATGGAAGCCTAAATCTAATACGCTGTTATGTGAGTCTACAACAATCCTATATACAATCTCTCGGAACAATGACTTCAAACAAGGATAGTATATGGATCTTCATGTATATCAGTGATATATATGTCTGCACTCTTTCATGGTTAGATGAAAGTATGTAATAAGGTGCAACTGTATGTAATAAGTTGCAGCATGATGTAATAAGGTGCAGTTGTATGTAATAAGGTGCAACTCTATGTAATAAGGTGCAGCTCTATGTAATAAGGTGCAACATGACAGTATGATGGTGCAGCATAGTGCACAGTGATGGAATGGTGCAACATAGTGCACAATGATGGGTATAGTAGTATGATGGTGCAACATAGTGCACAATGATGGACATGGTGATGGTGCAGCAATGGTGCAACACAGTGATGATGGACATGGTGATGGTGCAGCATGGTGCAACACAATGATGATGGACATGGTGATGGTGCAACAATGGTGCAGCACAGTGATGATGGACATGGTGATGGTATAGCATGGTGTAGCGCAATGATGATGGACATGGTATGATGGTGCAACATGGTGCAGCACAGTGATAGGTACAACAAGGTGATGGAATCACCTGTGTCCAAATCAGCTACCTCATGTGACATCTTCTTAGAGAAGATCTCTGCTCTTATTTTGATAAGTCAAGATGCTGACTTCTGATGTATATGTACTATCTCTCTCTTTGCTGAACTATTGAAGAACATAAGAAGAATTGATCAAGGGTTTTCCCACATTGGGGTTTGTCCCTGGTTGGCGCCACATCTTGTGTCCTCTTGTCTTGGCTTGTCTTTTGCGATTTATGTTTATGTTCTATCTACATTTTACTATCATGTTAAATGTGATTGCTAATTTGGAATTGATATTGAGCTTATATGGAAAATTTAAGTAAATTTGCTATCAACATAGAACATACCTAAAATTAACATGGAATCAGAGCTGAGGTGAAGACAAAGCCCAAGCAAGAGTGAAAGAGCAATCACCGAAGACAGTTGGGAAAGGACAAAAGGCTCAATGGATTCCTCATCCCTCTTCAAATTCACCAAGGGTGGAAGGAAAGGCAGATGCCTTTCTTACAATAAGTTCAGCCATTATGTGAAGGAGTGTTCGAATGGTAGGGACACATCACTTGATGATGATAACAATCATTCTAGGGACATCTTCAATGATCATAGGAATGACAAGTAATGTAGCTCATCAAGGAAATGACCGACTCTTCAAAGAAAGAAAGGAACTCTAGGTATGAAGAATCAAATGTTATTTCTGACAAGATAAAGCAGCGTTATCTTATATTGGCCCTCTCCTCCAGACCCTTTGGGAATTTGGCTTATTGATTGTAGTGCTTCAAGGCACTTCATAGGATAGAAGGGTTCTCTCTCTAATTTGTAAGAGGTGGAAACAACCATGGGATTATACTTGGAGTCAATGCCACCTATCCCATAAAGGGTGTAGGGAATGTTACCCCTCAATTGAGTGACGGTAACTCGATTCATAAATAAGAAATCTCTTTATGTACTTGATTGCAAGAAGAACCTGGTGTCCATTTCGACAATGGAAGCCAAAGGCTTCAAGGTGGCATTCATCGATAGAAAGGTACGTGTTTGAAAATGAAATTTTCAAAGATGCTTTTACTCATAGGTTCAGGATTGGCAATTTGTATCAAGTTGCAGGAAGTCCATTGGGGACCATGTCAGTTGACACATCTCATCTATAGCACTGAAGCTCTGCTTATTATGGCGCCCTACCCGATGTGAGTCAGAGGATGACAGGGTTGCCTGAATTCAAGAAAAGCATGAAGGTACATGTTCGAGATGTACCAAAGGAAAATCTTACAAGGGGACCATTCCCCTCATGTAGCAGGTCCACAGGTTTGGAACAATCTGAGGGGTCTGAGACTCGTGATCAGGAATCTCATGTATGCAGGTGGAAGAAAGCCCTCTATGGCTTGAAGCAAAACACCCCGGGCTTAATATGAGAGGATTGATAACTGTCTGATGAAGCTGAGATTCACTAGGAGTGAAGCCGATCCAAACCATTTCTTGAAGGTTCTGGATGATAGACCTCTCATACTGGCACCTTCTGAGGACGACCTCTTTCTGATAGGTGCTGACCCTCTCATTTGCAAAAGTAAGAGGGAGTTGGATTCCGAATTTGGAATGGTGAACTGCAAGTCTGTGACTACCTCGATGGAGCTTAACTTTCAAAAGTTATGTGGTAGGGATGCCGGACCTGATTTGTGAAATCCCTCTGAGTTTCATAAACTCATTCTAGCATTGATTTTCTTGGTGAACTCCCGTCCAGATATATGTTTTGCAGTTAGCATGTTGAGCCTCACTAGATTGGTGCCAAGAATTTTCTGAGATATCTTTGGGGCACAATATCTCATGGATTGAGATACATTGCAGGAAATGTGAAGCTGCATGATTATTCGAAAGCTGACTGGGCAGGTAGTGTGGAGGATCACAAGAGAACTTCTGAGTGCTAGTTCTCTTTGGGTTCTGCTTCGATATCCTGGATGAGCAGGAAGCATAAGTCGATTTCTTTAAGCACTGCTGAGACCTAATACATAGCTACGAGTATGACCTCATGTGAAGCTGCTTGGTTGTGGAAGCTCTTCAATGAGATATTTGTACACGTGTTGGATACCACTGTGATCTTCTGTGACAACCATAGGGGGATTCGATTGTTGAGGAATCCCGTATTCTATGATCGCTTCGAGCATATAGACATCAGGTACTAGTTTATATGGGATATTGTACATCGATCAGCAAGAAGGCTCCATTGCATTGGGACTGATGTGCAGGTCGTAGACATTCTGTCGAAGCCCCGGGAAAAGGTCAAATTTGTGACTTTTCAGAATGACTTGGAGTCGTTGAGAGACCCTCTTGTGAGGGTCCTGTATGATGCATGCATTGAGCTCTGGGAGCTCCGGGGGGCTTGGGGTACTTCTTGGAGTAACAAGCGACCATAGGGCGCCTCGCCCTCCCGCAATGGTGTGCTGTATACAGGGTGAATGGTTCAGCCTTCCCCTGTGATAGCCCGTGGTGACTTGTGGGCAAGATGAGTGGTTCTCCTGCCGAGGTATCCTACCCATGCAGTCGACTCATGGGAAGTACCTCTCATTTGGCTAATGAGCAGGGAAATAAGGATAGGGACCATAATAGTACCGATGGATGCATCGTGTATCTACCATACTCCTTATGTTAGGATGACCGACATTGATCTAGGATCAATTGGAATTGACTTTGGGTCAGTAAGAGTGATATAGCTCACTCTCTCTTGGAACTGATCTAGGATCAGTATGAGTGGTTTGAGACACTCTCTTGTGATATTGATCTAGGATCAATGAAACCGACTTCGAGTCAGTAAGAGTGATATAACTCACTCTCTTTTGGAACTGATTTGGGATCAGTGAGAGTGGTATGACACACTCTCTTCATATGAGACTTGACTTCGAGTTAGTAGAGAATGGTATGAGACATTCTCAATCAATTCTTCTTCTTCATGGTTCAGTGGAGCATAGCAAAGCAAAGCAGAGAAGAGTAGTGCAGGGGACTGATGGCAGAGATAGTACAGTCTGGTAGATGGATCAGCGGATGGAGTTCTCCCTAGTTGAGTGAGAGTGTTAAAATTGGCAACTAGGGCCAAACTTCATGGGGTCATCTTATTTATGGCAACTGATATTTTTCTTGGATCTCTCTCATCGAGAGGCATAGGATTGATCTAAAGATCATCCAATTCCGATAAGTATTCATGGAGATATGAATGTATTTGTGTTATGGGACAATTCGTCAAAGTCGGCCAGAAACCAAATTGCCTCCACTTGTGCTCAACGTTTTAGTATAAAAGGAGGTGGCTTGTTAGTCATTTGAGCAACATACATTTTCTCTTGTGATCTCTTCCTCTCCACTTGTTTGGGTTTTAGTGGAAGGAAGAGTCACTAAGAGTATACGTTGCCATAGAATGAGTGCCCTAAGCATCTACGCTGCCCTAACATGAAACTATGGAAGATCATGGAGAAACATCTACACTGTCCTAATAGAGAATCATATATGCTGTCATATTATGGAAAAATGGAAGCCTAACCTATACGCTTCCATAGAATGAGTGCCCTAAACATCTACGCTGCCCTAACAAGAAACTATGGAAGATCATGGAGAAGTATCTATGCTGTCCTAATAGAGAATCCTATGCGCTGTCATGTTATGGAAAAATGGAAGCCTAATACGCTGTTATGGAAGCCGAACCTATACGCTGCCATAGAATGAGTGTCCTAAGCATCTACGCTGCCCTAACATGAAACTATGGAAGATCATGGAGAAGCATCTATGCTGTCCTAATAGAGAATCCTATATGCTGTCATGTTATGGAAAAATGGAAGCCTAATACACTGTTATGGAAGCCTAACCTATACGTTGCCATAGAATGAGTGCCCTAAGCATCTATGCTGCCCTAACATGAAACTATGGAAGATCATGGAGAAGCATCTACGCTGTCCTAATAGAGAATCCTATACGCTGTCCTAATAGGGAATCCTATACGCTGTCATGTTATGGAAAAATGGAAGCCTAATACGCTATTATGGAAGCCGAACCTATACGCTGCCATAGAATGTGTGTCCTAAGCATCTACGCTGCCCTAACATGAAACTATGGAAGATCACGGAGAAGCGTCTACGTTGTCCTAATAGAGAATCCTATACGCTGTCATGTTATGGAAAAATGGAAGACTAATTCCTATACGCTGTTATGGAAGCCTAACCTATACACTGTCATGTTATGGAATTCTAAATCTAATATGTTGTTATGTGAGTCTACAACAATCCTATATACAACCTCTCGGAGGAATGACTTCAGACAAGGAGAGTATATGGATCTGCATGTATATCAGTGATATATATCTCTGCACTCTTTCATGGTTGGATGAAAGTATGTAATAAGGTGCAACATGACAGTATGATGGTGCAACATAGTGCACAGTGATGGAATGGTGCAACATAGTGCACAAACATTGGGTACAATAGTATGATGGTGCAACATAGTGCACAATGATGGACATGGTGATGGTGCAGCGATGGTGCAGCGCAGTGATGATGGACATGGTGATGGTGCAACGTGGTGCAACACAGTGATGATGGACATGGTGATGGTGCAGCGCAGTGATGATGGACATGGTGATGGTGCAACGTGGTGCAACACAGTGATGATGGACATGGTGATGGTGCAGCGATGGTGCAGCGCAGTGATGATGGACATGGTGATGGTGCAACGTGGTGCAACACAGTGATGATGGACATGGTGATGGTGCAGAGCAGTGATGATGGACATGGTGATGGTATAGCATGGTGCAGCGCAGTGATTATGGACATGGTAAGATGGTGCAGCACAGTGATAGGTACAACAAGGTGATGGAATCACCTGTGTCCAGATCAACGACCTCATGTGACATCTTCTTAGAGAAGATCTCTACTCTTATTTTGATAAGTCAAGATGTTGACTTCTGATGTATATGTACTATCTCTCTCTACTGAACTATTGAAGAACATAAGAAGAATTGATCAAGGGTTTCCCCACATCGCAGTTTGTCCCTGGCTGGCGCCACATCTTGTGTCCTTTTGTCTTGGCTTGTCTTCTGCGATTTATGTTTATGTTCTATCTTCATTTTACTATCATGTTAAATGTGATTGCTAATTTGGAATTGATATTGAACTTATATGGAAATTTAAGTAAATTTGATATCCGCATAGAACATACCTAAAATTAACAAAGTTGCCCTTTAAAAAAAAGGGGAAAAACAAATTGGCACCAAGGTTTTATGGACCCTACCAAATCAATAAAAAAATTAGCCAAGTAGGATACAATTTAAGCCTGCCCAATAAAAGTCGTGTTCACAATGTTTTACATGTATCTTGCCTTAAAAGGGCACTTGGTGAACATTAATCAACGCAGAAAACACTTCCAGCTTTAGATGACGAAGGAAGGATTATTCTAGAGCCAGAAGGTATCATCCCTAGTAGGGAAAAGACGCTGTGATCACGAGTAATCAAAGAATACCTGATCAAGTGGAAGGACTTACCAGAAGAAGAAGCTTCTTGGGAGACATAAGCATTTCGTCAACAACACCCGTCGTTACGTATGCTTTGAGGACAAAGCATCTTTTCAAGGGAGAGGCAATGTTATGTAAAAAATAATAATCTGTAACTATTAGTTAATTAGGCAAAAGGGCATGATCAAAGATCATGCCCATTCACCAAGAGACACCTAGGGTTGTATTTAAGCTAGGGTCTCTCTGACTGTAAATCATCAAGTCATTAATAAAATATATACATTTCTATTTAATGTTGCATTTATCTGCATCAAAGAGGTTAACCAATTATCCTATTAGGTGGTTTCCACTTCTAAAGGGGGTAATATGCTCATAGTACATCCATCAGATAGTGGTGGTATGTGACATAATGATGAAATGGAGTAGGGGGCAGAGGGGAACAACTTGGGGCACATCCCATGGGAGAAGGGTAGCTAGTAAAAGGGAAGCCCACACTTGGGTGAATAATGTATAGGAGGGAGCAATTGTGGTACATGAGTTACCCTGTCCTTGATTTTTTCACCTTTCTTCAAATGCCTTTTGTCTTTTATGATTTGCTTTGCTTAACTGATAGGGGCTCAAGGGATGAGACCATGATATGCAAAGTATAATAGTGGATACCCCCTATTAAGGTGGGGCAGTTCATCGCCCACCAGAGGTTGGGACAATCACGGGTTCCTAAATGATAGAGGGGACTCATCAAGGGTCTATAGGAGCCAGGGTGATGGCCATGAAAGGGGAAGAACTCATGCAATGGCTTTTTCCCACGTGATAAATATATTTTTCCCGGCCATATTTTGCATTTTGTGGTACAATTTCCTGTTAAATGTGGCCATTTATGTTTTCTTTCTTTCTTTTATCTGCATCAACCTTCGGAGCATCGTTCCAGGCCCGACACAAGATGTGGGGAAAGGGGAGGGGGTAGCTGACCTTATGTGGACCCAGGTGGGAAAAATGATGGGGAGGGAGTATAATAAGCGAAAAAGGAGATGATATGTATGAATCGGGGAGTGGGAGCACGCATCCAAAATTGGGGTTTCCCATGAACTATCATCCTAGAAACCCAAAGGTCAATAAAATAGATCCCACGGGACTGGAATCAAAGGTTAACACCCCGAAAGAGATCAAGGGGACAAGAGGTCAAACCTAGCCCATTCTTTCCGCTGAATCCCCCATTAGTCAATGCCCAATAATCTCCATAATAAGGAAACTGAAATACTCAGTTACCAAATGGAAAGACATACCTTAGGCTTGGGAGGCTCACCTTCAAACATACAATCATAACAGATGGGTGAGGGACCACATTGTTGGCTCAGGTGGTGGAGAAATGGCACAATGAGCTATTTGGGGCTGCAAGGGGTTGTTGGCTGCCGATTGAGGACCATCATGGAGAAAAAAGAAATTTCTCTTGGGGATATCACCCACAAAATGGTGGGTAACATCTCGCTCCAACTAGGACGTGATCTCTCAAAGAAGTGGACGAAGATACTCGAACGAGAGGTCACGAGAACTCCAACAATCTCTTGGTTACCGTAGACCTCTTACTTGCACATATCAATGACTAAACCCATGGGGCAGCATGTTTCTATGGTGTCTTATGATCACCCATGCTTAATGTTAGGCCATAAAATCGACAGAAAAAATAAAATATGCTACTTTAAATTTAAATGCAGTTACTCTACCATGAGGAATATCATATGATGTTAGTTCTAATGAAAAAATCAAAATGCAATGCATCCTACCCTAACATGCATATAGTAAGAGCAATACGAAGTGTAATCATAAAGTCGGTGCAATCAACATATCATCATGTCACTATACATATACCTGCTGGTATGATTACTCATGAAACAAAACCTAAAGAGGACGCGGACACTATCACATGGAGGGTGAAGTGGGTGGGAGGTGGGGAAAGATGATCTCCATTTGATTTAAAAGGAAACCCTAAGAGAAGGAGAATAGGTTAATCTAGAAGTGCAGGATTTTCCCTCCAAGTACACAATGGTGGATTGAAGGATCACTCTCAAGAAATATTAATTTTAAATAACAATGGTATGATCTTTTCTTAACACAATTTACTTCAATGTTCCTTTAGCAGCCCAATGACAATTTCCAATTATTTTCAGTAGCAATCACATTAACTTAATCACATTGACACTAAATTAAGATAGAACATAAAAATATATGTAGAACACAAGCCAAGACAAGAGGACACCAGATTTGGCAGATGCCAGGGAAAAACCCCAATGTGGGGAAAACCCTTTGATCAAATCTTTTTACTATTATTCAATAGTTCAGCAAAGATAGAGAGAGTATAAAGATCAAATTCACTTGCCCAATACATAGTCAAATCAACCCTATAAAATACTGTAGTCAACTGCAGTCAAACTTTCCTTAACTGGAAAGTCAAAGTTGTCAAAACAACAAAAAACTTCACCAATGCACCTCGGTCTTTCTTGGTCAAACTCGGCCTGAATAGGAGGTCAAATGCAACCCAAAACAATTCGGCCAAACTCGATCAAAGGAGAGAGAAAATATGTAGTCAAAACAGAAGTCAGTGTTGGTCAACATGCCTAGAAAACGTCGATTTCTATGCCCAGAAATGCGGCCTAAGGAGATCGAACTTATGCCATCAAAAACGTAGTCAAACTTGGTCAATAACCCTCTAGTCAACGCTGTCCTAAAACTCTGAAATTTCGGCCTGCAATCTGTCCCAAAAATTCGTCCTTCATCCACACGTTAGAGAGTGAGAGAGAGATGATCACCAAGCTGTACGAACCAATCTGATTAGGAGAGAGAAGAATAGATGAGTGAGTGATGTCCAAATGAGGAGAGAGGTCACTCCTATTTATACAATTCGATAAGGGTGAAAGAACACATCTATTGGACTTCTTGGGCCTACATTAAGCTGAGGTTGACCTTAACAATTTGTGCATGTGAGAGAATAAATTCAAAATTTCACTTTTTCTTGTCCGAATGAGATGATCTATATATCAAACTTGGATCTCTCGAAAAGAGGAATCCAATGCAATAATCATCTCCATCATATGAGCTGTCCCAATGTGGAATTTGGCCCTAGTTGCCAATTTTAACACTCCTTCTCAACTAGGGAGAATTGCACCCACCAATCCATCTGTCATCATCATGCCATCTCGTCATTATGTACCATCTTTGTCATCACTTCTTTGCTCTGCTCTGCTGAACCATGAAGTAATAATGAACAAGAAGTGATCAAGAGTGAGTCACAAGACCTTACAACTCTCCACCGACAAAAGTCAATCCTTTATCCCAGATCAACTTATTGAACACCATGCATCCTAGTCATAGGGAGTACGACAATACACAATGCGTCCATTGGTAGTGCTATGGTCCCTAACCACTTTTCCCAACTCATTGACCAGATGAGAGGTACTTCCCATGAGTCCCGGAATCCATGGGTAAGATGTGTGTTGTGGCATCGACAAGAGAAGGTGAACCACTCATCCTGCTCATATGCCATAGGAGAAGGTGAACCACTCATCCTATGCATACGTCAATCATAGGGGAAGTTGAACCACTCACCCTACATACATGTGTCCGCAATCGTAGGGTAAGGTGAACCACTCACCCTACACACATGTTAACCATAATGGGGTATCACAGGGAAGGTGAACCATTCACCCTGTACATAGCGCACCACTAGGGGAAGGCGGACTACTCACCCTATGGTTGCTCATAGCTTCAAGAAGTACCCCAAACCCCAGGAGCTCCCAGAGCTCAGTGTCCAACTCATGTGGGACCCTCATAGGAGGGTCTTTCCATGACTCCAAGTCTCTCTTGGAAGGTTAAGAATTTGACCATCCCTAAAGGCTTCATGAGAATATCTACGACCTGCTCATCGTCTTGATGTGTTGGAGCCTTATTGCTCCCCATTGTACCATATCCCAGATAAAGTGGTACATGTTATCAATGTGCTCAGAGCGGTCGTGGAACACGGGATTCTTTGAAAGGTGAATCCCACTCTGGTTGTCATAGAAGATCACGGTGGTATCTAGCATGTGCTCAATTAGCTCACTAAAGAGCTTCCTCAACCAAACAACTTCACAATAGGCCATACCAGTAATGTATTTGGCCTCGACGATTTTTAAAGCAACCGATTTCTGCTTCCAGCTCATCCAAGATATTAAAGCAAACCCCAAATAGAAGCAACACCCAGACGTGCTCCTACAATCCACCACATTGTCAGCCCAGTCAGCATCTATATATCCATGTAGCCTCAAATTCCTGGCAGTGTATTTCAATCCATAACGGATTGTGCCCCGAAGATATCTCAAGAGATTCTTAGCAACAATCCAATGAATGTGATAAGGCTCGACCATAATCTGACTCAATGTGTTCATAGCAAAGCATATGTTAGGATGGAAGTTTACCAAGAACATCAACCCCCCCACAAGTTGACGATACTCGGAAGGGTTCTCTATTCCGGGCCCAACAACACTTCCACATAGCTTCTTGAAGTTGAGTTCCATCAGAGTAGACACAGACTTGCAATCCACCATCCTACATCTCTCAAGAAACTTCATAATGTATTTTCCTTGAGAAAGGAAAATCTCACCTGGCTTTTGCCAGACCTCCAGTCCTAAGAAGTAGTGCATCAGTCCTAGGTCCTTCATCTCGAATTCGGAAGCCAAATCCCTCTTGCATTGATGAATGAGAGGGTCATCACCTGTCAGAAAGAGATCATCCACATAAAGGACCAAAATGAGAGGTCTTTCATTTTCGACCTTGAAGTATAGGTTCGGGTCATCATCACTCCTTGTAAATTCCAACTTCATGAGATAGCTATCTATCCTCTCATACCAAGCCCTAGGGGCTTGCTTCAACCCATACAGCGCTTTCTTCAACCTGCATACATGTGTCTTATGATCTTGAACTTCGAACCCCTAGAGTTTTTCTACATAGACTTCCTCCTTAAGTGATCCATTCAAGAAGGCAGTTTTGACATCCATTTGATGTAGGTTCCATCCTTGAGAGGCAGTAAGAGCTATAATTGAATGGATAGTGGTATATCAGGCAAGCGGTGCAAATATATCATCATATTCTATTCCTTCCTTTTAAGAGAAGCCTCGAGAAACAAACCTGGCCTTGAACTTTTCAACACTCCCATCAACTCCATGTTTGATTTTGTAAAGCCATTTTGAAGTGACCACTGACTTGTCTTCGGGTTTAGGAACCACATCCCAGACATTATTCTTCATGATCGACTCATATTCCTCATTCATCGCGTCCTTTCAGACTTGGTGCTTCACGGCTTCTTCGGATGTACATGGCTCAGATTGAACTATGATACTCATAGTAGCAAAGTACCCTTAGTCCCTGTTAGGCTTCTTGCTTTCACGAAAAGTCCCCCTTGGTGCAATATGTCTCTTAGCATCTTCAAGAGTATCTTTGAGCCACAAAGGTCTTTTTCTTGAAGTAGAGGGCTCACTAGGAAGTGGATCAATGGGATCCATCAGACCTTCAATATTGGGCATCAGATCATCTGTTAGAGATTCATTGTGCTTTCCTGCATCATCATCATTGTCCTTCCTAGGGATAGGAAGATCTCAGACTTTCCCAAGGGCAGAATCTTCTTTGAAAGTAACATCGTGACTTATTCCCACTTCTCTTTGACTAAGCACATAGATTTTATATGCCTTCGAAGTTTCGTTGTAGCCCACAAACGTTCCTTTCATCCAAGATTCATCTAGCTTGTTTCTTTTCTCTTTCGGCACATGAAAATATACGGGACAACCAAAAATAATAAAATGAGAAACATCAGGTTTCTTACCGATGAAAACTTCTTCGGGTGTCTTGAAGTCCAATGCTTGATGCATGCATCTATTCTGAACATACACAACGGTGTTGGAAGCTTCTCTCCATAAGAACTTCGGTAGGCCTTGGTCATGAAGCATGGCACAGGTGGCTTCTATGATTGTTTTATTCTTCCTTTCGGCAACTCCATTTTGCTCAGGAGTATATATAGTAGTGGTCTCCTTAATGCTAGCTTCTGTACAATAGTCATTAAATTCATTTGACTAATATTCGGTTCCATTATCAGTCCTCAATATTTTGATCTTCTTCCCTATTTGATTCTCGACCAAGGCTTTGAAAGAGCGAAACCATTTGAACACTTCATCCTTCTTCTTCAAGAAGTAGATCCAAGTTGAGAGAAATCATCCATAAAAATTGCATAGTACAAATATCCTCCCAAAGATGTTACGGGCAACATACTTGTGACCATATTCCTTACATCAGGTAAGGCTTTGTAATGAAGGTGAGCAAATCTTCGGTGCCATAATTCAAATTGAAGAGGAGTATCACAAGTCATAGCTTCCAACAGAGTTCCTCCAACCTGATAGTGACCTTTGTGAAAATTCCTAGACTCGAAGGAACCCCCACTACAGCAAATCTGAATCTACTTCACCTACTTGATTTTTAAATTGCCTTCATCAAGTTATTCTTTTGAATATTGAAGAAAATTACTTCTGCAACCTACACAAGATACATAGGACACACTAGTACCCGGAAAAAACCCAATGTGGGAAAACCGGTGCAGCAACTTTGAGGGTTTATTATTATGCATGAGAAATATCTGAATACAAATCTAGGATGCTCAGCTAGCAATCCTTTACAGAGAAAATATTGGAGGAAAATGAGTAAGTTTTACCTCACTTCACCTGGTAGAATTCTGTCTAATCCGACACAAGACTGGCTAACCCCGTCTATTTATGCCCTGGCAAAGCGTCAACCCTGCGTCACCTTCTCTGCCCTTTGCGTCAGCTCTCTTGACAATTCCGACAGTTCTGGCTGTTGCGGCAGTTCTGGATTCTGCGTGACAAACAACTTTTCTGCTCTGCGCTAGCCCTTCTGGCTCTGCGTCAGGACTGCGTGGGCCCAAACTGGCCCAACGTCAACTCTCTTGACTACTGCGCTGCCTCTTTGCAAGCTCTCTCCGCCTCTCTATCAGTATTCTCCAGAAAATCCTTCTTCCGGATTCTCTCTGCCCCTCAGCTGCAAGATCTCCCCAATCGATTTTTCTCCTGAGAACTTCTCACCTCAGAAAATCGATTTCCTCAATCTCTGTGTGTGTCTTTCCAAATGAACCCAAGCCTCCATTTTATACTTTCCCTGTTGAGTCTTCAACGACCGAGATTAAGTCTCTAATCAACGGCTAAGTGGCTTGATTCACCTTCTATATCATTCTCACCCATATTTTGATTAATACCCATTAATATTTTAATTTCCCTAAGTTTAGACTTAGGAACTCCATTAAAAATATTAATTATTTTAATAAAATACAATTTGAGTGGAATTTCACCAAATGGTTTCTGGGTTCTTTAGAACTCATGTGCCTTAGCCTCTCGACCAATTTTCAAGGCTAGAGCACTTTCGATGCTACCAAAAATTAACACTCCCTCTTAGTGAGGAAAGTGTTCTAGCAACAATGTCCACCTGCATGCTGCTCTGTTTCTGAAGCACCTTATTTTTGCACTATTGCTGCCACCAACATTGTGCTGCTACTGCTACTGTACTGCTGCCCATGACACTGCCACTGCCACTGTTGCATCTGTACTACAACTCCCTCTCAAACGCTGCATCTGCTATGCTGCTAGCATTGCCACTGCTAACACTGTATCCGTACTGCAACTCAGTTGCTGAGAGAAGCAAATGAAATACATCCAAAATTAGTTGAACTTAATTGTGTTCAACATAATACAATGAATGATGGAATCTGATTGCTGACCCTTTGAATCTTCTATGTTGTTGCTGACCTCTGCACTGTGCCATTTGCATTGTTACCAACCTTTGCTCTGCGCTAATCAGTCTTTGGTCCCAAGCTACTGCATCTGTCCTCCAACCTCTCCACTGCATCATCTGACACTAAGTCCATCTCACTACTGTTGAATCCTGGGCTCTCGTAGCAAGGAATTGATCCAAGAGGTGGACTCCTTAAGGATTCTGCCCACATGTAGTCCTCTCGACTACAACTCAATATCGCCCCATCTCCCTTCTGGAGATGCGTGGGCACTCATGGCAAACTCATCCTCGTCAATCTTTGTTGAAACAGCCTTAGGATCATGTTTTTCATCCTTATCCTTTTTCTTCAATGGACACTGGGATGCATAGTGGCCCATTTCGCCACAACTGAAACATTTCACCTTCGAAATGTCCTTTCGCTTTGGCTTCTACTGTCCCTTCGATGCTAGAGTTGTGTTTTCCTCCTCCTTCTTCGTCTTTATGCCACTCCTACTGCTGCCACTGAGGTTGACTTTCACTAGGTCCCTAGTTAACTCCTCTTGTTGAAGAGCCGCCCACATCTCCTCCCATGAAGGTAGTTTTTCCTTGCCCAATATGCTTTGGACGAAAACTTGCCATTCATCCGAGACTCCATTCAGGGCTATCCTCACCATCGCGGTTGGCTGAGTGGACCCCACTACAACAAGTTGGTCTCTAGTGTCCTGAAGACGTTGAAGATAGAGGTTCACCCCTTCTCCTTTCTGCATCAAAGTTCACTGCAACTTCTGCTCTAGGTACATTTTCCACTGTTCAGAAGAGCCTTCATACAAAGAAGACAAGGCTTACCACATCTGTCTAGCTGTATCATTGCCTTGCAAGTGTGAGACGACGTGATCTCGAACTCCATCGAGAATGAGCCTCTTTGCCTTCTCCTGCTCAGCCTTGTACTTCTTTTGATCGTTGTCAGCAGGAACAACTACAACACTTTTGGCGTAGGCCTCAAGATCATATTCCTCTAGAACAACGAAGATTTTGGTCTTCCACTTGACATAGTTGGAGGCTCCGTCCAACTTGTCCTCATCTCTGAGCCCATGCGATGCCATCTCACCCAACTGTTGAATTGACTCCTCTAGTCACTGCTTATCACTACTCAGCAAATAAGAAATTCGAACTTTCTGGCGGAAAGTTCTCTGAGGAGAAAATTCCCCTTCTACATGTCTTTGTTCTTTTCCAGCGGATTTCTGCCACGACAGAAACTGTGCCCTTCAAGCACTATGTTGAGGCTCTGCGTCACTCCCTCTGCCTCTGCAAACTCATGAACTGGAAATTGTACCTCTCTGTCATCTCACTCAGAGAGAGATTTCCTCGGATCTACTTCCTAGCAAGGACTGTGCAATCCCTTCAAGGGGATTCAAATTGCTGCCAAGTGCATCTTTTGGCCTCACTGCTCAGCACTAGATCTGCTTTTCCTATTTCAAAATCAATGCTTTGATACCATGTGAAAATTCCTAGACTCGAAGGAACCCCTACTGCAGCAAATCTGAATCTACTTCACCTACTTGATTTTTAAATTACATTCATCAAGTTATTCTTCTGAACGCTGAAGCAAATTACTTCTGCAACCTACACTGATTAAATATTTGATCTCATGAAACATAAAACAGAGCAAAGAAAAAGATACATAGGACACACTTATTTTTGGACACAATAGTCCTCAGAAAAAACCCAATGCGGGAAAACCAGTGCAACAGCTCTGAGGGTTTATTATTATGCAGGAGAAATATCTGAATACAAATCTAGGATGCTCAGCTAGCAATCCTTTACATAGAAAACACTAGCGGAAAATCTGAGTGAGTTTTACTTCACTTCAATCGACAGAATTCTGGTTGATCCGACACAAGATTGGCTAACCCCGCCTATTTCTGAGTTGGCTTTGTGTCAGCCCTGCGTCACCTTCTTTGCCGTCTGTGTCAGCTCTCTCAGCTGTTCCAGCAGTTCCCGACAGTTCTTGATAGTTCCGGTAGTTCCGACAGTTCTCGGCATTTCCGGTTGTTCCAACAGTTCTGGATTCTGGATGACAAGTAGCTTTTCTACTCTACATTGGCCCTTCTGTCTCTACTTCAGGATTGCCCGGGCCCAGACTAGCCCAGCGTCAGCTCTGCCAGCTACTGCGCTGCCTCTCTGCAAGCTCTCTCTGCCTCTCTATCAGTATTCTCTGGAAGGTCCTTCTTCCAGATTCTCTCTTCCCCTCAGCTGCAAGATCTCCCCAATTGATTTTCCTCCTGAGAACTTCTCACCTCAGAAAATGGATTTCCTCAATCTCTCTATGTGTCTTTCCAAATGAACCCTAAGCCTGCATTTTATACTTTTCTTGTTGAGTCTTCAACGGCCAATATTAAATCTCTAATCAACAGCTAAGATTAAAACATGAGTTGATCTGCCTTCTAGATCATTCTCACCCATATTTTGATTAATACTCATTAATATTTTAATTCCCCTAAGTTTAGACTTAGGAACTCCATTGAAAATATTAATTATTTTAATAAAACACAATCCGGGTGGAATTTCACCAAACAGTGTCTGGGTTCTTTAGAACTCATGTGCCTTAGCCTCTCGACCAATTTTCAAGGCTAGAGCACTTCAGATGCTACCAAAAACTAACAACCTTCAACCCTAAATCCAAGTGTGAATGCATCTTTTGGGTTCCTTTGCCAAACACGAACCTTCCCATCAATGAATGTCACTTTGAAACCTTTATCTTCCATAGCAGAAATATAGACCAGGTTCTTTTTCAGATCAAGTACATACAACACTTCTTGTAAATGAAGGGTTTGACCTTGATTTAAGTGAAGAGTAACAATGTCAATTCTTTTCACGGGATAAGTGGCATTATCCCCAAATATAATCTCCATATTTGTCTTCTTTTCAATTTAGTTTGAGAGGGCCTCCTTGTACCCAGTGAAGTGCCTGGAGGCACCACTATCCATCAACCCAATGTATCCAGAGGAGAGGCAGTGGTGAGGGCAAAAATAAGATAATTTTTTCTTTTCTTTTCTACAACATTAGCTTCTTCATACCTGGAGTTTCTCGACTTCTTGGGAGGGTGACCATTTCCATATCGAACAATGGTAGCATTCCTCTTTCCTTTGTTGTTGAACCTGTTATTCCTTTGATTGCCATTGCCTTTATAGTTTTTGTTATTGTTGTCATCATCTCTTGGAGTATCCTTCTTGTGAGGACACTTTCTAGCAAAGTGACCAAATCTGTTGCAATTGAAGCATCTTCCTTTTCTTCCTTCTTTGAATCTCGGCTTGAACCATTCACCTTGTCTTCTTGGACCAACATTGTTTTCCTTTTAGCATCAACGGAGAAGGCAATAGGATTGTTTCCATTTGAGGGCTTGTCTCCTTCCATCATCCTAATTTCTTCTTGAGTTCATCTAGCCAATAATTCATCAAAGCCCAGATCTTGTCATTATTGAGAATGGTATATTAAACACATCCCATTCTCTTTTAAGGCCTCCATGTGCAATAAGAATGAGCTCCTTGTTATCAATAACTTCTCGAATAGATAGGAGATCATTCTTGATTTCAGTAATCCTCATGAAGTAGGATTGAATGGATTCTCCTCTATCCATCTTGATATCTTTCAACTTGTTCTTGAGAAAGAGAACTTGATTTGCATTATTTACTTTGAACGTCCCAATCAACTTGTTATACATCTCCTTAGATGTTTCCAAATCAGGAATATAGGCAACCAAAGGCTTGTGAATAGAATCACCAATGATTTTCTTAGCTTTAACCTCACCTTTCTTGTACTTTGTTTTTGCAGCAATGAGTGCACTTGAAGGAGGCTCCACCACTCTTCCTTTGACATAGTCCATAGCATCATTTTCTTCCAAAGTCAAATCCAAAGACATCTTCCATGCATGATAGTCAGATTTGTCCTTAAGCTTGTCCTCGGATTTGAAGTAAGATGTAGTCGTCATTGAGACTAGTTCCAAGTTCTTGTCCAATAGCTTCCCTTAGTGATTGCTTTTCCTCACTCTTGCTTTGACTTTGTCTTCACCTGAGCTCTGATACCATGTTAAATTTAAATAACAATGGTATGTTCTATGCTTAGCACAATTTACTTCAATGTTCCTTTAGCAACCCAATGACAATTTCCAATTATTTTCAGTAGCAATCACATTAACTTAATCACATTGACAGTAAATGCAGATAGAACATAAAAACATATGCAGAAGACAAGCCAAGACAAGAGGACACCAAATTTGGTGGATGCCAGGGAAAAACCCCAATGCGGGGAAAACCCTTTGATCAAATCTTATTACTATTCAATAGTTCAGTAGAGAGAGAGAGTGCAAAGATCAAATTCACTTGCCCAATACACAGTCAAATCAGCCTTGTAAAATTCTGCAGTCAAACTTTCTCTAACCAAAAAGTCAACGCTGGTCAAAACAACAACAAAACTTCACCAATGCAACTCGGTCTTCCTTGGTCAAACTCAGCCTAAACAGGAGGTCAAATGCAACCCAAAACAGTTTGGTCAAACTCGGTCAAAGGAGAGAAAATCTGTTGTGATTTTCTTCTGTCAACACAAAAGTTAACCTAAAGTCAACACTGGTCAACATGCCCAAAAAACCTCGATTTCTGTGCCCAAAAATGCGGCTTAAGGAGATCGAACTTCTGCCCTCAAAAACACAGTCAAACTTGGTCAATAACCCTCTAGTCAACGTTGTCCTAAAACTCTGAAATTTCGGCCTGCAATCTGTCCCAGAAATTCGTCCTTCATCCACATGTGAGAGAGAGAGAGAGATGATCCACAAGCTGTATGAACCAATCTTATTAGGAGAGAAGAAGAGATGAATGAGTGATGTCCAAATGAGGAGATAGGTCACACCTATTTATACAATTCAATGAGGGTGAAAGGACACATCTATTGGGCTTCTTGGGCCTACATTAAGCTAAGGCCGACTTTAACAATTTTTGCATGTGAGAATAAATTCAAAATTTCACTTCTGCTTGTCCGAATGAGATGATCTATATATCAAACTTGGACCTCTCGAAAAGAGGAATCTGATGCAATAATCATCTCCATTATATGAGCTCTCCCAAGGTGGGATTTGGCCCTTGTTGCCAATTTTAACAAGAACTCCCTATCACAATCATTGCTTATAATATTATGCTTTGTAGATGCCACAAGGTCGTGATGAGAGGGGACTGAAGGGTGAGGGACAAGAGGAGTGCAACAAATAGGTCGCCCATGGTGATGGCCATATTGGAGAGCGGAGACTATGGACTGGTCATAATCATGATTGTGTGTCCAAGGAGACAAAGAATAATCCATGAGGGGCTCTTCCTTGACATTATACCCAAAAGGGGGAAGGGCTCATGCTCACTTGAGATCACATGACAAGGGGTGAGGGAATCACTTGAGGAAGACTCAAAGTGATAAACAAAAGGAAAAGGCAAAGGGGATGGAGAAGTGTCAAATTCAACGGGTTTTTCTTCCCCAAAATCAGTCTCAAGTGATTTGAATATAGAATCATAGGTAGGAGCCTTATCGATTTCCTCATTATTAGTATCAAAGATTGGGTTTTCCCTAAAAGGATAATCAATTACTTTAGATCCCCCCCTTCATGCAAGGGAAAATAATAATTCTCCTTCCCAAGGGTATCAATGGATATGTCATCATAAATCATGTCCGAGAGAAAGGGAAAGCCAATCTCAGTCTCATCTTCCTTGTCGGTATCATAAATGGGAGCATAATCAAATTGAGGACCAATGATTTCCCACTTCTCCTTTTCAATGTGGAAGTAATCTCCAATGTCACCTTCCAAGGGGCTAATGGGATCAACTTCCTCAAGATTTTCAAAAGAAGAGTCATTGGGAGTAATATCCTTGAGAAAGGTCTCAATTTCACTTTCCATAAACTCATCCTTCCCAACACGTATGTTTTCAAAGTCATCTTGTTCATCATGTGGACCTAATGAGGACTCATCTTCTTGCTCATCACCGAGATCCTCAAGGTTATCTTCATCTTGGTTGTTTAACTAGCGGGACCTCTCTTCTTCCCTCTTCTCTTGAAGAACAATGGCTAAGGTATTTGTTACATGATTTTGGTAATATGCTTCTAGGAGGAGAGCATTAGTAGGGTTCTCTTTATATTCACATTTCATCTTATGAAGCTTTACCTCTTCTTCATGTAAACAGAAGAATACTTCATTAGAATTATATTTGCTTACCAACCCCCTGCACATCCTACTATATTCATCCATTCTTTCTTGCGTGATTTGGAGGCTCACAGGATCCAACTCTTCGTCATCCTCAAAGGAGGTATTCCCTTTCTCATTGTTATTGATCAGGTTATCCAGAATATTCACAGCACAGGTTATGTGAGCAAGGTCAAGGAGACGACTAGGATCCTTTTCATAAGCACACCTTACTATGTCGAGTTGTGCTTCTTGCGACCTATAAAACCTGAGCATGAATTCCATATCCATGCCTTCCAATATATTTTGATAAGATTCTGCATATTCCATTGCTTTCTTTTGCAGTTCTTGAATCTCTTGGTTATTGAGTTTTGTAAATATAGGACCAAGAGAAAGCTCAATTTTCTATGATTTTTCATATCATGATTATAATGGAGTCGCCAGGGTGAATTAAATTGCCTTGATAAATGGTTGCTTCACCCTACAAGCATTAACTTTGAAGCTCAGTGAAGAATTAGGGTTTCGTTTTTCCAATGGAGTTGCCAATGATGATATGTCAATATGTCATATAGGGAACAAAACACACATTTCGTGTCCTCGACAACGATGCCAAAATGTTACTGCTCAAACTAGTAGGGGACCTAAAAGGGATTCCTAAAGGGTCAACTGCTAGGCCAAGATAAACAAATGGAGACTTAGCCCACTGACACCTCAACTAAGGATCCCTACTCTTTACGAGCTTTCACCGATGGGAGGAGACCCGGTATATAGAAAATCACTTATGAAGGATAGATCAACAAATCAATGTGAAGTGACCTTAATGACCCCTTTCCCAAAAGGAGGTTAGGAGTGGGGCCTGCTTGCTTTTTAAGCAAGGTATAATATCTTCTAGGAGAAAGATGTGAGGATTTGAGGGTTAGGTTAAGGGAATGTGGCTTGTAAAGGAGTTCCCTAATCCCTAAAATCCTTATTGAACTTGGTTTCCCAAATGGTTCTTGAAGAATTGACTTTCCAAAGGTGCGGGACCTCAAGGGACCAAGTGGACCTAGCTTAGGTTAGGAGGATAGAGTTTAGCAACCAATGATAAGCTTAATCCAGACAAGGAAGGGGAAAGGATCAAACAAGAGTTTACACTTAATGGTGGCAAATTGATCCTATGAGGTACTACCTTAGGGGATACCATGGCAAAGTTTGAAATCAGAGCTAGGGCTTGGGATATCTCACAATCCCACCGTCGGAATTTCTTCAAATTTGGAGGAGACCTTGAGAACACACCAACGCAGTAGATGCTAGGTGATCAAACTTTTTTGATGGCTATTTTTACGGGAAAATGATGCCCTAGGTGATCCAACTTGGCTAGACGTAGAGGAGAAGGGGAAAGGTGAAGAAATATTGTTCTTTGAGTGACCACCTCTTGGTAGATTAGTGCCTTAGCCCTTGGGGAGAATGATGAATAAGGACTTTGTTTCTTGGTCAAGGAGGCCTCAAGGACTACTTCGCTTAGCCTCTAGGTCGAGGGAAAGTAACCTTAAAGCTTTATACTTTGATGTGCAAAAAGAGATGGCTTATCAAGATAAATTCAATGGCAGAATTATCCCTAGGAAATTTCATTCAACATACATGGCCCATATATTGAGAGATGCTATATAGAAACAAAATTCCACAATTAAGCAATAAGTGCATGCAACAATTAGCCCTAAAATAGCAAAAATCCCTTTCCAATGTATATCACAAAGTAAAACAAAAATAGCATTAAATGTGTGTACTTAAATGTAAGAGAACATATCCAACCATCAACAATTTGACAATAGAGAACCTCCAAGACAAGATAAACCCAATCCAAACATCAAAATTCATCCATGCTCCAATTCATCCTCCAAGAAAAAGTGCGAAATTCTCAAGAGAGAAGAATGCTCCAATCCAAAGTGATGATGAGAAATGAACTCATATCACTTGTATGTATACACTAATTAGGAGTTCCAATTAGTCTTCTAAGCCTACATAAGCCCCAAAATAAAATAATGTGCAAATAACCTAACTTTTGGTGACAAGCCCACCAAACTACCTCATAAATGAAATAATAAGAGTCTGAAAAGGTTAAATAATAAACAATACATGTCATAGGGCCCTCCAAGAGGCTTGATGAGATCCATAGGTGCCATAATGAAGAATAGGACCCTCAAAAGTGATGGAGAAGGCGGTGGCCCCTTGTTCTCCAAACAATAAACCTGTGGTGCTCCCAGTGGGTATGGGGGCACAATAATAACCTCATGGATCTCCAAACGAGTTGAAGATTCCTGTAGACCATCTGTAAGGGCTCAAATGATGGAATAAATGATTCCACATCAGTGTACAAGTCCTAGGTCATCTGCCAAATGTATGGTGCAACTATGGGGGGCGGTTGGGCACGATGTACTAGGTGCATCTTCCTCGTCCAATAACTGGATCTCGAGCATCTCTGAACATCTCTAGGGAACCATGGAGTGTTGTCTACTGTTGTGGAGTCCCATGGCTCTCTACACACACCCTACATGTGCCAATGTAGTCCTCTGAAGGGTTAGGACCCCGTATAGGGAGACCAAACCCAAAATGGAGACCATTTGCAATCATGCATAAGATCCAATGCGTCCCCGTACCTTCCAACATATTAATTCATTAAACTAATCAAGTAAGAGAGTTTATATATCATGAACAATTAGTGGGTACTTCATAATGGCATGCCCTTCCATAGTGAGCTTTGGCATGTGCCAATTTCTCCAAGCTCCAAAGGGGTTATTAGGTGGTTTCCACTTCTAAAGGGGATAATATGCTCATAGTAAATCCATCATATGGTTGTGGTATATGACATAATGATGAAATGGAGTAGGGGGCAGAGAGGAACAACTTGGGGCTCATCCCATGGGACAAGGGTGGCTAGTAAAAGGGAAGCCCACACTTGGGTAAATAATGTATAAGAGGGAGCAATCGTGGTACATGAGTTACCCCAACCTTGATTTTTCCACCCTTCTTCAAATGCCTTTTGCCTTTTATGATTTTTTTTTGTTAATTGATAGGGGCTCAAGGGATGAGACCATGATATGCAAAGTATAGCAGTGGATACCCCTTATTAAGGTGGGGCAGTTCATTGCCCATCGGGGGTTGGGACAATCATGGGTTCCTAAATTATATAGGGGACTCATCAAGGGTCTATAGGAACTAGGGTGATGGCCATGAAAGGGGAAGAGCTCATGCAATGGCTTTTTCCCACGTGCTAAATATATTTTTCCCACCCATCTTTTGCATTTTGTGGTACAATTTCCTGTTAAATGTGGCTATTTATGCTTTTTCTTCTTTCTTTTATCTGCATCAACCTCTGGGGCATCATTCCAGGCCCGACCCAAGATGTGGGGCAAGGGGAGGGGGTGGTTGACCCTATGTTGACCCAGTGGAGGAATGTGGACCCAGGTGGGAAAAATTATGGGAGGGAGTATAATAAGCGGAAAAGCGGATGATATGTATGAATTAGGGAGCGGGAGCACACATCCAAAATTGGGGTTTCCCATGAACTATCATCCTAGAAACCCATAGGTCAGTAAAAGAGATCCCATGGGACTAGAATCAAAGGTTAACACCTCGAAAGAGATCAAGGGGACAAGAGTTCAAACCTATCCACTCTTTCCACCAAATACCCCCATTAGTCCATGCCTAATAATCTCCGTAATAAGGAAACTGAAATACTCAATTATCAAATGGAAAGACATATCTTTAGGCTTGGGAGACCCACCTTCAAACATACGATCATAACAGATGGGTGAGGGACCACATGGCTGACTTAGGTGGTGGAGAAATGGCAGAACGAGCTAGTTAGGGCTGCTGGCTGCCGACTGAGGATCCTCATGGAGAAAAAATAAATTTCTCCTAGGGATATCACCCACAAAATGGTGGATAACACTCTTGACTGAGAATATTGTGCCACCAATAGGATACCAACTCATGATCTCCTGCCAATCCATCCCATGGGAAGGATCGGATGCATGTGCACTTGTATATGGTATGAGTCCACTGTGTTGCACCATGCTTAACTCATGCAACTCTGCCCAACCAATCAACCAAATATGTTTAGGAATCCCTGCCTCTCTCCCTATAAGTGAGCAACCCATGCTGCATGCCCTGTCTATGTACTCCTAGAGAGGGTTGTTTCCTAGAAATATTGCCTCTTTGCTAGCTACCACTACATCTACCTGCACCTCGTCAGTCGGTAGAACCAAAGATGGATGCACAACCGTCTCCAAAAGAGCCTCCCTCATCTGACTGGAAACTCCATGCTCCACCAGTCCACTCGTCACTTGCAAAATTGTTTTGTTAGGTCCCAATGTCTCCCGATGACCCATGTTTACAAATACTACCTCCCTGGTCGATGTCTGTACATCTGCTTGCTCCTCATCAATGGCTGGCCCCAATGATGTCTACTGATCCTCCTCCATCATGGGCTCAACATGAGCCTCTACCTGACTCTCCAAAGATGGCCCATCATGCGCGCTATGCTCCACTATGTACTGCTCATGCTGAATAGGAACAAGTTGCTGCTCATCAATCTCCTCTACCAAACATGGTTGCATCTCTGAGTTGCTGTAAGCAACTACCCATGATTATTCATGCGCCTCAGAGGTATCCTTGTAATAACTCATGGACTCAACTATAGAAGAAGAATCCTCATCTTGAAAGTTGGAAGGAATCTCCTCTTGATATCCCCCTGTCGTCTCCTCGCTGCCGCCCATGCATGAGTGTTTAGGTCCCCAAGGTTCCTTGCAGATGAAGCAAAGACCCTTCCTCAACTCATTCTCACTGCATGATCCACCAAACCAGAGTAATTCCTCCTTGGTCAATTGTTTTCTGAACAACCCAATGTTCAGCTTGACCAATCCCTCTGTGCTGCCAGGGACTACTGCACTCAAGCACTCTTCTGCCGCTCCATCCGCATCCGCTTCTATCGACTTTTGTAATCATGCTACTGCCACTTTAGGGCTCCCGTAGCTAGATATGATCCAAGTACCTCAAGGATCATGCCCCTACATCTTCTGTAGTTCTCCTGACTATAGCTCGATGTCACCCCACCTCTTCTGTAGAGGTGCAAGAGCACTCATGGCACAATTGTCATCATCCTCTACTGCCTTTTTCGCCTTAGCTGGCGCTGCATTGGAGTCAGAAGCTTCTCCCTTATTCTTCTTCCTAGGACACTAGATTGCATAATGGCCCAACTCCCCACAGTTGAAACACTTAATCTTGGAGAGGTCCTTTTTCTTCCTCTTCCCTTGCTTCCCCGCAGATGCTAAAGCCGCATCCTCTTCCTCCTCTTTCTTGACCTAGGCTCCTTTGCCACTACTTCTTGCCTTGGTCAACCGTCTGATCTCTTCTTGGTGAAGAGCTGCCCACAATTCTTCCCAATTTGGAAGATTCGCTCTACCCAAAATGCTTTGGACGAATGTCTCCCACTCCTCGAAGATTGTGTTCAGGGTGGTCCTCACCATTAACTCCTGATCCGGCGTGGCCCCTATGGAAATCAGTTGGTCCCGAATTTCCTGCAACCTACTAAGGAAGTGATCTATCTGCTCCCCCTTCTGCATCTGATACGACTGCAACTAATTCTCCAGTAGCATCTTCCTCTGCACGGAAGTGCCCTGATACAATGTCGTCAAGGTGTCCCGCATCTCCTTTGCTATATTCTTCTCGGCAATATGTTGAACTACGTGATCCTTGACCCCATCAAGGATTATGCACTTTCCCTTGGCCATCGCATCCTCATACTTTTCATTATCAGCTGGGTCGACTGGGATAGCCACAGCTCTCAAGGCGAAACCCTTGATGCGATATCTATCTAGAACAAACAGGATCCTGGCCTTCCAGATGACAAACTTGGACGCCCCATCTAGCCTGTCCTGATCCCTCAATCCGTTCATGGCCATCTCTGCTCTTCTTTTCGACTCCTTTGAGTCTCTACTTCCCTCCTGGAAGTTCTCTTCTAGACTCCCTCTGAGTCTCGATTTCCCTCCTGGAAATCCTTCTGCCAACAGTCAAATCTCACCTCTTCGATCTCCTTTGCTCCTGCAACACTAATCTAGATTTCTTGGCTAGAAATCTGCCTATGAAGCGACTCCCTCTACCTTGGTTCTATTCCATTAGGTACTGTTCTGCCTCAACAGCAATAGCATCCCACTAGCTTCACACTCCACAATCTACCCACAGCTTCCTATGCCCCAACAACTAAAGAACTGAGCCTCTAGGCTTTGCGCAATCCCAACAGTAGCTGAATTGCTCCATTAGCCAATTGCGTCACTCCTACTTGGTTGAGCAGGATGACGTGGCTTTTCATGAGCCTCTTCTGCCTCTCGCTGCTTCTGTGCTGGCCCCTTCTCTAGCTCGAACTGATGATGCAGGTCCTCTATGTCACCCTTCACTGCTGCTTTCTGCTTAGGAACAACTTTTGTCACTCGGGTCAGCTGTTTCTGCTGCAAATTCTCCGATTCAGCTGGTGCCTTCAAATCTCTTGTGATCTGCAATCTTTTGATACCATGTTGAAATTTCTATGTCTAACCCGTTAGAAATTTTCTTGCACTATCGGGTTTATTTCACCTACTTGTTTAATTACTGAACAAGTTATTTAACCATATAAATACTAAAATAAATGCAATGCAGTCTCAACCATCTACAGATCATCAACTGAAAGAAATAGACAAACACACAAGGGGCACCGTTAATTTTGGACAATCGTCCTCGGAAAACCGGTGTAGCACCTCTGAGGGTTTTATTATTAAGCAGCTTTTCTTGAGTACAACTGGGTGCCAAACTAGCTCACCTGATACAGAAATCAATCTGGCAATAATACCTCCCTTCGGAAGCAGATATTTTGAAACTCTGCTCCACGAAACTCTCTCCAATGCCTCTCTGAGGCTCTACATCAGCCCTCCTGGCATCTCCGTCAGCCTGAAACCCTCTGCGTTAGCCCTCTGATGCTCTGTGCAGCCTTTCTGGCCCTCTGCATCACCTTTGCAGCCTCTGCATCACTCACGCAAGCCCTCTAGCCCTATGCGCACTTACTGCTGGCCTCTGCGTGACTTCTACTGGCTTTATGTGGATTTTGCTAGCTCTGCGTTTGCCTCTCTGCCTCTGCGCTGGTCTTCCAGCACACTCTCTGCCTCTCTGCTATGCACTCACTGCCCCTCGTTGCAACTCGGATCACTAGTTCGATTTCTCTTACCAAACCCCGCTGTAGAAAATCGAACTCACTGATCAATCTGGTGTATCTCCAATTGACCCTCAAGCCTCCTCTTATACTTTTTTTGTTGAGTCTTCAACGACCGAGATTACATCTCTTATCAATGGCTAAGATTAGATTTGGCTTGACCCATGTCATTTAGAACCTTTTCACCCAATTTTATATTAATATCCATTAATATTTTTATTTTCCTAAGTTTAGACTTAGGAACCCATTAAAAATATTAATTATTTTAATATCTCCTTAACAGGGTGGAATTTCCCCAAACCATTTCTGGGTCTTGGATATCTCATGTGCTTTAGCCTCTCCACCAATTTTCATGGCTAGAGCACATTTGATGCTACCCCAAATCAACACTTCCTCTTAGCGAGGAATGTGCTCTAGTAATACTCCACCACTGAGCATCATGCTGATCATTCGACACCGGTACCTGTGTTGATGCTTGTCCTTCCTGCCCAACATCCTCTGCATTGCTACATCCTGTACTGTTGCCCTTGGATCTACCACTACCACTGCTACATCTGTACGACAGCTCCCTCCGCATCCGTGCTGCTGCTAGTCCTTTCTCCCAACACTGCGTCTTCACTGCAGCCCTCTCTCGTCATGCTGCATCGTGCTGCCCATAGCACTACCATTGCTACCACTGCTACTGAGACGATGGTAATTGATCTACCCAATGACTGATATCCTTGTCAGGCTAGAAACCCTCTTGATGCTGAAGCTCTCTCTATCGCTATCCTGTGCTCCCTCTGTGCTGCTGCAACAACTTTGTGCCTCTCACACTGTTGCAAACACCTCTGTGCCTTCCTACATTGCTGCAACCTCCTCTGTGCTGCCAAGGACTACTGCACTCTAGCACTCTTCTTCCGCTCCATCCGCCATCCTCCTACTATCACTTCGGGGCTCCTGTAGCCGGATATGATCCAAGAGTTTGGGTACCTAAAGGATCTTGCCCCTACATCTTCTGTAGTCCTCCTGACTGCAGCTCAATGTCACCCCACCTCTTCTCTAGAGGTGCATGAGCACTCATGGCAAAATTGTCATCATTCGCTACCTCCTTTTCCGCCTTAGTCGGCGCTGCCTTGGAGTCAGATGCCTCTCCCTTAGTCTTCTTCCGAGGACACCGGGTTGCATAATGGCCCAGCTCCCCACAGTTGAAGCACTTATTCTTTTAGAGGTCCTTTTTCTTCCTCTTCCCTTGCTGCCCCGCAGATGCCAAAGTCGCATCCTCTTCCTCCTCTTTCTTGACCCAGATTCCTTTGCCACTACTTCCCGCCATGGTCAGCCGTCTGATCTCTTCTTAGCAAAGAGTTGCCCACAGTTCTTCCCAATCTGGAAGACTCGCTGTGCCCAAAATGCTTTGGACAAATGTCTCCCACTCCTCAGAGACTGCGTTCAAGGCGGTCCTCACCATTAACTCCTGATATGGCGTGGCCCCTATGGAAGTCATTTGGTCCCGAATCACTTGCAACCTGCTAAGGAAGTGATCTATCTGCTCCCCCTTCTGCATCTGATATGACCGCAACGAATTCTCCAGTAGCATCATCCTCTGCACGGAAGTTCCTTGATACAATGTCGTCAAGGTGTCCCACATCTCCTTTGCCGTATTCTTCTCGACAATATACTGAACTACATGATCATTGACCCCATCAAGGATTTTTCACTTTGCCTTGGCCATCGCATTCTTGTACTTTTCGTTATCAGTTGGGTTGACTGGGATAACCACGGTTCTCAAGGTGAAGGCCTTGATGCAATGTCTATCTAGAATAGACGAGATCCTGGCCTTTCAGATGACAAACTTGGACGCCTCGTCCAACCTGTCTTGATCCCTCAGTCCGTTCATGTCCATCTCTGCTCTTCTTTTCGACTCCTTTGAGTCTCTACTTCCCTCCTGGAAGTTCTCTTCTAGAATCCCTCTGAGTCTCAATTTCCCTCCTGGAAATCCTTCTACCAACAGTCGAATCGCACCTCTCCGATCTCCTTTGCTCCTGCAACACTAATCTAGATTTCTTGGCTAGAAATCCGCCTAGGTAGCGACTCCCTCTACCTTGGTTCTATCCCGTTAGGTATTGTTCTGCCTTAACAGCAATAGCACCCCACTAGCTTCACACTCCACAATCTACCCACAGCTTCCTATGCCCCAACAACTGAAGAACTGAGCCTCTAGGCTCTGTGCAATCCCGACATTAGCTGAATCACTCCACTAGCCAACTACGTCACTTCTACTTGGTTGAGCAGGATGACGTGGCTGATCGTGAGCCTCTTCTGCCTCTCACTACTTCTGTGTTGGCCCCTTCTCTGGCTCGAACTGATGATGCAGGCCCTTTGTGTCACCCCTTCACTTCTGCTTTCTGCTTAGGAACAACTTCTGTCACTCAGGACAGTTGTTTCTGCTGCAAATTCTCTGATTCAGCTGGTGCCTTCAGCTCTCCTATGATTTGCAATCCTTTGATACCATGTTGAAATTTCTAAGTCTAACCCGTTAGAAATTTTCCTGCACTATCTGGTTTATTTCACCTACTTGTTTAATTATTGAACAAGTTATTTAACCATATAAATATTGAAATAAACACAATGCAGTCTCAACCATCTACAGATCATCAACTGAAAGAAATAGACAAACACACAAGGGATACCGTTATTTTTGGACAATTGTCCCCGGGGAAACCCAACTTGGGAAAACCGGTGCAACAGTTTTGAGGGTTTTATTATTAAGCAACTTTTCTTGAGTACAATTCGGTGCCAAACTGGCTCACCCGATAGAGAAATCAATCTGGCAGTAATACCTCTCTTCGGAAGCAGATATTCTGAAGCTCTGCTCCATGAAACTCTCTCCAACGCCTCTCTAAGGTTCTGTTTCAGTCTGAAACCCTCTGGGTCAACCCTTTGATGCTCTGCGCAGCCTTTCTGGCCCTCTGCGTCACCTCTGCAGCCTGTGCGTCACTCACGTAGGCCCTTTGGCCCTCTACGCAGTTACTGCTGGCCTTTGCGAGGCTTCTGCTGGCTCTGCATCTGCGTCTCTCCTCTGCGCTGGTCTTCCACCACTGTTTTTGCCTCTCTGCTATGCACTCACTGCCCCTCACTACAAATCTGATCATTGGTTCAATTTCTCTTAGCAAACCCCGCTCTAGAAAATCGAATTGACTAATCAATCTGGTGTATCTCCAACTGACCCTCAAGCCTCCTCTTATACTTTTTTTGTTGAGTCTTCAACGGCCGAGATTACATCTCTAATCAATAGCTAAGATTAGATTTGGCTTGATTCGTGTCATTTAGAACCTTTTCGCCCAGTTTTATGTTAATATCCATTAATATTTTTATTTTCCTAAGTTTAGACTTAGGAACCCATTAAAAATATTAATTATTTGAATATCTACTTAACCTGGTGGAATTTCCCTAAACCATTTCTGGGTCTTGGAGATCTCATGTGCTTTAGCCTCTCCACCAATTTTCATGGCTAGAGCACATCCGATGCTACCCACAATCAACACTTCCTCTTAGCGAGAAATGTGCTCTAGTAATACTCCACCACTGAGCAACACCCTGATCATCCGGCACTGGTACCTGTGTTGATGCTTGTCCTTCCTGCCCAACATCCTCTACATCGCTATGTCCTGTACTGCTGCCCATGGATCTACTACTGCCACTGCTACATCTGTACGACAACTCCCTCTGCATCCATGCTACTGCTAGTCCTTTCTCCCAACACTGCATCTACACTGCAACCCTCTCTCATCATACTGCATCGTGCTGCCCATAGCACTACCACTGCTACTGTTGCACTGCAACTCAGTTACTGAGATGATGGTAACTAATCTACCCAACTACTGATATCCTTGTCAGGCTAGAAACCCTCATGATGCTGAAGCTCTTTGTCGCTATCCTGTGCTCCCTTTGCTACCTTTGTGTTACTGCAAAAACTTTGTGCCTCTCGCACTGTTGCAAACACCTCTGTGCCTTCCTATACTGTTGCAGCTTGCTTTGTGCCGCCAGGGACTACTTCACTCTAGCACTCTTCTTCCGCTCCATCCGCCTCTGCTTCTATCGACATCTGCCATCCTCTTACTGTCACTTTGGGGTTGTCGTAACCAGATATGATCCAAGAGATTGGGTACCTCAAGGATCCTACCCCTACATCTTTTGTAGTCCTCCTAACTACAACTCAATGTCACCCCACCTCTTCTCTAGAGGTGCATGAGCACTCATGGCACAATCATCATCATTCTCTACCACAGCTGATTCTCCAGTAGCATCTTCCTTTGCACGGAAGTGCCCTAATACAATGTCGTCAAAGTGTCCCACATCTCCTTTGTCATATTTTTCTCGACAATACGCTGAACTACATGATCCTTGACCCCATCAAGGATTATGCACTTTGCCTTGGCCATCACATCCTCATACTTTTCGTTATCAGCTGGGTCGACTGGGATAGCCACGGTTCTCAAGGCGAAGGCCTTGATGCAATGTCTATCTAGAACAAATAGGATCCTGGCCTTCCAGATGACAAAGTTGGACGCCCTGTCTAGCCTGTCCTGATCCCTCAGTCCGTTCATGGCCATCTCTGCTCTTCTTTTCGACTCCTCTGAGTCTCTACTTCCCTCCTGGAAGTTCTCTTCTAGACTCCCTCTGAGTCTCAATTTCCCTCCTAGAAATCCTTCTACCAACAATCGAATCGCACCTCTCCGATCTCCTTTTCTCCTGCAACACTAATCTGGATTTCTTGGCTAGAAATCCACCTAGGTATCGACTCCCTCTACCTTGGTTCTACCCCGTTAAGTACTGTTCTGCCTCAACAGCAATAACACCCCACTAGCTTCACATTCCACAATCTGCCCACAACTTCCTATGCCCCAACAACTAAAGAACTGAAATTCTAGGCTCTACGCAATCTCGACATTAGTTGAATCACTCCACTAGCCAACTACGTCACTCCTACTTGGTTGAGCAGGATGACGTGACTATTCGTGAGCCTCTTCTGCCTCTTACTGCTTCTGTGCTGGCCCCTTCTCTGACTTGAACTAATGATGCAGGCCCTCTGTGTCACCCCTTCACTTCTGCTTTCTGCTTAGGAAAAACTTTTGTCACTCGGGACAGTTGTTTCTGCTGCAAATGCTCTAATTCAACGGGTGCCTTCAGCTCTCCTGTGATCTGCAATTCTCTGATACCATGTTGAAATTTCTAAGTCTAACCTGTTAGAAATTTTCCTGCACTATCGGGTTTATTTCACCTACTTGTTTAATTACTGAATAAGTTATTTAACCCTATAAATACTGAAACAAACACAATGCAGTCTCAACCATCTACAGATCATCAATTGAAAGAAATAGACAAACACACAAGGGACACCGTTATTTTTGGACAATTGTCCCCGAAAAAATCCAACTTTGGAAAACCGGTGCAATAGTTCTGAGGCTTTTATTATTAAGCAGCTTTTCTTGAGTACAACTGGGTGCCAAACTGGCTCACCTGACAAAGAAATCAATCTGGCAGTAATACCTCTCTTCGGAAGCAGATATTCTGAAACTCTTCTCCACGAAACTCTCTCCAACGCCTCTTTGAGGTTATGCGTCAATTTGAAACCCTCTGCGTCAGCCCTCTAATGCTCTACACAGCCTTTCTGACCCTCTGCGTCACCTTTGCAACTTCTGCGTCACTCACGTAGGCCCTCTGGCCCTCTGCGTAGTTACTGCTTGCCTCTGCGTGGCTTCTGTTGGCTCTGCGTCTGCCTCTCTCCTCTGTGCTGGTCTTCTGGCACTATCTCTGCCTCTCTGCTATGCAGTCACTGCCCCTCAATGCAACTCTGATCACTGGTTCAATTTCTCTTTGCAAACCCTGTTTTAGAAAATTGAACTGGCTAATCAGTCTGTTGTATCTTCAACTGACCCTCGAGCCTCCTCTTATACTTTTTTTGTGGAGTCTTCAACGACCGAGATTACATCTCTAATCAACGGCTAAGATTAGATTCGGCTTGATCCATGTCATTTAGAACCTTCTCACCCAATTTTATATTAATACCCATTAACATTTTTATTTTTCTAAGTTTATACTTAGGAACCCATTAAAAATATTAATTATTTTAATATCTCCTTAACCGGGTGGAATTTCCCCAAACCATTTCTGGGTCTTGGAGATCCTATGTGCTTTGGCCTCTCCACCAATTTTCATGGCTAAAGCACATCTGATGTTACCCCAAATCAACAAGATAGGAAGAAACTGGAAGTGTGACCCCTTCACGAGGGTATTCCAAGAATTTTTTTGGTATTAGGGCAAGCATAGCTGGTTTTAGGGCCCAAATTAGTTTTTCCCCTTTAACTGGTGCACTTTGGAAATGAGTGCATCCAGTTCTTCTAGTTTGAAAAGAGCTTTCACTGTGACCCTCATGTGCTTCAAAACTGTCCCAAGCTTAAAGATGTTGTGTCCCAACTCATGTTCTTTCGGTGGCTGCTCTTGCTATAGCAAAGTAAATATCCCCTTGGAAAAAGATCTCTTGATTTTTGTTGCTAGTTTATTAAGGGAGTTTATGAAGGTTTGATTCATGTTTTCTGTTCAATGATGGTAAGTACATCAAACTGACTCCTACAAGACTAAACTGATAACATAACAAAAGTACACAATAATATGACCGACTTGATATACATACTTCTCACTTGGCATCAAAACTATATCCTGAATCAATCTATCAACCAGATTTGGTAATCCCTTAGCCAAGACTTAAAATATGGCAAAATGTAGTTACAAACTCAACACTGTGATAACATTCAATCCTGCTACATGAGTAAATACATAGCAAAGACACTATTTGCACAAATGGCTTTAGTAGCCAAACTCTCAATAACAACCCCTTACAGATTCAGTGATGACAAGACTTAGTTTATGATAGTTACTGCTGTGACTTACACTAAATTTAATTTCTTAAAACAGTTTGAGGAAACACTTCCTTTGAATAATAAATAAGACTGAGGAGTTTCAAAGAGCACAATAAAATTTCATAAACAAAACTAAATTGGAACCTGGCATGGTGAAGTCTTCCTTTAGCAACTTCGCTTCATGGCCATCTCTCTCTATCTCTGAGGTTATATTTTGGCTATTCTTTGTTCTTTAGGCTGTAGATCATTACCTTGACACCCCAGACACATGGTCTTTGTCATGCACACAATAACTCACTCTGCTACATGTATGAAACGCTCAATTCCAGGTACAATCTCTCATCCCTTCACACTATAGTGGAGTTCCCACAAATGTAGATCATCTGAAGAAGTACGGAAAGGAGATGGCACGAGCGAAGAGGTTGATTCTAGATGGAGTCCGAGATCATATTGTCTCATATATAGCAGCCAAGGGAACGGCTAAAGAGATGTGGGAGACTCTCTCCATGCTATATCAAGGTACTTTCAACCAACGGAAGATGTACCTCGAGGAGAAGATGGTGCTCAACCTGATGCAGAAGGGGGAAGGCATAGACCCCTTCCTCACCAGGATTCAAGAGGTCCGAGACCAGTTGTCAGCTGTTGGGGCAACACCTCAACCCATGGAGCTAGTGCGATTGGCACTCAACAATGTCTCAAAGGAGTGGCAGGTATTCGTCCAAAGTATCTTGGGCAGAGATACCTCGCCAAGGTAGGACAAGGTGTGGGCCGATTTGCAGCATGAGGAGTTGAGACGAGCTTTATTGAAGAGCTCCATCAATCGTA
Source organism: Pinus tabuliformis (assembly GCA_031772625.1). Classification (NCBI taxonomy): domain Eukaryota; kingdom Viridiplantae; phylum Streptophyta; class Pinopsida; order Pinales; family Pinaceae; genus Pinus; species Pinus tabuliformis. The sequence goes on from CM062818.1 coordinate 1,215,347,500, forward strand.
GCAACAACGGATTGAAGCAGGTGAAGGAGGAGGAGAATGTGGTCCTCACATCAAAGGGTCCCAGTAAGGGATAGGGGGAGTAGAGAAAGAAGAAGAAGGGTCTGTCAAAGGTCAAGTGCTTCAAATGTGGTGAGCTTGGTCACTATAGTACCCAGTGTCCTCTCAGGAAGGACAAGGAGGAGAAGTAGGACCAGTAGGTAGCTTCAGCAAAGATTGATAGGCTTTCCTCCAGGCTAGAGGAAGACTTCTATATGTTTGCTGATATACATCCAAGAGTGAGGTGTGGTGACTTGGTGTTGTAGCCCTAGAGCACTTCAAATGGGCAGGATCCTTGAGGAGTCGACCTCATGGATCATTACCTGGCTACGAGGGCCCACAATACTCAATAGCATGATGGATCAATGGCAGTAGATGCAGTTAGTACCAGAGTGACAGTTGCAAACTAGTAGCAGTCAGATAATAGGGAGCGCAGTGCAGAGTTGGCAGCAGTGTAGTTGGTACAGAGCAGAGTCAACAACAACGCAGATCCTTCAGTGACAGTGCAAATGCTAGTAGCAGTCATAGACTTGAGAGACAGATGCATCATACTAATCACAGTTGATTTAGTACCTTGGATGATTCTCAGTTGCAACAACAACAAATGAGAGGGAGTTGCAGTGCAGATGCAGTGTTGGCAGCAGTAAGATAGTGTTAGCAGCAACATAGATGCAGCATATATCAAAGTTGCACAGTAGTTGGTGGGAAGTAGTAGCCAAACATCAGCAGCGTGACAGCAGAGGATGCCAAGACAGGGTGCTATGGCAGTAGGGCAGCGCTATAAACATTCCTCGCTAAGAGGGAGTGTTAGTTTTTGTAGCATCGGATGTGTTCTAGCCACAAAATTTGGTGGAAAGGCTAGAATACATGAGATCTCCAAAACCCAGAAATCGTTTCTGGAAATTCTACCTAGAAATGACTTAATTAGATTATTAACTAGTTTTTAACTATTTCCTAAGTCTAAACTTAGGGAATATGGATTAATCAATATTAATTAAGTCAAGACGAGAATCATCTAGAAACTCATACGGATTGATCTAGATATGATCCTAGCCATCAATTATGTTTTAATCTTGGCCGTTGGTGCTCCAACAAAGGATTATAAGAGGAGTTCGATGTTGTGATGGAGAATACACTTGAGCAATTCGATTTCTAAGCAGATCGATTTCCAGAGTAGTAGTAGTTAGTTGTCGGAAGAGAGCTAGAGATCGAAGAAGTGTGAGAGGGGCAGAGACAGTGAGGCTGGAGGAGGCATTCCAGATCGAGTGAGTGTATTTGTGGAGAGGCAGAAGAGCCACAAAGAGGTTGACGCTGGGGCAGTGCAGTAGCCTCTAGAGGCAGTATTCATTTGCTGAGAGGGAGAAAAATTTTCAAATCCAGAGGCTGGGAAGGAGTCATAGAGTGCCGAAGAAGCATCTTTCCAGTCAGCAAAAGGCATAATGACTTCATCAGAGACCAGTCTGAGGCTAGACGTTAAGTAGGCTGCACAAAGCAGCGAGGAGGCTGACGCAGAGGGTCAGAGGGCCGAATTTCTGAAGGCAAGTCGTGCCAAAATTTTTCCTGCGGAGTGAGGAAAATAATAAATTCCTCACTATATTTTTTCCAATATTTTTCTCTGTAGGATTGCCGAATTTCGGCATCCAGTTGTACTCAAACTTACTCACTACTGCATAATAATAAAGCCCTCATCTATTGCATTGGTTTTCCCAAGTTGGGTTTTTCCAGGAACTTTTGTCATTATTTTCTTCCGCAGTTTTATTTGTGAAGGTTGTAGTGTGATTTATTCAGTATTTGCCGTAGGAAACAACAAATAAATTGTTAAATAAAATTAACAATTAGGAGAATAATTTCCAGTTGCTACAATAGGGTTCCAGTTTGGAATTTTCAATCTTGACTCTTGACTAATGCCAATCCCATACCCTCATACATGATAGAATCTAGGGGAAATGCTACAACTTGCCAACCCTGAAACCCTACAAATTGGTTAGTCTACGAAATTCTGAAATTATGGGATATGAAATTCTACTTTCTCCATATGAAGTCTGATGAGGTTGGAACCACTCTCAAACATCCTGAAACAATTAATGGTAATGTTAAAATTTTAACTGATAGTTTTACTTTAAGAATTTAATATTACCTTCAATTACCAAGGTGACAAACTCCTTAGTGCTCAATCCCCTATCTTTGTTTAGTCTTCATTGGCACAGACGAGATGATATTTTCCTATTGTCTGATGCCCCTCTTAGGCACTTTTGTGGGCTGAGAAACTTCCAATGAAGTGTGGGAAACGTCACTGGAAATGGCCAAAATGCCTTCGAAACTGTGTCATCCATATTGTACAACGTTTCTAGATTTGGAAATGTCATGATACAACCAGTGGCATTTCCAAGGCATTTCTTACCCGTTTTGCCATTTCCAGGCATTTCAGGTACTAGGACATTGCCAAATTAGGCATCTTCTGATGTTAGGTTTTGATTATTTTGCTTCCTCTTTTCAAAAGATTATTCAAAAGAGTTATGTACCAAAGTCAATGCTAAAGGTTATTTTCTTGTTAGAGATGGAAAAGAGATTTCAGCTTTTGGCTAGTTCTGACCTTGTTGCGGCAAAGGGATGATTTATTGTACTATATTCTTCTTTGTACATATCTCTTTCTTTGCAGTATTAAACGTAATTTCTCCAAAAATAGGTGAATTGAATCAGGCTCCTTCAAAACTTCAGTGCCACAGTACATACTTCAAAAATGCAACCCGCATACCAATGTTGTTCCATCCCAAATATTACCTGAAAGAGAGCCTCTTTCAGTTCCTTACTGCCTCGATATTTTGTATTTCAGTTTAAATCATAATGGCATTCTTGTCTCTAAATACTATGCTTTATATTCATAAGTATGGTCTCCTGTCCTTTTACGGCAAAACTTACGTCACAATAACGACTTTATGTTCAAGTCTCAAGAGTATTTTCTCTTCTTTCGTTTTACATCAAAACCTGTGTTGTAATATCGATTTCATGCATGTTGAATTGAATGTACTTTTTAGAACTTTAATCAATTTTATTTTAGTTTCTTTCTCTAAATTTCCATGCAGAATTGATTTCTGTACAAAATAAAGATGCTTGATGGTCGAAATAACGATTCATTGATTATTGCATGTATAACCTATTATTATTATCATTTGTATGAACTTTTTTGGCAATATTTGAGTCGGCTTAACATGGTTTCGTAATTTGTCAACAGTCAAATATTCAAATCACACAAATAGAGACATCAACATTTACAAGTGACATCATTGGTTGTAACAAATATATGAATTATAACAGGATCCATTCACGGGAGGCAGCCTACTATTGGCGTACACAACAGGATATGTTGCTCCACTTCTACTTGCAGCTTCATTTGCGGGAGCTTTGCAGGCATGGTCTAATCTCTTTTGTTTCCCCCCTCTATGCTCATATGCCTCTTCAAAAAAGATTGGATCTTTTGTATTAATTTATTGAAGTTTGTCTAAATGCTAAAACAATGGATATCGTTATTAGTTAGGACAAACTACATATAGGAAACGGTAATATTTTATGAAGGAAAAGTTTCGTAAGGTAAAGATATACAATTTCAGAAGATGTAAACTAATGAAGTAGATATTTAATAATGGTCATACTTAGAACTTCAAGAGTCACTATCAAGTAGGTCACTATCTCACTTAGTGATTCACTCCACTCCTTCAACTTAGAAAATCCAAGCCAAGGAGGGATTCTATGCAATGTTTCACCAAGTTTATGGGATGGTGGGACGGGGCAACAAGGAGACACATACGGGGACTTGTGGGAGCACCCCCAAATTTTAGGGAAATTCAATGGGGATGGGAGATGTCGGGGTATGTATGCATATGCTGCGATGTTTCACCAAGTTTCTAGGATGGGGGGACGCAGGAACATGGAGATGCACAAGGGGGGCTTGTGGAAGCATCCCCATATTTTAGGGAAATTCAAGAGGGATGGGGGGATGTCAGGGTATATATATATATATTATCAACATGATTCAAATTCAAATTCAATAATGAAATACATTGATTCATACAACATAAATGATTCAATGAAATAGAAATAGTAAATTATTGTATACATTGATTTAAATTTATCATTCGTTATTCTAGAACTTGATTAGTACTAAGCAAAATAATAGATACTAAAGCTAAAGACTGGAATAATAAATTGGAATTAGTATTACTCAAACTCAAAAGTAGTAAAAACTGATGAGTCAAAGACTCAGTCTAAGGTTGTCAGTGTCTAGAGTTAGGACTCAAAAGTTAAAGCTGAAAATGAATGTTGGAAATGAACCAATGTTATTAAAATCGGACCATTCATCACACCAATCGACCCCAAAACTGGGAATCAGAAAAAAGACTAGACCAAAAACTGGTCAACCAAAAATACATAAATATTCAAATTTTGAAAAAAAAACAAATATTTATGTGCATCAATATGAATCCAAACCATTATATACAAATATGCAAAGTTTCTCATATATATAGCAAGGGTGCATATAACCAAAATAACACCAAGTGCAATCCATCTTTGAACCAAAAATTCATCAACAAAGAGACTTTAGATGGTTTGTATAGTAAAAAAAAAGATCATGCTGGAACAAATATCTACATATCATCAAATCATTGCCTATAATTGGATCCTCATCATCAATATCAGCCTCTAAGCATTAAAATAAGATAGAAAAAGCTTGACATGTCAAATCTAGATTTTGTTTGAGTGATAGATACAATTTTACTAGTGTCATAACAGAGAAGTTCAACAACTAATACCACGAGCATCGAGGTACATAGAGGACTTGGTGCTCTTGAGTAAATGCTAGTTCCATACCCTCATACATGATAAAATCCAATGGAAATGTTGCAATCCTCCCAATTTTGAAATTTTGAAAACAGTTGTCTGATGGATTTTGAGTGGGATATAAGATTCTACTTTCTCCATATGAAATCCAATGAGGATGGAACCTGTAAGGTCCTCGAACTGCGGCGCCGGCGGAGCATCGTGCACGAAGGCAAGTCGGGCGCGCGAACGGGAGCGTGGGCGTGCGGGCAGGCAAAGTGCGACGGAGCTGCGGTCATGTTGCGACGATAGATGCGACGAAAGAGGAAACGATATGCGACTAAGTGTTGGACAGTTTATACGATGGCTTAAAGGAAGTAAAGCCGACTTGTTTAATAATTCGATGGGCATGTATGATGGGGGATTATGGGGTCGGCCATGGGGCTGCACACCCCATGTGAACCCATGTAAAGTGCGTATATATATGATGGAGCTTGGAGCTCATTAACACCAACGAAGACTTTCGCTCATACACCTTCGCATAGGACAAGAGAAGGTGCGCAGTTTGGAAGGACATGCGCATATCTCATGCGCATGAGACTTAGAGACTTCGCAGGTTTTGTCTTAAGTTGATGGTTGGCAAAGAGTGCCATGTGTTGAGTGGAGTTTTAGTGTACGGTTTTATGCAGGACTTGGCTAAGGGATCTTGGGTGGCTCGGGTGAGCACCTCCCTTCGTGCAAGGGTGCAGAACAAGTTGTAAAAGGCAAGTGGCCTGTCTTTTGTAAAAATTGGTTAAGTGTGAGACTTGGTTCAGCCAAGACACACTTGTTGTAAAAATCTGATATTCTTAATAAAATTGTTGGGCAGACTGTTCGGGAGTTGCCCCTCCCCTTTATACTTGTTTGCAATTGTTGATGTTCTCGGTTAATTGCATATGGATAATGAATGAGTATGGGCTTCATTAAAGTATAAAGGATAATGCTTTTACTTGGTTGCGAAACACAAACTAAGTATGTTAATGTTGGAGTAGGCGTAGTCCACGAATGTTAGTATTGTTAAAAAGAAAGCGTTTGGTGGTGCCGCACCTCGCTACAAGCAGTTGGAAGACTATCGCAGGTGTAGGGGCGTGACAGAACCACTCTCAAACATCCTTAAAAAATTAATGGTAATGTTAAAAAATTAAGTAAAAATAAAAGTGACATTCCTCTTTATCTTTCATTTTCATCCTTAAAGATAAAGGGAAATGTTACTTTTACTTTAAAAATTCAATCTTACCATTAATTACATAGCATTAGTAGGAGCCTACGGTTGAATTTTAGGTTTCTCTCTCATAAATTATTGTTTTTAGGCAAAATTCACAAGGTACGCCCAAGTCCTTTTCGAAGTGGGACCACCACAAGCACCCTTTTTGGGGAAACGTGTCACCACATTGGGAAAATGTTTTTCCCTGTGTTTCATGAGTTTCCCAAAAGGGGAATATGGAGAAATGTTTCCTTAGGTGTCCCCCTGTCCCAGGACCGTGGAAAACATAGGGAGTGTGCCCACCACCCTCTGGGAAGGTGTCCCCATGGAACACCGATTCTTTGAACTAATCCTAAAGCTTGTCGTCATTATAGGGGATGAATGTAGCCTAGGATCATTCTTACGCTTTATCTGAGTAACTCAATGGAGGATACAATCCTAAGTTCTTGAACACAAGAGAAGGTTTCTTGAACACAAGAGAAGGTTCCAAAGGGTGAGGTCCAAGCTCAAATGATTAATGATAATCAAAGAAATGTTTGATGCAACGATGTGAGAATGCAACTATTGGTGTTCTCGTTAATGACCAAAATATGAACTGATTATTATCAAATTTTCATCCAGGTACCAACTAAATTTTTAGCAAGAAATTATGAAGCATATCAGTCACAGTTTATGTCAATATATCGAATCAGAATTTCCAAGAAATATCAACTTACCGAGTGCCTCTTTAGGGAAGTAATGATTGCTTATGAATTTAACATTTGCTAAGGAAGAATTTTAGCAACATTTAGAACACATTGGACAGTGAGCAGAAGTATGCCTTAATTATGGTGCATTATCCAATTAATTAAGCTTGTGGATTTGAAGATGTATATGCTGTCATGTTATCAAATACCTTAAAACCAAGTGTTACACCATGAAAAAACATAACAATGCTGAGCCTTGAACTGTGTAAATGTTTGAAACGTCTAATGCTGCAACGATTGATAAACGAACGATCAAGATTCAGTGAATTGATAAAGTTAAATATTTGCATAGCTTTAAGAGGCCATAAGTGCAATAAGTCCATTGTTAACATACGTCTGAAAATGTAGTTGTGAGATCCTTGGTAGAAAACAACACATGATCCTGCTAAGAGGATTTTAACCATACAGATTTGCTCTGCTCATGAGTTTAGATCTAAGAAAGTACTAAACAATCTGTTGCAAATTTTCCCAATGTGAATCGTGATACACAGTGTAAAGTTACTCAAAAAAAGACAACATTTCCATACAAAAGGTCAATGACCATTGCTCAGGTTTAAATCAGATCGTCTGTGTGGTTAATTCCAGTATTAAACAGAGTGTATGCTCTTTATTGAATGCATCTGCAAGGAGGAAGGATTTTATCATTTGAAAGTGATTGCAACGGATATATCACTCAAAATAGTGGACTTGAACATAAAGCGATCCAGACCATGTCATTGTAAAACTGTCCGCAGATATAAAATTAAAGCTTTGTACCAGAATTCCAGATCCGGAATTGCAGCGTTGCAACACTTTTTAGCTTTAGCTCACGTATTCAAACCCTTCCATTAAGAAATAAACCCATATTAAGTGAATAAGTTATAAAATCGAGTTGAGTATGGTTCTTAGATGATGATGATTTAAATAAAAATAAACGATAAAGGCACTATAGATCGACTCGTTCCAGAAAATAAATCAATTAAATTCAAATCGACCCTTTAAAGTTTAAACCCAAGTCAAGCAAGTGTTTCAGCGGTGTAATTTTTTTTACTTCGGTAAAGCAAGTTAATGTAAGATGGAACTTGAAATTTAACTCACTTAAAAAGAATTTAAATGAAGGAAAAATAAAATTTGTGTGAAGACAAAAGAGAGAGGTAGCCAACCAAGTCTTCCTTTTCTGGGTGATGTTTCCTTGCTAATGTATATAGAGGCTTTATTAGGGAAAAAATACCATATCACCTGGGTTCATATTGGGGGATATATATTGAGGAAAAATTGACTTAATATATTGGGGGAAATATAGGGGGTAAAGGGTTTTTATATTGGCGGGTATAAAAAATGGAGCTCAAAGTTAATGAAAAATATAAATGGGTATAAAAAATGTTATTAAAAAAATAGATACTTACAATATCTAGTGAAAGTAGGGGTTTTTAAATTTGGGTAGGTGTATTGGGTTTATATTGGTAGGGGGTTAAATAATGCGGTTTTTAGAGGTATTTTCCATTATGTAGTCAAATTAGGGGTATTGTTTAGTATGCCATGAACGCAAGCGATATGTCAGAGGTTCATTGAGTGAAGCCCTTGCATTAATGTATTGAAGTTTTCACTCACATAGGGTTGGGAGAAAAACATCAAATCTGAAAGACAATGAGCTAGTAGTTCCAAGGGGGGTTAAAAATTACGAAAGAAGAATAACTAGAGTAAAGCAAGGATTTCCTTAGCAAATCAGGATGTAATACAACAAAACCCAAAAGATATTCCTTCTAAATACATTCACATCTATAGCTAAAGAATACTTGGTAAAGTATATGCAAAAATCAAGCTCAAATCTTTTTAGCTTCACCTTCTCACAATAACCTTGAATGCCACAGTCCTATTGATTTCTCTTAAAGGATATGAATCATCACTCACAAGATAATAGAGGATATTCAAGACAAATAGTAGAAAAGTTCTCCACTTTACTCTCCAACAAGCCAAAATGAGTAGGGTGACCTCTTTTATAAGAGAAGATGAGCCTCAAAACCATCATATAATACAATGGTGCTCAATGACACCATGTACAAAAAAACAAGTGGTCTCCCAACCAATTTTCAGCTAACCTTTCCCACACATGTAAGGGAGAAAAGTGTGCCCCTCTATTTATTCCCATGTGTGGAAGCTTGATTTGGTCAAACTATTGGAGCGGTCCACTCTTATGGTCAATAAATGTCATGCATGAGGGTCAAAGGGTCAAATGACTAGAAATCTCATAAATACATATCAATTCATTCTCACATGTGAGAGAGTAGAGGGGTAGGTGCGCTTCTCCTAGAAGCATCTAGATCTTGTGTGTTGACTTGGTTAAATAAATCATAAAACTCCTAGAAGCATCTAGAGACATGTGATGAGAGATAATAAAGTTAAATGTATTAATGTCCAACAAAATACCATTAAAGTAGGTCAATAGGATTGTGGTGTTGAAATATGTAACTAGGTTCGGTCTTCATAATGACATATGTAATCATGATTTTATGTATTTGATGTAATGAGAAAAATAAATATGTTATTGTTTTTCTTGAGGCATGGGTTTCATGCTGAAGAGGAATTTATTTTATAGGTCAAGCTCCCATTGAGAGCTTCTAGGGCATATGAGTCATTGTCATGTATGAATGACCCTTTTGGGCATGTTACATATTGTAAAAAGAAATTATTTGAGTCAAAGTCAAGTAAAATAACCCTCCAAGACCTTGTCAAGTGCTAATGAACAAGTCGACCTACAAAGGAGCAAGTCGGCCTCTCTAGAAGATGAAGTTGGCCTATTTGAGGGCTCATGAAGGGCTATATAAAGGGGAACTCAGCCTCACTAAAGGATCACTCACTCAAGCATCAAGAAGAGTTCGATCAAGGAAGAGAAAGAAGCCTAATACCCAGCAAAGGAAGAAGAGCGAAGCATTTTCTGATCTGTTTTTGGGCTAAATTTTCTCTACACGTGCGAAGGTTAGTGCATCATCCCGCAATAGTAGAAGCCGAAAATTGCATCCTTATTTGATTAAGTGAACCTCTTAGTGAATTAATTACCATGCAATCATATGATTTTCTACAATAAATGCACAAGTATTTAAATAATTAGTTAAATGCATTAATGATAAGTTATAACCATTCAGAAGCAATAACATAATCCACAAAATATCTAGTTATGTACAAGGGTTACAAGCTAGTGGATGTGTGTTTCAAATCCAATATGAAAGATAAACAATGTATGTTGAAATTTTGATGTTTTATGTTGTAATATTTACTTATTTCAAAAACTTCTTTCTACTGCAATATTAGTTAAACAACTGTAGATAGAACATAAACCAAATGCACAATAGAAGACAACCGATAACAAAAATGAGACATAAAGAATTTAGGTCCAATGAACAAGGCAAAGCCCACAAGGGGAAAACCCAACAAGATTCTTCTTCTAATAGATATCAATTGTTCAACAGAGATACAAAGTACAATGAGAGATCAAGAGAACGAGTAAGTTCACCCAAATCTGAACAAGTTGTAGCATAAATATCACTGGTAGCAACATTAGATGCAAACACTGAATCAACCTTCCCTTCAACTAAATCAACATTGAAACACTAAAACACTGAATCAAACTTGGCTCACCAAGTCCCGCTCTTACTCTCCAAGTATCTCTCGCACAATATTCTTCAAGTCTCTCCAACTCTCTCTCTCTCTCAAGTTCGAATTCTTCTTTCACAATGCACAAGTAGTGAGAATGAGATGATATGAGATACATATATATAGGAGGAGCAACAAATTCTAGTCATAAAGAAGGAGCAATACACATGCCTTGAGGAGGAGTTACATATGCCATTTAGGGAGGTACACATGCCTTTGTAACTCATGCCATTAAGGAGGTACGCATGCCTTTGTAACTCATGCCATTAAGGAGGTATGCATGCCTTAGTAACTTATGCCATAAATGAGAGAATGTAACATATGCATTAAAGAGAGCGTAAGAGGAATCTTTTATGACATGCTTTAATGAGTGTATAAGAAGAATATGCCATGCTTTTAATGCATGCGTAAGAGAGATTGTTACGTATCCATTTAAGTAAGATAGAGTGACATATGTGTTAATTGAGGGGAGTTACATATGACATGATTGAGTGCCATGATTGAGAGACATGAATTTCCTTTTAATAATAATATAATAGTATCATAAAGGATAATAGTAATAATAATAATAATAATATTGATGATTAAGTTGAGATTGAACTATTATGATTGATTAATGATAAGTTAAGTGATTTTCCATCAACTATAGTTGATTACCAATTGATGCAAGGTGATTTACTATTTTTGGAAAGTCATACTTGAGATGGTAGACATGACTTTCTATGTTTAGAAAATCACTCTAGAATTGTCAGAAATGAGATTTTAGATAAGGAAATTCATCCCCGGGTTGTCAATTTTCAACACTTTGTCTTAGCTAGGGAGGAATTTTTTACATCAAATATCTCTGCTTTCTCTGCTCATCTATGTTCATCTCTGCTCTATATCATCTAGAATAATGATGTCACAATCTAATGAAGAAGAATCATCATAGGGGAGATTCATCTATCACGCTATATCCATTGATTTTCCCACCTTGACATAGACTTGGGGGGATTAGCACTTGCCAGCACATGAAAAGGATCACACACAACCAATTCTCATCTCTGCTTGGGGGGATTACCACTTGTCAATACATCACAAGGATCACGCACAACTAAGCTTCACCTCAACAGTCAAGTGGTAGAACACCTGCATCCACAAATTTTGGGGGGATTACCACTTGTCAAAACATGACAAGGATCGCGCACAACCAAGTCTCATCTCTATTTGGGAGATTACCATTTGACAAGGATCGTGCACAACCAAGTCTTACCTCTACTTGGGGGGGGGGGTTACCACTTGTCAAGGATCGCGCACAACCAAGTTTTATGACACCCATTGGCCAGATGGGTGGTACTCCCAACAAGTCCAGCTTGTGGCTAGGATGCATATTGGGCCATACTCTTGGAAAGTGCTAGACTTGATGGTAGGGGGGGATTACCACTTGTCATCAAAATACAAGGATCACACACAACCTACAGTCAAGAGTTCCCTCAACCCCAGGAGCTCTCCTAGCTCCATTCCCAACTTGGGAGCTTAAGCAAGAGGGAAGAGCATAGCTCAGTGTTCTCGATCATTCATGACCGCCCCCACAAGGAAGGGTCACATTCGTCAGTGCAAGTTTCTCTCTGAATACCAAGAACTTCCCTTTCGACAACGACTTGGTAAGTATGTCAGCTATCTGATCATCAATTGCAATATGATGGAGTCTTACTGCTCATATTTGCACCATATCTCGGATATAGTGATATTTGATCTCAATGTGCTTGGACTTGTCATGGAACATGAGATTTTCTGCAAGTCGAATTCCACTCTTATTGTCACAGTATATTATTGTCATATATAGCAAATTCTCAAACAACTTTCCAAAGAGATTCCTCAACAATATTGCCTCACAGCTAGCCATGCTAATACTGCCTGAACCGTGCTAAGGGCTATAGACTTTCATTTTCTGCTCATCCACGACATAATGATAAATCCCAAGCTAAAGTAGCGTCCAGATGTGGTCTTTCTGTCAGCAGAGTTATTAGCCCAATCAACATCAGAGTACCCATGTAGTCATACATATTCGACAATATAGCTCAATCCACGATTGATGGTCCCATGCAAGTATCTCAACACATGCTTTGCAACAATCTAGTGTGCATGTGATGGATTAATCATATATTGGCTCAGAGTATTGACCTCGAAGCAAATTTCTGGTCTAGTGTTCACTAAGCACATCAATGGCCCATTCAGCTATTGATACTCAGAAGGATTAGCCAATTTAGGTCCTGCAACTTCACCACATAACTTTTTGAAATTCATTTCCATTGGTGTGTTCATGGCCTTACATTCTGTCAATACCAAATATTTCCAGAAGCTTGCCAACGTATTTTCCTTGAGAAGGGAAAATATCACCAGGTCTCTACCATACCTCTAGGCCCAAAAAGTAGTGCATCAAAGGAAGATCTTTCATTTCAAATTCAAAAGCTAACTCCCTCTTACACTGGAGGATAAGAGGTTCTCCACCAGTCAAGAATAAGTCATCAACATATAATACCAAAATCAAAGGCATACCTTGGACCATCTTGAAGTAGATATTTGGATCAACATTGCTTATGGTAAAACGAAGCTTCATCAAGAAGTTATCAATGCAGACATACCAAGTTCTTGGGGCTTGCTTCAATCCATACAGAGCTTTCTTTAGTCTACACACATGCATTTTCTTATCATGAACTTCAAAGCCTTTTGGTTGCTCCACAAATACTTCTTCCTTGAGGAAGCCATGTAGAAAAGCAATTTTCACATCTATTTGGTGAAGAGTCCATCCCTAGATAGAAGTTAGAGCCACAATAGATCGGCTGGTGGTATATCGAGCAATAGGTGCAAAAATCTGATCATAGTCTACTCCCTCTTTCTAAGAGAAACCTCTAGCCACAAATCTAGCTTTATATTTGTCAATATTGTCATTTGTACTATGTTTAATTTTGTACAACCATTTAGAAATCACAACAGACTTACCTTTGGGTCTTGGAACTACTTCCCATACACCATTATGTATATGGACTCATATTCTTCGGCCACTAAATCATTTCATACTTGATATTTCACTGCTTCTTCAAAAGTGCATGGTTCAGCATAAATATTGTTGCTTATGGCGACAATGTATCCCTAGAACCGTCATGGTTTCTTGCTTTCTCTGAAGGTTCCTTTTGGGGGCAACATGTCTATCAACATCTTGTAGAGTGTCACGAAGCCATGATGGTCTCTTTCTAGCAAGAGGATCCAAGGGATCCATGGGCTCCATGGGTTCATCAACAAGATCAGGCTAAGGCTTAGGATCTTCTTGTGCATCCAAGGCAGCGTCTTGGCTTTCAACATTAGCAGGAGGAGGAGGAGTGTCTCTTGCCTTTCCAAGAGTTTCATCTATTGAAAAGTGGAACTAGGTTCGATCTTCATTATAACATGTAATTGTGATTTTTGTAAATGATGAAAAGAAGAAAATAAAATTATTATTGTAATGCTTGCTTCATGGGTTTCATGAGCAAGAGATTTTATTTTTAGATGGCTCCCATTGAGAGCCTTTAGGATTTGTCATTAAAGTCAAAGAGTCAATGTCATGTATGAAGAACACATCTTGGGGATATTACAAATGTATATGAGTCACTAGAATAGTCTAGTAACCCTCCAAAGACAAGCACAAGTTCTCTTATTCATATTGACTTCAAAATGAAATGAAAGAACTCATGTCGGCTTACCTTATGAAGACACACCTATTCAGATTTATAGGTCGGCTTATTTATGGGACAAACTACTATATATATGAGCGTAGGTTCTTCACATTTCAACAGTCAAGAGTTCAAATTCCTGTGAAATTTTGGGTGACCAAGTACAGTGACAAATTCGGATTCGGATACGAGACTATTGTAATGGGTTCAAATTTCAGAGTAAGCACAGTTTGAGGTCATAATAGAGAGACATAGTTTCAGACAAGGATATAATCTGTAGTTTGGTAGGGAGACCACAGTTCGGTAGAAGCTACAATGCAGTGCTAATTTTGTGCTATGATTCGGTGCCACCACAATTCATAGTTTGGTGTGCTCGATAGGAGATCTCAGTCTATCCACAATTTGTTTTGAAACTATCACTGTAACTTTGTTTCGGTGTCTACACAGTGAGAAAGGCTTGGTACTATCACAATATGAAGCAATCAATAAAGGACTCAATGTCATCACAGAAATAAGATCTCTGTGACATGTCAGTGACAAGGTCTCGATGGTAACTATGTCTTGATGCAAAGAAGGTCGAAGCAGAAGAGGAGTCAAGAAGAAGAGAAGACAGTCAAGAGAACTAGTGTCTTGGTCTTGGAGTAGCTAATAGGTCAAGGGTCTTGGTCTTAGTATTCGTCAATTGGAATCTATATGAGAAGAATTTATGCGGGCTTTCCTCTCAAAGAGTGAGAGGTTTTGGCCTTGGCTAATAGCCTATATTTTGTGTCTCTTGTCTATTTATGTTCATTCATTGGTAGCTGTTTGATGAAGAAGAACACTAATAACTTAAGCAACAAGAAGATCCTAATCTACTAAAGTAAAAGGCACTCACAAGTAGTTACTAAGATACGAGAAATCACTTAATCTATTAAATGCCCTAGATTTCTCAACATGGTTTCAAAGCGAAGGTGACAGTTAAAGAAGGGCATCTAATCAAAGAGACAATCAAGGATCAAATTTCAAGAATGGCATCAAAGCAAGTTGAAATATATCAAAGCGAAAGTTCAAATATCTACATTGAAGAATCAAACCCTAGATCAAAGAAGAAAGTTTACTTCAAAAGAATTCTTGGGATCATCAATCAAATAATCAAGGCCAAAAGTCTTATTTCTACTATAGGCGAATAAATCTACAAATCAAGGCAACTAGAAGTCTACACCAAGCAAAAGTGTTGGATCCTCTAGTCATCATCAAAAGACCACAAAGACCCTCATCAAGTTGAAGAGATCTACAAAGCAAGGTAGCCCAAAGTATAGACATCCGAGAGAAGCACTTTAAGGAAGAAGATCACATCGTCTGGGAAAAGGTCGAAAACCCTAGATACATTTCTGGGATCTGCATTCATTCTCTGTTGATTTATGGTAGCATCAGATGTGCTCTAAGCCTCAAAATTTGCAGGGAGGCTTGGACACATGTATTCCACAATACCCAGAAATCGTTTTGGGAAATTCCACCCAGAGATAGTTTTATTAAAATAATTAATTATTTTTAATGGGTGCCTAAGTCTAAACTTAAGAAATTAAAATAATTAAAGGGTATTAATCAAATTGTGGGTGAAACTTCTAGAAGAAGATGAGGATCAAGCCAAAATGATATGAGCCATTGATTAGAATCTAATCTGGGTTGTTGGTTCTCAACTGAAGGATTATAAGAGGAGGCTTGATGGGCATTTGGAAAACACATTGAGAGGAGATCGGAGATCGAAATTTTGAAGAGAATAGTGCAGTAGTTTCCAGAGAGAAATTCGAAGTGATTTCTTGCAGTAAGGGGTGGAGATAGTTCTAGTTGGAGGTTTCTCTTGATCCGGGAATACTTAGTAGAGGAGGCAAAGAGAGATCTGGGAGAGGTCACGCCAAGGCCACGCTGGGCAACACAGGGTGACGCAGAGGCAATGTAGAGCCTTGAGGAGATTCGTATTTTTGCTAGAGAGGTCAATTTCTGAAGCTGGAAGCCAGGGTGTGAGACAGGGAGGACAAAATTGAAGTCTTAGAGGCAAATCGATCAACAGAAGGGGTGATGTTGTCCCTAGACGATGTGCCTACACAAAGGCAGCAAGGGACTAGCCATTCTGTGGCTGGATCAGTCAGGATCGCTAGTGATAGTGTGAGGTATTTGTCACTAATATTTTGTTAGTCATATTCCCTGTACTGGATAGCCAGCAACGCGTCCAGAGATTGTATTTAAAAACCCACTGCTTAATAATACAAACCCTCAGCTGTTGCATCGATTTTCCCACACTAGGTTTTTTCGGGGACATTCGTCCAAAAATAATTGTGTAGATGTGTGTGATGATTATTTCTCTCATGTACTATATTTAGTTTTCATAATTTTTTATTTGTGTAGGTTGCAATGTATTTAATTCAATATTTGTCGTAGCACACAACAAGTAAATTGTTTAATCGAATTAACAGTTAGAAGAATTAACATCAATTGTTGCAGTAGGAATTAGGTAACCGATTTTTCACATGGTATCAAAGCATAGATCGTGAGTAGAAGAGCTGAGAAGCATAAAAGAAGAGGAGCTAGAAACTACTGCTAAGGTAGCAATTCAAAACCCCAGAGGTATCGCAGTTCATGGGCCAAGGAGGTCGAAGTTTTGAGGAAAATTCGATTTCTCTTAGTGAGTCAACAAAGAAATTCGATCTCCATATCGAAGCTTTCCAGAGGCAGAAGTGAGCAAGGTACTTTTCCTTGCAGAGCATATCTTCAGTTGGGACGCATATATTTTGTAGCAGTTGCTGACAGAATAACGTCAGTGGGAGAGAAGAAGACACACTTGAGGGAATTCTTCCTCAGAGGACTTCTAACCAAGAAGTCTGAATTCTCATTTGTTGAGCAGCAGCAGAGAAGAGAAGATCTACGAACTCCAACAGGGAGTGCGTAGGCCAGCGCAGCAGCAACGCAGAGGAGAGAGGGAGAAGTTTGACATTTTTGCAGAGATGGACACGGATGGGCAGGATCCATGGAAGAGCAGCAAATCAGATCCAGTTGCTACAGATTTCTCACATGGATCAATATCCTTGCTACGAGAGCCAAATAGAATCAGCAGTAGGAGGATCACAATGTGAACAGATGCACTTAGTCATTCAAATGGCAGGTGCATAGCTAGTTACAGTCAGTTTTTGGAAGACAATTGCATAACTAGTTGTAGTGACACAGGCAATGTGAATTGCCTAGTTGTAGTATGCAGGTGCAGTTCCATCAAGGAGATTCCCAGCGCAAGGCTTCGCAGTCCAGTTTCCAGTGCAGGAGGACTGTGTGAGTTGCCAAGGGGAGTAGAGAGATTTCCCATGGGGAGATTGAGACTAAGAGGGATTCTAGTTTCAGAGGGAGCAACCCTATGGAATCTAGTAGTTTAGGATCTGGGGAAATCATACTCATTATTGCAGTAGTTGCAACAATGCTACAGAAGCATCAACAGAGCAGTAACAACAACAGTATGAGTAGATCAGAGTTTGCCATGATTGCCTAGATACCTCCAGGGGAAATGTGAGGTGATCTAGTATTGTAGTTCGAAAGAACTGCAAATGGGCAAGATCCCTGAGGAGTCCACCTCTTGGATTAATACCTTGCTACAGGAGCCCAAATCAGAAGTAGCAGGATGGACCAATGTTAGTTGGTGCAAAGGAGTGTCAGAGTGACAGTTGTAGTGGCTAGGAGCGCTAGAGACAGAGAAGCACAGAGTAGAGTTGGCAACAATGCAGAGTCAACAATAATGTAGAGGCTTCAAAGGGTCAGCACAGAGACTAGCAACAGTCAGAACTCCAACAATATATGCATCATACTAAACACTAGTTCAATAATTTTGGATGCTTTTCCATTGCTGATGCATAAGCAACAACATTTGGAGAAGGTTGTAGTGTTGGCAATGGCAGTGCTAGCAGTAACATAGATGCAAAAGTTATGATGGTTGTCATACAGATGCAATGTTGGCAGTGGCAATGTCAGCAATAGTACAAATACAACATTTGCGCAGTAGTTGGTGGGCAACAATGTCAGACATCAACAACGCAGAGGGAGATGTTACAAAGAATGGTGATGCTTCGACAGGTTGCATTACTAGAGCACATTCCTCGCTAAGAGGGAGTGTTGATTTCTAGTAGCATCGGATGTGCTCTAAGCCTCAAAATCTGCAGGGAGGCTCTGACACATGTATTCCACAATACCTAGAAATCGTTTTTGGAAATTCCACCTGGAGAGAGTTTTATTAAAATAATTAATTATTAATAATGGGTGCCTATGTCTAAACTTAGGAAATTAAAATAATTAAAGGGTATTAATCAAACTGTGGGTGAAACTTGTAGAAGAAGACGAGGATCAAGCCAAAATAATCGCCATTGATTAGAATCTAATTTGGGTCGTTGGTTCTCAATTGAAGGATTATAAGAGGAGGCTTGATGGGCATTTGGAAAACACATTGAGAGGAGATCAGAGATTGAATTTATGAAGAGAGAAGCACAATAGTTGCCTGAGAGAAATTCGAAGTGATTTCTTGCATTGAGGGGCAGGGATAGTTCTGGTTGGAGGTTTCTCTTGATCTGGGAATACTCAACAGAGGAGGCAGAGAGAGATCTAGGAGAGGCAACGCAGAGGCTGTGTTGGGCAGCGTAGGCTGACGCAGAGGCAGCGTAGAGCCTTGAGGAGATCTGTGTTTTTGCTAGAGAGGTTGATTTCTGAAGCCGGAAGCCAGGGTGTGAGACTGAGAGGACAAAATCGAAGTCTCAGAGGCAAATCGATCAGCAGAAGGGGTGATGTTGTCCCTAGACGCTGTGATGCTGTGCCTACATAGAGGCAGCAAGGGACTAGCCATTCTATGGTTGGATCAGTCAGGATCGCCAGTGATAGTGTGAGGCATTTCTCACTAATCTTCTGTCATCCATATTCTCTATACTAAATAGCCAGCAAGGCATCCAGAGATTGTATTAAAAAAACTACTACTTAATAATACAAACCCTCAACTACTAGACCAATTTTCCCACACTTGATTTTTCCAAGGACATTTGTCCAAAAATAACTATGTAGATGTGTGTGATGATTATTTCTCTCATGTGTTGTATTTAGTTTCCGTAGTTTTTATTTGTGTAGGCTTTAGTGTATTTAATTTGATATTTTCCATAGAACACAACAAGTAAATTGTTTAATTGAACTAACAATTAGAAGAATGAACATCAGTTGTTGCAGTAGGAATCAGGTAATCAATTTTTCACATTCTCCACTGAAGAAGTGAAAGTATCTTGAAGGCTAGTTATCTAAAGAAGGCTAAAGGCATTGTCATCATCTTCAAAAGGCTATAAGGTAAGTTCCCTCTCATGGAAGTAAGGATCCCCTCCTTATCCTTAAAGAAGATCATTCAAGGAAGCATCAAGACATTCTCATTGATCACCATCAACAAAGGATCGAGTTGAAGATTTTATCTTCACTTGAGAAGTAAATACCTTTTCTTATTTAATCTAACTTAGTAAAATGACTTCATTTTGCAAGGAGATCTATAAGTTGGTTGGGTCATCGAACATCCTTGCATGGAAAAGGAGGATAGACATAGTCCTCGAAAAAAGTGAAGTCATCGATCATATCAATGGAAAAGTCTCCAAACCATCAGAAGGTCAAGCATTATCTGAATGCATGGAAATGATCAAAGGGCTCAAGGGATTCTTATGAAATCAAGTCAAAGATCCCTTCATTCCCTATATAACACGATTGGAGACATAGAAAGCGATATATGATAAGTTGGTAGAACTATTCTCTGAAGATGCGATAAAGAAGGTCATATCACTTAGATCTGATCTACACAAATTGAAGGCATCAAAGGATAAAGGGTTATCTTCATAAGATCTAAATTGCAAGATCTGGGATGAGATAATATTCATTGTACCAAATGCACTAACTGATGAAAAAGGTAACAAATGTTTATGAGGATAAGAAAGCTATCCCATTCAACAATTTGTGGTTTCTATGCAAGATAAAAGAAGACAGATTGAGGGAAAAAGTGCTCAAACATTTGTCAAAAGAATGAAGAACGTAGCTAAGATTCAATGTTATGAGCATTACAGGAAAGATTGTCCTAAAGGGCAATATCAAGAAAGATAGAGAAGAAGCTCATTTCACTGAAGAAATGGAGGAAGCTGAAAAGAAGGAAATCCAAGGAAGAGGAAAAACATTAGAAATAAGAGCTCGTGACATGAAGAATGTCTGGAACAAAATCTATGGGAATCAACTATGTAGGATATAGCTCTTGGAAACCTCATTGAAAGCTCAAGTGATACTTATGGAAAAAGGAAGAAGTCATATAGTACAAGGCTCATCATACATCAATCAAAAGGAAACACCTGTTGGATAGGGATATGCAAGATCCTCATGATTCTCTGATGGAATCTTGATCAAAAGGTTCACCAATCTAGAGAGGAAGCAAGTGTTTCATCAGGAACTCCGACTTGTGGAATTCATGGGATGATGGTATGATGACATGAGAGATGAAGCAGATCAAGGGGTTGAAGCTCTTTTCAATCAAGGAAGTTGTTGAAAGAAGCCTAGATGACCTAAAGGTAAATGAGGTATGTATGATTGTATTCAATATTATAAAGTCATGTTGTATGGTTGCAAGTAACATGGATCACTTCTCAATCTTGAGAAGCAAGATCAAAGTAAATGAATCTCCTCTTATGAAAGGTTGTCAAAAGGCATGGGTCACACTAGATGAATCAACATAATATGTCCTCATATGAAGTATGAGGTGGTTGACTACGATTAAGGAACTCTGATTAGAAGCTCTCGAGAATGAAATGTGTGGAGAAAAGAAGGAAGAGATCGTGAGATATGTAACCATGGAAAAGGCAATCAACATTTGGAAGACCAAGAATATTTGATTAGGAAATCTCCCGGAAGGATATGAAGACTCTGAGGAAGTCTGAAAAAGATGGAGACCCTTGACAATGGATATCTTTGGGAGATATGTCAACATGTAGGATGTTGATGCAAACTGGAAGATGTCATGATGAAAGACCATCACAAAGGTAATTTTGATTTAAGTGTTCATTTTTTTATTTTTGAACAAATCACTGGATGTGCTTATGCAAGACTGCCAAAGGAAGAACTATGGATGTCGTCCTAGAGGACCATGTAGAAGGATGTAAGATCCTTCCGACGAAAATGGTATGAAGAAGGCAACATGACATGAAGCAAGGCCAGATGTTGACTGATGGATCGCTTTCTGATCTCATGAATGAAAGTGATGGATGGTCGGTGCCCTACGAAGAAGACCCAAAAGATGAAGACTCCGTAACAAAGAAGAAATTCATGACATCGAAGGAAGGAGTCATTTAAGCAGCTAATTGTCCCATCATCTCCACCTGAGGATTTGTTGTAGGTCCCTAATTAAGAGGGAGCCTAGAAACACGTTTCTTACTTGGAAGAAACCTGGAAATTCCTAAGTCAAGAGGGAGCTTTGGTACATTCCTTCCTTAGGAATGAGTACATTCCTTTATTGAAATTGATATGCCCTCCCTAATTGAGAGGGAGAGATAGGCACATCATTCGAGTCTTCACCTAAGAAGACACAATAGAGGATTGGGTAAACATCTGGCATCCGATGCTCTTTGAGGATGAGAAAGGGCATCCAAGATAAGAGTAGTCGTAGAGGACCGATATTCTTTGAGGACTGGCTATCCAAGATGAGAATAGTCCAAATTAGGTCATACTTTGTGAACACCCAGGTGGAGTATGTACCTTGAGAAACAATGATGATGACGTTTATAGATCATTGGTCTCGCGAGCATTGTGCTCTAATCTTGTGGAGAGATAGAGTTGTTAGTCAAGGCCTTGCTATGTGACAATGTTGGCTGATATGATGCTATATAGATGGGTTATCAATCTGATTCTTCTTATGTGAAATTCTTCAGATTGAGAATGACCAAGTACCATTATGAATACCTCCCTAGTTAATAGGGAGTGTTGAAAAGTGTAACTAAGTTCGTGATTTTTGTAAATGATGGAAAGATGAAAATAAAATTATTATTGTAATGCTTGCTTCATGGGTTTCATGAGCAAGATATTTTATTTTTAGATGGCTCCCATTGAGAGCCTTTGGGATTTGTCATTAAAGTCAAAGAGTCGATGTCATGTATGAAGAACCCGTCTTGGGGATATTACAAATGTATATGAGTCACTAGAATAGCCTAGCAATGCTCCAAAGACATGCACAAGTTCTCTTATTCATGTCGGCTCACCTTATGAAGACACACCTATTCGAATTTATAGGTTGACTTCTTTATGGGACAAACTACTATATATATGAGCGTAGGGTCTTCACATTTCGACAGTCAACAGTTCAGATTCCTTTGAAATTTCAGGTGACCAAGTACAGTGACAAGTTCGGATTCAGATAGGAGGCTATTGTAATGGGTTCAGTTTTCAAAGTAAGCACAGTTTGGGGGCATAATAGAGAGACATAGTTTCAGACAAGGATATAATCTACAGTTCGGTAGGGAGACCATAGTTCCGTAGAAGCTATAGTGCAGTGCTAATTCTGTGCTATGATTCGGTGCCACCATAGTTCATAGTTTGGTGTTCTCAGATAGGATATCTCAGTCTATCCACAATTTGTTTTGAAACTATCACTTTAACTTTGTTTCAATGTCTACATAGTGAGAAAGGCTTGGTACTATCAGAGTATGAAGGAGAAATAAAGGACTCAATGTCATCACAGAAATAAGATCTTTGCGACATGTCAGTGACAAGGACTCGATGGTAACTATGTCTTGATGCAAAGAAGGTCGAAGCGGAAGAGGAGTCAAGAAGAAGAGAAGACAGTCAAGAGAACTGGTGTCTTGGTCTTGGTATTCGTCAATTAGAATCTCTATAAGGAGAATTTGTGTGAGTTTTCCTATCAAAGAGTGAGAGGTTTTGGCCCTGGATGATAGCCTACATTCCATGTCTCTTGTCTATTTATGTTCATGCATTGGTATCTGTTTGATGAAGAACACTAATAACTTAAGCAACAAGAAGATCATAATCTAATGAAGTAATAGGCACTCACAAGCATTTACTAAGATAAGAGAAATCACTTAATCTATTAAATTCCCTAGATTTCTCAACAATATCTTCATCAAATGTTACATCCCTGCTAAACTCTATAGGTCTTTGACCATGTACATATATTTTGTAAGTTTTAGAATTTTCACAATAACCAACAAACATACCTTTTTTACCTAAATCTTTTGGCTTGGTCCTCTTTTCCTTTGGCACATTAAAGTAGACAGGGTAGCCAAGGATCCTCAAGTGTCCAACCTCAGACTTTTCACCAATAAATTCTTCGTCAAGAGTCTTGAAGTCTTTAAACATGCCAAATTCTTGATCTGAATGATTCTACTTTTTCTTGAAGGGAAGGGTCCCTTTACATGCTTTCCACTTGCACACCCTTCACAAACTCCATCATGATCCACTCTAATCTCAAGCATTCCAGAAAGCATCTTTCTCACATGAGACAATGCTTTATAGTGAAGACGAGTAAAACTTCAGTGCCACACATTGATGATTACTATCATGAATCAATGCATGGATATGTCTTCCATTGGTTTTATAAAGATCTTCAAATCATGATCCTAGAGTGAAGGCAAGTAATAATAATTATACATCTTGACTTCATTGTATGCAATAATATAATTCATATTTGATCGTTTCAAAAGAGGTTACTTTAGAAAACTATCATTCCATCCTTTACAAAAATCATGATTCTTTCCCACAATATCTTTCCCACAATACTATTGTTAGTAAACCCATGACCTTTCTCATCAAATATAATGTGAGAGAATCAAAATCCCCCTATCTTCAGTGTTCAGTTTCTATCAGTTATTATTTCATAACCTTCTATGTATTTTACTTCTTTTCAAGAAAACACATTTTTGCACATAAGTAAAACTACTCTTTACTTTTACATGCATCAACAAGTACCAAAACCACAACTATTAAAGACACGCAACACCTTAATTATTATCTTCAAAATTACTGTCATGTCTATTTATTATTGGATCAGGGATCAGACTTTCCTGAAAAAATGATGAACTCTTTTTCCTTTTTATTTTTTGTCTTGGGCAACAAAGACAGTAGGTTCTCCCTCTTCATGCTTAAGAATTCTTCCTCAAAAAATCACTCTAGCCTCTTCTTGATTGCACTTTCCCAGGAGATTATCAAAAGTGTGACACTTATTATTGTTGTTGATGGTAGTAATAAAAGTTTCCCAAGTTGGAGAAAGACCTCCAAGCATAATCAACACCAACTCTTTATTATATACCATTTCACCAGCAGTTGACAGCTGATCTTTGCTTTTAGATATCCTCATGAAGTATTCTTAAATGGTCTCTCCTCTATTCGTCTTAATGTCCTTGAGTTGATTCTTCAAGGAAAGGATTTGACTCAAGTTGTTGACTTGATACATTCCAATCAGCTTGTCATACATTTCCTTTGATTTTTTTAACTTGGAGACATAGCTGATGAGATGGTCTCTATGAGAATCAAGGATAATATTCTTAGCCTTGACTTCTCACTTCTTGTATCTGGCCTTGACAACAACATTTGAATTTTTTGGTGGTTTTGCTACCATGCCTTAAACATATTCCAATACATCATGTTCTTCAAGAATAATATCCAATATTTCCTTCCATGGACCAAAATTCAAAGCATCATTCAGATTCTCTTCATTCTTGAAGTAAGAAGAAGACATCTTTCAACAACAAACAAATTTCAGCAGTAAGAAGAAGGAACAACAAGTGATATTTCAACAGTAAATAGAAGGGGCAGCAAGTGATATTTCAACAGAAAATAGAAGGAGCATCAAGTGATATTTCAACAATAAATAGGAGCAACAAGTGATATTTCAGCAGTAAATAGGAGTGCAAGTGATATTCCAGCAGAAAAATGAAGATGCAACAAGTGATATTTCAGTAGAAAATAGGAGAAACAAGTGATTTTAGAAAAAAATAGAAGGATGATAACTCTTATCTTTTTGGGCTTGTCTTCACCAAAGCTCTTATACCATGTTGAAATTCTGATGTTTTATGTTGTAACAATTACTTATTTCAAAAACTTTATTCTATTGCAATATTAGTTAAGCATATTTAGATAGAACATAAACCAAATGCAAAATAGAAAACAACCAAGAACAAATTAGGGGAATTTTGAGGTCTAAAATGGGCCTCATAAAGAAATTATAAAATAATAGTGGAAATAAAAAAATTAAATTGGATTACATTGTCAAATTTTAGAAGGGGAAAAAAAAACTATTTTTTCAACTCGTATTTTCAACTTATCTCCCTATGGGTTTACTCAAATTTTGAGCGGAAACACTCGTTGGATGCATAATTTGATTCCTCATCCAAGGATTATCCATGTTGCATGCTTTCAATGGACCCTGCTACAAAAAAAAATGAGAAATACATGAAAAAAGTGATTGTAGGAGTACCCATGTTGCATGTTTTCGATGGACCTTGCTACACAGAAAAATGAGAAATACATGAAAAATGTGATTGCAATCACGTTTTTTCATGTATTTCTCATTTTTTGTGTAGTAGGGTCCATCGAAAGCATGCAACATGGGTACTCCTTGGATGATGAATTAAATTTTGCATCCAATGAGTACTCCCACTCGAAATTTGAGTAAAACCTTAGGGAGATAAGTTGAAAAAGTAGTTTTATTATTTTATTATTTTTTAATCTTTTTGTTTTTTTACTCCAAAAATGGTGAATCAGCACTCATGGTTGACATCATCATATTGAATCATATTGGTTCTTATAACGTTTATTTTCGTTGTACATTTTTCTCAGGAGGCCCATTTTAGATGTCAAAATCCCCCTAATGAAAATGAGACAAAGAATTTAGAGCCAATGACCATGGAAAAACCCACAAAGGGAAACCCAACCAAATTCATTTTCTATTAGATATCAATTGTTCAAAAACATATAAAGTACAATGAGAGATCAATAGAATGGGTAAGTTTTCCCACATAAAGATCACTAGTAGCAGTGAAAGATGCGAACACTGAATCAAACTTCCCTTCAATTGAATCAACACTGAAACACTGAATCAACCTTGGCTCACCAAGTCTTGCTCTTACTCTCCAAGTATCTCTCTCACAATCTTCTTCAAGTCTCTCCAACTCTCTCTCTCAAGTTCGAATTCTTCTTTCACAATGCACAAGTAGTGAGAATGAGATGATATGAGATACACATATATAGGAGGAGCAACAAATTTTGGTCATAAAGAAGGAGCAATATGCATGCCTTGAGGAGGAGTTACATATGCCATTTAGGGAGGTACACATGCCTTTGTAACTCATGCCATTAAGGAGGTATGCATGCCTTAGTAACTTATGCCATAAAGGAGAGAATGTAACATATGCATTAAAGAGTGCGTAAGAGGAATCTTTTATGACATGCTTTAATGAGTGTGTAAGAGGAATATGCCATGCTTTTAATGAGTGCATAAGAGAGAGTGTAACGTATCCATTAAGTGAGAGAGAGTAACATATGCATTAATTGAGGGGAGTTACATATGACATGATTGAGTGCCATGATTGAGAGACATGAATTTCCTTTTAATAATAATATAATAGTATCATAAAGGATAATAATAATAATAATGATGATGATTAAGTTGAGAGTGAACTATTAGGATTGATTAATGATAAGTTAAATGATTTTCCATCAACTATACTTGATTACCAATTAATGCAAGGTCATTTACTATTTTTGGAAAGTCATACTTGAGATGCTAGACATGACTTTCTATTTTTAGAAAGTCACTCTAAAATTGTCAAAAATGAGATTTTAGATAAGGAAATTCATCCCTAAGCTGCTAATTTTCAATTAAATGATCATATCACTCAACAAAATGAAACTTTAAATAGCTACAAACCAATTTTAAGAGACTTTAGGGAACAAAGAGTGTAATCAATCTACATATATTTGTAGGGACCTTCCCTATGATGCCATTTATACTTATGTATACATTGATTTTTATTTTTCAATTACAAATAAAACTCAAGATAATCACAACAAGTTATTAGATGCAGGAAATCATGCTCATATTTTATTAACAAATAAGTGGTGCAGTCTATGTAACTGTATTTCAAATAATAAACAAATAAAGGTTTCCTTTTAAAAACAACCATCCATTGAGCAACATCCCACGTGGGAATCACATAATAATTAAAGATACATCAAATATGAGAATCACATAAGAATTTTAAGGAACATACATCAACAGTCCATAAGTTTATAATTATACATCATATCCTTCACTTTTACAATTTGATAATTATATACAATAAATAAGCATGTAAGAAAACTTTATGGAAACCCAAGATATTGTGTACCAAGGGGTGGAGTCTTGATCCCAACTTTGTTGGTTCTTGCACTCCCTTGTTGTTGTCTGCATACACGTGTAAACGATGTTGCGCCCCGATCGAATGTCATTGACTCATTGGTTGGCCACCCAACCTACTCTTTGAATACTCTTCTTCCCCATGGATCCCCGAGCTGCAATGGGGCTGTAAAGTGGAAGAAAAATATTAGCAAGTAGAGGAGAGCATGGTTGGTTCAAGAGTTCCCTCTCTAATGGCCTCCACTACACCAAACTCACTATAGACTCAATAGTCACTATCATAATAACATTATGCAATTCACTCAGTAGTAGCGAAAATAGTGCTCCCTCTCCCATAACCATGGAAAATTTTAGGGGCTAATATTCGCAGATAGACTTTTTCCATGATTTTTTCAAAAAAAAGATTCACTAGTTTTGATTTTTTATAAAAATGATTCGCCCAAATTTTACAATATAAAATAATTTACCTTAAAAATCGCCAACATTATATATAGCATATATATAAAATCATTCTATATTTGAATAATTTTACAAATACATCAATAAACATTTTATAATTTGCATATTAGGGACTAGTGAGATTCGCTAATGTTTTTAAAATTCAAGATATTTTTCCATCTTTAAAATTTTCCCTGCCCATAACGTGTTTCTTCTTTTATAGGAGGCTTCATAGGTGACACTTGTCACTTCATGCAAAAATAATTATCTAAAATTTTGATTATTCACCCACCCATGTGTCAACGTTTCACTAAGACTTTCCTAAATTATTTACTTAAATTCTTATTAAAAGACATAATTTCCCTCACCCTAACATGACTTCCTATTTCTTCTCCTAGTTGTCTCTTGATCCCCCTTTTATACTCCTTATTTTGTGTTCATTATTGAAGTCAATCGGTAGGTCTTAGATTTGGTTCCCCAACTACACCCTAGTTTATCTCAAGTTGAACTCTTCCATGGAGATCTTTGTCATGTTCTCTTGCCACATGAATGTTCTTTGATGAAACTAAATTTCTCAAATTTTAAGCTATTATTATTTAATTTCACACACCACCCTTTTCTCTTAATGAGGTTTACTATCATTGGATTAATGTAAACTCTATCACCTTGCCCTTTTGCTATTATAACACGTATATACTTTGGAGTTATTTTTAATGCACATTATCTACCTAAGATTTTACAAATGTGAGAAGGGTAGAGTTACTCAATTAGCCCAATTTTTTTTATAATTTTTCCTATTTTCCTTTATCCCAAGGTTAACTCTTGATTTAGTTGATTTAATTTTAAAACCTCTCTTACTACATGGTGTGAATTAGTGCTCATCATTATATGATTATCAGTTGTAACACCCTCCTCCCACATCTACCCAAGTAGCTGGACAACCAGGGTAAACATGCAACAAGAAGTTACTATGATATGATTCGACTCCCTATTCATTCATTTACAAGTAAAAACATGATGAGAGCCATACATAGCCACTGCCATA
The DNA here is from genome assembly GCA_031772625.1 of Pinus tabuliformis. Lineage (NCBI taxonomy): Eukaryota > Viridiplantae > Streptophyta > Pinopsida > Pinales > Pinaceae > Pinus > Pinus tabuliformis. Next base: position 1,215,376,556 of record CM062818.1, read on the forward strand.
ATACATGCTCATAACCAGCATAATAACTATAGAAATATCAAGGAAACAACAACCATATAATCCACATATAAACCAATACAATACTCATGAAATAACAAGGAGAATTATCCTCATATTAATGAAGCAAAGGCTAGCCGGTGGGACTTCCACGAACCACCCACCTGTAGACATGGTTGAGCCAATTCTCTCTTCGTCCAGTGACCCGCGTGCCATATTCCAAGCATGAATGTGGAATCTCATAAAACACACCAATCAAAACCATCCAGGGCTTCCAGAGGCCAAACCAACTTAACCATCAAATAGTGATTCCACCTCACGGTCGGACATCACAAAACCATGATCAGATTGGTCTCTACCCAAGCCTTCCAAGGCTCCAGAGCGTTTGTTCCAACCAAGACTTCCAGGACTAGTAACTCAACCCACATCTGCCGCTGGGCTTTCAGAGTGTTTTTCCAACCAAGGCTTCCAAGACTAGTAACTCAACCCAAGCTCTTATAGGGCTTCCAGGGCATTTGTCCAACCATGGTGTTTGTCCAACCAGGGCTTCCGCAAACTAGTAACTTAACCCAAGTTAAAGGAAACATGAGAACTAACTAGGAAAACAAAGGAAATGAACCCACAACACCATGGTTATCCAGGAAATGGCAAGGCTAGGAAAATCCACTATCAATCCAGGCAATCCTCCATGCCAATGACAGAGAATGACCAATAAACCACATGCATATGCCATGCATGCCAATGACAGATAATGACCAATAAACTGCATGCATATGCCATGCATGCCAATGACAGATAATGACCAATAAACCACATGCATATGCCATGCATGCCAAAACCAGTGAGGAAAATATACATGCAACTCGGTACTTGCAAGAAAAATCCGTTGTAGCTGCTAATCCCGATGTCCTCTTGTGTTTTCCTGCCCTTCCTCTGCCTTTTTTCTCCAAAACTCCAAGTATGCCACACTCTCCAAGAGTGCTCCAAGAAAACTCTTAGTGTCCAAGAGTATTGTAAGGCTCTGAGTCATTTAACCAGAAATGTAAAGCTCTAAAACATAATATGTGTTTTCTTCAAATCTGCTTGCAACTTAAATGACTTAACCAACATTCATATAACTAAATTACTTAATTTGGTATGGAGTACCTACCTGTATTCCTGTGGTTGATGATGCCTCACGCTGCTCCCGCTTCTGTTACCAAAAGACCGAAACCACCCAGCCAAACTGAGCATAACCTCGATACTCAGTCCAGTGAACTTCTCAATTGAAGCACACTGTTCCCCCGTGCCCAGAAACCTCAGAACAACAAGGCTCTCCTTCTGTTGGTAACTCTGGTTTATAAATTTCACCCCTCTTCAGTATGTCTCTTCCCTTGGTTCTTTCTTCTGCTCCCGATGCCCCTCCAAAATTGTTCCCTGCCCCCTATATGTTGTTTCTTGGCGGTAGCCGCTCCCTCCACCAGCGACCCACCGCTTCTCCTTATGGTGACACCCTTCCCATGTCACGTGATATGTATTTCTTTTTAAAGGTATATTGACACGTATTATGAGTTTTGGTTAAATATTCTTTTTTGTTTGTTTTTAATATAAAGGTCCTAGGTTCATACTAGGTACCTTATCTTTAATTTATTTTTTATCATTTTATTAATTTATTAATATTCTAAGATATATAATTATATAACCATCTTTTAAGATTAGCTTAATTTTTAACATCTATCTCTTTATAATTATTTTTACGTTATACATTTTAAATTTATATCATTGGTATTTGCCCATTAATCATGATGCATTAAGCAATATGGATGTTGATGGGTGAATATAACTTCTATTTGAAGGAGTGTCATGATATTTAATACTTATAGTTAATTTAGTATATAAATACTAGTGCGGTGCATGCGATACATGCATATGTAGCTATCATATGCATGCTAATATTCTTGTGTTCTCTATATTATAGATAGGTCGTTACAAGTATGAGAGAGAGCTCCAAAACTGAACTGGAAAAAGTCTGTGAATTGATAGTCAGAAGCCTTTTTACTAATGAGACTCCTATTTTCTTCATTTTCCATTATTTTCCTTCAATTTCCTCTTCACATGCAATCTCTGACTGTTCACCTCCCTGTTCTCCTAATTTCCATTATTTGCATAATTAAATGTGCCAAAAATGCCATTTTGCCTTTCCAAAGCCTTTGCCATTGCCTTTACCAATTTCGTTAGCCATTAATCAATCACCAGTGATCCCCATCACTATTCTTTTGCCCAACATTCAACTTGGAATACATGTCCCATCAACCGTGGTTATTATTTTGCCTTTATTAACTTTTATTACATGGGATTTTCACCAGGGTTGTTACAGAACCCTCCCCCTTGGGGTAACAATGTCCTCGGTGTTCAACAACACCTGCAATCAGAAGATTGTTGTAAGAAAAACATACTGCCCATGCAGCTTTATAACTTAGCTCATTGCAGTATTTACAATGATCATCTTGTTGAGAAGCAAACCAACATGAAAATATAACAAGCATAACATCATAATGACATGACACCCATACCACTTATTGGAGCTTTATAACATATCTCATGGTGGTATTTACATCCATATACATATGTACATATACCAAACATCACCAAAACATGTACCAAAGACATATACCAAAACATCCACTCAACCAATGAATAAGGAAGGATACATAGCCCGCATTTGATCTGCCATCTCCCATGTAGCTTCATCGGGCCCAAAGTTCTTCAATTGCACTTTAACTTGCTCAATTGCTCGGTTCTAGAGGATGAGCATCTTTCTCTGCAAAATGCACTGCGGTTCCATATGGAACTCTCTTTCTGGCTCCACCTGCAATATAGACCAGTCAATCACATGATCAACATCTTTAACATACTTCTTAAGCAATGACACATGGAAAACATCATGGAATTTCACTGTCGGAGGCAGTGAAAGTCGATAGGCTACTGACCCAATCCTCTCAATAATTCTGAAAGGTCCACAAAACTGGGGTGCCACCTTAGTACATGATCTAATACACAAGGAGCTCTTCTTCGGTTTTATGCACAAGTACATCTATTCCCCAACTTGGAACTCCTTGAAAAAACAATTTTGATTGCATAACTCTTCTGCCTATCCTGTTATGCTTTCAAATTCTTCTTGATTACCTACATTTCCCCCTCCATGTCTACCAACATGTTTGGTCCAATCAACACCCTATTAATCGGATCGCTCCAACTAATGGGAGTATTGCAACTCTGCCCATACAATGCCTCTAACGGACTCATTCTCAAGGACTCCTGATACCCATTATTATAAGCGAACTCTACTAGTGGAAGGTATTCTTCCCACTTCCGTTGCTAATGCATCATATACATCCTCAACATGTCCTCCAATATCATGTTGACCCACTATGTCTGTCCATCTATCTGCAAATGATAAGTTGTACTGAAGGCCAACTCTATACCCAAGCCTGCAAATAAATCCTTCCAAAACTTGGAAGTGAACTTCGCATTCCTATCTGACACAATCTTCTTCGGAACTCCATACAATTTGGCCACATCCCTGATGAAGACCTATTTTACATCACTCGCTGAGAATGTAGAATTCACTGGAATGAAGTGTGCTACCTTTGTCAACCTGTCCACCACTACCATGATGGAATCATGCTATCTCACTATCCTCGGCAAACCTGTGATAAATTCCATGGAAATGACCTCCCATTTCCACTCTGGAATTGGAATCGGTTGTAGCAGTCCACCTAGATGCTTACACTCTACCTTCAACTGCTAACAATCCAAGTACCTAGACACAAACTCTGCTACGTCTCTCTTCAAGTTCGACCAATAATAGAATTTCTTCACTGTTGTTAGCGTCTTCTGATAACTTGGGTGACTTGAATATGGTTTGCATGAAACTCCCTCAAGATCACCTTCTTGAACCCACTTCTATTTGGCACATATATCCTCTCTCTAAATATGATCAATCCATCTGTCGTGAGACAATAGTCCACATCCTGTGCACCTGTACCACTCCTTGTATATCTACCTGTACCCGTACCTGTAATCTGCTACAATCTATGCCTAAGTTCCATATACCTGACATCCTGTTGACCTGCCTGCAAGATCCTATCATATAGATCTGTCCCATAGGAACTCATAACTGCTATATGATTCACTTGTATTCGCCTGCTAAGAGAATTTGTGACCATGTTCTCCTTTCCTTTGATATATCTCATCTCAAAATCAAACTCGTTGATCATGGCCAACCATCTAGCTTGCTCGACGTTCATATTCGATTAGTCGAATAGATACCTCAATCCACTGTGATCACTCATCAATAAAGACCTCTTGCCAAGAAGATAGTGCCTCAACATATTTAATGCACGTATGGTCACTGCCAACTCAAGATCATGTGTCAGATAGTTATGCTCATGCGCATTCAATTTTCGTGACTCATAGCACACTGCCTGTCCTTCCTGCATAAGGACTCCACCAAGTCCTCTCTTGCAAGCGTTTGTACATACTAAAAATTCTTTGTCCAGATCTATTATCTTTAACACTGGAGCATGTGTCAGCAAATGCTTAAGCTACTCAAAACTGGCACACACTCCTCTGTCCATTCAAACTACTTACCTTTACTCTACAATGATGTGATAGGGTAAAAAATCTACGAGAAGTTCCTGATGAACGTCCTGTAATAACCTATTAACCCTATGAAATATCTCACCACATCTATATTCTTGGGAGCTGCCCACTCCATGATAGCTCTTACCTTTTCTAGGTCCACTATTATGCCATCCTTGGAAACCACATGTCCCAAGTAGTGTACCTCAGTCTGAAAGAAACTGCACTTGTTGAGCTTAGCATACAACTGATGCTCTCTCAACAATATCAACATTGCTGCTAAATGCTCGGCATGCTCTTCTTCATTTTTAGAATATACCAATATATCATCAATGAACACAATAACAAACTTGTCCAAATACAGACGCAACAGACTATTCATCAAGCACATAAAAGTAGTTGGAGCATTAGTTAAACCAAATGAAACTACAACAAACTCAGAATGCCCATGCCTGGTCCGGAAAACTGTCTTGTAGATGTTCTCTTCTTTAATGCATACCTGATAATATTTAGATCTCAGATCAATATTTGAGAACATTGTTGCTCCCTTCAACTGAACAAATAAATCATCAATCCTTGGTAACAAATACCTATTCTTGATGGTCATTTTGTTCAACTGCCTATAGTCAATGCATAGCCTGAGAGTACCATCTTTCTTTTTCACAAACAATACCGGTGGAACAATACCGGTGCGCCCCATGGTGATACATTTGGCCTAATGTATCCCTTGTCCAACATTTCCTTCAACTGTAGCTTCAACTCTACCAACTCAGGTGTACTCATCCTGTAAGGTCCCTTTGATGCCGACGCTGCCCCTGACACCAACTCAATAGAAAATTCTACTTCCCTATGGGGTGGCGACTCTGAAATATCTGCAGGAATACATCCTAGAACTACTATAGAACTTGGTACCTGCTTAAAACATATGCATCATCAACTTCCTTACCTTTGTCACTAGAAATGTGCATTGCAAATAACACACACCCTTTTCTGCGACTACGCTTGGTCTGCATAGTTGTTATATACCTAGGGGGGATAATATGGGGTACCAAGGGAGGTACCCAAGGTAATAATGTAATAATGGGATGGGCCATAGTAATAAATAAGGTGGTTAACCCATATCATGTAAGGGACCACAAGTAGTTAATAATAATGTAATGGGCCCATGGTATTAGTTGATGGTATGAGGGAACCATGGTAATGACCCATGGTATTGTATGTATGAGGCCTATATAGAGACTAGAGACTCCATGTCAAGGAATATAGTGAAGGATTATTGTATGAACAGGCATATGGCTTGTGGAGTGTTCTCCTTTCTTAAGGAGTAAATGTATGGTGCTGCCCTACCTTAAGGGTTTGATATTAATAAAGTGAATCATTTCATATTATTTCTGGGTTTATTTGCATTATCTTATATTTTCATATCAGATCTATAGTATTTCTGGGTTAGATCTATAACAATTGGTATCAGAGCTATAACAAGTGGTATCAGAGCTATAACAAGTGGTATCAGAGCACTTTCTTGGGCACAAGGGGAGAATTTTTCTTAATTTTTTGCAGGATTTCGGGGGTGGCGAGTTTGCAGATCAGATCTGTATGTTTTGGTGAAAGATCTGCAAAATCTAATTGTAGATCTATATTCTTTGTGAAAAAATAGCCGATTTCAAAAAAAAATCGGTTGAATCAGAGTCTGGATGAAGAAGATATTGCTGATCTAAAAATCAGTGGGGTTGCAGACAATTTTTCAGGGCAGCGAGTTGGCGGCGCAGATCTGGACGTCCTGGTGTATGATCTAAAAAATCTAATTGTAGATCTGGAATCTTTGTGAAAAAATACCTAATTTCAAAAAAAAAATCAGTCGAATCGGAGTCCGGATGAGGGAGATATCGCTGATTTAAAATCAGCTCTTTTTTCAGAAATTTTGGTGACGGCGGGAGAGTAGCAGCGCAGATCTGAAATTCTAGTGCCTGGATCAAGATTTCTATCACATGGGTAGATGCAGAATGATTGTTCCATTTCTAAAAATAGGTCATAATAGGGATTCTGAGCAATATTGACTAAACTGTGACAATTTCAAATTTTCGCCAAGTAAGCGAATTTTTTCTCAAACCCTCTTCATGGCGATTCTATATTTTACAGGAAAAGATGATGGTCCTACTATTGAAGAATTCATACAAAGATACAAGTCCACACATGGGACATATTGGAAGATTCCAATGGTGTTTATATGAGAAATGAGGCTCAAAAATGGAATTTATCACTTGACTACAAGCAGTTGACCAAACTTTCAGACGTAGAATTTGAAAAAGTCTTTTTGGACAAATGGTCTCGGGCTAGAAAAAAGGAGAATGAGACACATAAGGGGTTAATTGCTACGGGTGTCTCCTTACTGCAGGTTCATGGATTCATTCAAAAGGAGAAGATCGTTGTCTATATATCCTAGTTGTAAGCATAATTTTATCAATGTTAATTTGGCAAAAAAATTGCAAGTTCCAACAAAACACATTGAAAACATACAGGATGTTCTAGTGTATAAGGATTTGAAGATTTCTATGGATAAGTATGTGTTGCATGGTGATTTTTATACTTCAAAGATGGATAATATGGATGTTTTTTTGGGATATCCTTGGATGGAATTTGTGGGTACTATCAATATTAATGTGCAGAAGAAATTCTTGAAGCTCTGGTATAAAAAGAAGAAAATTACATTACAGGATATTTCCATCAATAAACAGGTAGAGTCCACGGAGGTTGACGCAGAAGATGTTCCAAGGACTGACATATCAGATGATGAGCAGTTGATGGTTGACAATCAAACACAAACAGAGGCTGAAGCCGAAAAGGTAACATGTGCTGACACATCTGATGAGGGTTCAGTGGTTGAAGTCATATTGGAAAAGAAGACACCACAACAGGCACCACAACAGGGTGAATTAAAGAAAAAGACATCGTGAGTTAAAACTTCAACATGTCATCACCCACATCACCCCGCAAGACAACCATCAAGATGGAAACCAAGTAGTCACAAGGAAAACAACCCTCGTATGACGGATAGCGAGGAGAGAAGATCCACCTACTATACATCAACACAGAAGAGCTGCCACGGTCAACTTCTATCTCAAGCGAGCGAGGCACCAGCGAGATCGAGGGTTCACCTTTCTCTTGGATGGCTAGATGCACGTTCATGGTACCAGTGGACTACTCTTTTGAGTAGATCTTATTATTTGTGTTCTTCCCATGTTTCGGGGACGAAACATGCTAAGGGGGGTGGAATGTTATATACCTAGGGGGGATAATATGGGGTACCAAGGGAGGTATCCAAGGTAATAATGTAATAATGGGATGGGCCATAGTAATAAATAAGGTGGTTAACCCATATCATGTAAGGGACCACAAGTAGTTAGTAATAATGTAATGGGCCCATGGTATTAGTTGATGGTATGAGGGAACCATGGTAATGACCCATGGTATTGTATGTATGAGGCCTATATAGAGGCTAGAGACTCCAAGTCAAAGAATATAGTCAAGGATTATTGTATGAACAAGCATATGGCTTGTGGAGTGTTCTTCTTCCTTAAGGAGTGAATGTATGGTGTTGCCCTACCTTAAGGGTTTTGATCAATAAAGAATCATTTCATATTATTTCTGGGTTTATTTGCATTATCTTATATTTTCATATCAGATCTATAGTATTTCTGGGTTAGATCTATAACAATTGGTATCAGAGCTATAACAATAGTTGTGGCCATTCTAATTGATGTTGCTTTTTTCTTACCCCGCAAAACTCTTTGTTCTCCATTATCATCCAAGCACTCAATGGATTTTTCATAACAATCCACCTTGGTTCTATGAAGCTATAACCAATCCATGCCCAACAAATTACTATATGATCCGAACGGTAATGCATTCAAATGTGTTGAGGTAGGCATAACATTCAAATCAAATGCACAAGCTCTTACCTAGTGATGAACTCTCTTCTTGGTACCTATAGCCAATTGCACTAACCAAGACTTTACATGCACTTCTTTATTCAAACCACATTTATCCACTAGGTCGGGACTAACATAACTATAATTATATCCAGGGTTAATCAAAATAGAAACAACTTGTTAAGTTATGGTATGTTCTATGCTTATAACAATTTACTTATCTTTCTTTATTATTATCCAAAGATTAGCAATCACATGTACACAAAGTAAAGTGCAGATATAACATTAAACGATCGACAGAAAACAAGCCAAGACAAGAGACACAAGATGTGGCAGCTAGCCAGGGACAAACCCCAATGTGGGGAAACCCTTTGATCAAATCTTCCTTTATCTTCAATAATCCAGTAGAGAGAAATAGTACATAAATCTGATTTACATCAGCAGTAGCAAACCCTAGATCAGTCCCAAACTAGGGCAAACAATATCTCGCAAACCGACCGTCGGATCGGCTTGATTCCACCACCAAAAAATGCGGCCTTTAGAGGAGGTCCAGATGGACCTACAGCGCAGTTCTGAGGAGGCAGTCTTCTAGTCAATGCTGGTCAAACTTTGGTTCTGCAGTTGCTTCCCTAAAACTGCATCCTTCCTTCCGCATGTGTGAGAGAGAGTCTCTTTTCTGCGCAGTAGAGAAGAGCCTCTTTTCTGCGCAGGAGAGAGAGAGAGATGTGATGAGATGAGTGAGTGCAAATGGGGAAAATTTCTCCTGTATTTATACACAACTGTTGATGTTTGAATAAATGCGACTGTTGGGCTTTTGAGCCTACATGAGTTGTAGGTCGGCTTGATAATTATTCCATAATCAACATAAATTCATATCTCCATAAATACTTATCGGAATCGGATGATCTTTAGATTAATCCTACACCTCTCGACGAGAAGAATCTAATAAAAACTATTATCAGCCATGAATAAGATGACCCACATGGAGTTTGGTCCTAGTTGCCAATTTTAACACTCCCTCTCAACTAGGGAGAACTCCATTTGCAATTTGTCTGTCGGTCGCTACTACTCATCCATCAAATGAACTGCCTTGTACAGCTTGACCCCTGCTCTACTCTACTCTATCCTACCTGCACTACTCTGTTTTGTTTTGCTTTGGTCTGCTTTATCCGAATTATGAAGAGGAAGAAATGATGGAGGATGTATCATATTGACTCAAAGTCAGTCTCAAAGTATGTAACACTGGTCCTAGACCAATCTCAACCGACCCAAAGTCAGCGTCATAGTATGTACCACTCCTACCACTGGTCCCAGACTAGTATCATCCTCCACTGACTCAAAGTCAGTCTTGGAGTGCGTACCACTGGTCCCAGACCATTCTCAACTGACCCGAAGTCAGCGTCATAGTATGTACCACTCCTACCATTGGTCCCAGACCAGTCCTTCATTGACCCAAAGTCAGTCTCAGAGTATGTACCACTGGTCCCAGACCAGTGTCAACCGACCCGAAGTCAACATCATAATGGGTACAACTCCTACCACTGGTCCCAAACTAGTCTCATTGATCTCAGATCAATGAAGGTCATCCTAGCATAGGGAGTACGGTAGATACAACGATGCGTCCATCGGTACTACTATGGTCCCTATCCTCATTTCCCTGCTCATTGATCATATGAGAGGTACTTCCCATGAGTCCTAGACTGCATGGGTAGGATGCCTTGATAGGAGAACTTAATCAATCCTGTCCTCACAGGAGAACTAATCATCCTGCTACATAGTAGCCATGGAAAACACATCATCTAGGCCTCATAGGAGAACTAATCATCCTGCTACATAATCGCCACGGGGTGTACATGTATACCACCAGGGGATGGTGAATCACCCTGTGATCATATGTCACTCCAAGAAGTACCTCGCAACCCCCTAGAGCTCCCAGAGCTCAATACATCATATAGGACCCTCATCGAAGGGTCTTTGAATGACACCAAGTCATTCTCGGAAAGTCAAAAATTTGACCTTTCCTAGGGGTTTTGTCAGAATGTCGACGACCTGTTCATCTGTACTGATATGTTAGAGCCTTATAGCTCCCCGCTGCACCATATCTCGAATATAGTGATACCTGATATCGATATGCTTGGAGTGATCATGAAATATGGGATTCTTTGATAAACGAATCCCACTCTAGTTGTCACATACACGGTGGTATCCAATATATATCCAAACAGCTCGTTGAAGAGCTTTCGCAACCAGACTACCTCACCGGAGGCCACACTAGCAGCAATATACTCTGCTTCGGCGGTGCTCAAAGCCACTGACTTCTGCTTCCTACTCATCCAAGATATCAAAGCAGATCCCAAGGAGAAACAACACCCGGAAGTGCTCTTACGGTCCTCCACATTGCATGCCCAATTAGCATCAGTGTATCCAAGTAGTCTCACATCTCCGGCAGTGTATCTTAACCCATATGTAATTGTGCCACGAAGATATCTTAACAGATTCTTGGCACCAATCTAATGTATGTGGTGAGGTTCAACCATATTTTGACTCAACGTGTTGACTGCAAAGCATATATCTGGACAGGAGTTCACTAAGAACATTAATGCTCCGACGAGTTGCTGATACTTGGTAGCATTTCGTAAAACATGTCAAGCAGCACTACCGCTTAACTTCTTGAAGTCAAGCTCCGTCGGGGTAGTTACAGGCTTGCAGTCTACCATACCAAATCTTTCCAATATCTTCACCACATATTTTCTTTGAGATAGGAAAATTTCCCTTGGCTTCTGCCAGACTTAAAGTCCTAGGAAATAGTGCATCAGTCCTAGATCCTTCATTTCAAATTCAGAAGCCAACTCCCTCTTACGTTTGTGAATAAGAGGGTTCGCACTTGTTAGAAAGAGGTCATCCACATACAATACTAGTATGAGAGGCTTGTCATCTTCAACCTTAAAGTAAAGGTTAGGATCGGCTTCACTCCTAGTGAATCCCAGCTTCATCAAGTAGCTATTGATCCTCTCATACCATGCTTGGGGTGCTTGCTTCAGCCCATAGAGAGCCTTCTTCAACCTGCATACATGAGATTTTCGATCATAAATCTCAAATCCTTCGGGTTGCTCCACGTAGACCTCTTATTTGATCGAACCATGCAGGAACGCGGTCTTAACATCCATCTGATGTAGGTTCCATCCTTGTGAAGCCGTAAGGGCTATGATCGAGCGGATGGTTGTATATCTGGCAACAGGTGCAAATATCTCATCATAGTCTATACCTTCCTTCTAGGAGAAACCATGAGCAACAAAACGAGCCTTATACTTTTCTGTACTTCCATCTGCTGCATGCTTTATCTTGTAAAGCCATTTAGAAGTGACAATTGTCTTGTCCCGGGGCTTGGGAACTACTTCCCAGACATCATTCTTCATAATAGACTCATATTCTTTGGTCATAGCATCCTTCCATACTTTATGCTTGACGACATCGGAGAATGATGAAGGCTCATTTTGTATGATCGTGCTCATGATGCTCTGGTATCCCTGATACATGTTAGGTTTCTTACTTTCACGGAAGGTTCCTCGGGGTGCAGCATGTCCTTCAGCATCATCAAGTAGCCCCCTAAGCCATGAAGACCTCTTCCTAGAAGAGGAGGGCTCATGTGGAGGAGGATCAATCGGATCCATGGGTTCTTCCAGATCAGGCATTGTTTCATCATCCTTTTCTTTCGGTTCCCTGGTGTCGAGTTCTTGAGAGCTCCTCAAAGTCAGAAGATTGGCCACCTTGCTGAGGGCCATATCTTCGTCAAAGGTGACATCATGACTAATCACGACTTACCTTTGACCAGCTACATAGATTCTATAGCCCTTAGTATTTTCATCATAGCCCATGAAGATTCATTTCTTTCCAGATGCACCTAATTTATTCCTTTTCTCTTTCGGCACATGAAAATATATAGGGCTTCCAAAAATTCTAAAAGGAGATACATTAGGTTTCTTACCGGTGAACATTTCTTCAGGAGTCTTGGAACCCAATGCTTGATGAGGGCATCGGATTTGTACATATACGGTGGTGTTTGCAGCCTTGGCCCATAGAAACTTCGGAAGTCTTTGATCATGGAGCATGGCACGGACAACTTCCACAATTGTACGGTTCTTCCTTTTTGCCACACCATTCTGTTCAGGAGTATATGGTGTAGTAGTCTCCCTGTTAAAGCCAACCTCTTTACAAAAGTCATGAAACTCGTTAGATTCATATTCAATCCCATTAGCAATCCTTAAGATCTTGATCTTCTTTTCGAGTTGATCCCTGATCAAGGCTTGAGATGTGTCACAAGATGTAACACCTAGCAGACTTCCTTCGACCTAATATAATGAATCAACTCGAAACCCAAGAGTGAAGGCATCTTTAACATTATTTTTCCATATACGTACCTTGCCATCGCTGAAGGTTACCTTGTAGCCTTTGTCTTCCATTGTCGAGATGGACACCATGTTCTTTTTGAGGTCAGGATAATACATCCTGTAAGTGGATCGTATTACCTTGATTCAATTTAAGAGAGACATTGCCTACACCTTTCACGGGATATTTCATATTATCTCCAAGGACAATTTCCAGGTTAGTTTCTTTCTCTATCAGATTATGGAGAACTTCTTTGTAACCAGTGAAGTGCCTTGAGGCACCACTATCAATGAGCCAAATTCCCATTGAGTTCGAAGGAGCAGAGGTAGATAGAGCAGCTGGTAGATAATATTCATCCTGCTTATTATCAACAGTGTTGGATTCATACCTGGAATTTCTAGCCTTCTTGAATGGTTGTCCTCTTCCTTGATTTCCAGCACTCCTTTTACCTTTTCTATTAGATTTGCCATTCCTTTGATTGCCATGAGAGGGATTTTGATCATTGTCTTGGTGCGAGTCCTTTCTATTAGGGCACTCCCTTGCATAGTGACCTGCTTTATCGCAAATGTAACATCGACCTTTTCTTCCACCCTTAGGTCCAGCCTTTCCTATTGATTTAGTCCCGGAATTATTTTTTTTCTTAGCATGAGAAGAAAAGGAAGTAGGAGGACCTTTAGGCATGGGCATTTCTTGCTCCTCTACCCTTGTTTCTTCTTGAATGCATCTAGCCATTAATTCCTCGAAACCAGGAATTACATTATTGTTCAGAAGAGTAGTCCTGAACACATACCATTTAGATGGTAATCCTCCAAGAATTGTGAGTGCCATTTCCCTATTAGTAATAGTCTCCCCAATAGATAGGAGATCGTTCCTGATCTCAGTGATTCTTAAGAAGTATGCTTGCATACTCTCATCTTTACCCTTCTTAATTTCCTTTAGCTTATTTCTAAGAAACAAAACTTGATTTGCATCATTAACTTTAAATAAACTCACCAGTCTATCGTAGATTTCCTTGGAGGTGTTCAGGTTGGAGATGTAGGCCACCAAGTGCTTGTCAATAGAGTCCCGGATGATCTTCTTTGCTTTGACTTCTCCGGTTTTCCATTTGTTCCTGGCAGCAGCGGATGCATTTGATGGAGGCTCAACAATATTGCCTCTCACATGGTCCAACACTCCTTGATCTTCTAGGGTTAGATCAATAGACATCTTCCATCCGTGATAGTCAGCTTTCTCACGGAGCTTGTCCTCGGCAGGAAAGAGTGATGAGGACCCCATAGTTGTTTTAGGATAGCCTTGCCCATCTTCTCTTCGGTGATTGCTCTTTCTCTTGCTCGGGCTTTGTCTTCACCTCAGCTCCAATACCATGTTAAGTTATGGTATGTTCTATGCTTATAATAGTTTACATATCTTTCTTTATTATTATCCACAGATTAGCAATCACATGTACATAAAGTAAAGTGCAGATAGAACATTAAATGACCGACAGAAAACAAGCCAATACAAGAGACACAAGATGTGGCGGCTAGCTAGGGACAAACCCTAATGTGGGGAAACCCTTTGATCAAATCTTCCTTTATCTTCAAAAATCCAGCAGAGAGAAATAGTACATAAATCTGATTTACATCAGCAGTAGCAAACCCTAGATCAATCCCAAACTAGGGCAAACAATATCTCGCAAACCGATCGTGGATCGACTTGATTCCACCACCAAAAAATGTGGCCTTCAGAGGAGATCCAGATGGACCTATAGCGCAGTTTTGAGGAGGGAGTCTTCTGGTCAACGCTGGTCAAATTTTGATTTTGCAGTCGCTACACTAAAACTGCGTCCTTCCTTCCACATGTGTGAGAGTGAGTCTCTTTTCTGCACAGTAGAGAAGAGCCTCTTTTCTGCGCAGGAGAGAGAGAGAGATGTGATGAGATGAGTGAGTGCAAATGAGGAAAAGTCCTCCTGTATTTATACACAATTGTTGATGTTTGAATAGATGCGACTGTTGGGCTTCTAATCCTACATGAGTTGTAGGTCGGCTTGATAATTATTCCATAATCAAAAGAAATTCATATCTCCATAAATACTTATCGGAATCAGATGATCTTTAGATCAATCTTACACCTCTCGACTAGAGGAATCTAATAAAAATATTATCAGCCATGAATAAGATGACCCACATGGAGTTTGGTGCTAGTTGCCAATTTTAACACAACTTGATCGCAAAGCTTACCGTCCATTTCAATGATAGATGCTTAATGATTTGCATGCCCGTTATCTAGCACTGCATAGATCCTAGGAATACTCTGCCCAACATCTCCCACTGTATGTGGCTCCTGAGCACTGTAGATCTGTGGTTTACCACCCTGATGTTGTGGAAAATCCCTCCTACGATAATCTTTTCCACAAGTCCAACACTTTATATGTGTCCAGCCTGCATCCTTGTTCTGCTCCTCATATCAAAGTCCCTGTCCTTTGTCAGATGCATTGAACTTCTTAAACGACGTTGCATTCTCTTTATTATCTATACCCTAAGGTCTTGCTCGCTTCTTGTCCCATTTTCCTTTGTTCTTATCATTACCCTTCCAATCCAGCTTAGTCTCATATATGTGCTTCAATTGTTCATAGCAATGCTTTAGCTTTTAGATGGCCTCCTCCAATGATCTAGGCTCATCGAACTCAATCATGTCTTTGAATGCAATCAGTGATCCAATAATGAAACTTTGAATCTTGGCCTTCTCCTCCTTGAGGTAAGGCACGTACCTCAATAGCTCCAAGAACCTTCTAGTGTACTCCTCATCTGTCATCGATCCCATCTTTAGCTCATAGAATTCTTTTGCCCTGTCATCAAAGTATCTCTTCGATAGATACTTCTTCTTGAATAGTCTCTCAAACTCATTCCAAGTCAAGTCCTCCTCATGAATACCTATGACATTCTTCACATCTTCCCACCAAATATCTGCTTTACCTTTGAGACTGAATGTAGCTATTCTGGCTTTCATGTTCTCTGAGTAATCATGCAACCTGAAGAACTTCCTCATACCAAGCAACCATGCCTTTGCATCCTGTGATTTCTTCATCTCTCCATCAAATGTAGGTGGATTTTCTTTCTTAAACTCGTCTGGAAAATATCCCCTGTCACTCCTCCTGTAAGGATGATAACGATGCCGATCATAATGCCTGTTAGAACCAAAACTAGAATAGTACCTGTGTCCATCACCTCTCCTATTTGGAGTATCCAAGGACCTGCCATCTCTGATCATGTCATCTCTATCCGACTGATGACCACCATGAGACCTACTACCATATGCCCCATTAGTTCTATCCTCCTGCTCATGGTTGATCTGAAGTGGTCCCTGTTGCTGCAATTCTGACAAACTCTAAAGTATCACTGCATTTAACTCTGCTTGTTTCTCCTGTGCATGTATGATTTTGTCATTGTTTGTCTTACAACTCCTTATTTCTGCCTTTAAGCTTCTCAATGTGTCTGCCAAATCAGAAGAGTGCCCAACACCACGTTGCTCATCTGATCCATAGGGAGAGTCTTGGGAACTATAGTCTACCATCTTGCTAGTCATATTTGATATTCTTCTTGCAAGGTATATCATGTTAGCTAAACCAAATCACAATAAACCAACATACCTTAGCATAATTTGGGGAGGATACCTCATCTGCAAGATCAACAAATCAGTGTAATACATGTATAACATAATCATGACAACATATAGAAATATAACACATAAGCATATAACCATATAACCATCATTCTAGCTAGAGTCCAGTCATCAATGCATGACCATATCAACTACACATACCATGACCTCATGCATGACAACAACCACCACATCATTGTACACTTGACCACATGTGAATACTAACGTGCATAAACAATGCATAATCAACCATACACTCATGACGACACACTCCACAACAACACCATCAACTTCCCATGGCGACCTCACTGCAACCATAACCCATACCATACAAATGCAACAAGCACATGGTATTACAACACAAGAAACACATATGCAACTGACATGAATGCATGACCAACAAACAACCCATCTAATCCGAGGGGTGAACCATGCTCTGGTACCACTCTGTAACACCCTCCTCCCACATCTACCCAAGTAATCGGCTAAGTAGTGTAAACATGTGACGAAAAGTTACTATGATATGATTCGAATCCCTATGTGTCAGTCAAGGAAGTGGAACCTATGGAAAAACACCATACAGACCTTCCACATCAGTAACAGAACTCCCAGGAGCCATCCCAACCACTTAGGTAACCAACCCCTGAGACCAACTAAGTTTTTAGACCATTAAACCCATGTACGCTCCCTTGATATGGGTAAGCATGTGTCCAGGAGGCTCTAGACACTCCCACAACATGGGTATGCATGCATCCAGGCACTTTTCTACCCAGTGTTGTGCCTGCGTCTTCGGGATTTGAACCACTACCCAGTGTCGTGCCTATGTCTTAGGTGTTTGAAGCACTTTTTAAGGCCCAAAGCCCAGGTCACTGCCCATAACTAAATGACACTTTCAAAACTAAAAATAATGACAAAACAATGATACAAATGAAACTACTTGAACAAGGACTTAACTTGACCCCTACTAACCATGACAGGAATTTCATCAAACATGTCACAAATATGTAATCTACAAGTTTAAACAAAAGATCTGAGCATAGGGGTATCATACTCATCTGAGCATCGCTAAGAAGCATTGATGCCTCAACACATTGGCCGCCATTTCATTCATTAGGCCATAAATACATTGTTCCGGTGTTTTAAAAAACGGTTGAGTCGACTCTGACTCTGTTGAGCCAGATCGAGCTAATGCCTGGTTGGGTCGGCTCAGTGGCCAAAACGAAACGGCTGGCTAGGTTGTTACCGAGCCGGCTGAGCCTGTCATCAACTCGGTTGGCTCGGTAACAACTCGGTCGACTCGGTAACAACTCGGTCGGCTCAGTATCAACGGGGACGGCTGGGGTCTTTGAAAAAGATTCTAAAGCACATTTGTCAAAAGTTGTTCCACCTCCTACATATCAATGGTTGGGTTGTTTTTTATTGCATATTTATAGCCCTAAAGTGATCTATCACCGTGAGAAATTTTTGAAAATTACAAGGCCGAAGTATGGTTATCCTAGTGGCATGAATTAGAAAACTGAAACAATGCATTGAGCCATACAATGTTTTTAAAAAGGAAAACGTTTTGGAAATGGACTAATAAAGACATATTTACCTATGATTGTTTTAGAGCTTGACCAGAATTAAATCAAGGGTGTTGAGACTTCATTAGGGGCATATTTCTTGAAATCATCTCCAACAGTCTACGTAGAAGCATAAGACAGACCGTCTTGTAGCAAAGGCACAAATTTGAAGACATTTGTTGATCAGTTCATTGGCTTATCATTTGGGAAGCTATGATTAGTTGCAGAGAATTGGTATTATTTTTATTGTAGTCTAGTGATTGCCCTTGGGCTGAGGCAGAAAAGAATCCTAGCATTGGTGGCTAACTATGAACTTTGTATTGGACAGTGCACTGGGTGCCATTTTGAGATAATGGATATATTCATGAGCCAAATTTGATCATATGTTGTCTTCTCTCTATATTCTAAAGCTTTGTGTTGGGAAACATGAATGAAAATCTTTAAAATTATGTTCTTTTATAAAAAAAAAAAATATTTAATGTATTTTTTACAACGACCGAGTCATTGAAATCAAACCAGCCGAGTCGATACCGAGTTGGAGCCTACCCTCGACCCTTTCCAAACTGGAGTCAGAGTTTTAAAACAGTGCATTGTTTATTTATTTACAAGTAAAAACATGATGAGAGCCATACATAGCCATTGCCATAATGCATGCTCATAACCAACATAATAACAACAAAAATACCAAGGAAACAAGCCATATAATCCACATAAACCAGTACAATACTCATGAAATAATAAGGAGAATTAACTTCATATTATATGAAGCAAAGGCCAACCAATTGTGGGATTTCCAGAAACCACCCGCTTGTAGACATGGATGAGCCAATTCTCTCTTTAGTCAGTCACCCCAATGCCATATTCCAAACATGAATGTGGGATCTCATAAAACACATCAATCAAAACCATCCATGACTTCCAGAGGCCAAACCACTTTAACCCATCAAACAATGATTCCACCTCATGGTCGAATATCATAAAACCATCATCATATTCGTATATACCCAAGCCTTCCAGGGCTCCAGAGCGTTTGTTCCAACCAAGGCTTCCAGGACTAGTAACTCAACCCACAACTATCGTTGGGCTTCCAGAGCATTTGTCCAACCAGGGTTTCCAAGACTAGTAACTGAACCCACCAAGGGATTCCAGAGTGTTTGTCCAACCAAGGCTTCCAGGACTAGTAACTCAACCCAAACTGTTACAAGGCTTCCAGAGCGTTTGTCCAACTAAGGTTTCCAGTAACTAGTAACTCAACCCAAGCTAAAGGAAACATGAGAACCAACCAGGAAAACAAAGGAAATGAACCCACAACACCATGGCTCTCCAGGAAATGGCAAGGCTAGGCAAATCCACTGTCAATCCAAGCAATCCTCCATGCCAATGACAGAGCATGACCAATAAACCACATGCATATTCCATGCATGCTAAAGCTAGTGAGGAAAACACACATGCAACTCGGTACCTGAAAGCAAAACTTGTTGTAGCTGTTGATCCCGTTGTCCTCTTGCACTTTCATTCTATTCCTTTTCCTTCTTGCTCTAGAACTCAAAGTATGCCACACTCTCTAAGAGTGCTCCAAGAAAACTCTGTGTCCAAGAGTATGAGAGAGAGAGAATAGAGAGAGAACTCCAAAACTGAGCTGACAAAAGTCTGTGAACTGATCCTCAGAAGCCTTTTTATTAATGAGGCTTCTATTTTATTCATTTTCCATTATTTTTCTTCAATTTCCTCCTCACATGCAACATGTGACCTTTCACCTCCCTTTTCTCCTAATTTCCATTATTTTCATAATTAAATGTGCCAAAAATGCCATTTTTCCTTTCCAAAGCCTTTTCCATTGCCTTTGCCAATTTCCTTAGCTATTAATCAATCACCAGCGATTTCCATCACTATGCTTTTGCCCAACATTCAACTTGGAATACGTGTCCCATCAACCGTTGTTGTTAATTTTCCTTTAGTAATTTTTATTACGTGGAATTTTCACCAGGTCTATTACATCAGCTCTTAATTATCTTTTAGATTTTTCTTCTTGATGCCAAGGGTGCCAAGTTGGTCATGCCCTTCAAGAACTTCCCTTGAAGTTCCAAGGGTACCATGCCGCTTACCTTTCAAACATCTTATGACTATGCGGGGAAAAACTGGGCACGATGACATAGACCACTCTCCTCTCCTATGTCGCCCTTTATAGTGAGAATAATTGTGTTGGGGATCAAGGAATTTGCTTTAATGTGCGGCCCCTAGTAAATCCTCATGAGCGACCCAATTCGAGGTCCACCCCGACAACATCGTAATCTTAAAGGCGTACGTATCCAAACACTTATAGCCCAAGTCACGGCAAGAGTGCTAGTGGGTGAAATCAAAGACATTGTCCCACCTCTCCCAAGAAATTTCATCTATCTACACAAGCCCATCACCCATGTGTGAGTCATTCAGCCAAGCGACTAACTTATGCCTACAACCACTAACATGCCATTAGAAATCACAACATAATATTAATTTGAACTTAAATTTTTTGAAACAATATTATGCAATTCAATCAAACCATAGGTCGTCGACTCATCACATGTAAGTGCATTTGGGTGGTCTCCTACCATCATCAGTAATATTTGTTCATAATGTTAGTCATCGATAAAATTGTGCATGCTAAATGATCAATATAATTGCTAATTGTAAACAAGAAGCTGATGTAAACAAGAATCCATCACATGATTAGACATAGTCATCAAATAGGTTGATCATCATCATAACCAAATAACATCAAACTATTACATCACAATTATTATCACATCCACTAATACTAATGTAAAATAAACGAATCCTCAACCTAAGGTCCTCAAAGAATAATGTATTACTCTAATCTAAGAGCCTCTACAAGAAGAGTAATAGTACTAATCGAATAAAGATGCACATGTATATAGATAAGAATGAATTTTTAATCAACTATCGAAATAGTTCACATAGAAGTAATGATTGTTAAAATAAATACAACACTCCTAGAAAAATATAAGCACCAAAGCCACTGAAATAGTTCAATTTTTTTAGTATAGATGAAAACAATATATATCGCAAACATTCAAAGAATAGTCTTACAACATATGCATGAAAGTGTGCTAGCTCAATGAGCTTGAAATATTAAGCAAAAGTTCCAAGATACATCGGTACAATGAATGCCACTAGCTCCAATAGTGGAGCTTTAGAACTACCACTTGCTCCTCCAAAAGAACTATCTTCCTCTCTAATGCCTTGTGGGTGGAGCCAAGGCGAAAAGTCCTTTTCCTGCGCTATGACGGTGTATATATAACAAATGAAGTGACTCTCCATCTCCCTTGTGACTCTTGGACTTCTCTCATGACTCTTTCACTTCCATATGACATTTTGACTTTTTACTTTTTATATGTGACTTTTGGACTTCCACTTTACATTACATTTCTCATATATTGAAAATTACATAATCATATTCACAAATGATGTGGCAAACGATGAATTATATGACACCTTGATATGACACTTTAACAAGACATGACATGACATTGATGACATGGACTCAATGATGATATGGCAATGTCAAACCATTCTTTCTGTTGTTGTCTTTGTGTCTTCTTGAAAGATGGTACATGCTCTTTCTCTTCCTCCTCCATAAGGCTTGAAGGTAGGGAGTCTTCACTATGATCTTGATCTTCAACTGTTGTCACAATCTGGTGTCCCTTCATCTTCTCGTTCAATGATCAACTTGTCCTTACAACTTCATAAGTGTCTTCTAGTATAGTTTCCTTCTCCTTCTTTTCAATCATTATCCTTTCATGTGAAAATACAGTTCCTGCAACTAGAACTCACTCATGACATGAGGACACCAATCCAAAAAACTCCTATTCTAACATGCTTCATGAAAATCACTTATTGAGCTAGAACTAGGTGTTGGACTAAGAGGCAGACCGAGGGATTGTGCAGTGTGCAATTCCAGGGGTCAGAAACCTATTGCAGCAACTAAAAATTATTCTCCTAATTGTTAATTTAATTTAACAATTTATGTAATGTTTGCTACAACAACCACTGAATAAATCACACTGCAATCTACACAAATAAAACTGTAGAAGAATAAGCGCAGGAAGAAATGCTAGCACACACACATAAAAATAACACAATTATTTTTGGACAAAAGTCCCCAAAAAAACCCAACTTCGGAAAACTAACGCAACAACTAAGGGTTTTATTATTAAGTAGCAGTGAAATAATCTAAGTACAATCTAGATGCCGAATACTGGCAATCCTGTAGAGATAATACTGGCAAAGATCTAGTGAGGAAATTTCCTCACCCCATAGGCAAATCTGGGCTCTGACCTCAACTCCAAGTGCGCTGTCCAAACTGGCTCTGCACAGTAACTGCATCACCTTGGCGCAGTTCTTTCTGCACTCAGTTTGGAACAACCTCTCCTCAAGCTGTCTAGTTTGTTGTTGTCTGGGAAAATTTCTCTCCTAGCCTCCGGAACCCCTATCCAACTTTTGGCATTGAAACTCGTTTTTACCCAGTAGAATAAAAAATGTCTCTAGAGGCTATTGCGCTACCCCATCGTCAGCCTCTCTATGGCTCTTGTTCCTCTCTGCAAATGCATTCATCGAATGTGGAAATCTTCCACCGACTTCATTGTCTCTGCCCCTCTCACACTGCTTCGATCTCCAGTTCTCTCTCGAGCAACTCACTGTTGCTACTTTGGAAATCGATCTGCTAGGAAATGGAACTTCTCAATTGTTTCTCCATCACCACATTGACCTCCTCTTATAATCTTCTATTGGAGCACCAATGACCAATATTAAAACATAATCGATGGCTAGAATCATATTAGAGTCGATTTGTTTGAGTTTCTAGATGATTCACGCCTTGAATTAATTAATACTGATTAATTAACCATATTCCCTAAGTTTAGACTTATGAAATATTTAAAAATTGGTTAATAATCTAATTAAGTCATTTCTAGGTGAAATTTCCAGAAAAAATTTATGGGTTTTGGAGTTCCCATGTATTCTAGCCTCTCCACAAAATTTCAAGGCTAGAACACATCCAATGCTACAAAAGATAACACTCCCTCTTAGTGAGGAATGTATTCTAAAGCTACTACACACCTTGTAGCAACCTCTTGCCTTTTCATCATCTTCTATCACATTGCTGATGTCTAGACATATTTCCCACCAAGCACTACGCAACTTTGATATACGTTGCTTTTGTGCTACCGTTAACCCTGTTGTACTGCTTCCAACATTGCAACTCCCTCTCATTTGTTGTTGCTGCAACTATAACATCTACAACTGAAAAACATCCAAAATATTGAATCAATTGTGATCAGTATAATGCATTTGTCACCCGAGTCTCTCACTGCTGCTAGTATCTGCATTGTCACTGAAGAATCTGCGTTGTTGCTGACTCTGCACTGTGCCAACTGCACTGCTGCCAACTCTTCACTGCGTTCCTAAGCATCTGATTGCTACTAGACTCTGCATTTGTCACTCTGGCCTTTGATTGCATCATCTGCCATTGATCCATCCTGCTACTGAATACTGTGGGCCCCTGTAGCAAGGTATTGATCCATGAGGTGGACTCCTTAAGGATATTGCCCAATCTTTGTAGCTCTCTAGGGCTACATCACCAAATCTCCCCACCTCACTCCTGGAGGTATATCAACAAACATGGTGAAGTCTTCCTCTAGCCTGGAGGAAAGCCTATCGATCTATGTTGAAGCTGCCTGTTGGTCCTGCTTCTCCTTGTCCTTCTAACTGAGAGGACACTGAGTATTGTAGTCACCAAGCTCACCACATCTGAAGCACTTGACCTTCGACCAATCCTTTTTGTTTCTCTACTCCCCCTATCCTTGACTGGGACCCTTCAATGCGAGGGCCACATTCTCCTCCTCCTTCGCCACCTTCGATCTGTTGTTGCTGCTACTGATGGAGCTCTTCAATAGAGCTCGTCTCAACTCCTCCTGCTATAAATCGGCCCACATCCTGTCCCACCTTAGCAAGGTATCTCTACCCAAGACACTTTGGACGAATACGTGCCACTCCTATGAGATATTGTTGAGTGCCAATCACACTAGCTCTATTGGTTGAGGCGTAGCCCCAACAATTGCAAGTTGGTCCCGGATCTCCGGAATCCTGATGAGGAAGGGGTCTATGTATTCCCCCTTCTGCATCTGTACACACCTCAGCTTCTCCTCGAGGTACATCTTCCACTGCTCGGAAGTACCCTAATACAATGTAGAGAGGGAATCCCACATTTCTTTGGCAGTATCTTTTCCAGCTATGTGAGAAACCACATGATCACGAACATCACCTAGGATCAAACGTTTCGCCCGTGCCATTTCCTTTTTGTACTCCTTCAGTTAGTTTGCGTCCTGGGGAATGGCTACCACTGCATCAATATACATCTTCAGGCAAACTCCTCTAGAAGGAAGGACATCCTTGCTTTCCAAATGACATCGTTGGAAGCTCCACCCAACCTTTCCTGATCACGAAGCCCAACAATGGCCATCTCAACAAATGTAAAAAATCTCCTCTTTCCTTCTGCTCAGCTACTGCTCAACTATTCACACTCCTTTCTAGAGTGATAAAATTTGCTCACAATGACCGCTGATTTGCAAGGAAAAATCAAACTTCTTGAGACTAGAAGTTCCCTAACGAAAATTTTCCCTTAGTGTGTGCTCTTCTTCCTTCCACCCGATGTTGGCTCTGCTCTAGCAACTTGCTGCAAAACCACTGCGTCCAACTAGAGATCTGCTCCACGAAAATACTAAGTTGCTCCCTTTGACTCTGGAATCACTTGATCTAGAGAGATCATATTTTTCTTCCCCACTGAAAAAAATTGAAACTCCTCAAGTAACTCAGCCTCTTGGTAAAGTGACTGCTGTTCCCCTGGGAATTTTGGCCTGTTGCCCACAATGAGCAGTGAAATTCATTCTCTCTCCGCCTTTGGGCTCTCCATCTGATCAACTGCGCTCTGATACCATGTGAAAATTCCGAAAACCAGAACCCTATTGCAACAACTAGAAATTATTCTCCTATTTGTTAATTTAATTTAACAATTTATTTATTGTTTGCTACAACAAATACTCAATAAAACACACTACAATATACACAAATAAAATTGCAGAAGAATAAATGCAGGAAGAAATGCTAGCACACACACATAAAAATTACACAATTATTTTTGGACAAAAGTTCGGAAAGCCCCAACTTGGGAAAACTAGTGCAATAGTTGAGGGTTTTATTATTAAGCAATAGTGAAATAATCTGAGTACAATCTGGATGCCGAATACTGGGAATCCTACAGAGAAAATACTAACAAAGATCTAGTGAGGAAATTTCCTCACCCCATAGGCAAATCTGGGCTCTGAACTCAGTTCCAAGTGAGTCGTCCAAACTGGCTCTGTGTAGCTACTGCATCACCCTAGTGCAATTCTTTCTGCACTTAGGCTGGAACAACGTCTCCTCAAGATTTCTAGTCTGCTGTTGTCTGGGAAAATGTCTCTCTTGGCCTCTGAAACCTCTGTCCAACTTTTGGCACTAAAACTCGTTTTTCCCCTACAAAATCGAAAATGCCTTTAGAGGCTACTACGCTACTGCAACGTCATCCTCTCTGTGGCTCTTTTACCTCTCTACAAATGCACTCACCGGATCTGGAAATCTTCCACCGACTTCACTGTCTCTGCCCCTCTCACACTATTTCGATCTCTAGTTCTCTCTCTAGCAACTGACTGTTGCTACTCTGGAAATCAATATGCTAAGAAATCAAACTTCTCAAGTGTTTCTCCATAACCACATCGACCTCCTCTTATAATCCTATGTTGGAGCACCAACGACCAAGATTAAAACATAATCGATGGCTAGGATCATCTTGGAGTCGATCCATTTGAGTTTCTAGATGATTCACACATTGACTTAATTAATATTGATTAATTAACCATATTCTCTAAGTTTAGATTTAGGAAATATTTTAAAATATTTTTGAAACTCGTTAATAATCTAATTAATTCATTTCTAGGTGAAATTTCCATAAACGATTTCTGAGTTTTGGAGATCTCATGTATTCTAGCCTTTGCACGAAACTTCAAGGCTAGAACACATCCGGTGGTACAAAAACTAACACTTCCCTCATGACTCTTTGACTTCCATATGACATTTTGACTTCTTCATGACTTTTCACAATTTATAGGTGACTCTTGGACTTCCACTTTACATTACATTTCTTATATATTGAAAATTACATAATCATATCCACAAATGATGTGCCAAATAATTACTCATATGACACTTTGAAAAGATATGACATGATATTGATGACATGGACTCAATGATGATAACCCATTCTTTTTGTTGCTATCTTTGTGTTTTCTTGAAAGATGGTACATCCTCTTCCTCTTCCTCCTCCATAAGGCTTGAAGGTAGGGAGTCTTCACTATGATATTGATCTTCAACTACTGTCGTAATCTAGTGTCCCTTCATCTTCTCGTTCAATGATCAACTTGTCCTTGCAGCTTCATAAGTGTCTTCTAGTATATTTTTATTCTCCTTCTTTACAATCATTATCCTCTTATGTGAAAATATAGTACTTGCAACTAGAACTCACTCATGACATGAGGACATCAGTCCAAAAAACTCCTAGTCTAACATGCTTCATGAAAATCATTGTTTTAGCTGGAACTAGGTGTTGGACTAAGAGGCAGACTGAGGGATTGTGTAGTGCACTGTTCCAAGGGTCAAGAGTGATGGACTAAAGCTTGAGACTGTGCAATGCGCAATTTTGGAGGCCTAGGCAAGATGCTTGCACAGTTGAGGAGCCCAGTGAGGAAGTATTGATCCTTGAAGTTTCCCAATGCGTAGTACAAGAGAGAGAGAGGTCTACGAATTGTACAATTGCACAACTCAAGGAGGCAGGATGACAACTTGAGGCTTGCGATTGCGCAGTGTGCAGAAGGAGGATGACTGGGAGGGTGAATTGCGTAGTTGTGGAGGTCAAGGGGCCAAGTTTGAGCACTATGATTGCACAATGCGTTGTTCTTGGAGGCAAGAACTACACATTGCACAGTGCCATTAGGAAAGGGGTCAACTTGAGGGTTGACACTGCAAAGTGTGTAGTTCTATGTCGCTGAGTGAGGTCAAGTTGATTAGGCAGGAAATTTCTAGAATTAGAGTAAGTGTGGGATCAGTGAGGTAGAAGTGAAACCAGGATTGAACTTATGAATGATCACACACTCGGAACAATTGACGACACAACATTGAACACTTAGTACACAAGAAAAACATGATCCCCTCAATGTGTTGACAAGACAACAACCTCCTCCATGTGTGACACTTAAGATACACTTTGTGACGACAGTGATGACACTTGTGCAACAATGCATGAAACTTTGGGAATGAGTGTAATGCATGTCTATATGATAAATATGACTCACTGACATAAAAGCTACCCCTTGAAATTAACCATAACACTGCTTTTGCGATGTGCGATGCTTCTCACGCCAAAATACGACACTTGAGTTTTCTTCTAAAAGGGACTAGAAAACTTAGAGAATATACACGGAATGATTCTTACTACTAGAAAAAACAACATGCAAGGTCAAATTAAGCTCTGAAATTTGAATGTAAGCCAAAATTTTGGAGTATGTCGTAGCAGTGACAACACATGGCAAGACACTAGTAGAACTCCAACTTCTCTTCCTTGGTCTAATCTTCTGTGCAGGGTCTAGTTCTTCGAAACGTATCGATTCATCGTACAAATTACTTTGGCTTTCCCACTTAACTCGGTTATATATATAGTCCCCTTCATTCCTTTCTCAGTTGAACACATTCATAATGCCAACCATATCACAATTGTTTTGATTCAAGAGACAATAATATATTTGTGAGCTTAAGATATTTAGAGTTTTACTTTTCATCTCATGTGGTTCTCTATTTCTAGCAAGCCTAGATAGTACCCCGACAGAGTCACTACAGGAAAACATGCATTGCTTCACTGCCAGTGAGCCTGGTCAATACCCTGATGAAGTTTCTTGCTTCAAATCTCTGTGCAGGAAGCCTTTCTCTTCTTTCACCCTTTATTTATTTTTATTTATAGAACTATGCAAAGGGACTTATTTTTTTCATGGGGTGGAAGAGGGATCCCAACTTCTTGAGAGAGGAAATGGTCCTTCAGAGAAGTGTGTGTGTGTATATATATATATATACCTCCGATATTAGCATGTTCATTAATATTTTCTGCTTGTTTGTCTCTACTTGACTGGATCAACGTGAAAAACACTGGAACAAAGAACCAAGCATAGGAATGAGGTTTCTAGAATAGGTACGAGAGTCATGATTGTACACAAAGCCCTCCTTACTCAAGGATCATATTTTCCATCAAAACATCATCAACCAAAAGGTACGGACTAAGACGAAGAAGAAGGACTAAAGGTTAGCCAAATGTTGTAGTGTCACAAATCCCTTTTCCATTTTGCCACATGCATTGGAACCAAACATAACACTTTCACACAAGGCTTATTCACAAGAACAAAAAGACAACATAAAAGACTAAACATGACAAACAAACAAACAAAGACGAAAGACTATATACATGGGGTAGGCCACAAACCTAGACAGTCATTGAAAATATTGTTTCAAACCATGACATTGACAGGAAGAGAGTCCATCTTCATGTCCAAATATTGGAGATGATAAGTGTGGTGGCCAAGATTTTCATGAACAACAAATGGTCTAATCCATAGGGACTGGAATTTAGTGTGCTTCACGTTCTCTTTGTAGGCTTTATCGCACTTCAGTATCAAGTCTCCCACACTGAATTCCCTTTTCCCGACAGACTTCTTATCAAAACATCACTTGATACAACTCTGATGAATGGAAAATTTTTCTTTTGCTTTCGTCCTTTCTTCCTATAATTTCAAAAGAGTGTCTATCCTACTATGAACCATAAGACAAGGCCTACACTGTGACTCTTGAGATAGTTGAAGGGCTAGGAGGTAGATGTTCGGAGGTAGGATGGATTCTTTTCCATACACCAAAAAGTAAGGGGAGGTTTTGAGAGAAGGTTTAGGCGTAACACGGTCAACCCATAGAGCATTCACCAAAGCATTGTGCCAGTTCCTTTGTTCAGAGTACACAGTTTTCCTGATAATACAAACAAGTTTTTTATTAGTTGACTCAGCAAGACCGTTACCCTATGGATAATAGTTAGATGAATGTTTCAATACAATTCCATTTTTTAATGCAAAATCATAGAGTTTAAGCAATGAAAAATAAGTTGCATTATTGAAAACAAGTGATGTCAAAACGCCGAACCTGAAAATGCCTGAGGAAATTGATGACTTCCTCATCATTCACTTGTTTGAGAGGAACGATTGTTGTCCACTGCGTAAAGTAATCTGTAGCAGTGATAATGTAGTGGGGATGCTTCGATGTGTGTGGAAAATTTTCAACCATGACGTCCAATCCCCATTGTTGGAAGGTTCTTCTACAACAATACGTTGTAATGGGGCAGCTGACTTCTTATCTCGGCCAACGCATTTCTGAAAAATGGACATTTGCGGGCATAACCATGAGCATCCTTGAAGAGTGTGGACTAATAGTAACCAACCCGCATAATTTTGTGCATAGTAGTGTCACCCACAAAATTATCACCAGTTAGTCCATCATGGAGGTCATGCAATACCCTTTTTGAATCAAGTTCTTCCAGACATTTGAACAGGACTCCATTATGGTGCTTCCTGAAAAGCACTCCATGTACCAACTGATATGATAGAGCTTTAAGTCTAGTAGCCCTCTTCTGCCTTGACAATAAATGTGAGGGAAAGGTACCATGCTCAAGACACTACCACACATCTGCATACCAAGAGGTGGATGCATTGGTGGGGATAGCTTGTTCAATGTTATACATTTCAATTTCCTACTCCCATCTAGAAGAGTCATCTTCTAGTGAACTTGTCGCTTCTATTGCTCACTAACATATACCATGGCCCTTTATCGTGTGAACTGGCTTAAACTAGAGATCGTACTCTTGTAATCTCGTCATCTAGTTCGCTCTTCTTTCACCCAGCTCTTGTTGAACAAACAATGATCTAACAGTTGGGTGAGGCACAAAGATGATAACATGAGTTTTCAGAAGATAAGGCCTAATGTGTGCTAGAGCTTCTGTGATTGCTTGCTTAATACAGGCGAAGGCATCATTTTCCCTTTTATCCCACTTATAGGTTGCATCCTTATTTATCATCTCTCGTAACTGTTTCACTATCTGTGCGTAGTCTAAGATGAACTTATGAAGGAAATTGTTCTCTCCTAAGAAGGACTACATAACTTTCTTCTTTGTCAAGAAGGGAATCTAAGTGATGTTATTTTTTGTAGCATTGAATGTGTTCTAGCCACGAAATTTTATGGAGATACTAGAATACATGAGATCTCCAAAACCCATAAATTGTTTTTGGAAATCCCACCTAGAAATGACTTAATTAGATTATTACCCAGTTTTTAAATATTTTTTAAGTTAAACTTGGGGAATATGGTTAATTAATCAGAATTAATTAAGTCAAGGTATGAATGTTCTAGAAATTCACACGGATCAACTTCAAGGTAATCCTAGCCATCGATTAAGATTTAATCTTGGCCGTTGGAGTCCCAACAAAGGATTATAAGAAGAAGTCGATGGGCACTTGGAGAATACACTTGGAGGGTTCGATTTCACTAGCAAATTGATTTCCAAAGTAGCAGCAGTCAGTTGTCAGAGAGAAAGTCAGAGAGATCGAAGAAGTGTGAGGGGTAGGGACATTGATCCGAAGGAAAGATTTTCCAGATCCAAAGAGGCAACAACAAGAGGGCCGAATTATCCCAGAGAGGTAGTGTTGAGGGACAACGTAGTTGCTTCAGCAAGACAATTTGATTTGGAGGAAGGAAAAATCATTCTCAGTTCCAAAGGCCGGAAGTCCTAGAGGGTTGGAGAGATGATTTCCTCAGCATCCAAAGGCAAAACGAGTTCATCAGAGCTCAGTCCGAGGCAAGTCGTCCAGCCAGCAGTGCAGACGCTGACGCAGAGCTCCAGGAAGCTAAGTTATGGTAGGCAGAGCCGTGCCAGAGATTTCCTGTGGGAGAAGGGTAATTCCCTTTAGTATTTTATGTATATTTTCTTGCTATTTGGATTTCTAGTTGAGCATCCATAGATGTACTCAAATTTCACTATTGCATAATAAAATTAAAATCCTCACTATTGCACCAGTTTTCCTGATGAAAAGAGAAATTGTACTAAGGCAATATCCCTTTCGTTTCCAAAATATTGATCATGGACCTGTGGGTTATGGGCCCATGTTTCTATTGAAAGCGTTAATTGGCGCTTTTGCCTTAAAAACAGGGACAACAATAATCAGTGCAAATGCACAGAAATACATGGAAACCCGATCATGAACGCCTAAGGCCAGATCTGAAATAGAATAGATCTGCATCCATAAAATTCTTGGGTCCACTCTTTCCCAAGCCTTTCTATTGTTCTTCAATCTCCGCTGTTGATCAGCTTCACGATCCAAGGGTCGACTCTTCATTGCATTCTCAGCTCATCGCACATCGTATTTTTCGCAATCCGCCAACACTTGATTCCTGCGAAATGCGAGTTAACCTCTATTGTTCGATCAATCCTTTGATCTGACAGTCCATAGTCCATCACAACATCGCAAATCTCGACTCATTGCAATATTGCAAATTTGGGTTTATCGCGGACCCAAACTCTTTTACCGAATGCGATTTGCGATTAAATCTTCGTCGTCGATCTGGTTCTTGATTCGATGGTTGTCACAACATCGCATGAGAAACTTGCGCGACGTTTTAACCACCCTTTCGGAGCCAATAGGACTTTAGATTGCGATTTATAATTTTTCAGGTCCGGTTTCTGGATTAACTTCCGCGCCTATTCCAACCCAGTATCCGTCCGATCGTCCAACCAATGAATGGTCTGATCATCCCCGGATCTCAACTGGATTATACTCTAGTTCAAGCATCTATCGGGTCCATCTTTTGAAAAACCATTTGCAACCCTTAGACCGCCCGATGAATCGCTTTCCTGTTGCAAAACTGCTTTCAATGATCCGACGGCTCTTCTTTTGCACTTCTTTGCATATGATGGAATCGCATCAACACTTAATTAACTCTGCCATTTCTACTCGACACTTCACACAACAATTGACTTGTTTAACTTTGAATCACCATCGATCCTCACAGTGATTGATGGTCGATCAATAAACCCGTAACACAGAAATTAAATCAACAACGCATATATACACAGCATAACTTGAAAAGGCATAAGTACACAGATACATGGAATTTGCACACACACACAGATTTATATTATACAGAACTTGATTACATTCTAAGGCATTTTAGCCTTAGTCACACTTTCCCCTCTCGACTACATTGAATCCACACTCTGTTTTCACAAATCTCTATCTATCGCTCTATATCCCTCACCTCCTTACACAGAGTCTCTTATATAAGAAGTTACAAAAGGGAGGGATCGTTTAAAATCCATGAATTTCTCCTACAATCGCTCAACAAACCTCTAAATCTCTCTATACGCATACATGGCAGATTAAATTACATTAAATAAGTCTTCTAGAGACTTTATCTATTCCATCATTTTAGCCCTATTTTAACGGAATTTGCCTCATGGTTTTCACGTTTGTCCACGTCTCCTCCTTCTTAGCTCTGGATTTCTAATTTGATTAAGAGTGCTCGGATGCTCCTGCATCATTTCCAAGTTGGGTTTTTTTGGGGACATTTGTCCAAAAATAACTATGTTATTATGTGTGTGTTAGCATTTCTTCTAGCATTTATTCTTCCACAATTTTATTTGTGTAAGTTGCAGTGTGAATTATTCAGTATTTGTTGTAGGAAAAAGTAAGTAAATTGTTAAATTTAATTAACAATTAGGAGAATAATTTCTAGTTGTTGCAATAGGATTCTGGTTTGGAATTTTCACATGGTATTAGAGCACAGTTGATCAGCCGAAGAGCTCAGTAGTGAAGACACAAGGATTTTCGTTGTTCAATGTGAGTAGCATATCGAAACCCCAGAGGCAGCGCAATCACTTTGCCAAGAGGCCAGGTTACTTGACGAGATTCGATTTTTCAGAGTGAGGGATGGGAAAATTTAATTTCTCCAGATCAAGTGATTCCAGGGGCAGAGGGAACAACTCAGTATTTTCAAAAATTAAATATCTAGCTAGATGCATTAGTTTTGCAACAGTTTTCTAGAGCGGAGCTAGCGTCGGATGGAAGGAAGACGAGCACACACTGAGGGAAAATTTTCCTCAGGGAACTTCTAGTCTCAAGAAGTTTGATTTTCCTTGCAGAGCACCAGCCATTGTGAGAAGAGTTTCTCACTCCAGAAGGGAGTGTGAATAGTTGAGCAGTAGCTGAACAGAAGGGAAGAGGAACTTTTCAACATCTTTTGAAATGGCCACTGTTGGGCTTCGTGATCATGACAAGTTGGATAGAGCTTCCAACTATGTCATCTGGAAGGCAAGGATGTCCTTCCTTCTAGATGAATATGGCCTGAAGCCATATATTGATGTAGTGGTAGCAGTGCCCCAGGATGCAGATCAGCTGAAGGAGTACAAAAAGGAGATGGCGTGGGCAAAGAGATTGATCCTAGATGGTGTTCGGGATCATGTTGTATCACATATAGTGACCAAGGGAACGACCAAAGAGATGTGGGATACACTTTCCACGTTGTACCAGGGAACTTCTAAGCAATGGAAGATGTACTTAGAAGAGAAGTTGAGGCTCATTCAAATGCAGAGGGGGGAAGGCATAGACTCCTTCATCACCGGGATTCAGGAGGTCTGAGACCAGTTGTCAGTTGTTGGGGCAGCGCCTCAACCCACAAAGCTAGTGCGATTGGCACTAAATAATGTCTCCAAGGAGTGGCAAGTATTTGTCCAAAGTATTTTGGGCTAAGATACTTTGTCAAGGTGGGACAAGATGTGGGCCAATTTGCAGCAGGAGGAATTGAGGCGAGCTCTTCTAAAGAGCTCCATCAGTGGCAACAACAATAGATCGAAGCAGGTGAAGGAGGAGAAGAATGTGGCCCTCGCATTGAAGGGTCCTAGTCAAGCACAGGGGGAGCAAAGAAAGAAGAAGAAGGACATGTCTAAGGTTAAGTGCTTCAGGTATGACGAGTTTGGCCACTACAGTACCCAATGTCCTCTCAGGAAGAAGGACAAGGAGGAGAAGCGGGACCAGCAAAGATCGATAGGTTGTCCTCCAAGATGGAGGAAGACTTCGCCATGTTTGTTAACATACCTCTAGGAGTGAGGTGGGGAGATTTGGTGTTGTAGCCTCATAATGCTATAGATGGACAGGATCCATGAGGAGGTCCACCTCATGGATCATTACTTGGCTACAGGTGCCCACATTATTCAGTATCGGGATGGATCAGTGACAGTTAATGCAGTTAGATTCTAGAGCGAGTGTTTCATAGACTAGTAGCAGTCAGATGTTGTGGAGTGTAGTGCAGAGTTGGAAATAGTGAAAAATCAACAACAACGCAGATTCTTCAATGACAGTGCAGATACTAGCAACAGTCAAAGACTCGGGTGACAGATTTATTACACTAATCACAATTGATTCAGTATTTTGGATGCTTTTTAGTTGCAGATGTTGCAGTAATAGCAACAACAAATGAGAGGGAGTTGCACTGCAGATGCAGTGTTGGCAACAACAACACATATGCCACATATATCAAAGTTGCGTAGTGGTTGGTGGGAAGCATGGACAGACATCAACAGTGTGACAGGTGATGATGTAGAGACAGGGTGCTGCTACATGATGAGCAATAGAGTACTAGAACACATTCCTCGCTAAGAGGGAGTGTTATTTTTTGTAGCATCAGATGTGTTATAGCAACAAACTTTTGTGGATTGACTAGAATACATGAGATCTTCAAAACACAGAAATCGTTTCTGGAATTTCTGCTTAGAAATGACTTAATTAGATTATTAATGAGTTTTTAAATATTTCCTAAGTCTAATCTTAGGGAATATGGTTAATTAATCAGAATTAATTAAATGAAGGTGTGAATGCTCTAGAAACTCACATGGATCGACTTTAAGTTAATCCTAGCCATCAATTAAGATTTAGTCTTTCCCGTTGGAGTCCTAACTAAGGATTATAAGAAGTTGATGGGAACTTGGAGAAGACACTTGGAGAGATCGATTTCACTAGAAGATCGGTTTCTAGAGTAGCAACAGTTAGTTATCAGAGAGAGAGTCAGAGATATCGAAGCAATGTGAGGGGCAGAGACAATGATTCGAAGGAAAGATTTTCCAGATCTGGAGAGGCAGCAACAAGAGGGCCGAATTATCCCAGAGAGGCAACGCTAAGGGACAACACAGTTGCTTCATCCAAGCAGTTCGATTTGGAGGAAGGAAAATTTGTTCTCAGTTCCAAAGGCCGAGAATAAGTCCCAGAGGGACGGAGAGACGATTTCCTCAGCATCCAAACGCAGAACAACTTCACCAGAGCTCAGTGCGAGGCAAGTCATCTATCTAGCTATGCAGAGCAATGCAGAGGTTGATGTAGAGCTGTGTCAAAGATTTCTTGTGGGAGAAGGGTAATTCCCTTCAGTATTTTGCCCAGATTTTCTTGCTATTTGGATTGCCAGTTGAGCATCCATAGATGTTTCAAATTTCACTGTTGCATAATAAAATTAAAATCCTCATTGTTGCATTGGTTTTCCCAAGTTGGGCTTTTCCAGTGAAATTTGTCCAAAAATAACTGTGTTATTTTATGTGTGTGTGCTAGCTTTTCTTCCGACGTTTATTCTTTCGCAGTTTTATTTGTGTAGGTTGCAGTGTGAGTTATTCAATATTTGTTGTAGGAAACAGTAAGTAAATTGTTAAATTTAATTAACAATTAGGAGAATAATTTCCAGTTGTTGGAATGGGATTCTGGTTTGGAATTTTCACAAATGATAGTTTTGACTCATTCAGGGTCCACTTTAATCCTGCTCTTTGCGATGATCTGGCCCAAGAGATTTCCCTCAGACACTATGAAAATGCTCTTCTTAAGATTAATAGGTATCCCATTTTTGCAACAGTGTTCGAAAAATTTCTTTAGATGGCTCAAGTGATTAGATTTATTCTTCAAAAACATTGCCACATCATCTAAGTAAACCACAACGCTCTGTCCAGTTAAACTGTGAAATGCGATGTCCATAGCACGTTGAAAGGTAACACCCTCGTTAACAAGTCCAAAGGAATTCTTTTGAAGGAAAATGTATACGCCACTTGGTTCTAAACATAGTCTTGTGCATGTCGGGTTCTGCCACCAAAACCTGTTTGTATCTCGAGAAATTGTCCAGCAACGAAAACATTTCGAACCCCGGTATTGTTTGCAAGATATGTTCCATTGACAACACTAGGTAATTATCTTTGTTCGAGGCGCGATTTAAATTGCGAAAATCAGCGCACAGACGTATCTCCTCGGACTTCCTCCATTGGAAACTCATGTTGAATTACAAACTTTAAATATGATCTAAGCATCCAGGAGTTTCCTTAATTCTTTCTAAATGAGGTGTTCAAGCGTGGGGTAAAATTTTCTCAGTTTCCACTGGAAAGGCTTGACCCTTTCTTTAATGGGAATTACATGTTTTATTATTCACGTATCCTAAGTCTTAAGATCATCGTATGTCCACGCAAAGACATCTCGGTATTGCTTAAAGAGGCAGATAAAAGCTTGCCACTCTTGAGGTGTACAAAAAGTACCAAGATTTACATACTTCAGATCTTCTGTACGAAGATTTACTTGTTCGTGTGAACGAGTAGAACTATGAGTCTTTGCGTTGACCAGTCCATTGAAGCGATTTTGCAGGTCATATAGCTTTTCCAATGACATAGAACACCCTTGGGCATGGAGTTCCCTTTGCTTGTTTGAGTTGGATCCTACAAAGTTTTCTCGTGCTCGTCTTCATCGAT
Source organism: Pinus tabuliformis (assembly GCA_031772625.1). Classification (NCBI taxonomy): domain Eukaryota; kingdom Viridiplantae; phylum Streptophyta; class Pinopsida; order Pinales; family Pinaceae; genus Pinus; species Pinus tabuliformis. Next base: position 1,215,413,680 of record CM062818.1, read on the forward strand.
AACTTTGTCCTTTAATATGTCAACATTAGCCATGAAATCCAACATTTTTTTGTCGTCATTAAAAAACACAAAAAATAGTTATGTTATCAAGAATGAATGGCCTATAAATAATTTCAACAGAAAATCCATCCCTTAACGGTGACAACCTAGCAATAACATTTGCTAGTGTATTAGCAACAACGTTACAAATTCAAGGAACAAAAATAATATTAAAAACTTGGAATTGCGAAATCAAATGCAATACCTCTTGTGGATAATTTCTTAGATTGGGTGACACATAATGTATCATATTTCGTACCTGTCGTGTGACAATTTCTGAGTCACCTATTGCTTTGAGCGCTTCAACTTTGAGGTCGATGAATTTTTTCAAACCCAGAATGAGTGCCTCATATTCAACAACATAGTTGGTGCACTCAAATTCCAAGTGGCAAGAGATTAGATGTTTTTTCTATTCTGGGTCTATTAACATGCAACCAACTCCAAATCTCTCCTGCGTTTTTGAACCATCAAAGTAAAATATCCAAATATTAGTGATAATAGGGCTATGTCCTACACTACTACGATTTAGATCTACTTTAAAAAAGTCATTTGAATGAGTTGGATTTCGAGGAAGGAGTTCCAACTGTGTATCTGGTGGGATGGGTGAAGTTTGTGCTAGATAACATCTGTGATCTACTTCCAAAAAACAATTTCTGAAAATGACATCTGCAAAGCCTATTGGTTCATTTTTTCCCTCAAGTTGTGTCATGGTATGTTTCATGTAAGGTTCACTTTCTACTCGAATCTGATTGTTTCTGCCCTTGTATGGAATCCATAAATGTGTCAAGTCAGTTGAAAAGTACCCTTGTAATTTGTTGACCAATCTCTGCTCAACAATAAACCGTAGGCTTTGGGAATGTCCACAATTACAATGTGTATACACTGGTGAACTCTATGGTTTGATGACAAGCAAATGATAACATTGTTTAGTTCACCAATGGTCTGGACAAATTATCTGTCCAACTATATGATCCGTGCATCAATTTCATCCCATTTAGCATTAATTTTCTTAGCAACAGATAATGGCATAATATTTGCGGATGCACCAGAATCGACCAAACAATTATGGGCATTATAATTTAATATTTCGAGAGTTAAAAGAAACAGAGGGAAAATATTGTTAGAACTCAAATTGATAGCATTAACTATAGATTTGATAATATCACGAGAGTTACTGGACATTACCTGAGAAGGAGAAACTTCTTTACTTATCGAAGGGTGCGATGAGAGTGCCTGGATAATCATTTATTGCTGACCTGATATCTTTGCGAGCTCAAAGATTGAAAAGTTGGATATCGTCAACAACATTATAATCCATGTTTTGCACCTTAACGAGATTGGTTGACGGATTAGGTGGTGTAACTTTATTCGATGCTTCAAGAGTGTTGGACTTGTTCTTGTTGGTGGAAGTGTTCTTGGAAGAAGGAGCACTTCCAGACTTGTTCTGTGAATTCTGAGCTAGATTGGAAGGTGGTAGAATTTTGTGCAACAATTTCTTCTTAAGCTCTTGCTCAAAAATAGGTCCCTTACTCCTCAAATTATAACTGGTAGTTGATTGCTAGGGAGGAGCTTCACTCATTGACGATTGATCAACACTCTATTTATTAGCATTGTATATAACATTAAACATATTCACTGAGTGTCCAACACCCAAACTTTCTTTGGTCACGACAGGTTCATTTGCTTCTTCACTTTTCTCAAGTTGTTCTTCCGCTAACAAGGTATCAACTAGGTTAGCTATCATAGTGTTCATATTGTGATTCCACTGTGGGCATGTCTTTTATGAATGCTTCTCTTGGTGAAAAGTGCAAAAATTATCCATGCCCAAACTTTCAACATTGAACACCATGTTAGAACTTTGAGTAGATTTGGCTAGTTGAGAGTTATTGTTCTTTTTAAAGAAAGGTGACCTAAAAGACTTGTTGTTGGTAGTGGATGCCTCACTTGACCTTCTCTTTAACTCTGATACTTCATTTGTGAGCAGCTTCAAAGACTTGGTCAAACTTTCCATATCGAAAGAGTCTTTCTCCTTAGTTTTACTGGAAGAGGCTTGGTTTTTCTTACCAGTTTCCTTGGAGTCTTTAGGATCATTGGTGTCTTGAATGATTCCAATAGAATACAAATCTTTTTCGACAACAAGAGCTTTTGCAAAGTTTAAGGCCAAAGTATTCTTTGCATCTCTTTTGACAAACACATAAATGTTAGTTGGCAAGGCAGTTGTATAATAATCTTTAGTGATGTCATCATGCGGTTGTACATCAACAGAGAATTTGTTCAACAAACGAGTAAATCTTTGGCTTAAATATTTAACTCTTTCTTTGTCCCCCATTTTCAGGTTCCCAAGTTCTTTTAATAACATGGTGGGAGTTTTATCATTAGCAATTTTTTCCAAAATAACTTCTTAAACTCCCTCCAACTATGGATTGAATTGGTCGGAATATTGTGATACCATACATACACTCTACCTTCTAAAGTGTATGGAAGAGTCTACAAGCAACATCGTCAAAACGTACCTCAAGAATCCGTAAATGCATGTAAAAGTCATCAATATGGTCTTCTGCTTTGGTCTTCTTATCGGGATTGAACTTTGACAATAAATTTTCTAGATGTTTTGGCATCTTATGAATATTATCTAGAAGAGCAAGTGGCTCTTGGGCCATCTAATCCAAGTCTGCATCAGCCATGTTTCCGTCTCTTTCCTCCTCCTCTTCTTTTGAGTCTAAAGAGGTTCTGCTCCTCCTTCACCATTAAAATTTGTGTTATAATCACGATGTTCCTCATTAGAAAACTGAAAATATTCCCCTTCATTGTCCAAATTCTCCTCAAGGGGTGGAAGTTCCCCTTGGGGACTTTTTCTTTCTGTAGGATCAACTAACTCCTCAAGAGTTTTAATAACCAAATCTTCCACCGAATAAACTAATACGATGTTGGGAGTTGTTTCTTCTTTACTGGGTTATGATGTTGTTGACGGTGCTGGATACCGCCAACATACAAGGGATCTCCCTGATATGAGGTCTCGATTAGACCTCACACCGTTTGGTGTAGGAGTCCCATCCGGAAATACAGTCCGGCTGCCGTTTACTTAGAGATTTTCCTTGGCCTAAGAAATTAGCATGAGAGAGTAGCATGCATGTTCTTTTGAATGAGCAAGAGAGTGTGCCTTGTGAAATGTTCAATTGTAGATGTATCAAGGTTCTTTCACTACAAGGGAGAGAAAGTGAGCCTCTAAAAGAAAAGTAATAGTACTAATCTAGTGGAGACACACGCACATAAACAAGAAATAATTGTTAAGCATCAAGTGAAGTAGTTCACATAGATGCAACAATCATTAAATAATCACAAAACATTTCCAACAAGTTTAGCACCAAAGTCATTGAAATAGTTCAATTACTTTAGTACATATGAAATCCAACATAAACCACAAACATTAGAAGAATAGTCTCAAAATATCCACGATTCATGCATGAAAATGTGTTGGCCGAATGACTTCAAGTATTAAGAAAACGTTCCAAGATACATAAGTATAATGAACATCACTAGCTCCAATAGTGGAGCGTTAGAGCCACTACTTGCTCCCCAAAAGTACTATCTCTATCTCTCTAATGCCTTGTGGGAGACAAGGTTAAATGTCCTTTGCTTGAGTAATGGGACTCCTTTTATAACTTGAGGCATGAGCTTTCATAATTCCTCATGACTCTTGACTTTCCAACTTCTAATGACCTTTGGAATTCTATAACTCTTGAACTTCCAAATGACTTTTGGAATTACTTATGACTCTTGGAATTACATGTCTTTTGCACTTCTTCACATGGCTCTATTGTCCATACATGACTCTTGGACTTCTACTTCTTTGTCTTTATAATAACTACATCATTACATCATAATTTCTGCATCATCATGTCATGAGGACATGACAAGTCACTATCATTGATGACTTGGTCTCATAGTGACTGATGAAATGGAATTTCTTCAATAGGTGACAAGGTTGCTCCTTGTGTCTCTGATCTTTGCATGCAAATTTCATGTTGTTGATGTCTTCACCCTCTAAAGGGTCTTTGATCTCATGTAGTCTTTTGGGCTACTTCGATCATCAAGATTTCGATGTGTTCTTCATTCTTCAATGCTTCCTTTGACTACCCTCTTTGCTCAATTTCTACATGCATCCTTGCCATGCTGTCTTGGAATATCTGCAACCACAATCACTCATGGCAAGCAAACATCAACATGAAAATTCTCCTATTCTAACATGTTTCGTGCAAGTTTTCCGTTCATGTCTTAACAATGCACTTGGAAATGACAAGGAAACTTCTAGGCACAAGGGTGCACTGTGAAACGCTGAAGGGATGAAGCTTCGAGGCTTCAGGGTGCCCTCATGTGCTCAACAATAGTGAGAGAACTCAAGGGAGGGCACAAGGCGTAGGTCCAAAGGACAAAGGAAGAGAATGTGTGCTTCCCAAATGTGTTGTTTTCCCAAGGGAGAGAGGAAGGTTGCAGGGCGCATGGTCGAAGGACTAAGGGTTGAGGCTTCATGGCTTCGGGGTGTGCTCATGCACTCAACAGAGCCAATGACGGCATAGGGCGCAGTGTTGAAGGACAAAGCAAGAACATTCAAGGCTTCAAGGTGCGCTCATGCACTCAAAGGAAGGTGCAATTCTTCGAGTTGATGGAGTGTGCTCAAAGGAAGACATGATTTTCTGGGTGCAGTTCAGAACAAGGAAGGGGAATGATGCTTAAGAGTGTGTTATGCATCTTGGAGGGCATAGGGAAAACTTCCAAACAATGAAGGAGTTCTGATCAAGGCATAAAAGTGTGCCATGCGCTCCTAGCCTTAATGGGTTAACTTGTACAACCAAAATTGGTCAAAGTCTAAAAGATAGAACAAGGGACAAACACAATGAGTCTAGACATGGAATATAGTGCAACACATACCAACTCATCAATAATACTTAGACAGGCTTGAACAATGAAAAATACACATCAAAATGCTAGTTTACAAACACTCCCCAAGTACAATGAACAAAGTGTGTGCGACTACGACCAAAAGTGTCGTTTTACAACAAACAAAGGTGTTATGACCATGAAGTGCACTAGAGATGTTCTAAACAATGTGATGACACTTAAGAATGATCAAGAACACTTGAAACACATAGAATGACTTGAAATGACACTTGACGACCACAAAGACATTTGATGCAATGGTAAGGTAGGCTCCAAAATTTGAACATAGTGAAATTTTGGAGGGTGTTGTAGAAACCACAATAGAGGTAGAATAGCAGCAACATGGAGTAAGCCATGAGCTCTCGCAAACTAACGAGTAATGGGTCGGATATTTTAGAGTTGATCATAAGTAACCTTGAATTCTTGTCCCAAACTATGCTTAGAAACCTCCTCTTTCTCAGGAGTATGAGTTGGAGTGGAAATGGGAACATTACTGCCTTTTGCAGAAGTTTGCTTGGTAGGATGTGGTGAGTTGTCAACCATAAAAAGGTGGTTTCCCTCCTAGTGCTAGGATGTTGATGGTCCTGGATCCCGCCAACATGCAAGGGGGTCTCCCCAATGAAAAGTCTCAATTAGACTTCGCACCGTTTGGTGTAGGAGCCCTTCTGGAAATAAGGCCCAACTGCCATTTTTTCTTAGAGATTTGCCTTGGCTGCGATGGTCAGCACAAGAGAGTAATGTACATGTACTTTTTAATGAACAAGTGAGTATGCCTTGTGGAATTTTCAGTTGCAGAATGTATCAAGGTTCTTTCACTGAAGGGGAAATAAAAGTGAGCCTTTAAAAGAAGAGTAATAGTACTAATCTAATAAAGACACACAAGCATATATATATATATATATATATATATATATATATATATATATATATATATATATATATATATGAATGAATCATTAATCAACTAGCGAAATAGTTCACATAGAAGTAATGATCGTTAAAACAAATACAACACACCTTCAACAAGATAAGCACCAAAGCCACCGAAATAGTTCAATTTCTTTAGTACAAATTAAAGTAACACATATTGTAAACATTCAAAGAATAGTCTTACAACATTTACGACATACGCATGAAAGTGTGTTGGTTCAATGAGCTTCAAGTATTAAGAAAAATTTCCAAGATACATCGGTACAATGAAAACCACTAGCTCCAATAGTGGAGCGTTAGAGCTAACACTAGTTCCTCCAAAAGAACTATCTTCCTCTTTGATGCCTAGTGGGAGGAACCGAGGTGAAAATTCTTTTGCTTGAGCTATGAGGGTGTATATATAACAAATGATGTGACTCTCCACCTTCCTTGTGACTCTTGGACTTCCCTCACGGCTCTTTGACTTCCATATGACCTTTTAACCTCTTCATGATTTTTCACATTCTATAAGTGAATCTTGGACTTCCACTTTACATTACATTTCTTGCATATTGAAAATTACATAATCATATCCACAAATGATGTGGCAAATGATGACTCATATGACACCTTGATATGACACTTTGACAAGACATGACATGGCATTGATGACATGGACTCGATGATGATGTTGCAATGTCAACCCATTCTTTATTTTGTTGTCTTTGTGTCTTCTTGAAAGATGGTACATGCTCTTGCTCTTCCTCCTCCATAGGGCTTGAAGGTAGGGAGTCTTCATTGTGATTTTGATCTTCAATCGTTGTCGCAATCTAGTGTCCCATCATCTTCTCGTTCAATGATCAACTTGTCCTTGCAGTTTGATAAGTGTCTTCTAGTATAGTTTCCTTCTTATTCTTTTCAATAATTATATGATCATGTGAAAATATAACACCTGCAACTGGAACTCACTCATGACAGCACGACATCAGTCCAAAAAACTCCTAGTCTAACATGCTTCATGAAAATCACTAATTGAGCTGGAACTGGGTGCTAGAATGAGAGGTAGACTCAGGGATTGCGTAGTGCACAGTTCCAGGGGTTAGGAGTGATGGACTGAAGCTTGAGACTACGTAGTGCGTAGTTATGGAGGTTTGGGCAAGATGAATGCACAATTGAGGAGCTTAGTGAGGCAGTCTTAAGCCTTGAAGTTTCCCAATGCACAGTACATGAGAGAGAGAGGCCTAGGGATTGCGTAGCTTAAGGAGGTAGGATGACAAATTGAGGCTTGCCACTGTGCAATGCACAGAAGGAGGTTGACTGGGAGTGTGAAATGCGCAGTTGTGGAGGTCAAGGGGTGAGGGTTGAGCACTGATACAGTGAAATGCACAATCCTTAGGGGTAGGAACTATGCATTGCACAGTTCTAGGAGGCAAGGGATTAACTTGAGGGTTGACACTATGTAGTGCGTCATGCCACGGGGTTAAGTGAGGTCAAGTTTATCGGGCATGAACTTTCCAGAATTTGACTAAGTATGGGATCAATGAGGTAGAAGTGAAACTAGGATTGAACTTATGAATGATCACACACACACAAAATAATTGACGACACAACATTGTGTTAAATTTTTCAATTTTTAAATTAATTATCTTAGATCTTCAACCTTTAAGTGCAAACAATAACCAATAACCATATAGAAGATAATCAATGAACAATAAGGCAACATATTTGGTCCAAGACTAGGGAAAAAACCCACTGTGGGGGAAAACCCTTTAAGAATATTCTTCGATTAGATCTTCATTCAATGTTCAGCAGAGATACATAAGAAAAGTTCAAAACCCTATTCTCAATGACAACAACATTACCCCTTTCCAAACTAGGACAGATCTTATGAAGTGTGAGATATGATCGTTAATGTAGAATAACAAATCCTTCAATCCTTCAGCAAACATTACAAGTGTGAATAGGAGATCTGAAAAAACTGATACAAGGGAGATGTGCCACCAATGATAATACAAGATAGAGATCTTGCCAATAATACGAAATCTGCCAAACAATAATGCAAGAAAGAAATCTCCATAAATGCAAGAGAGAAATCTCCATTAGATCTACCAATGATGAAATAAAATAACAGGCTTCCAATAAATCTGCTAACAATGAGAGAGATAAAATACCAATACAAGGGCGTTATCTCCAATGTGAAAGATATCACTAGTGATGACAAGAGACTTGCCATTTATAATTAGAGGTATGCCACTGATAATAAGAGAGCTGCCAATGATAATAAGATCTTCCACTGATAATCATAGATATTCCACTGATAATAAGAGATTCTCCAATGGTGATAAGATACCTGCCACTAATAATCAAAGATATGCCACTGATGACAAGAGATTTGTCAATGATGATAAGAGAACTATCACTGATAATCAAAGATCTTCAAATCTACAATAGATCTTCTAATAATAAGAGAGATAAATTACTGATGTGAGGGATTGATCGCCAATGCGAGAGCTAGATCACAAAAAAAGAGAGAGAGAACTTGATGTGTTGCAAATGAAGGCTCTCTTCAATATATAGGAATCTTTGAGACAAAATCCCTAGCTCGAATTAAGTTTTTGGAAGCTCCTAGAGTGATCCATTTTTTCACTTGTCGAATTAGATCACTTAAGTGATTTTATTTTGCACATGTCAAAATACCTTTATAAAATAATTTTGAAATAACTTTTGCACTTAAAAAAATAATTTGCTTCAAGGTTGAAAGGGGTTAACTCATAGAGTGTTTTTCTAGGGAAATTTCTCCCTTAATTTCACAAACTTCAACACATTGAACACTCAGTACACAAGAACAACATGATCTCCTCAATGCAACGACAAGACAACAACCTCCTCCAAGTGTGACACTTAAGATACACTTTACGACGATAGTGAAGACGCTTGTGCCATAGTGCATAAAACTTTGGGAATGAGGGTAATACATGTCTATATGATAAATAAGGCTCATTAACACCAAAGATACCCCTTGAAATGAAACATTCCCATGCCAAATGATGACACTTGAGTTTTCTTCCAAAAGGGACTAGAAAACTTAGGGAATATATATGGAATGACTCTTACTACTAGAAACAACAACTTGCAAGGTCAAAGTAGGCTCTGAAATTTGAATGTAAGCCAAAATTTTGGAGGGTGTTGTAGTAGTGACAACATATCCTTATGATACTATGATATTATATCAAAATGGAAATACATGTCATTATTCCTACTTGGCACTCTATCATACCACTTCACCCCTCTCTCTCTTTGACGGAACTCATAACTCTCTCTCTCTCTCTCACTCAATGATGTGTTATTCTCTCTCTCTCTTAATGGATTCGTTGCACTCCTCTTACACTCTCTTACACTCATTAAAGGATCGTCACAAAAGATTCCTTTGATGCACTCATCAATGCATATGTTACACTCTCTCCTTTATGACATGAGTTACAAGACATTCATACCTCTCTCCTTTATGGCATGAGCTACAAGGCATGCATACCCCTCTCCCTAAAGTGGCATATGTTACATTTCCTTAAGTCATGTGAGTTACGCTTCCATGACATGAACTTGTTGCTCCTATATATACGTGCCTCATATCTTCACTCCTTACTTGTGCATTGTGAAAGGATAATTCAAACTTGTGAAAGAGAGAATTGGTGAGACAAGAGAAGGATTGAAAGAGAGAGAGAGACTTGGAGTGTAAGAGAGGAACTTGGTGAGCAAAATTGATTCATTGTTTGTATCAATTGTTGCTACTAGAGATCTTCTTTCTACAACTAGCTTAGATTTGGGTGAACTTATTCATTGTCTTGATGTCTCATTGTATTATGTTTCTCTTCTTAACAACTAATTTCTAATAGAAGAAGAATCTAGTTGGGTTTTCCCCTTGTGGGTTTTGCCTTGGCCATTGGACCTAAATTATCTGTGTCCCATTGTGTTCTTGGTTGTCTTGTATCATGCATATGGTTTATATGGTGTATTTTCTATCTACAATTGTTTAATTGGTATTGTGGCCGAAATAAGTTCCATAATAAGTAATTTTTTTAGCATAGAACACCAATTTTCAACATGGTATAAGAGCCTTGGTGAAGACAAGCCCAAGATGACATATTGTTCGTTCTCATTTTATGCTAAAATATCGCTTGTTGTCTCTTCTATTTGCTGCTCATTTTCTGTTGAAATATCACTTGTTGCCCCTTCTATTTGCTGCTGAAATTTGTTTGAGAAGATCAAGATTTCTTCTTCTTACTTCAAGAATGAAGATAAGTTTATTGATGCTTCAAATTTCTGCCCTTGGAAGGCAAGATATGATTTTACTCTTGAAGAACATGATGTACTGGAGTATGTTGAAGGAGAGGTAGTAGAACCAACATAAAACTATAATGTTACTATCAACGCCAGACAGAAGAAAGGAGAATCAAGGTTAAAAAAGACTATCCTTGATTTCCTTGGAGACCATCTCATCACCTATGTCTCCAACCTGAAGAAACCCAAATAAATGTATGGTAAGTTAATTGAAATGTATCAAGTGAACAACCTGAGTCAAATTCTTTCCTTGGAGAATAACCTCAAGGATATTAAGATTAACAAGGTAGAGACCATTCAAGCATACTTCATGAGGATATCTAAAATGAAAGATCAACTGTCAACAATTGGTGAAATTGTATCTGATAAATATTTGGTTCTAATCACGCTTGGAGATCTTTCTCCAACTTGGGAAACCTTTATTACTACCATCAACAACAATGACAAGTTTCCGAAATTTGATGAGCTCCTGGGAAAGTGTAGTAAATAAGAGGCCCAAACAATTTCCAAAGGAAGAATTCCCAAAAATGAGGAGGGAGAACCTACTGCCTTTGTTTTCCAAGACAAGAAGCAGAAAGGAATAAGACGCCATCACTATTCGAGAAAGCTTGCTCCTAGATCCAATAATTCATTTAAATGAAACAAAGACTTATGAAAAGTCCAATGATACAATTGACATAAGCATGGACACTATGTTCGTGATTGTCTAGAAAGAAGAAGAGCACCGAGATCCAACTACAACAATCATACCAACAAATCTGATTATAGAAGAATAAGAGAAGCTCCTCATGCTCGTAAAGAAAACTATCGTTCTTCAAGGAACCCAAGGTATGCGAACAATGCAATTGAAACACAATCATAATACTTTCTTGTTTCTGCCCTTTCTAACTCCTCCCCCTGGATTCTTGTGATAGTTGGTTGGTTGATAGTGGTACCTCAAGGCACGTTACTGGTTATAAAGAAGTGCTCTCAAATCTAGTTGAGTGGGAGACACATTTGAAAATCATTGTTGGAGATAACTCTACATACCCTATAAAGGGATCTGGTTCTGTTTCTTTCCATCTAGATCAACGTAAAACTATATCACTTCAAGAAGTTTTGTATATACCTGGTTTGAAAAAGAATCTTGTATCCATATATGCTTTAGAAGATAAAGGAATAAAAGTTGCTTTAAAAATGGTAAAGTTCTCACTTAGCCAATGAGATCTAGCATGAGAAATGCCTTCACTCGGGGATCATGATGTGAATGTTTGTATAAAGTCAATGGAAGACCGATTCATGACAACAATCATTAAAGTGAACTTTGGCATCGAAGGTTCACTCATCTGCACTATAAAACATTACCTCATGTGAGAAAGATGGTTTCTGGAATGTCGGAAATTAGAGCAGATCATGATTGAGTAAAAGTCGAACCAGTCAGGTACTTCATCTTATACATTCTGATTTATATGGACCTAGGTCTATAACATCTCTTGATGGCTACTTGTATTATATAATCTTTGTGGATGATTTTTCTCACAAGACATGGATTTATTTTTTGAAAAATAAAAGTAAAAAATTTAACATGTTCAAAGACTACAAAGCTTTGGTAGAAAAACAAACTGGAAAGCATATCAAAATCTTCATATCTGAAAATGGAGGAGAGTTCACTTCCAATGATTTCATTGACTTCTGCAAAAAAGTTGGAATCAAGAAAGAGACCACCATACCATATAATCTAGAACAAAATGGTGTGGACGAAAGAAAGAATAAAACTATCATGGAAGCAATCAAAGTTATGTTGCATGATTAGAAATTACTAAAGTTCTTATGGGGAGAAGCTGCTAACACAATTGTCTATATTCAAAATAGATCTCCTCACCGTGACCTAAACAACAAGACTCCTAAAGAAGTCTTCTCTAGTGAAAAACCCGAGGTTGAGCACTTGAGGATCTTTGGTTGTCCTGTCTACTTCCATGTGCCAAAAAAAGAGGAACAAGTTGGAAGCTTCAGGTAAGAAAGGTATGTTTGTTGGTTATTGTGAGAATTCTAAATCTTAGAGAATATACGTACCTGGTCAAAGAAATATAGATTTTAGTAGGGATGTAACATTTGATGAAGACGAAGCTCTTGGAAAGGCAAGAGAAGCTCCCCTTCCTCTTGCTAATGTTGTTAGACAAGATGATACATTTGAAATACAAGAAGATCCTGAGGCTGAAATTGATCTTGCAAATGAAACCATGGAGCCCGTGGACCCCTTGGATCCTCCTCCATATGATCCTTCTACTAGAAAGAGACAATTATGGCTTCATGACACTCTTCAAGAAGTTGATAAACATGCTTCCCCTAGAGGAACCTTTAGAGAAAGCAAGAAACCATGTTGGTTCCAGGGATATGTTGTAGCCATGAGAAACATTATTCAAGCAAAACCATGCGCTTTTGAAGAAGTCGTGAAAGATCAAGTATGGAAAGATGAAATGGTTGAAGAATATGAGTCCATAATTCATAATGATGTATGGGAAGTAGTTCCAAGACCCCAAGATAAGTTTGTTGTGTCTTCTAAATGGTTGTATAAAATTAATCATGGTGTTGATGATAGTATTGAAAAATATTAAGCTAGATTTGTGGCCAGAGGTTTCTCTCAGAAAGAGGGAATAGACTATGATGAGATTTTTTGCATCTGTTGCCCGATACACCACCATATGATGTATTGTGGATCTAACTGCTAGTCATGGATGGACTCTTCACCAAATGGATGTGAAGATTGTTTTTCTGCATGGCTTCCTCAAGGAAGAGTTATTTGTGAAGCAACCACAAGGCTTTGAAGTACATGACCAAAAAAATCATGTGTGTAGACTGAAGAAATCACTCTATGGTTTGAATCAAGTCCCAAGAGCTTGGTATGCCCGCATTAATAACTTCTTGGTGAAGCTTGGTTTTACTAGAATCAACGTTGATATGAATCTTTACTTCAAAACAATCTGAGGTATGCCTTTGATTTTGGTATTATATGTTGATGATTTATTATTGGTCGGTGGTGAACCTTTTATCCTCCAGTGTAAGAGGGAGTTAGCTTCTAAATTTGATATGAAAGATCTTCATTTGATGCACTACTTTCTAGGCCTAGAATTATGGCAAAGACTTGGTGATATTTTCCTTTGTCAAGGAAAATATGTTGTTAAGCTACTAGAAATACTTGGCATGACAAAATGTAATTCCATGAATACTCCAATGGAGATGAATTTCAAGAAGCTATGTGGTGAAGCTGCAGGACCTAATTTGGCTAATCCTTTTGAGTATCAACAGTGGATTGGGGCACTAATGTTCTTGGTGAACACTAGATCGGACATATGTTTTGCAGTCAATACTCTGAGCCAATATATGATTAAGTCATTACATGCACACTGGATTGATGAAAAGCATGTGTTGAGATACCTGCACGGGACCATCAATCTTGGATTGAGATATACTGTCGGAGGTGTAAGACTACATGGGTACTATGATGTTGATTAGGCTGGTAACTCTACTAACAGAAAAAGCACATTTGGGTGTTGCTTCAACTTGGGATCTTCCATGATATCTTGGATGAGTAGAAAACAAAAGTCTATAGCCCTTAACATGGCTCATTGAGAAGTGTAGCAAGAAAGGCTCAATTTGACTTAGCCTTGGTCAAATCAAAAAAATTCGAAATGTCCACATCAGCAGACAACTTGGAGGTAGTTATCTGAGGTGACATGGCTCTTGTCACTCAATTATCTCAGTAAATTCGAGTTAGTGGTCATGGAGTTCAGGTTGCATGTGTTGATTGCTAATTTGTAGCAATCTAGTTCAGGTATTTCTAGTTGTACTCAATTAAACTAGTTCTAACAGTTAATAGAACTAGTTGGAGGTCAATTATGCAGTGGGACAACAATCTAACTCAGAGATCATCTAGTTAACTAACCAATCAACCAAAAATAGCTCATGCATGCAAGGAATTCGAATTGCTCAGTTGTGGTGAAGAATCCTAGGTAGTCTAACATCAGTTGTAGACTAGTCTTGAGTGTACAGGTGTTGCATGCAATAAATGATCAATCCTTGGGAATTGTGAAATCAATTTGGAGGAAATTCCCAAAGAATAGGGGCTAATTTCCTCAAGAATTGCGCAAGGAAATAGGAGCTCAGGTGGGGGTAGAAATTGACTAAGTCTGGGTCATAACTTCTCATTGAGCAGAGAAAACAGTTATTCTTTTGCAAGTTGAGCTTAGAGCCGGATCTAGCAATTGTAATAGATTCTCTATTCATTTGATTAATGTAAGTAGGCTTAAGCGTGTTTTACTAGTTGGTTTCCCCCAGTTGTTGATTTTTGTAGCTTGGAGGTACTCCAGGCCTTGAGGATCGAGGTTTTGGAGGAAGAAGCTCCACAAGTGGCCTTGTGGGATTGAAACCCAAGCTTGGGGTTTTTCACCCATTAATGTTTGGGCCACGATCGTGACGAGACTTTGATATGTGTTGGATGGAGATGATAGAGGATGTCGAGACTAATCCAATGCATCAAGAATCATCGAATTCCGAATTTTCAAAGTGGAGTTATGAATTTTTGAAGTTAGAGTGTGGGCTTGTGCATGAAGAGATCAAGTTGGCCTAGTGTTAAGAGGCCTAATGACAATTGGATAAGCCCTAAAGGGTAGTCATTGGAGCCCTTGTGAATACTATATAAGGAGGTATTGTGTGAGGTTATGAAACAGATCCTTGGGCAAAAGATAGAGATCGCTTTAGGTGAGGGAGATCTTTGAATTAGTCGCACTCTTGGGCAGACTCCAAGCAAAGGGAAAGGAGGCTATGTTTAGCATCCTTCATGACTATTTTGGAGGCCGAGTGTATTGAAGGTCAGGCTGAGTAAGAAGCCCTAGGTAAGGGCAGTGTTGCGAGCCCAAGATCTGGGAAGATCTAATAGTGTTGGAATAATAGTGAGGTGCCAAGCCCTAGATACGAGGGAAGAGTACTGGGAAAAGTGTTGGAAGCTCAATAATAATGAAGAGAAGGAAGTATATTCATTGTTAGATGGTAGATTTATGGAGCAACAATCAAGGAAAGGCAAGCCGCAGCAAAACAAGGTAAGTTTGATGTGATTTTTGTGCATATTTATGTATGGGATATCTGCTACAGGTGGGTCGCAGATTGTTGTAGAAAACAACAGGTGTTTGGTGGAGAGTTAAGGGCCATGAGGCCTTATGGAGAAGGTTATCTCTAGGCTGCAACCTATATAGGAACAATGCGGCCTATACAGGGGTTAAGGAGGCTTCAAACATGATTTTCCTTGTGCTTGGAGGCAACCCTAGTTTGTTGTAGTAGTCTGAGATAATTCAGAGCCTTGTGGAGGTGTCCAAGGTATCTTGAAGATTAAGGAAGGGACAACAAAGTAGGTGGAAGTTTGGACAAGGAAAGAGAAGTTTTGGAGCAATGGTTTAGGGTTGTTGTGTGCCCTAACCAGTCTTGTGAATGCATAGAAATCGAGGTCAAGGAGGCAGCAACAGTGAGTTGTAGATTTTGCATTGTTAATGATTGGATGCTAGAGGATGTAGTGTCCTAGGAGAGGACAAGTTGAGAAGTATGTTAGTAGCCATGTTGAAGGGTCTCCATAAGTGTTGGATGCCCTAAATAGGAGCAGATGTCACAATAGAATTGGTCACTTTTGGTCTGTTGGAGGGCAACGTGAGAGTGAACCAAGTGTGGATGGTGCATTGGGCACTTATGGTCCGTTGGAGGACAGTGTGATAGTGCCCAATTTGGAGCCCGATGTGCACCATCTTCATGGACTTAGGTGGTTGCTAAAGTGGCATTTGTTGAGCTCAAGGGTTGATGAGCCAAAGAAGTAGTTGAGCAGCCCTAGACTTGTGTGTGGAGAAGGACTTATACAATAGATGATGGGCAGTCCTCATAGCCCATGTTCATTGTGGGAGATGGACATCTTACAGTGATAGGTGGCAACCCTTTGTGCCCTATGTCGGTCTTCATTAGAGAAACACAGGAAGAAAATAGTGAGTTCAAGTCCCTAAGTAGCTGAGGAGCAGCTGTGGGCAGATTGAGAGTTGTTCACAAACGGAGTTGTGAACAACTCAATAGAATTCTCGATGTGTTGTGCCCTTGATGGATTAAGGCACAACTAGTGCGCAAATTGTATAACTGAGGTTCATAGGCTAGATGGACTTGGAATCGTTGATAGAGGCAGTGTTGCAGATCAGGAGCTGAAGGACCGAGTAGGCACAGGGTACGACTGATGGGAGCTGTGAAGTCGACTACATCAGCCAGATGGTCAAAGTATCTTATTGAGGGTAGATTGGTTATCGATGGATTGACACCAAGCCCCAATTTTGTATTCTTGTACTAGTGGATGTATGAGGGCCATTATCCCTAGTACGGGAGCCCTAGACTATTGTATTATTCAGTTTGATTAATATAACGAAGTTGGGTTGAAAATTGTAAAAAGTTGTCTATATTTTTTGCGCTAGTAGATTTACTATTGTTTATGTTCTGTTGTGCAAAGTAGCTTTGTTGTGATTCTTGGTTTGGTAGCGTTAGAGATTTAAGATTCTATCCTAGACACCAAGATCGTGGAAAAACAACACTAGATACATTTGTGTACTTCTGTATGTGATTGATGCATGTTTGCGAATGTTGTTCTAAATTGTGAATTAATTTCCATAGAGCAGCAGAGTAGAATTGTGTCTCTTGATTTAGATTAAATTTCTTTAATAGTTGCAATTATATCACCATATTTCTACACGGCTAAAACCGAGTACATTGTTGTTATCATGGTTAGCTGTGAGGCGGTATGGCTAAGGAAGCTCTTTGGAGAGTTGTTTGAGCATGTATCAGATACAACAATAATTCACTATGAAAATAAGAGTGGGATTCGACTTGCTGAAAATCTTGTGTTCCATGACGAGTCCAAGCACATTGAGATCAAATATCACTATATTCGGGATGTGGTGCAAAGAAGAGCAGTGATACTACGTCATATTGCAACTGATGATCAAATAGATGACATACTTACCAAGCCTTTGTTGAAAGGGAAGTTCTTGGTTTTTAGAGAGAATCTTGGACTGACGAATGTGACCCTTCTGGGAGGGGGAAGTCATGGATGACAAAGATGAGACTTGGTTGTGTGTGATCCTTCTCAAGTGCTAATCCCCCCAAGCAGAGATGAGACTTGGTTTTGCGTGATCCTAGATAAGTGGTAATCCCCCCAAGCAGAGATGAGACTTGGTTGTGCATGATCTGTGTTAAGTGGTAATCCCCCCTAAGCAGAGATCAAACTTAGTTATGCAAGGTCCTTGTCATGTGTTGGAAAGTGGTTATCCCCCCAAGTGAATATAGGGTGATGGATGAATCTCCCCTATGATGATTCTTCTTCATTAGATTGTAACATCATCATTCCAAAGCATAGATCCTTGTTTCAGAAAGAAATTCCTCCCGAATAGAGAGGGAGTGTTGAAAATTGGCGGCTAAGGGATGAATTTCCTTAAATAAAATCTCATTGTTGATGTTGAGGACTTTTGGAGATCTGTATGTCACAAACGTATGCTTTCTCAATGTTTTGGGTGAACCCTTCACCTATATTTAGGGGCTAAAATCTCATTTATGACAATTCTAGTGACTTTATAAAAATAGAAAGTCAAGTCTATCATTTCAAGCATGACATTCCAAAAATATTAAATCACCTTGCTTAAGTTGGTAATCAAGTATAGATGATGGAAAATCACTTAACTTATCCTTGATCAATCTTAATTGTTCAATCACTTATCTAATCATCAATATTATCCTTATGATACTATAATATTATTATCAGAATGGAAATACATGTCACCTTTCCTACTTGGAACTCAATCATGCCACTTCACACCTCTCTCTATTTGATGGCACTTGTAACTCTCTCTCTCACTCAATGTTGTGTTACTCTCTCTCTCTCTCTCTTAATGAATTCATTGCACTTCTCTTACACATTCTTACACTCATTAAACACTTGCCATAAAAGATTCCTCTTACTCTCTCATCAATGCTTATGTCACACTCTCTCCTTTATGGCATGAGTTACAAGGCATGTGTACCTCTCTCTTTTATGGCATGAGTTACAAGGCATGCATACCCCTCTCCCTAAATTGGCATATGTTACTCTTCCTCGAGGCATGCGAGTTACTCCATTACATGAACTCGTTGATCCTATATATATGTGCCTCATATCTTCACTCCTTACTTGTGCCTTGTGAAAGGAGAATTGAACTTGTGAAAGAGATAGTTGGAGAAACTAGAGAAGGATTGAGAGAGAGAGACTTGGAGAATAAGAGCATAACTTGGTGAGCCAAAGTGATTCAGTGTTTGCATGAGTTGTTGCTACCTCAAATCTTCTTGCTAAAGCTATTTCATATTTGGGTAAACTTACTCATTCTCTTGATATCTCACTGTATTATGTTTCTTTGTTGAACAATTGATTTCTAATAGAAGAAGAATCTGGTTGGGTTTTCCCCTTGTGGGTTTTGTCCTGGTCATTGGACCTAAATTCTCTATGTTTCATTGTGTTCTTGGTTGTCTTCTATTATGCATATGGTTGATATGGTGTATGTTCTATCTACAATTGCTTAAATGATACTGTAGTTGAAATAAGTTTCATAATAAGTAATTGTTTTGCCAAAGAACATCAATTTTCAACACAAACAATTCAGATCTGAAGTGAAGAAAAAATCATCCAATGGATAGATTATGCACTTGAGAACAAGATGTCTTGGATGATTTCTCTAGAGAAAGATATATGCACTGAAATAACAGCCCAACATGTGTTAGAATCAAATTCTAAATATAAATAAAAAGAACCAAGAAAGAAATTGAAAAATGTAGAGTGAATCCCCTTTAGGGTTTCTAATGTTGGCACTAGAATTTACCAATAAAATCTTCAAACGAGATATAACCAATTATAGGAACGTAGGAGATTAATTTCAAAACTAGATATATAAGATATATTTGAAATAACAATCTAGAAATAAAATATAAGCTATGTATGAATGAATATGAACTTTTGAGCATTAAACACTAGCCTTAGGGTTTCTCCAACCACGCTTTTAATTCTTGTTATGTATTTTCTAGATTTGAGAAAGCCTTAAATCAGCTCACAAAATATTAGATAAAACCTTTAAAAACAATTGTATAGGGTGTCTTTTTCCTTTCCAAGGTTAAAGATAAACTATTATGCATAAACCCTTGATAAAAATAGTCTAGGAAATGACATAATCAATGGACTTTGCACTAGAGTAGGATAGAAACCCAAATTATGATTTTTCTTCGATTTTTCATTGTTATGTGTATTTTTTAACAAATAAAAATAAAAGATTTTAGGTTTTAGGGTTTTTAGTTGGTTGTTGAGAGAAGATGAATGTCTTATTCCCACTGGGGTTTATGGGGTCAAGAAGTATCCTCTTCTAAGAATTGGCATTTCTTATCTTAAGGACTAGGGTTAAGATATTAGAAGCCTTAGCATAGAGTAATCTCTTATCTAATCAAGATAAGGTATGAAGACCAATGCCTTACAAGAATGGATTCCACAAAGAAAAAAACCTTCAACAACAAGATCATTTATAACTAGAATAAAATACTTAAAATACTTGCCAAGAAACCAAGAGGAAAAACACAACAAAGGATTGAACACTTACCCAAGCTAATACAAGAAGAAGGGATGAACCCCAGGAATGTCTTTATTCCAAGTGGTAGACTTATTGCTCAAATGGATTGACCTTGATTTCTTGTAGAAGTATTGAACTATCACACCAAATCTTTGACGCAACAAGAAATAAACCAAGAAAAAGAGAGCTCCAAAAATTGACACCAAAGCCTCCAATAGGTAGATATTCAACAATTGTATTCTCAAAAAATAAGCAGCCAACAACAATAACAATTTGTAATGTGAGGTGGGCCTCTATTTATAAAGCTTCTACTTCCTTCTCGTTCTTTATTATTTTCTAGTCTCCTTATATTTAGCCTAGGAGACTTAAAAACATGACTTGTTATTTGCAACATGAAGGAGATCAAGTCAACATACAAGTAAAACATGCCTCACATATAATAAACCCTCCAAGAGAGGATGCCATCCCACAAGAATTAAGTCAATTTGGTGAACAATCTCAATGTTTTCTTCAAGATGCATAATTGAAGCCTCAAATCATGGTGTAGAAGTACTCCAAGAAACAAACGGTGTAGATGGTGAAGTGCTTTCTATTCCTGATATGGTTATACTGAAGAAGCAACTCAGTAAAGTTTGTAAGAAGATTTTTCTACATACATAGAGCCTGTGGAGCAAAAGGCCAAGTGAATTCCATATTGTAGAAAATGATATGTCTCTTCATGATTTGGTTGACATTTGTAAGTTTACTACATTGCACAGGATCCAAGATACCATTAAGGGCACAACTTAGGGTTTGATAACATGATTCTCAGGGCCAACCTATATAGGTTTGATTTTCATATTGGGCTAATCTATACACAAAAGGGATCTTAACAATGTTGACCTAGGGTGGACTTTAGGACCAAGGAATACTTAAAACTATTTGTTAATAATGTTTGACAACATTAAAAAATGTAGGGATGACCTTTTTGATGGAGTTGGTTGATGATTTAAGGGAGTCCTATTTTATTGGATATTGTAGTGTCCACTTGAGAGTGGTCTTACTAGTCTAGGAGGATTTTTTTCCGAAGGATACTTGCCCCTTGTTTTTATTAGAGAGATAATCATTATGGATCTATATATCCACATTATATGGAAGAAGCAAGCCCTTGCAGTATTACTTGCAAAATTGATGGAGGGTACTTGTCACCTTGGAGGCCCACTTACCTACTGGACAAATGACACTTGAGGAGATTCATTGTTGGCTCACATTCCTTGTGGTGAAATCTGAGCATTGAAGGGCCTTTGGACGCTGATTGATGGATGAAATTTCCTTTATTTTCCCCTTATTTGGGGAAATATGTCATTGTTGATGGATTTATCCCCATAGTTTTTGTACATGTGGCATAAATGACCCTAAATTTATGTAATTCGGATTATTTAATTGAAGAACATGACTTTTCTCTTCCATGGAATAGATTAGGGGTGTTTAGACTAGAAAATTAGTATTTTGATGTAAAGGAATTTGAGCACCTTCTCTATAAATAGAGGTGCACTTCCTCTCATTTTCTCATGGTTGGATTGGGGGAGAAATCACTTCGTAAATCTGATTTTTTTGTGATTTTTATTTTCTTAAATCTGGCTATGGATGGATGAGTTGAGTGACCTCTTGGAGAGGCCTTGTTGGTGTGGATTTCACTCTTTTCGTGGATGGATATTGTGTAGCTTGAATGAATGAATCACAATTTAAGTAATTGGACTTCTTTTTCTTGGTTGTGTTTATGGATGATGACAACGTAGTATTTATCAAGTGGGCATGATATTTCATTTTCATTATTCCTCTTAAACAAACGATTTTTCCAATTCTTCAAGGAAGGAGAATCTCAGGACAAACCTGTGAACAACAATCATGAAGTAGACCTCTAGCAAATCCTACCTTGAAACAACTTGATGCACTGATCCTCAAGAGACCTCCAACATTTCTTGGCAAATCGACACTCCCGAAAGACGTGTTTCAATGCATCTAAACACTACCAAATAAGGAAAATTCCATCAAAGACCCATCTTTTGGCTAGCTTGGCCTTAGACATAATGCCTTGATATATCACCAACTATGAAAAATATTGCAACTTGTAGGCAAGCTAAATCAACCAGACACTATGTAAGTGCCTAATCCATCTACCCTCTATATATCTGTAGAGCCAATGAGCATTGAGGAACAAGGGTAGTGGATGTCCCTAATGAAGTATGGGGTAACAACGATGGGGATCATAATGCAAACACCGATGGCCATAACACCACTAACAATCCTTCCAAAATGTCCTTAGCATCCCAATGTTCATTTTGAATAGCTATATCTCCAAGATGTGCCCTCATAACTCCAAGAAAGCCACTCGTAAAGAAAGCCATACTAAAAGAAAGCCAAGAAAGTCACTCGTTCCAAGAATGAGAGGCAATACCTCAGAAATATCCCCATAAAAAGATTGCCTTCCTTCTCAACCCATGAGGCATAGAACTAAGTCAACTTTGCCACATAGGAACCCTGAGTCCTCCAACTCCAAATATGATGACAAACTAAGTCCTAGATTGCCTTGTCACCCTCCCACTTCCACGGAACCAAGCTTGCAAGTTTCTTATCTTTTTTAATGTTTCGAAATTGTATTATGTGTCATTAGATTGACTTAAAAGTTTGTGATACCGATGTCTATGTTCCATCATCAAGGTCTTCAAGAATTATGGATGTTTTTTTCTAATTATTATTAAAATAGAGGATGTTATTGTACTACTCTTCTATGTATGGATATATCCTCCACCCAAATGTTCTCCTCTAGTAACTTCTAGTCAAGAAGTTAGTATTTGATCTTATGAAGTCTAGATCTAGTTGATAAGCTCTCCTGGCCAACTTATCTACTCTATCCTTATTAAAAGATTCCCCTACCTAGTTCTTTGGGGGTCAACAAGATGCTCCTTTCATCTTCTTATCTATGAAATGTACATTTGTTATTAAGTCTTGCTTGCATAATTCTCCTATGGCTAACTCCTAAGTGATTATAGTTTTGTCTTATTTGAAGGAGATTCAATATAATAGAGTGGTTTGTGATCAATAAGAACAATTATAACAAATGTTTCATTTCATAAGCTATCACTCTGTAACCATAGTTATTATTGTAAATAGTATTTTGGTTGGTAACATTGTGTATCCTTTTACAAATTCTCACCAACTACTTTATATTAAAAATCTTAATTGGAGTTGTTGTTGTCCATATGGAAATGACCATTTTTTTTTCATCAAGAGTTAAGTTTCAATGAAATTGTTCTAATCATTGATTTTAGTGGTTGCATGCATTCAATCTAATATAATCAATGTAATTTATGTGCAGAGCTTACTCTCTTTGAGGAAGTACTCAACATGGGTCAACTCAACAAGGTTCTCTCTCCCTTTGTCTTGTACCACCCTACCCCTAAAAATAGAATAGTCATAAAATTAATAATGGTTACATGTTAGGCTTATATGATTGAGAGTGCAATATTGTTTTTATTTGAAAATATTGAATGTAGTAGTCCTTGTGTTTTCTTTTATTTATGGTAATTTTTGTTGGACACCTTTTTTAATTCCATAAATTTGGTTTTGGATATAAGAAGAATAATTCCTTTAATACTACTTAAGTTGAACTTTTATCAATTGAGGTCTAAAAATTGACACGCACAAATAAAACAAACCTTGAAATATAGGCTTTTTCAACTCTAGCATTGTTAGGGAAAAGGTCAAAGAGCAAGTACATATGAAATGCCTCTATGAGATGTAGATTTGAGATGGTTTGAAGTTATTTAACACATATAAATCACTATTCTTTAAAGAGATCATGATCCATAGGTAAGAGCACTATAAAAATAAAGACAATATAACTTTTAAATGCACATTGTCATTAATGTCATAAAATCAACTCTATTGGAAAGATAGAGTGAATTTTCTATCTAGATATTTTTTCTTTGATATTTTATATGTACAACCAAAGTGAGCCTAATGGTTAGGAACATTTTTTCCTCCTTCAAAGTCACATGTGTGAATCAACAAGGAGTGGGGTGTGTACACTTCCATAGACTAAGTAGTAAAATTGATGTGAGATCCAAAAGTATCCCATTATTGCAATTTGCAATTTGTGTTAGTATCCATAATAAATCACAGAAATTCCCATCAATAAATTTTGAGTTGCTTTGACATTTGACCTTATTCAATGAGGGTCCTAAGATTAAGTAATATTACATCATTAATTAAAAACCAATCCACTATGGAAATAACCAAGTACAACATTTGAATATAATATCGTGGAATTATTATCACTAGAATCAATATCCACCAAACATCATCATCATCATCATCTTATAATTAGCTAATCTAATTAGCTAAATAACATTAAGGAAATAAGGTCTTGGTGATTAGATATATACATCAAAAATGGATCACCAAGGTACATCATAATAAGTTTCAGCTCAAAAGATAATAGATGTTGGCCTATGAGGAAACTATAGTTGATTCTAGAGTCAAAATGGGTTCTATGAGCTACATCCTCTAAGTAATAAGATTTCCCATTATGTTTAAACTAGTTTATAAGGTGTAAGTCGACAGAAAAAAGCCTTAAAACCTTCCCAATTTTTTAGATGTACTCTATAGTCCATCAAAATCTCGCAACAAATTGGACCATGCTTTCATTTAAAGAAATAACATTGTCAACCCTAATGGATTATGCAATACTCTAAAATGGTGTCTCCACCAGACGAAGATTAATTAACTAAGTGAGTTGTATGCCATCACATATAGTTGTGACAAATAATGTAATGATATTACTCTAATATGGTCATATATACATAATATTGGTTACACCCAAATTTTGTCTTTTTCTTTTTATATAGATGTTAGTACTAGACTAAGGAAATTATTAGATTTGAGTGAGCAAAGTCACATTTTTTTACTAGTTTTATTGGTTAATGCAAGTTTTCCTTCAATATAAACAACCATGTAACAAAACATTCAACCCACATTTCTAACAATAATCTCTTTCACTGTAAGTCACCATCAAATAGTGTAGAAAGGCAATAAAAGAAAAAGGCAATAAACATGTATGTGGACACAAGTACGTAAAGAAAGGCAGAAAATTGCAAAACTTTGACAAAATCCAGAACATGAAACATCGAAATTAGAACCCCTTTCCAACTCAAGGTATCCTTTATATAGAAGAAAAATGGTTGGTGAGGGGGGATGAAGAATTAATGCTCACCTTAACTATCTCATGATTTTAGATAGAGGAGGAATGACCTGTTGAAGAGTTTTGTAACTATCTCATGATTACAAGTGAGGTGACACTTCCATCTTTCGATTAGCTCCTCTCCCCAAACATTATTTTTTCTTCTTGAAAAGGTAGATATATTTGCTCAATTTCTCATAATATATGTCACCATGTTGATATGTATTTCATCATTATATTATTTTTCATCCATCTTGATGCTTTCAAAGTGGAAAAATGGTTGGAATCAGCTCAGAAGGCTATTTTTACCAGTGGGTCCCAATTTGGCTGATTGGGGTTTTAAACCTTTTAAAGGAAGTTTGAAGCATTTCCTAAAGTTTTTTCAGAGTCCAAAAAAATTCTCTTGCACCAGGTCCCATGATGTTGTTTTGCACACAAATATCTTTCCAAAAATGCAAGAGAAACCTCAAACGGAATATGTATGCAAAAGTTATGCTACCTAGAAGTTGACCTTCCTATTTTGACCACCATGATTTGGGAGGATGCCATGTCAGCCCCATTACTCGTGGAAAATGGGCTAGCCACATGAACATGATGAAGAAAACTCTAGGAAGGTCACTATTTTAACTCTAGTTAAGAGTTAAAGGAGTTAAATTTAACCCCTAGTTGGTTATCAGGTTGTTTTATAACTGGCTCACTAGGAGGAAAGGGGTTCAATTCTATTCTAGTGCATTTTGTTATGTAGTTGAGTAGAGTAGCTAAGGGTGGATAGAGAGATGGAATAACAAATATGGTTTATGTCTTGTAGCATCCCACAGATTACAGGTCTCACTTCTTTGTATTTGCACCATTTTCCATTTAGAGAAAAAGAGAGTATAACAACCTCACCTTCCAAATGGGGTTTCTCCAAAAAGGGCTTCCCAAATCATATCTTGGTGTCTTATGGTTTGAGTGATTATTTTTATATGTACTTTATTTTCCACATTTTTATATTTTGTATGCATAAATAGAACTTAATAATAAATATATCGAAGGAAAATTCAGCCCTCATATTATACATTTCAGACTTTAGTAATGTCTTTTTCAAATTTGTTATGATGAACTATCTAATGGAATATCCACAACATTTTATGGACCATATTAGTATCAAAGCGGGTTTCTTTGCATATATTATGGGGAGTTGTAGGGGATCTAGATTGGTTAAGCTAAATGTCATAAAACCCCGACCATGGTCGACGAATCTATTAACCACCCTTAAAATCTGGAAAAGTAGAGATTCTGTTGGGTCCCTATAATACTAGTGATTACCCCATTACTATTGTAGTTATACCCCTTATTTATATTGTTGTGCCCCTATTACCCCCATATTGTTATTTATGTGCCCCATAAAATCCCTCTATTGTTATTTTTGTGGCGTTATATTATTATTGTTAGGTCGGCTGGATTATATTGTGACTCCTTAGACTCCTATATATAGAAAGGAGGTTTTGTCATTTGTATCATCCAAGAATTGTTCATTTATGTAATGTAAAGGAGGTTGCCCCCTCGAAGAGGCTGAATTCTAAGGCGTTGATCTATCTTTTCTATCTTTTCTTGAGCTGGTTTCATAACATTTGGTATCAGAGCTTTGGATTCTAGGGTTTCGCTGCTCCAAACAAGTCATCGTGGCATTTTCGCTATAACTTTTTTTTCTGTGACGTTTCAGAAGTTGCAAAAAAAACCCATTTGAGAAGAAATCGCGCTGAACCTTGGGTCCGAATTTCAGAGATTTTCGCGCGGAGATATGATTTGAGGGAGTTGGTCTTTTTGCAGACTCCTGAATTACATTCAAAACAGGTGACCTAGGGAAAATCGTCATAACTTTCTCTCTGGGGATCGGATTGAAATTTCGTAAGAAGGTATAGAAAGAGGACAGACTGTAGTTTCTTGTGTGTGTGTTTCAGATTCAAAGGTTGAAATAGTGACTCGTGGTACGTCGTACAAGTTCGCTCTGCTAAACCAGTCTAAAAGTAAGTCACTGTGGGAGATTTCACATAACTCTTCCTTGGAGAATCCAATTTCGCTCAGACTTGTGGCATGGGAAAGAGTGTCATCATGGTGGTAGTTGACAGACTTACCAAGCATGCACACTTTTGTGCATTATCACATCCATTTAAAGCTAGTACAGTTTCTACTGCATTTATGGAAACAGTTCAAAAGCTACATGGAAACCCAAAGATTATTGTAAGTGACAGAGATCCCATTTTCACTGGAAATTTTTGGACAAAATTATTTTCTTGTCTTGGTACTCAGTTAGCTCATAGCTCATCTTATCATCCTCAATCTGATGGGCAAACTGAGATAGTAAACAAATGTTTGGAAGGATATCTTCGTTGCTTTGTATCTGATAAACAGACACAATGGGTCAAATGGTTGCCTCGGGCTGAATGGTGGTATAACACTTCCTTCCATACAGCAACAAAAATGACCCCATTTATGGCACTTTATGGGTATCAACCACCATCCATCACATCATATTTAAGAGAAAATTCTAAGGTTCAGGCAGTGGAACATCACATCGAACATCAACAACAAGTCCTCCAACTCTTAAAGGATAACCTCGTGTTGGCACAAAATAGAATGAAACAACAGGCAGATCAACATCGCAGTGAAAGAAGTTTTGATGTAGGTGATTGGGTATTCCTACGGCTACAACCATATAAGTAAATGTCCCTAAAGCAAGCTAAGAAGGATAATAAATTATCACCAAAGTATTAGGGTCCGTACAAGGTGTTGCAAAAGATTGGCACTATGGCATACAAATTGGAGCTTCCTGCAGCTTCTCGATTGCACCCAGTTTTCCATGTTTCATGTTTAAAGAAGGTTATAGGTGACAAGCTCCCAATTCAAACAATATTGCCAGAACTTGACGAGGAAGGAAAAATTATATTGGAACCGGAAGCAGTCACAGAAACAAGAACTCGACAGCTACGAAATCGATCAATTTCAGAGTATCTTATCAAGTGGAAGAACTTATCCGCTGAAGATTCCACATGGGAGGATGAGAATTTTATGCAGAAGTATCCAGAACTACTCAAGCGTTGAGGACAACACTTTTTTTAAGGAGAGGGGCATGTTGGGTCCCTATAATACTAGTGATTACCCCATTACTATTGTAGTTATACCCCTTATTTATATTGTTGTGCCCCTATTACCCCCATATTGTTATTTCTGTGCCCCATAGAATCTCTCTATTGTTATTTTTGTGGCTTTATATTATTATTGTTAGGTCAGCTAGATTATATTGTGACTCCTTAGACTCCTATATATAGAAAGGAGGTTTTGTCATTTGTATCATCCAAGAATTGTTCATTTATGTAATGTAAAGGAGGTTGCCCCCTCGAAGAGGCTGAATTCTAAGGCGTTGATCTATCTTTTCTATCTTTTCTTGAGTTGGTTTCATAACAGATTCACAAGGATGGAAGAGCAGGTTGCATATATCAACTGTAATATGAACCTTCTCATGGAGGCTCTAGCAAATAAGCTTGAAATTGAAGAATATGGAGGTTCCAACTCAAGGTCAAATCAGAGGGAAAAGCAGGGGATTGAGAACAACTAGAGAATGAGGCTAAGAGAGAACCCAAAAAAGAACAATCTAGTTCGAGTTCCATGAACCATTCACAATCCCTATTCAAGATGCAAGTAAGGGTCCACATCAAGCCATAGCATGGTAATATTGGTACTTTGAAATTAAATCTTTGGTTGTAGTAGTTATAAGTTTATTTTAGCATTCATCACATAAAGGAATAATAGAAAAATTCTTTCATCGCTTTGAAACTAGAGGGCCATGCCCTGACCTAGTGGGAAATTCATATAGAAACCTTGAGGCTAGAGGGGATCCTCCAATCACTAAGTGGGAGGATTTCAAAACTCTCATAAAGTCCCATTTCTACCCTATTGGGTATGTAGAGGACTAGTGGATCTAGTGGAATTACTTCAAGCAAGGATAGGAGTAGAGTGTATAAGAGTATACCACGAAATTCAAGAAGATTAAAATAATATTGGGTCTCTCCGAAGAACCTATATGTACTCCTCAAGTATCTGGGGGGTTTACATAGCCATATACAAAAGCAAGTGATGTTGTTCAAACCCATAACATTGGATGAGGCTTCTGTCCAAGCACGATACTTGGAAAACATAGGCCAGAAGAAAAGGAAATCAAGTGGGTCGATGTATAAGGAACACCAAGAAGCTTCCAAATAAGGGAAGTAGAAATGGAAAGGTGGGGACAACAAAAACACAGTAACCACAACACACCATTGCAAAGATCCTAGTAATCACCACAACCATTGTAATATTGACAGTCATACAAAAGAGAAGTGGTGGAAACTACATATAGAACTCAACCTAAAGAACTGGAAGAAGGATGGGAAGAAGAAAAATCTCATGGCCACAAATTTAAGTAATTAGGTGGAAATAAACTTGGATGTGGATGAGAAGATTGTTTGCACATTAGTGTAGAAGGGGGCGAATCTGAGTAGCCTTCAACAATAGGAAGAGGAGAAGGTGATCCAACTCTTCCATATAAAGATACAAGTCAAGAAGACGAAAATTGATGCCCTATTTGACTCAAGATCATAGGAAAATCTCATTGCAACAAAGTTGGTCAACAAATTGGGATTGGAGATCCATGACCATCCTAGCCCATATCCATTAGGATGGGTCAACAAGGAGGACAAAATAAAGGTAAACAAACAATGTAGAATCAAATTTGCTATCAATGTTGATTTCATTAATGAAGTAGAATTAGATGTAGTTCCACTTAATGTATGTGGAGTTTTGTTTGAGAATCCCTATATGTACATGTGAGATGCGATCCTCATGCATATATCCAATCAACACCAACTCATCAAGGATGGGAAATCCTTCATCATCAATGCACACAAGGGAAAGTTTATCATCTTTCAGTTTTGAGAAGAATCTATCTCATTGAAATCCTTTATGCAATAACTTACCTTGGAGCCCTATAGTAGCATCATTGTCCTAAAGGTTTATAAATTCATGGACATATGAAGATTATTTTATGATCAAATCTCCTCCATGTTTGAAATTACTTCAATTGTTCACTGTACATTATATAGAAAATAACTCCTTTAGCTTGAGAAATAAGTCAAAGTTGTATTGCATTGTGTGATGAACACGGTGTCTTAGATCCTAAGCTACAACAATTGTTTACAATTTTTCATTATCATATCCTTTTGTAACAACATTGAATCTTTTTGCAGCATTTGAACCATGGTATGTATTTCTTGGGTTCTCTCTGGACTATATAGATTCCAGAGTATGGAAGAAACAATGCTAATAAAGAGCCAAGACTTTGAATAAGGGTTACATAAGAAACACTAACATAATCAGATATGAAGCGAGATACTCGAGTAGGTCCTATCAAAAATTTGGACAGATCTATGATATCCTTGTCTAATCACAAGGAAGTCTTGAAGCAAGTCAAAAGTTCAGAAGCCAAGAAAGAATATGATGATGAAGGTTGCAAAATGAGCAACCTCGGAAGTTTCCTCTTTTGAAAGAACATGGACCAGACCCTTGCAACAGTCTCTACAATCATGAAGGACAATGGTGCCTCATGGAAAATGCATTGAAGGAGGAAATTGAGAGGACCCTGTTTTTGTTTAGCCTAGGTTTTATGAAAATAGATGTCTGGATGAGAAGGTAGCATTCATGAAGAAGTTGGTTGATTGGATGATCTCATGGGAGGATTTCTTCACCCTAGTTGAAGAAGGACCATGATAATAACTTAACAAGATTTACTGATGTTTTTTGACATAGTTGTAGCATGATAAAGATGACAATCAGATTGATGAAGATTGAATGACTCATTGAAGCAAGACTTCAGAGGGAGCTATAGAATTCCTAACAAAATTGTATGGATAACCTTGGCACATAGACCAAAGGAATAAGGACAGGAAAAGTAGTAGGTTGTAGATAGCTCAATGGTTATGATTTGTATCTGATGATATGGAGAAGTTGTTGATATATATATATATATATATATATATATATATATATATATATATATATCTTGTGGGATCCCTGGCATTCCTATCATAAGCCTTACTATAAAGACTTTGAGTCAATCTATGGATGAGCCTCATATATTGGTTAGCTACTTGTTGAGATATCTTTGAGATTCTATTATCCCATGAATTTTCCGATGTTGATTAAGTTGAAAGTGTGAAGAATGGAAAGAGCACATCTAGGTGTTGTATCTCTTGGGATCCACCTTTATTTCGTGGATGAATCAAAGATTGAAGTCTGCTACTTTGGGAGCACAATTGAGGTTGAATGTATAAAGCAACATGAATGGCTTATTATTATGAAACTAGTTGGTTAAGGAAGCTCTTCAGTGAGCCATTTGAGCACGTGTTGGTAACCACCGTTATATTTTTATTCATTTTTCAGAGAATCTGTGTTCCACGACAACTCCAAATATTTGATGCCTCTCCATTTAGATATGGTAAAACGAAATGCAATCAAGCTCTATCATTTTTGGTTGGATGTGAAGATTATCGACATCCTTGCATAACCTCTTGGTAAGGTCAAGATTATCTTCCTTCAAAGAGAGGTTGGGAGTCATGGATTGACCCTATTATGATGGTCCCGACTAAACATTGAGCTCTAGGAGCTCCTGGGGGCTTGGGGTACTTCTTGGAGCTATGAGCAAACATAGGGTGAGTGGTTCACCTTCCCTTATAGCTGTGTTGTGTACAAGGTGAGTGGTTCACCTTCCCCTGTGATACCCCATTATGGTTGACGTGTGTAGGGTGAGTGGTTCACCTTCCCCTGTGATTGGTTATATATGCACAAGATGAGTGGTTCAGCTTATCCTATGGAATATGAGCGGGATGAGTGGTTCACCTTCTCCTGCGGATACCCGAGTGAGAGATGCATATAGGCATCTATCGGTTGTCACATGTAGACATGTTGATGGGGCATGGTTCTTCCTTTCCCCACATGTACGATGTTCATTCCCTGTAATCGATGGTTGACATGTCAGTGGGACATGGTTCTTCCTTTCCTCGTGTGTAGGATCCTTTCTACGATTTTTGGTTGGCATGCATGTAAAACGTGGTTCATCCTTTCTCTACTCTCGATGGTTTACATGTCCGTAGGATGTGGTTTATCCTTTCCCTATAGTTGTGACATGTGACAGTAGGATGTGGTTTATCCTTTCCCTACGTGTGTTTGCAAGCAGGATGTGATTTACTCTTTCGATGTTGTTGCCTTAGCATCATCCTTCCCATGTAGTTCAGGAAACAAGGGAAGTACCTCTCATCTGGCCAATGAGTTGGGAAAAGTGGTTAGGGACCATAGCACTACCGATGGATGCATCGTGTACTACCGTACTCCCTATGTCTAGGATGTATGATGTTTAATGACTTGGGATAAAGTCTGATTGGGGTTCTACCCTTGGTTTTGTGTAACTGATTTTTGTTAGTGGGGAGTGGTAAGGTCTTGTGATTCACTCTCGATCAATTCTTCTTCATTATCTATATAAGTGTTCAAAAGAGTTGAGATGTAGAGATGATTCATGATGATGGGATGACATGATAATGGATGGATTGGCGTGTGGAATTCTCCCTAGTTGAGAGGGAGTGTTAAAATTGGAAACTAGGACCAAATTCCACTTTGGGGAGCTCTTTTGAAGAAGATACTTGTGACATTGAATTCCTCTTTTCAAGAGGACCAAAATTGACCTAAAGATCACTAAATTTGGATAAGGAAAAATATATTTTTGAAATCAAACCCACTCATGTGTAATTTATTAAGGTTGGATTGGGGTAAAGTAAACAAAGTAAAACCCTTTCCATCTCCTATAAATAGAAGGGACCTCCATTGTCATTGGGGACATCCACAACTTGTCTTTATTCTCTCTGAAGTTCGTCATTTCCCTAAGAGACCAAGAAGCCATTTTTGTTTCTTATGTAGGTCTGGGTCATTGCAAGAAGAGGTTTCATCCTTGAGGAGGATTTCTGGGCTCGTTTTGTGACTATTTTATATGTAAAACGTTCCCTACAACAGGCCGAGTTCCTCAAGCAAGAGGTTGAGTTCTTCAAGCACGAGGCCGAGGCAGTTAGAAGCATGTATGGGTTAATTTAATGGGTATTTAAGGGTTGTTACATGCATCGTGTATCTTCTCTTGTAGGCCGCAAAAGTTCTATGGAGTTTGCAGGGTTCAAACCTATATTTAATGGAGGATGAGAGGCCTATGTATTAGCTTAGCAAAGGCCGCACTCAGAGAAAGAAAGAGCGAGGTATTTTGAGGATAATCTCATGGGTTTGTTGTTGTAAGTTAGGGTTGATGTGTGCCCTAACTAGGTCTATAATATGCCTAGAATTGATTTTTTTTTGGCTCCTTATCATCAGCTAAGAAGACCACATTTATTTATCGAAGATCGAGTTCCTTTTGAAGACATTTTTGTAGCTTCTTTGACTATCGTTGACCTTTGGTTAGGGAAGAAGGCAGAAGTGCAGACTTGACTCTTTTATATCCTTAGCATTTGGACAATGGTATTGATCATCATATTGGTAAGTCAAATTTGACTTTGATTGTACTCTCTCTCTCTCTTTCTGTTGAACATTTGATATTAATAATAAAGAAGATTGATCAAGGGTTTTCTCCATCTTGGGGTTTTTCCCTGGCTTGAGCCAATTTTGTGTTCTCTTGTCTTGGCTTGTCCTCTGCATTTATGGTTTATGTTCTTTCTTCAGTTACTATCAATAATGGTTTATGTTATTGCAATGAAATGTAAATTGGGCCAACATGGAACATTGAAGTAATTGACCTAAGCAAAGAACATGTTAACTAAAATTAACACTTGATCTAGAAACAACTAAAACAAAATTGCTATGCTTTCCTTATATAAGTTTGAAATATGGAAGAAAGACTTACTTGGGAACCAATGCAAGCTCTCTCCTTCTCCTCGCTTGCAAGCTTTAGCTCCAACTCCAAATCCTAAAATTGGAACCTGCAAATCATCCAAAATAAGCAAGAGAACCAAAACATACAAATAGCATATACAAACAACTCTAAATAAGAAGTCAAGGATTCATTGTTTTACACATGCATAAATGAGACATAATGTATAGGAAAACAAGGCACTTTTTGTTAATAAAAGTAGGAGAAGATTATAACCCATGTAGGCCTTGACCTTGTAGATCTCTCTCAGCTATCTTGTCCTTCCTTTGCCACAATAGAAAGCCTTCAATTACACCTCAAGCATATGAATCAATTATGGACCTCTAGACACAAATGAGCAGCATGACGGCATAACTAAGAGTCTCTAAAAGGCAACCCATTCCTAATAGTAGGTAATGCATTTATAGGAGAAATGAGGAGCTTGTAAATCCATTAAACTAGGGTAAGATCCACTTTAGAAGGGGATAAGCTCCATGGGATAAGTGATAAGACCTCATTTGTAGGAATTCGAGAACATCTTTAATAGAGAATTGAAACTTCCCCAATAGAAGCCTCTAAAAGTGGAAGCTTTGAAATTATATTTAATTTTTCCCTCATTTCAAGGGTCATTGCACTTGTAGTGAAAGCAATCTGCGCTGACCAACGCTTTTCCCTTTTTTATGCAACCTACGCCATCACACTTACTAAACTAAGAAAGTGCGATTATGGTTTTTAGCCAATATAATGCAAAATTTTTGGAACTTCTGGAAAGACAATGCTTTTGGCTTTGTAGGGGATGATTGCAAAGTGTCAATGGATGACAATAGATCTAGTTTCAGGGCCATTTGTTTAGATGCCACAAAATGACCTGTAACACTTAGCTAG
Organism: Pinus tabuliformis; assembly: GCA_031772625.1. Lineage (NCBI taxonomy): Eukaryota > Viridiplantae > Streptophyta > Pinopsida > Pinales > Pinaceae > Pinus > Pinus tabuliformis. Next base: position 1,215,448,595 of record CM062818.1, read on the forward strand.
GGTTGACAGAGGATACAATTTTGCAAAAAATGTCAAGAACTACAAGATAGAGGCAACATGACATTTCGCAAATTGGGTTGAAATGATAACTTCCAAGCAATGCTAACTAGTACTCGAGGGAGAATGTAGAGGAGAAATTTCCTCCCCCCGTTTAGTAAAAACTTTTGGAGTCTAAACTCCTCCCAAATTTGGGAGGTATGATCTGGATTAGATCATTATATTATTTTTCGTCCATATTGATACTTTTAGAGTGGAAAAATTGGAGGAATTAGCTCACGAAACCATTTTTACCAGTGGATCCCAGTGTCACAAATTGGGGTTTTAAACCTTCAAGGGACAATTTGAGGCATTTCCTAAATTTTTTTGTTATGAATATAACTAATTAATAATTAATAATTAACATCATGTCTCAAAAGACATGACTATTCATGAAGGGTTACCCACTTAGGTATATATATGGGACCCTCAGTAGTAACCAAATCATATTCTTCATTCATATATTTTATACATATACTCGTATTCTCAATTAATATCTCCATATTCCAAGTGCTCTGAAGTATTTAACTTGTAAGTACGAACTTTGTTCGTTACATTGATATCAAAGTCGTGTTCTCTTATCTCGGCCTTTGGCCATCAACTCTCATCAAGTTCATTGTCGTTGCAATTGAGGCTTTTAGCCAGACAAGTTTTGGAGGTTCTCCATTTTCCGTTAGGGCTTTGGACATAACAAAAGGAAACTTTATATATATAGTAATAAAACTAAATTATAGAAGCAAGAAAAAAATCAAAGGAATTTTTTTTTGAAAGATCAAATATAAAATAAATCAAAAAAGGCAAAGGAAAAAGGTTATATATAAAAAAAAATTGGTTGTAGTCGATAGCCAAGTACGCAGCCGTAACCGGCCTTCTCCATTGCTGTAGTTGTAGCTGACCTTCTCCAATATTGCAACTAAAACCATCCTTCTCCACATCCACCTCATCCTCTATATTTGTCGCCATACATATTATTAGCCAAACATTGCACTTGTTGTGTCTTTCTCTCTGCCCACAATTTTTTTTTCCTAGTTGCCACTAGCCAACAACCCAACCATTGATCTACATTGTACCTATCTCTCTTGATGCCACATTGCTCACAGTTTGTTTGCAACCGCCACCTCTTATCTCCATCATTTCCGTATGCTTAGTCATCATACGTACAACTGCCAATTGAAATCATTGTCCATCACAACTGCCCATCTTACACCAAATGTCCATCAATATTGCAAAGTTTTACTGTTGTCCTTTCATACAAATTTGTTTATTTTTTTTACTGGAAAAATCCACCCCCTTTCTGCAGTCGTGTCTGATACATTAAGCCTATTGACAAGGCATATTAACTCATTCAGTGTATCGATTGAAACCACTAATACAAGTAAGGGATACAATTGTAAAGTGGAGTATTTATAAATCAAGAAGAAAGGCATTAACATTGAAAGTGAAAAGGTAATTAGTAAAAAAAAAAAAAAAGGAGTGTACTTTGAAGGTTAGTTAAAGTTCTCTAACCAAAAAATAAATAAATAAGAGGTAAAAAATTAAAGGTTTTAAAAAAAGGGGTGACATATACTAAGGAATTTTAAAGTCGTTGATATATTTTCACGTGACATTTGAAGAAGAGATTAAAGGTTATATATGCTAAGGATGTTTAACGTCGTTGATATATATTCAAGTGACATTTAAAGGCGTTAAAATAAATAAATAAATCAAAAGTGATTTTATAAAGAGAGGATATTTTAAAAGTAATAAGGTAATTAAAAAATAATTATAAATTCAACATAAAGTAAAAAGAAGGAAAACTTGAAAATGAGGGAAGGAAAATTCTCTTGTAAAGGTGGCGTGATCTCATGTTATGGATTATGTACATTAGAAGGGAATATTTAAGGAAAAGTTGTTAATATCATTATCAACAAGAACTGTGAGGAAAATTACATTAATGTTATTTTAGTAAATCAATTATTAGTTCTAGGATTAGATATAATTAAGAATAAATAAACATCTTCTTTCAAAGTATAATACAAGATTAAAAGCTTGCAAGTAATAATTGATGAATATGAGTATGTATCTCAATTTGGTGTAGCAACTATGTTTAACGAAGAAATTGACATAATTTTCAGGTTACCTTGGTTTAAAGAATTGGGTACTTTTTTTAAACACAAAGAAAATTTTTATGATGTTTTCTTATAAGAAGAAGATGATCACATTCCAAGACATGACAATGAAGTTAGAATCAATGATGTCTTCATCAAAATACTTCAAGGATATTTCGAAATTGATGCTTCAAGATAATAAAAAAACAATATCAAAGAAGCAAAATGAGCTTGAAGAAGTCATATCCAATAAAAGGGAAGACAATTCTCATTTCAAGGATCATAGTCATAAACTACTTGCACAAGTGAGAAAGTGTAAAGCTACGAAGCACAAATTAGAACAAGAAAATGAAAGTTCTAAGAAGAACTCAATGGGATTCTATTAGAGAAAGAAGAGGAAATTTTGCACTTAAAAAACCTTAATAATAAATAATTTGAACAAATCAAAGATTTAAAAAATGAGAAGATTGAGTGTCAAAATGAAGTTGAATCAGAAGTTGAAGAACTTTCGCATATAAAAAATCATAATCAAAATACGCTTACTCAGATTAAGAAACTTAAAAATGATAAGAAATCATTGAAAATAAATTAGAAGAAGTTTTCACGAAAGAAGTATCAAAGTCTTTAGTCATAATAGTCCAAGTTGAAGAAAAATGAACGAATACCAATCTAGTAAATATCACAACTCATGAAGATGATAAACCAATTGAAGTAAAAACATATTCAGATGTTGCGGTTCAGACAATGAAAATTCCAAGTGAAGATTATGTAACCAATTCAACAACATCAGTACCTGAAGTAAATCAGGAAAGTGCCACACACATGATACGGGAAAATCAAATCACGAGAACTCACTATCAACATCTCAATCACAAGAGTAGATATCTCAATTGGACTACGTATATGTATCACTCAGAACTTAAAACAAAAAACTTATGTTCCAAAGGATATTGATGTCACCATAATCCAATCCTATGATAACAATCCATCCCAAGTTTCCAGTAACCACAAGATTCCACATAAAATTAATTTGGAATGGCTAGATCATTTTACTATGTGACAATTTTATACCACACTCAAAATTTCATATCATCTTGTATCATAAAAAATAATAGTTCCACAATTGAGGAGATGAAAAAACATTACGAGACAAAAAAAAAATATCAAGCCTTTTCATTAAAGATTTGAGGACAATTTTTCTCTAAAGGGGAACAGAATGTTATGAATAGAAATAATTAATAATTAACAATGATTATACTGAGGAGGCATGTCTCAAAAGACATTATTTTTCATGAAGGGGTACCCACCTAGGTATATATATGGGACCCTCAATTCTAACCAAATCATATTCTTCATTCATATGTTTTATATATACTTGTATCCTTAATGGACATCTTCATATTCCAAGTGTTCTGGAGTATTTAACTTTAAGTACGAATTATGTTCGTTACATTTTTTGGGGTCCAAAAATTCTCAATTATACACACAAATACCTTTCCAATGATGCAAGAAATACCTCAAACATAGTCTGTATGCAAAATTTATACCACCTAGGAGTTGACCTTCCTGTTTTGACCACCTTGATTCAAGAGGATGCCATGTCAGCCTCGTTACTCATGGAAGAGGGCCTAGCCATGTGAACATAATGAAGAAAACTCTAGAAGGGGTAGTATTGTAACTCTAGTTAAGAGTTGAAGGAGTCAAATTTAACATTTAATTGGCTATCGAGTTATATTATAATCAAGCCAATAGGAGGAAAAGGTGTTTGATTCTATTCTAGTGCATTTTGTTCCATAGTTGAGAAAAGTAGCTAAATTGGATAAGGAGAGGGAAGAACAAACATGGTTTATGTTCTATACCATCCCACGGGCCATAGGTCTCACTCCTTTGTATATGCACCATTTTCCATTCAAAGAAAGAGAAATTAGAGCAACCTCACCTTCTAGTTGGGTTTCTCTCGAAAGAGTTTTCCAAATCATATCTTGGTGTTAGATCTTAGACTTTTGTGATCCATATTGATAATAATATCGTCTTTCAGAATAATCACATTCTTGAGATTTGGTCGACGTTTCGAACCAACTAATGTGGTTCATCCTCAAGACAAAGGTGAAAAAATCAATCTTCACAATTGTTTAAATAGCAGAGAAGCATCCTTACCTAGAATTAGTCGTTATTTGTGAGTGATTGTTTTATTTGTTCTCTATTCGGTGCATTTTTTTTTTATTTTGCATGCATAAGCAAAACACAATAACTTAATAATCTAGAAATCTAGGGAAATTTTAACTCTCATATTATAGATTTTAGATTTTAGTATTTTTTTATTGGATCTGTTGTGATGGATTGTCCATTGGAATGTCCATGGCAATTTATGTATCAATGTTCTCGTTCCAAGTCAATCTAGACCATATACATTTGGATTATATAATTTTATGACTTGATTACATCCCTTTGTTAGTGGGGCCTTAAGGAGTAGGGCTCCCATTTATAATATTAGAATATCTTCACAATTATACAATGTAACATGACAACATTCAAAATAAACCATAGCATTAAAACAAGGGTATATCAAGATGCAAATTACAAGTTTTTAGGATAAAGTACATATTTATATTTAATCTTCAATGGTTCCTTATGGTTAGATCTCTCTCACCGAGGAAATTGTAAGACCTTTCTTCACTCATGCAAAATAAATCATTTAGAGGGTGCATCACTAACCTTGGTGTGGTCTATTCCCCATTAGAATTTTATTTTCAATAAGTAACCTAGATCACTTACAACCTTATTGTATTCTACATACAATTATATTCTTTTATATGTAGTCAATTACTATTTGTATTCAAATACATAAATAACAAAAAGTTCAACGAGCATAAGAAATTAAACAAACATGAAGATAATCAAAGAAAAAGATAATAAGAGAAGGGAAGAGAAAAAAGTATGGTAGGAAAGTGGTCAAATTATTCCTTTATATTCTCTAACCATACATGAATAGTCAACTAGTGTGTGTTTGTGTAAACAACACAGATAGAGAATCAAGTTGAGGGCTCACAAACAAACCAATTTTTCTAGTAATGCACCCCACCATGACAAGTATATCGATACTCCATCTACAATAAAAATGCCTTCATGCAATAAATCAATAGAAATACATCAAGATAAATGTAATCATAAAACCACCCATTTATTTGAATTATATATGATATGTCCCCTCAATATCACCCTAATACATAGTGAGTATACCATGACAATTTCGAGAGTAGAATGTACAACCAATATGACTTTTTGTTATAAAAAATAAATAAAAACTTTTTTTTGAAGATTCCTATGAAATAACAAACATCGCTGATTGTTCTAGATAGAAAATCTTTTATTATATATGTATCGGTGACATGGGGCTATGTCAAATGTCATTGCCTCGTTTTCAACTCCAAGGTGCTAATTTTTCCATATTATTAGTTGTACATGTCATGTTCCATACACATTTATAAGCATGTAACCATCACATAATTATTTTATGATTAGATGGAGTGTCTCATTTGTAAAGCTTTTTGTGGTCCATGTCATTTTGTTCTGGATGATTTAGCATATGCTCATCTATTCCATAAGATACAGTTTCTCCTTATTCAATTTTTCATTACGTTCTCATTATGAGTTTATTTAATTTTTACGAATTAAAATTTTCAAGCAATTGTCTCGGTGTTGTGATTGGGATGTCTTAAAATGTGTAGCGTGAAATCTCAACTAGTGTGAAATAGCACCTAAAAGGGGTTTAAGAATGAAAAGGTGACGCCGCATTTATCTTATGCTTTTCTACTTGCAGTGGAGCCTTTTTGCTCGGAGGTGGTTTGTACACTTTCTTGGATCGAGTTTTTCCTACTGCCACAATGTAGTGGTTCAAGGTTTTATAACTGTGGTTTTAACAAAAATCATAGTTAGATCCTTCCTTGAAGATGTATTCAAGGCTTTTCCCTCGCCATAGTGTATAATTAAAAGTAGCATGATAATTTAAGAAGCTTCCCATTCTCTTTTAGGGATGATTACAGGAGTTTATGGCTAGAACCACAGGTTTTCATTGAGTCATAATTGTAATATTTTGTTTCATGTAATTGCATTTGTGTATTTCATAGTGTTATTTTTCAGGAAAAGAATAAATGTGGTTAGTTCTTTTCTCATGAATAATAACATTGTATTTCTAAACACCCAAACATAATTAGGTTAATGTTATTGATATCTTTTAAAATTCTTAGTTTGAACATTTGTTTCTTTTTTCAATACAAGCACAACTATGGCCTTGGAGCCTTAAAATTTGAAGTGAAATGTGGCATTAGAAGAAGATAACAATAGTCAATATTGTCTTCAAAATTAAAGAATTTAGATTTACATTTCCAAAATTCAAGCTATCTTCATAGTTTAGCTATTAAGGAAGATTTTGTGGAAAAGTTTGAAGGGCATGATTTTAACAAAAAATAATTTATCTAAGATCATGCTTGGCTCTAGAAGATTGTAGGGTGATGACCATTATCCTTATGCATTATCTTAACAACACCTTCTTATTTCTATTTGTTTGCTGAAAATCAGTTCTACAAATACTCCCAATTCTATTTTAGTTGGTTTATTAAGTATTATTTGCCCACAACTCCAAAATACTAGTTCCCACCAAAGTGATTTTGTTATTTAGTGACATATTTATGTGCACTAACAATGTTAATGAACCTTCTTAACTTCAATTTCTTGATAAAATTATTCATATGCACACATTGTATTCTACCAACTGCATTTTGTATCACACACAATTCCCTTTCATGTCATACTAAAAATTGTGGCACTTTTTCATAATGTTAGCAATTACATCCATTTTTCTTATAAATATGATTTTTTTACACTACATGGGTTTTAGATCATTTTTTACTATTTTTGGAGTATCAACACTTTAATACCAAGAGAAAATTTTCATAATATAATATGTGTGTAATGAAGAACTTATGCATTTTAAGTGACCAACTCTATGTTAGTAAGATGTAGGTTGAATTAAGTGATTGTAGTTAGGTCAATTAAGTAGTTCAATTGCTTTATATATAAATAAAAGATGTTCTACCTCATTGTATGAATGTCTCCATTTTTTATAAAACATTCTATCCACATCTCTAGTTCATTCTATTCCCAAGTTGGAGTCGAGAGAATAGGGCATGTCACTTTTTTTCGAGTGATCTTGTGGAAATGTACATATAAAGGAGAGGAAAACATTAAATTAAAAACGGAAGTGAGTTTTTTTTAATATCCAAAGTATAAACTTTAAAGAAAATCTTAATATTTTTCTTGAGGACAAAGAGTAAACAATATATTTCAAAAGGAGTTCCAACCACATGTAACAGCTACAACTCTATGATCCCAACCATACAAGCACAACTTATTATAGGTAATAGGAACATCAAGTGTGCATGAAGAAGAGGAAAAACAATATGTGCAATCAAAGGAGAGGAGAAAAGAAGATAATGTGCAAAATTGAGGAGAGGAGATAGGAATACATGCACAAGTAGGAGACACGTAGTGCATAAAGGAGAGAAGATGTAAGCATACACTTAGCAAATGTAGAGAGTAAAAAGAGTAGGAATGCACAACAAATTGTTAAACCATAATTGTGTTTTCTAGTAGAGAAGAAACATAGCAAGTAGTGGTATTTTTAGAATAATAGTGATACATTTTGTAAAAAGAAGGAAACATGCTCTGCTTGTAGTGAAAAATGAAATGTAGTTGTGAAAAAAATGTACCATGATAGTAATGGCTAATAGAGTTTGTTGGAGCCCAAAGGGGTTGGATCCAATGGTGGAAAGCGAGGAGTTTTTCACCATGGGCAAAGTTCAATTCTCGTGAGGGCTTCCTTGGAGCCATGGGGGCACCTTGAGGTAATGGTTGAACATATAGTTGCACCTAGAGAGACCATAGTAAATGGTTTCAAGATTTGTACATACATAAATGGATCAAATCCCACCCTGTGTCCTCCTCTTAATGATTTAGTTAAAGGTTCTTAACTCGAGTGATTTTGTGAAAAAATTGTTTCCCTAGCTATGTGGGTTCAAGTCTCCAATGACATGTTATAACTGGCTCATTTATGACATTTATGAAATAGTTGTACCTAGTGTAATAGTAGCAATCAATCTTTCAATGTTATCAATTCTCCAAAAATTCTAATTTCAATTGAAAAAAAAAGTTTGATGGAGAAGCCCTTGGCTTGTGGAGATTTTTATTTTTTCAAATTTGAAAGTTTTGAAGTTCATTCATTATTGTATTTTTATTCTAAAAAAATCGAAATGCATACATTGATTTTTGAGAAGTTTAATGGAAGAATTTTTCATACATGTAAAAGTAATACTCTATTGCAATTAATTCACTTAAATGTATCTGGTATAATAAATGGAAGAAAATCCATGCCTACATAATATTAAACAATTATTCAATGGACATAATGAAATGAGAAGACAAGATCAATGACTAGTTCGGGAATTTTTGATACTCAACTTTGCCATCTTATTTTTTATATAAATTAATAGAAGTTTGGAAATAAGTAATAAGCTATTTGCATTACAAGTAAAAAAAAAACATTTATTTTGAATATAAATGACCAAAAAAGAAATAAAGTCCAATCATGTTAATTCATTAAAGATATTAATGCAACAATTAGTTGTCATGAGTAACGGGTATCAATGTTGAAAATGATGTGGAGCCAATTCTAATAAAATGTCTACTCTGAAATATAGAAATGTTGTATTCACTCTTTCGTCTTTCACTATAATCCTTAGAATTGATGATTTCATCTTCTATGGCATTCGAGAATCATGAAAATGCTTTAGACGATGCTTATATGAGCACAACACTAGTGATGAAAGAGATTTACATAGATGTGAATTTAAAAAATACAAGCACGCCAATGGAAGAGAATTATCAAAATTGTACAGTGTTGTATACACATTTGCATATAAAATTGCGGGGAATGATAAAATTTGGCCATTTCACCCATTAAATACAATAAAAGTAATACTCTACTTGCAATTAATTCACTTAAATGTATGTGGTACAATAATTTATGGAAGAAAATCCATGCCTACATAGTATTAAACATTTATTCAATGGACATAATGAAAGGAGAAGACAAAATCAATGATCAGTTCGGAAATTTTTGATACTCAACTTTGCCATCTTATTTTTTATATAAATTAATAGAAGTTTGGAAATAATTAATAAGCTATTTGCATTACAAGTTAAAAAAAAAAAAAAAAAAAACAACAACAACAGTTATTTTGAATATAAATGACAAAAAAAGAAATAAAGTCCAATCATGTTAATTCATTAAAGATATTAATGCAACAATTAGTTGTCATGCATAATGAGTATCAATGTTGAAAACGATGTGGAGCCAATTCTAATAAAATTCCTACTCTTAAATATAGCAATATTGCATTCATTCTTTCATCTTTCACTATAATCCTTAGAATCGATGATTTCATCTTTTATGGCATCATAGAATCATGAAAATGCTTTAGATGATGCTTATATGAGCACAACACTAGTGATGAAAGAGATTTACATAGATGTGAATTAAAAAAATACAAGCATGCCAATGGAAGAGAATTATCAAAATTGTACATGTGGTGTATACACATTTGCATATAAAATTGTGGGGAATGATAAAAGTTGGTCATTTCTCCTATTAAATACAATAACGTGGGTAAATGATCAAATTAGACTAATTTACTCAAATGATATAAGGATAAAGTAAAATGTGGATGGAATTACAAAGTAGAAAAGTTGAAATATAATGCATGCTCACAAATGTTTTACTGAACTAAGGATTGTCAGTTAATGCATACTTATAGAAATTCATTCTTAATTTTTGCTAAAGATGGAGAAATTGTTTCTCAAATGCTAATTGGGATAGCCCCATAGACTAAGTGGAAACAGTTCATTCATGACCCACCAACTGGTGATGTAATGTTTCTTGATGCCCCATACACTAAGTGGAAATAGTTCCTTCATGACCCACCAACTAGTGATGTGATGTTTCTTTATATCCTATAGACTAAGTGGAAACAGTGCCTTCATGACCCACCAAGTGGTGATGTGATGTTTCCTTATGGATTAAATATGGAATCATGGCCTCTAGATGTGTCATTGGAACTAATTCCTCAAAATGAAGTGGTTCATAGAACTTTAGTTGGTTGAGATTCACCACATCATGGATGGTGAGCTAAGGAGGAAGGTTCAACATGATTGCATTGAGATCCATTTGTTATGTGATAGGGTAAGGACCATCCTAGATGAGCTTGAACTTGTGATGTTGATTTTTAAACTATTGCACGTCCAAACGCAATGAAGCTCAATGACCAACTTGAAAATGTGGATCCACTTGATGTTAGTCATGTAGTGTATTGCACATGGCATGCACATTGAAGGAGGTCATGAAACTATGATGGATACTAGCCAAGTTACATGAAAAAGATGTTTCTTTGTCTTGTTCCTTCTATCAATGGGATTTGAATGGAGCTAGGAGAGTAACTAGGATCTCATAAGGAGCAATACGAAAAAATCCAAGACAAAGCCCAAAGGGAGAGTGCCTTATAGATACATGGATGACTTTGTTGTAGTTGCAGTGAAAAATGTGCAAGTATTGATCCCTTGTTTGTGCAAACAGGGTTGAGACCATAAATTGAGGATTTGTTCACTACCTTGGTTTGGCTATCTATTTGTGGATGACATGTAGTAAAGAACTAAAACTAATGCTCTAAAAGCTTCAATGAGAATTTCCAAAAGTGAATGAGAAATTTGGAGTCACTATTAGAAATGATGGTTAATGGCAATTGAAAATGGATCCAAATGTACTAGAAGAAAATTTTGCAAGCATAGGAGAAACAATAGTTTTGTTGCATTATATGAAAAATACCATCTTGGAAAATGTGCATAGTACTATAAAGATGCAATCATGTTTACGTTGAGTGGTGAGTAAGCTATTGAAAATACATGGAATTGGAGTCCCAATGCTAGGAGAAAATCAACAAAGTCGTGTACAACTCAAGCTCTTCGTTGGAGGTTTTCTTTGCTACAATGTGAAGCATCTCAAGATGTAATCTTCTACTTGCCTTTACATGGAAGTCCAAAATAAGTACCTTTGCAAATGCAACAAATCTTGGTGCACTTCGAAATTTCATCTATGAGGTGAAAATTCACCCTTCTTGATGAGGAGAAGGTGAGTTGATCCAACTCAAACACACAATTAATCCATCTTGTAAAAAGAAAAAACATCATAGATTTTATAGTTTGGGAAAGGGGTTTGATTAAATGTAGTGGGATCCTAGATGAACTCCATGACATGAATAAAGTAAAAATACGTAGAATATTTGAGATTCCCAATCCTCATAGGCTTACATTATCATAGGGAATAGATAGGGAGTCTACTGAGGAAATAAACTTATTGGTGTTCACCTTCTTATAGTTAATAACCAAATGATGATGTTGATTGTGGGATCATTTGGGGGAATAGAATTACAAGATTGTCCGAAAGGGAGGCAATATAGGCATAATTGAGGAAGATATGATTGTTGGATTTAGAGCTAGAGAGGAAAACAAAGAAAATGGAGGGTCAAAGAAATCCCCTACACTGAAGTGTTCCTAGGTGAGTGTCTTATTCTCGAATAAGAGCCATAGAAAGAGAGAGATATTGGGTCAGTGCTTGAGCTACCACAAATTTTCCCAGATCTAACAATGTTCATCAGAGCATTGAGAGGAAAGGAGGTTGCAGGCTTCTTTGGGATTGAAATTACCTTGTGGTCGATGTCCCCAACGAAGGATGTTTGTACCCTCTTGAACTGAATTTTTTCAGTCTGTAAGGGTTTGTTGGAATGTTGTTATTTATGTGAGATGTTCCAGTGAATCTAAGTATGCCATTGAGATAGGTGGGAGGAGGAGGAGGTATAGTATTGTGCCACATAATTGAGGCCTTGAGCCATAAGAGAATTTTGAATGGAATTTAATTGATTTTTTTGTGATATCTTGGGTCATTGATGCCATGAATCTTCCCAAAATAGTGAACTTTGACCCTTTTTTGTCTCCCATAAGAAGTGATCTTTTGGGAGTTTCTCATGTTCCCATGCAACATTCCATATATGTGATCCTTTAATGTCCCTTGTCAGTGAAACGAGTTGTGATTCATGTGTGTTAGGAGTATATTTTTTCTCCACATTTTAAACCAAGGGACTTCAAGATTTTTGAGCCACCTCCACGAAGTTTTAGCACCAAAAGCCTTGCTGAGTGTTTCAAGATCTCTAAGCCCTAGACCTCTCATTGTTTTTGGCTAACAGAGTTTGTCCCAACATATTAGTGCCATATTGTTTCCCTTTTGGCACCTCCCCATAGGAAGATTGGTTGAATCATTGTGATTTTGTTGAGAATGGATTTAGGGGCGATGAAAGTTGAGAGAATATAAATGGGGTGGATTGGAGAATACATTTAAGAAGGGAAAATTACCCTGCCAAATAGGAGGTGAAAAATCCAGTAGGAAAGAAGGGATTCAATTTTTTGCACTATATTTTCCTTCGTGGTTTACCTTAGGGGGTTGCTAGTAAGGGGGGGCCCTAAGTATTTGACTGAAGGGGAACTCTTTTTAAATCCCAAAAGTCGGGAAATATGAGTTTGGATGGCTAGAAGAGTATTGAAGAAAAGGATTTGAGATTTAGCTAGGTTTATAGATGTGTCAGAAGCATTCGAGAATGTTTTGAGGATGTGCTTGAATATAGATGTTGCTTTGATTGTGAGGGCGCCCATTAGAAGAGTATCATCTACAAAATGTTGGTGGGAGGAGTGATTGGCAGATCCTAGAGGGAGACCTTTTAGAGTACCATCTTGAAAGGCAACCAAAATTTCATGTGCAAGACCTTCAGCCATCAAGACAAAGATATAGGGGGAGAGGGGTCTCCCTATCTAATGTGTTTGAGCAAGGTGAAGGGGGTAGAGGTAGAGCCATTGGTAAGAATGGAAAAGAAAATTTTGGTGATAAGAGCTAAGATCCAATGAACCCATATTTCTTCAAACCCAAAAGCAGTGAGAGTGTGGAAAATGTATTGATAGTTGAGTTTATCAAAGGCTTTCAACATGTCTAGTTTAATTATCATGTACGATGTTTTCCTAGATTTGAGAGAATGTTTGTTATTATGTTTTAGGATTATATTGTCCATGGTTTGTCTACCCTCCATGTAACATGTTTTTTCTAGAGATATAAGCATAGGAAAGATAGGTTTAAGTCTATTGGAAATGACCTTAGAGATGAATTTGTAAATAACGTTGTAGAGGGCTAGAGCATGATAAGAAAGTTGTTGCTTTCACACTAGTGGTGGTAAATGGATATGTAAAGAAGAAGAATTTGATAATATTAATAAATGAATAAGAAGACAACAGTAGCAGTGGTTTTTCCTAGTTGAGTTTTCCACCTAGGATCTGGTGTTCCCTTGTGTTGATGGTGTTTGTTCTCATATGTCTATGGGTTGATATCTTATGTTTATGTGCCTTCATGTTATATATGTTTCTCATGTGATTTATAATGCATGTATTAGTTGTTGTTGTTATTGTACTGCTGGTTAATTAATTGATGCTTTAATAACTGGTAAATAAAAGGTGGAAAAAGGTTTAAATTGATCCATCCACTACAATATTATTGATTCACCCTCCCCCCCCCCCCCTCTCCCCACACCTCTCACTATTGTTAAGCTTCCAACAATTGGTATCAGAGTGGGGGATTTCAAGTGCAACTTAACCGCTGGAAAGAAAATCTGGGTGATTTTTTTTTTGGAATGAATCCTCAAGGAGTATTTGTCCTCACTACTACAAAATACCAGAAAAGGTCAAATCTAAGTTATTGGATTATGGATTTGACATTTGGAAATTATTATGTGAAGGTTGCAGAAAAGTTCCTATGTTAGCTAAAGTGTTGCAGTAGAATGCATAAGCAAGGTGTATGATATATGAGAATGCCCATAATGCAGATATGGAGATGATAGTAGATCTAAAATTTGCCAAGGAGATTTGGGACAGATTGCAAGTGTTATATGGTAGCAGCAATGGAGAATATGAGAAGAAGAACAAGAAGAAAAATAAGGCCTCACAAAAGGAAGAGTCATATCTCCCTAATGAAATTTCAGCGCTTGACGAGGAGAAATAAGAAATTGGCTTAGCAAAACCTAATCTTGTCCAAGGAAGAAACTATGAAGAAACAAGTAAAAAATAATTGTTTTTGAGTTATGACTCAGACAGATCTGATGTTAGCTTGCTGAGTCAAATAACCAAGTTGATGAATGTGATAAATTTATGCTTCTTCAAGTTGAATATGAATTAGCTATGGATATAATAAAGAAATTATCTATTGAGGTTTGTAAACTAATAGATGCATGTAGAGATCAATAAAGTTGTTGTATATTTTTTTATGAGAAGGAAAATGAGCTAAGAGAAGAATTCCTCAATATAAAGATCTAGTTGCAAGAGGATAGAAGAATTGAGGAAGTGATGGCCAATCAGAAAAAAGAAAAGGAGGGATGGGTTGAATGGCTTGAAGTTGAAGTTGTCACATTGAGAAATAAGCTGAAAGGGAAGGACAATCAGCTCAAGCAAGAAGAGCACCAAGGATTTGGACAACCTACTCAACAACCAAAGATCTCCATTGAATAGATTTGGTCATGGTTTTCACAAGGGAGAGTCTAGATCGCATGCAGGAAAGAACAACAATGTTGAATCTAAGAAGCTTGTAGCAAGCAATAGCAGCAGCAAGAGTAACAAAGGATGAATAAATCAGCAAATCCAACAACCTAGAAGAGTATTTAGAGGAGCACCCATGTCAAGAGTAGGATTAAAGATTGTGGCAGATCTGATAGACTTCAAAGGAGAAGCAGAAATCCATTTTCTCCTTTGATTGATGATGTAAAATGTTATATCTGTCAAAACTTTGGACATGTGGCAACCAGTTGTGGAATGCAAAGAACTAATCAGTAGTATGGGCAACCTAGGAGATTATCCTTCAGGCATACTAGTACTTTTAATGGTTATTGTTTTTCTTGTAACTTGTTTTTCAACAACGCAATTTATTGCAGATCTAGCCCGTGGAGTAGAGGAATATTTTATGCAAGGGATAGATCTAGCATGAGAAACAAAAGATTTGACCCCCTTGCATCATATCTTGACCATGTGAGATGTTATGCATGTCATAATCTTGGTCACATGCCTAGAGTTTGCCAACTATTTAGTTCCTCAAGTCAGATCTGGCAAAAGGAGACACTGAATTAGCAAAATATTCCTAGCAAAAAATGAGAAGAGAGTGTGAATTTCACGAAACAACCTACTACAATTTGGAAGGAGGAGAAACAGGTCAAGTGTGGCATTGATCTATGTAATTTTGATCATGATGGTAGATGTTACATAGATAGTGGTTATTCCCATCACATGTTAGGGGACAAGAGCAATATCCTCTCCTTGAGGAAGACCAGTGATGGGCATGTCATTTTTGGAAGCAATACACCTACCAAGGTGTTGGTAAAAGGAAAGGCTAGTCTTGGTGATGAGAGGACAAATGCAGCTGATCTATTACTGGTAGAAGGCTTGAAGCATAACATCCTCATCGTGATTTAGATGGTTGATGGAGGCAAGTAAGTAGTCTTCAACTCCAAGGATTGTTGCATCAGGAAAGAAAATTCAAAGGGAGTGATTTCCAAAGGAATCAGGACCTTGGAGAATGTGTACACGTTGAAGGGAAGAGTGAGAAGAAGCAAGATATCAAGGATAGTCTCTTCCTCTTCAGATTCTGGGTATGAGACCCTCTTTGCAGTCTATTGGTTACCTGATGCATATTCTTGAAAGATTGTAGTAGCACATGAGAGGTGCATAGCCTCATGGGGAGTGTATGGAAACAATATGGTAGCATGGTATGTGTACGAGTTATAACAGTCTTAGCATGGTGTGTATGAGAGTCGTCATGCATGATCAGTTCCACATGATCAACTGAGTTATTGGAGGTATAATCAGCTCAGGTGGAGTTATGTATGACTTTAGGATTTCAAGGATTTTGTGTCATTTTCACTTTGATTTAACTCATTTATTTTGTAGTAGTTCCATCCACTATATACATGAGTGAAAAGGCACGTCCTTCAGCCTTGTATGCGGTTATTCATGGTTATCATTGTTAGTTGGATATGTAACCCTAGTAGGAGTCACTATCATAGTCATGCATAAGAAGAAGAGCCATTAGTTTGCAATAAATATTAATGCACCATTTATTCTTTCCATGTATGCATTGTTGAGTGCATGTTCTACCCCTGTACATTGTTGAATCATCCTTGGGTTTAAGTGGTTGAATATTCCTCTTCATAGTAAGAGTCATTTGTCTTGACTTGCACTAAAAGAAGAGTCTATATCATCCATGTATGCACTCTAGAGTGCAATATATAGCCATGTATTTATAGTGTTTTATCATTGAGTCACTTGTTTGAGTGATGTTTCTTGGGCCCATATAGTCATAAGTGGTCATTTGTCATTAGCATGCATAGAAAAAGTTTTGGTTCAGTCATGTATGAGAGAGAGATGTTTTAATTTTGTTGCAGCCTTGTATCTCATGATTGTGCCATGTACTCACATTTCATATCATTGTCATCATTTACTTGTTAGTTGAGTGGTCATAGGTGTAAATAGAGTCATGAGTCCTTGTGCATTAAGAGGAAAGTAACACTTCAACCAAGTGTGGGTCTATTGATTTCATTGTACAACATTGTATATCATTGATATTGCCTTGTATTTCACTCATGAAGCGTTATGACTCTTATGCTTATAAATTGGTCAAAGTGTATGGAGCCTTGTCCATGAAGAGTAGCCTCTTGCATGTGCCAAGGAGGAAATGGAAAAGTAATTCCTCTTGTACAATAGCTTGGACAAGATGGTTGCAACCCCATTACATGTTCAAGGGGAGAATTGTCATCACGAAGAAGAGCATGGTGTTGGCAGAGAGACGTGTTGGTTTCATGTTGGCAGCTATTGCATTGGTTCCTCGTGATTATTTTTTTTCAGGTGTTGGAGCTGATTCGGATTCAGCAACAAAAAATTTGATATCAACCTTCCCTATTGGTATCAATGTGATGTTTTCAGTGGTGTTAGTATGGTTTTTTCAACAAATATTAAACCACACTTTTCCATTGACGGCAAATGGGGAGAGTGACACAACCACATGAGTGAGTGTGAGACTAGCTTGCTTTCAGTAAATGGAGTCAATTTGGTGTTTGTGGTTGTAGGTTGAAAACAATGCTAAAGGGGGGGAATGTTGGCAACATGGTGTTGGCATTGATGTCAACCCTGGGAGACAGTCAGCCACTTGAGGTTGGCATTGATGTCAATAAGGGTTGATGAACTTGTTGATGATTAGATGGTTGGGTTAAGTTTAGAATTGCATTGAGGTCTATACAGGTCCTAGAGGTACCTAGCAAGAGGCTTGAAGCAAGTGGTAGAGTTTTGGGCAGAGGTTTTTGAAGTGTGCTTCATTAAGTGTGCAAATGGTGGTTCAGAAACACAAAACAATGTTTATAGACTCAATGTAGCCCAGATTTGCATTGGAAAAGCTATAGACTCAACCCAAATTAAACGTAGCGAATCCACAAACATTCCTATAGGTGTGAAAAAGGTAAAAGCATGAGTCACAAACCATTGTATTTGCCTAGATTTTTTTCAAAGAAGGTTTGATTGACATTGCTAGCAATGTTCCAAGCTAATGTGGTCATCAAAGTTAATGTGAACTCGTTTATTAATTGAGTTATGGATCTAATGGTAAATTTGGTCCAAAACATATGAATGGGTCATGAATTGTTAGTGGAACATGTTGTTAATGCAAGTGGTCAATTTGATTAAGTATCTAACGTTCCAGTTGAATTGGTTTGTTGTGTTCATTATTGGAACACAGTGATGAGAGTGTCATTGTTGTCTTGAGAGTGTAAACACATTAACATCTGAGTAATCCTCTAATATGGTCATAGTTATTTGCTATTTGACCTTGCCTCCATGCATTGATGGGTTGATTCAATAGACTTAGAATTCTGGGAAAGTTATATATATATATATATATAGAATTTGTGGATCAAACTATGGTTAGTTGTGAAGCATATGTATCATATGTGTAAATACACGGTGCACATATATTCAACAATGGAAGAGAATAGTGAAGAGATCCTGTGAATTATATGGAGTCATGAGATGCTCAGATCGTAGTTATCCCCTGTTGTTGTGTGTTGGACATAGTTGAGGTTAAAAAGGGTGATATTTGGTGTAAGTACACATTATATAGAGTAGATTTTAGATGGTTCTTAGAGGTGAATCTGAGTTTAATATGCATGGAGTTTTCATACACAATGATGGTGCATATAGGTGAAGGTTTGGGCCTTCATTGTTGTAGGTAGTGGCTTGTAGGCAAGTAGGGGTTTTCCAAGGGAGTAGTGGCTTTCTTTTGGTGGTGGCCGAAGAACTTTCTCAGGGAGTAGAGGCTTCCTTCCAGTGGTGGTTGGAAAACTATTAAAGGTGGTGTCCTTCAACAAGTGGTGTCCTGCATAGTTGTGGAAGTGGTTGGTTCCGAGTGAGCGGTTTCTCACATGATAGGCAAGTTGTGGCTTGGACACTGGTGATAGCTAGTGCATATGTAAAGAAGAAGACTTTGATAATAATAATAAAATAAGACAAAGATAAAAGTAGCGGTTGGTTGTCCCAGTTGAGTTTTCCACCTAAGATTTTTTGTTCCCTTGTATTGAAGATGTTTTTTCTCCTATGTTTATGCGCCTTCATGTTATATATGTTACTCATGTGATTTATAGTGCATGTAATAATTTCTTTTGATATCTTATATTGTTGGTTAATTAATTGATGGTTTAATGATTGGTAAAGAAAAGGTGAAAAAGAGTTATAATTGATTCATCTACTACAACATTGATTCACCCCCCCGCCAAGCATTATCGTGCTTCCAACATTCCATTCCCTAATTTTTTTCTTCAGGAATTTAAGTCATTGTTGAAAGTAACACATTTATTCCTAAGAATATCTTTGAGTCCCCCCACTAGGTTTCCATTTTAGAAATGTTTGGGTTCCTAAGCCATAAGGCTTCGAATTTGAAGAGTTTTTTCCTTAGGCTATTCATCCATTCATTGTTAACTGAACATGCCAATGGTCAGAATCATGTCATTTTAAGATGGTTGATGAGCCCCAGTATTGCAACAAGTGTGTTGCAACTCTCAGAGCTACCAACTTAAATTATCAACTCGGAGTTCGTACAAACTTAAGAGCGGCCGACATTATATGTGCAACAGACACCTTCATCTTCCTAGCCTAAATCCATTTCATGAAAGTGAAAGAAGGCAATGAAATAACTTCATATGAACAAAGATCTATATAAGTCGTCAATCCTAAGTTGCAAAAGGTAAATAACCATAGGAAAATATCTTATGTTTTTGCTCGAAAGTAAATAGCAGAAAGAAAAACTATTATATTTGTAAAAATGTAAAGCATAATGACAACTAAGTAAATATAATCTATCTTGCTGGAAAGGAAATGAAATTAAAAGAATTCTATTCTATTTTGCAGGAAAGGAAAGTCCTAGATTACTCTTGCAAGAAGCAAATCACACTTTGCATAAAGTAAATTGCAGAAAGGAAATCTAGACTAATTGCACAAATCAACATTTAATAAAGAAAGAAATGTAAGAGATAAATGGAGACCTAACCAAACCTCAACTCAAACAAAGTGGTCTCAGAGCATTCATAGGCTATAAATCTACTTCTACCATGAATTTGGAGTGAATTTGGGCAAGGAAGATATTGAAAACAAATTGCTACAAGATAGCTATAGGATTGCTACACGATGTTTGTTGCTCGAGTTAACTTGCTAAATTCCCAAGCAAATAAAATGCAAATGAGATGGGGTAGATTTTTTTATTAATTAATATTTCCAAGGACTCCAATCCAAGTGGAACCATTCAAAAATACCCTTGTTAAGATGTGCTAAAAATAACAAAAAATTACTACTCTAAATTTCACCAAAAATTCTAGAACTATTGAGCTAGTTAACCTACCAAATACCTAACATAATCAAGTGAAAATGATATGGCGTAATTTTTGTTATTAAATAGATTTTTTTGAGGACTCAATCCAAGTGGAATCAACTCAAAAGAGCCTCATTAACACGTGCTAAAAAATAGCATAAATTACTATTGTTTTTCTATAGAATACTTCTAGAAATTCCAAGATTGTGAACTAGTAAACCAATCCAAGTATATCAATCATCGATATGGCTTTGAAATGTTGTTACAAAGATGAATCATTATTGTGAATTCATAAATAACATGAAAAAAAACTCACTTCAATCATTTAACTAATATAACCTACATCAAATCAAGCATGGATACTAAGTGTAGAAAAATACAAGAATAAGGAATGCAAGTGAACAAGATATTCAAAAAAGATAATGAGATTGGAAAACAGGGCTTTGAGGCTCCTAGGATGGTCAATCCCAAGGATACTCAGAGTCTTATGAAGGAAACCAAGCCTTAGAAGCTAAAAATGACACCAAACTTCATTATTTAAATCAATCCAAGTACATCCTTGCTAGAAATGAAAGTAGAACTACTAAATAACAAGTTTTGTTCACAATAAGGCTAAGAAATACATGCCCCTAGAGGAAAATTCGAATTGGTACTTATACAAATAAATGACGAAGCATCCTCCTTTAAATGAGACAATTTTCCCATCCAAATACCTCAAAAAGTGGATCTGGTTCCCCACATTAGGAATCTTCATTAAATGACAGGGAGCGCATTCCTAGATTTTATCAATCACTTGAGCTCCAAAATTTGTTCAATAATTCCATAATATATTTTTCATTTATTATTAAATCTTGGTCCATCCTGTAGCAGGGAGAAAATCCCTAGATTATCTCATTTTCCAAATCTTCATAATCTGCCCAATATTCTCACAATATTTTACAAAAATAAATAATATTATGCACCAAATATGAAATTATCTCTAAACCTTCATAATGAACACATTATATCTCAAAAACACGTCATAAAATGAAAAGATAGAGGTTAAATGTGTTGAAGGATGGTTATGTGGGCCTTAAATTGTAGCCAATTTGGAGGCCCATCAATGGTGGCCTTGAAGTTGTTGTTCGAGATTAATAAAGACTCTGCAATTAGGAATTTGTCCAACCTGGAGGTGATTTGAGCATTAACTCCTCTTCTAATGTTCCATGTGTGAATTCCATTCTAAGTGCTGAGATCCACTAAGTGAGAACTGCTTATAAAATCATTAAAGAGATGACTTTCTTCATCTAGGCATCAAATTCCTCCTTTTTTTTCTTTGAGATTTTTAATTATGTTGTGTTGGGTGTGTGTTATATTATTTCCAAGTGTCATGGGGACCCAATAATAGTTGGGAGGACCTAAGGATGAGGGGTGAACCCAAATATGGTGGCCAGAGTTATCCATGGTTTTCACACATGGTTTTTAGGCATGGTGGTTTTGGCCCATGGAATCTAGGGTTAGTGGATTCGGATTTATGAATGATTTGCCATGTATATATATGTATTGTAGCATTGGAAGGAATATAATGAAACATCAATATAGTATTCTCGGTTTTTGGATCCAGGGGAAAATATTTGTGTATATTTGTTTTATGTTCTCACCATTGTATATTTTTATGTTTTAAGAATATGTTTGCCGGTAATTTTTGTATAGGGTTAAAACCTCATTATGTATTATAGTTGTTTCATATTGAAGGGGATGTCTTTGTTGCTAAGGGGTTTTCCACGGGCATGTGGTGGACCCTATTACAGTGGGAGACCTGCGGAATCGATTCTTGCAGTAAAAGAAGAGGGCGAAAAATGGAAAGATAGAGATTGATAAATTCAACAGACAAAGTTTTGAGTTGTGGAAGCTCAAGATGGAGGATCTGTTAGTGGATAGAAATCAGTTGATCATTGTAGATTTAAGTACAACACCAACAAGAATGTCAATAGAAGACTAGGAGAAGTTAGATTGGAAGGCAAAGAGCACAATACGATTGTGTCTCTCAGATTCAGTATTGTTGAATTTATCAGGGGAAGCTACGACAAAGGATTTGTGGGAAAAGTTAGGGACTTTGTATCAATCTAAGCCTTTGGTGAACAAATTGTTCCGGCGGAAAAAGTTGTGTAACATGAGGATGAAGGATGGAGACTCGATGACAGAACATATGAATGCCTTCAATATTATGGAAAATAATTTGTTATATGTTGATTTTAAAATTTTAGATGACGATAAGTGCATCAGCTTCTTGTGTTCTCTACCAGATTCGTGGGATAGTATGGTTGTTGCTATAGGTAGCAATACAACTACGTTTAAGTTTGATGAAATACTCTTATCCTTGTTGTAGGAGGAGATGAGAAGGAAAAATATGGAGAGCCAGAATGGAGATGATTTGTCTATAAGAGGATAGTTCCATAACAAAAACACAAATAATTCCTCAAGTGGGAGATCTAAATCTAGATGGATATCTAAATCTCGAGGAAAATATGTAAAGGTATGTTGGAAATGCGGAAAACAAGAGCACTAAAAAAATGACTGTAGATCTAAAACTCCTGAGAAAGAAAAAGGGTTTGATGATGCTCCTTCTGCAAAGGTGAAAACCACCTCAAATGAAGGTGGGGTTGTGTACTTGGCTTATTCTTTAAGTAAACACATAGATTATGAGGCATGGTTGATCGACTTAGGTGCATCATATGGAGTGGTTCTGCGAGTATGAGAAATATGATTGTGGTGATGTATTCCTAGGGGATGACAGGAAGGCTAGAATCATAAGGCACGAAAAAGTCAAGTTGAAGTTGCAAGGTGGAAGGATTGTAATACTTCCTAGTGTTTGCATATTCCTGCATTGGCCAAAATTCTCATTTTTGTAAGTAAGATGGATGATGCAGGTGCAAAAACAATGTTCGAGAAAGATACTCGTAAGATGGTTTAGGGAGCACTGGTATTGATGTGAGGAGTTCGAATTGGAACTATATAAAAGCTTTTGGGTAGCACTGTTATTGATGGGTGCAACAATTTTGTGGTTCCTAAAGGTGGAGTAGAAAATCTAGTGGTCTTCGGAGAAAAGACTATGTTATGGCATCAAATTCTAGGACACATTAGAGAGAAGGGTCTTCAAATACTGCATGGGAATGGTATGGTAGAAGGCATGTCTAATTTCTCTCTGGATTTTGATTTTTGCGAACACAGTGTATATGGGAAGTAGAATTGGGTGAGATTCCCATCTGGTGCTAAGAGGGCGAAAGGGATATTAGTGTTTATGCACGATGATGTGTTTGGACCTGTTTCAAATCCATAATTCAATAACTTTGTGTACTATGTTTCATTTATAGATGACTTCTCAAAGAATACATGGATATATTTCCTCATGAAGAAATCTGAAGTCTTTGACAAGTTCAAAGAATTTAAGGCTCTGGTTGAAAATCAGATAGAGAAAAAGATTAAGGTGTTGAAGAGTTCTGCAAGAAGGAATTCAAAGAGCTTTGTAAGAAGTGTGGAATAGCACGGTAGAAGAATACTCTCTACACGCCTTAGAAAAATGGAGTTGTAGAAATAACAAACAAGACATTGATGGAAAAGGCAAGAAGCATGCTTAGTGGTTCCAGGTTAGGATAGGAATTATGGGCAGAGGCAATGGATAATAAATGTTACCTGTTTAAAAAATCACCTTCATCAGTGTTGGAGGAAAAGACTCCACATAAAGTATGGATTGGTAAGTAACCATATCTCTCACATCTCATGGTATTTGGCTGTGATGCATATGTACATGTTCCAAAGGAGAAAATAACTAAATTGGATAGTAAATTTGAAAGGTGTATCTTTATTGAGTATAAGGATGGTTTAAAAGGTTATAAGCTTTGGAACCCATAAACAAGGAAGATTGTGTACAATCGAGATTTGGTGTTTAGAGAGGTTAAATATGTTATTAAACATGAATTCCTACCAAAGGAACCTAAAAATATAGAGTTTGAGTTGAAGGAGGAAGAATCAGACTCTATAGCAAAACAAGAATCGAAAGAGAAAGAGCCACACACTCTAGTTTTGAGAAGATTGGTGTGAGAGAGAAGGTAGACAAAGAGGTCTATTCCATCTACTTTTTGTTCAAAGTTTTATTTATATAATATTGATGATGATCCCAGAACTGTCAAGGAGGCAATGGATTCAAAGGATGGAAAACTCTGGAAGGAGGCCATGGTTGAAGAAATTGAATTCTTGGACAAAAATGAGGATTGGGATCTAAAGGAGTTTTCGACTAGAAGGAAACCCATTGGTATTAAATGTGTGTTTAAGAAGAAGATGAATGAAAAAATCAAGGTGGAGAAATACATATCTTTGTTGGTATAAAAAGGTTATTCCGAGGTGTCGGGAATTGATTTTGGAGATATTTTTTCTTCTGTTGAAAAGTTAGCGTCTATTAGATTACTTTTATCTATTGTTGATGCTTTTTATTTTGAGGTAGAAGAGATGGATGTGAAGACAACATTTCTTAATGGGGATATGGAAGAAGAGATATACATGAAGCAACCAGAAGGCTTTGCACTGAAGGTGTTGTAGTGGCTACAACCACCCTCCAAAATTTTGCCTTAATCTGTTTTGGAGCCTCCCTACCAACCTTACACAACACTATGACTTGCTTCGTCAAGTACTCAAGCTTCAAGTGTTTTCGTCGCACAAAGGTAGCCTGTCGATCACAGTTGATTCATTCCCCTCATAAGCTGCTCTCCCAGACTTGGTCCAGCTACAGGTTGAGTATCTTCCCCTTGAAAATTACGCATTTCTTGAGGGCAACTAGCCTTCCCTCCAGGAATTGCACAATCCTCTCTGACAGCCTATTCGACTCCAGGATTGCGCAATCCTGCCAGCTAACCCTCCCAGCAGGATTTGCGCAAATTTTCCTAGCAACAGACTGTTCAGCCCTGGATTTGTGCAAATCTGGGTAGAAGTCAGTTGCTCTGCCTAGAAATTGCACAAATCTCTTGGGTAGCCAACCCAGCTCGTAACCAGAAATGCGCATTTTTCTCCAACAATCGAGCAGTCTCTTGCATGTGCACCTGAGTCGATCGGTTCCCTTTGGGACTAAGCAAAACAGAATTTCATGCATGGGCTACTTCTCCCAAGGCATCATGTAAAGGTATCCCTTGTTTCAGGGATCTATGTTTAGTTGTTGGAGGTTACATGCAAGGAGAAATTCTAAAACCTCCCACCATGTGTCGCTTCCCCTAGATTCGTGGCATGTGCATCACAACCTCGATGTTATCAAAACTCATCAACCGGACGCTATAAAGCTCATTCCTCACATCAACCTTGCAGCTATGGCATCCCACATCACATCTAGGAGCAGTTGGCACATTCAACTCAACTGTTTTGGGGTAAGCCCACTTCCCATGCCTTATGTTTCATTTCTGTCGCTTTCCGTGTTTTCACTTGTAGGAGTACTATTTGCTTGATTTCTTTGAATGCTTGCTATCGTTTACATATATACTAGCTTGTCCTAGATTTTTTTTTTCAGTTTTCGTTGCTATCTCACTGTTGTCACATGCATGAAACTGTTTTGCATGGACGTTCGCCTAACTAGCAAAATGCCTCACCCACATGCATGTTGATTTGTTTGTTGAATATTTCATTCATGTTTTGCATGAACTGTTAATCACGTCTTCTATCACTTAGTGTCACCATGCATTCACTGACTTACTTGCTTTCAGTTGCTCGTCGGCGAGAAGGGCCAGCCGTGACCCAAACTCTGCCTTCACCAAGGCTGAATTGCTGGGGAAGGAAGGCTCACCTTCCTCTCCATATTTTTGCATTCCTGCCCAACACTAGCCTCCAAGACTGTTTTGCGCATTTCTGGAGGACAGTGGCTGCTTGGCCCAAGAAATTGTGCAAATATGTCCCTGGGCCAGCAGTCCTTCCCAGCTAGAATTGCGCATTGTGAAATCCCAGTAGTCAACAGCTAGACTGGACTGTGCATTGTGCAGTTCTAGCAGTCAGTCAGTCTCCCAGTAGCCCAGACTGTGCCTTGTGCAGTCTTGGCAATCAGTCTCCCGACCTCCCAGCCGAAATTGCGTAACCTTCATGATCATTCACCCAAGTATGTTGCAAGTTAGTTCTCATGTTCATTTTGGTTCGACTAACAGATTGCTTTCCATGAGTGTTTCCATGTCTCCAAGTATTGTAGGTGTTCATCTACCTCTCAACAATACATGTACAATGGTTTCTAGGAGAGCAGAGATGAAGACACCATTCAGAGCACACTTGGGGATGCAGTCAATCAAATGTCTATGGAATTGCCTACCCACGAAGACATCAAGTCGTTCACAGACAAGGACATCAAGATATGACAATGGAAACATCACAGTGTGCAACATCATGAACAGTAGCTGAAGACAGCATACCAAATGCAACGAATGCAAGAGGAGGGTTGTTGACAACACAGAGGCAGAACAAGGTTGCAAGCTCAAGCAGGTCCATTGATGATGAAAGCAACTTTGGAGACTTCGGCTATGAAGTGACGGCGCAACATGAAGATCGCGCGAAGGAAAAATATGGAACAAAGAAGGAGTTGCATGTGCTGAAGTAGCAACTCAAGAAGAACATGAAGTTGCACGGACAGACGAATGAGTTGCAACAGGAACAGGAACAACAGTGCGTGCAACATGCACTCATGGATGAAAATGCGCTCGTACAAGTTAAGGATCCATCCTAGCAACTGACATAGAGCAGACAGGTGAGCAATGTTGTTTATCGCATGCAAGGGATTCAATAGCATGCATGTCATTGAGTGCATGCATGCAATCCAACCCATTCAACACACTCACCAAGGTGAAGAGAAGAAGAAATTCCAACTAGGGCTGAACATATTCTTCGGTAATTTGATGTGCACAACCACCAGCACACACTTGAAAATTAGCATAGACACTAGGCATCAGTGTGTTGCCGGTTCAGCAGCACCCACAAAGACCATTCGCATATTAGCAGATGATTTGGATGAAGGACCCAAACCAATGAACCAGTTGCAACAGAGGCAAGAGTTTGCTTCAGCAAGATGTCACCATGAGGTGCATGCACACCATCACGCACGACCAAGCTTGGCATCAGCTCACCACCTTCACCATCACAAGCATGTCAAATAGTTGGTCTCATCATAGCAAACCGAGTGTCAGTGATTTCTTGCAAGGCTTGCTCAAGCCATGTTGTCTCACATGAGTACATGTGCATTGTAATGTTGAGTCATGTCAAGTGTAAGTCAAGTGTCAATAGTTGGATGTAACAATCATAGAGTAGGTGAAGAGTCATGAAGGTAGTTGAACTATCACAAAGGGGAATGTCAAGGGTCACCCCACCCTTTGCTATAAATAGTCCCTCATAACTCATTGTATGGGCTTTTGGTCAGCCAAGCTTCTACTAAGACTATCTTGAAGAAGGCTTGTATAGTATCGTAATGCACCCTGGCTTCTCCATTGCACGGAGCTAGTACATCTCTTTGGAGGAGCAAGCAGATGTGGCTGTAACGTTCCACTGTTGGCGCTAGCAGATTTACATGGTGTATTGTATGATTGTGACTTACACTTCTTTAATAATAAGAGCCAACACATTGTCATGCATATGTTGTTGTTGTAGTTGGACTGTTCCAGTTGCCTTAATGATATATGTTGTTTAACTTACGTACTTGTATATGAACTACTTTGTATGCAATTATATGAATCTTGTTGTTAATGTGTTGCATATGTTGTTAATGTTGTCGTCGTCTGTGTAGACTGCTCTGCTAGACATCAAACACACCTTTCTCATGAACCTTGCTATATCAATTGTCACACTCGTATCGAACTGATCTGTGAGTGTTGTCCGTGTTATCTTACCTTGTTGTTGTGACTGCCACATCCGAGTGGACTGCTCTGGCAGAAGCTATGCATGTCCTTTGTTTGGTGTGTTCCTAGCTAAGTTGGGATTAATCCCTTTCAACCTGGAACTCACCTTCACCTTCCTCTCCCTTCAAAGTGTTGGAACCTCTCGTACACATTCCTTGACTCTCTGCATCAGTCACACCCTTGCTACTGACAGAGTTATCTTACTTTCCTCTGTGCAACATCGTGGTCAAGGCATTACCTTACGACCCACTGCTAGGACCCCTACAGCAAATGGTTTGAGGTCTAATTGGGACTTCTTACCGGGGAGATCCCCTTGACATGTTTGTGGGTCCAACACCGTCAACAGAAGGGTGATAAAGAATTGGTATGCAGGTTAAAAAAGTCTTTATATGGGTTAAAGCAGTCACCAAGGATGTGGTATCAAAAATTTGATACATATATACGGGGACTTGGCTTCACAAGAAGAAAATTAGATCACTGTGTATTTTAAATTCATTGGTGATCATGCTATTTATTTGGTATTGTATGTGGATGATATGTTGTTGATTGGAAAAGAAAAAAAAAATTATCCATGATTTGAAGACCCAATTGTCCTCCAAATTTGACATGAAAGATCTTGGTGCTGCAAACTATATTTTGGTCATGGAAATTAAATGAGATCGGACAAAGAAGAAACTTTAGTTAAACCAGAGGAAGTATGTTGAGACAATATTGCAACGGTTTAATATGGAGGATAGTGAATCGGTGAAGGTTCCTATTCCTATTGGTGTAAAGTTATCTATTGAACAATTTCCCAAGACATAGGAAGAGGAAGTGGACATCTCACATGTTCCATATGCGAGTGAAGTTGGTAGCCTGATATATGCAATAGTCTATACCATACTAGACATTGCACATGTAGTGGGAGTATTATGCATGTTTATGTCAAAACCAAGGAAGGAGCATTGGACAATAGTGAAGCGGGTTTTCAAGTATTTGTGTGGCACTAGTGATTATAGTCTATTCTACTAAGTAATATTAGGATTGGATAGAGTTTTGGACATACATGGCTTTATTGATGCAGACTATGCTGGGGATTTGCATTGGAGAAGATCTACAAGTGGGTATGTGTTTAACCTATTTGGAGGAGCAGTCAATTGGATGTGCAAGAGACAGTATGTAGTGGCACTTTCAACAATAGAGGCTAAATACACAGTAGCCATTCATGCAAGCAAGGAAGAATTTTGGTTGCAGAGATTATGTTCAAGTATGGGGTTGGTACAACGAGATATAAGAATATACTATGACAACCAGACTGCGATTTTCTTGGCAAAGAACCCTGCTTATCATTCAAAGACAAAGAACATTGATGTTCAATATCACTTTGTGAGGGATATGGTTGAAGACAAAAAGGTGTTGTTGGTAAAGGTAGACACTTTGAATAATTATGTTGCAAATGCATTGACAAAGTTTGTGAGCACTGAGAAATTTTGTTGGTTTAGAGAAACAATGGGCATTGTAGCCCTAGACCAATGACTAAGCTCTCATATGACACTCATTGTGGAAAGTAAACAACAAGTGGGAGAATGTTGGGTGTGTGTTATATTCTTTCCACGCATCATGGGGTCCAGAGCAACATCCCAAGAAAAAAATATTTTATGTGGACCCAAGGATGGGGGGCAGACCCAAAGATGGTGGGCATACCTACCATGGTTTTGTGCATGGTTTTCGCACATGGTTTTTGGGAACAATGGTTTTTCCCCATGGTATTTATAGATCCAGTCAAGGGAATTACGATTATGTTCTAATCGAGGGTTAGTGGATTGGGGTTTATGAATGCTTCATCATGTATATATATGTATTGTAACATTGAAAGGAATATAATGAAAAATCAATATGGTATTCCCGATTTTGGGATCCAGGGGAAAATATTTGTGTATATTTGTTTTATGTTCTTGCCATTGTATATTTTTTCTATTTTAAGAATCTATTTGCGGGTAATTTTTGTACAAGGTTAAAACGTCCTAATATATAGAGTTGTTCTCCAATAATTTGGTGAGCCTTTTGGAGATTTTGGAGAAATATTGTTTTTTCCAAAGGAGGCTTTGGAACATAGACATTAGAGATATAACATTGGGTAGCCGAGCCAATAGGCTAGAAGTTTGCAGAGAGTATTCTTGGGATGGAGAAGGAATATTTTAGGGTGATAGTTGAGGGGTTCAAAATGGTGGCCAAGACTTATAAAGAACTTAGGGAATCCTAGGTTATATGATTGATGTTTCTCCAAATTATGTTGAGATAGGCTTGGAGATTTGAAGTTTGACATTTTGTTTCTTGAATCATGAGGATGTGAGGTTTTTCAAGATTGATTTTATGTTTTAGGAGTCTATGCTTGGATTTACCATTCAGACCCCTAATGTTCCATTTGATGAGTTTCATTGAGAATGATGGGGGGAAGGTTGGAAGATAACATCCATGGTTGTGACTCACCCTGAATTAACTAGGAAGTCACCTAATTCTTGCAAAAGTTGATTATTGCTCTTCCTTCCCTTTTTTTTGGTTCTTTTGAAATTTTTTTCTTTTTTTCTTTTCGAGCATTTATCTTTGTGCCATGAGATGAAAAAGAGGTGGAGAGGAGATG
Source organism: Pinus tabuliformis (assembly GCA_031772625.1). Classification (NCBI taxonomy): domain Eukaryota; kingdom Viridiplantae; phylum Streptophyta; class Pinopsida; order Pinales; family Pinaceae; genus Pinus; species Pinus tabuliformis. The sequence continues at coordinate 1,215,479,315 of CM062818.1, forward strand.
GGAATCAACTGATATTTGAGCTTGGTGAAGAGGGGATTCTTATTTCTTGATGTAGGCTCTAACTATAATTTGAACTCAATCTTTGGGAATGGTTGTTGGATCTGTGTTGTGTCATTCCTCTACTAATGTTTGTAGGTCGATGTATTGCAGTTCCATAACTTCAATGTCTTTAAGATCTAATTGGTATTGGATATTATCCTCCATTTCCAAGTCTTCCAACTGTTTCTGCTCATCGATGTGATGATTTTTTTATTTTTTTATTGAATGAAGGGGTTGACTCATTTGGTGCACTCCTCTTTATTGTGGGTGCTCCATTTCTTGAGTTTTGTATGAATCCCAGAGTTATTGTGGAGCGGAGAATTGATTTATTTTCACATGTGTTAACAATTGGCGTTGTCATTCCTTTCTTTCTAGTTTTCCTCTTATGGAAAACCTTGGTAAACCCTTCCACATCTTGAGATGCAACCATTGAAAATTTATTTTTGGTTTGTTTCACTAGGAAGTCTCAAAACAAGTGTACATGTTCATGACATTTGTTGCAATGAAATGGGATATGTTTGTAGTCGATTGACTATTCCCATACCTCATCCCCGGTGCTCAACACGATGTTAGTTGGGAGTGGTTGTGATAGTTCGACATAAGCACAAAGACAAGTGTAGGATGTGTATCTACCATTCTTGGTGGTGTCAAGTATCATTACGAATTTCCCAATCACATTTCCTATCCCTGCTAGGATGTCATGGTCCCAATATTCTTGTGGTAAGGAATATAGTTGGATCCATACTAGTGATGAGGAGAAATCCCCTTTCTCCGGAATAAATTTTGGGGTCCAAAGTTTCATTAAGAGACCTATTGAGTTTAAGAAGTACGACTCTCCCTAGAAAATTTTGTCTATCAATTATGTTGTTGAAGATAATAGTGGAAAAACCTTTGGAGCCTAGTTTGAGCTCTAGGTCTCCCTTGAGTACCCAATATTTCCTAATCCATATGATTTGGGGTTTTTTTTGTCAGTCACATGCCAATGAATTTGCAGATGATGGTGTATCCCTTCATCTGCTATATCTTTACCCCTATTTTCTTTGAAGGAATCTCTAGGATGGGTACTTTTATCATTTCATTAGACATGAATTCACTCCATTGGTAGCAGGACCTAACTGATTTCCTGAAGATGCAATAGAGGACTCATGGATTTTGATGTTAGAGGGCGCTTGTTGCTAGGCATCACAATATCTAAAGGTTTCACAGGATTCTCTATTGATGGGTGCATTTTATTCACTACCATATTCCAGAAGAATGGGCCACCTCCTCCCCCCCTCTCCCACCCATGGAGGTGCCATGATATAGGACAGTGGATGAAAATGGAGGATGCAAAAACCATAAAAAGCTTCCAGTCTTAGAGTGAATTATAATGATAATGTTATTTGATCAATATTAACATGATTGCGGGATCATATTCTAGCCTAAGATCCATAATAACTCTGGATATTAGATATTAATAAAACATACAAATAAAAATAGCCTTGTTTTTAAAGAATTAAAATAATCTAAATTTTAAATGGTTAATTATGAAAAATAATTAATTAAAACTTAAATAATAATTTTTATTTTTATTTTCATAATCCAAAATCACTAAATATTTATTTCAAATGTTAAATAATTCATTTTGTTTTAGGAAATGTTTTTTTCTTACTAACTATATATATATATATGTGTGTGTGTGTGTGTGTGTGTGTGTGTGTGTATATATATGTGGACATGTGCCAACTCCAAGTTGAGCATAGATGGAATCACACATCACCCTCATACTACACTATCAAATGCGCCTCTCAGTGCAAAAACCATGGAACAAGATTCTTAACCATGGAGATTTAGCTCCACTTTACCATGGCAATTCTTAATTTGTAAATAGACTTTATTAGAATGTGATGGCTTATCAATACCACGTGCCTAAAAACCATAACTCACTTCATATGATATTTTTTTTAATTAACCAATTTAATTTAAAAGGCCAAAAAGGGCATAACTACTTTGGAGATAAATATCAACCTTTGATTTTTGTATACTACTATAAATACTCTGTAATAGTTTGTTGAGGTTAAATCCATATGATCCACCTAATAATTATTGATAATTAAATTGTCAACTGGGGTTATCTCGGGTGGTTGGGAAGAATGATTGTTATTTCCCTCACCCAAATTCAATTGCATGTGAGTGACATCATGATGATAAATATTGTCGTAATGGCTACCTGCCTATGAATATTATTTTATTGACCCTCACTCTATAGTTTTAAGTGAGATTGTGATTTCTTATTGTTCAATATTCACTTTGAAATTATTTTAAAAATAATAAAATAATATAGTGACATATTCTCAACGTCCATCCTTCGTCTCAGATGGGGTATCTTTAGTACAAATGCGGAGGGGGGGGGGGGGGGGGGGGGGATCTACCACTGCTCCATCTGGCCAAGTGATCGAGAGACATGGTGGCACACCCCCATAATGAGTCTTTATGGCTGTCATGCTCTCAAGGTCTTGCCTAAGGCAAGCTGGCCATAGGAGCATCAATCCCAAGCCCGAGCATTATCACATCATTGAATTTTTGTTGTCTCAACGGGACTATCACATCCCCACTCATGCAGTGACTGATTTCATTATATTCGACTCATGGATCTCCCCCACATGGTGATATTCTCATTTGGACTGGAAGGGTATCTATTCCCCTTTCCTAGAACATTTATTTTGGCTTTTGTCAGCACAAATCGGGGACTCTAGCCAGCCCATGTTTGTGAACTTAGGCCAACTTGTCATGTATATTGAATTTAGGTCTTATTCGATTGTTTTATGAATAACTAGTCTCCCTTCCTCAATCGAGGACTTAGTGGAACTTTCCAATTGGCCTCCCAATTTATCGTCTCAGTTCTGTTATTTCCATTTCATAGTAAAACTAGTGCACATGTTGTTTCCCATGGTGTGGCTCACGATACAAGTTCCTTTTGCATGTCGGTTAATAGTTCTTTTGGGCATTGGACCTCTTTAGCGGGATCCATCTTAATTGTCTCTGGTTTTTATTCATCCCTCTTCCCAATTTTTGTTTATGATTTTGAATTTTTAACTATTACTTCTCTACCCTACATTTTCGCTAGTCGCTCTCCTTGTACTTCTTGGTCTTCTCCTAAGGGTTTGTACTCCTCCTTTTATCCATCATTCACAAGATCTTGTTTCCTTTTTCTAGATTCCTACGGTAGCCTTAGCATCTTCCTCCATGTTCTCCCTTGCACTAACATTTCTTTCCCATAGAAAGTTGACTATCATCCCCTCCTCTAACTTCTGGCTTCATCCAACTCCCTACTATTGAGCCCCTTCTCCTCCTTACATAGCACTCCTCCCTGAGCCTATCGCTTGTCCACTCACTTTCTTGACATTTCACTATGCCTCGTCAATGAGCACATGTCTACCGAGGGGTAACTTACTAGCAAGAGAGAGTTTATTGGGGACACACACATGCCCGTGATCGACTGGAGGAACCAATTTATAGGTTTTGAGATCTCACCACGGGACCATCCAGGAAGAGTAAACTTATATGGAACGTGAATGGGCTTCTGAACAACAACAAATTTTAGACATAGTGCTTGCCAAATTGGTTGAATGGGTGTCAAATGTTGGACACATGTGAGGTCATTTTAACTAGTACATGTACACCATTGACCTATATTGGCATTTGAATTTTCTCCTTGGTAGAACTATGATATACCGTTTTGAGCACCGGGGAGACATCCTACACTCTCTGAAGCATCTACGTCATCACATGAGGGACATGGATAAGCGTTTGTGCCACATTGGGTAGCATCTTGTCATTCCTCCCCCAATAGGTTGCGCCATTGGCAATAATGAGGACCCCATTTAGGTTTCCACCATTTAGGTTTCTGCCACCGACTCTGATCCCTCAACTCAATCTTTTGCTAAGCTTCAGTTTATTTTGCATTTTGGTTTCACAATTCATCCTAATGGCCTATCTGGCCCATTCTTTAGTACATGTATAATCTATTTAATCTTTTTGAATATTATAATTTCATATGGCACTTGTTCATATGACTTTTTTTTTAATTAATGAATTTGATTAAAAGGGAAAGAAATGCATAACTACTTTGGAAATAAATCTCATCCTTTAATTTATATATACTACTAAGATTAATCTAGAATATTATATGGTGATTAAATTATTACCATCCTCCTAATAATTATTAATAATTAAATTAAAATTCTGAAAGTCCTATTCCAAAATAGACATGCCTATTAACATAAACATAAGCATATATAATTCCTTCATTATTTTTAAAAGCCTTTAAAGTTTATGTAAATTTTCACATGGACTTGGATACATAAATAGAAGAATCATTCAAAATTTGCATAAGATAATAGCGAGAACACAATATTTGCACAAAAAGAATGAGATGCACACTAAAATTTAGGTGGTGGTGTAGTTGTGATCTATCTTTTGGAATTGAAATATGTTTTTTTTAATATATTGAATATAAAAAATAAAAAATATATATATACAATCTAATTTACAGAGATTAAACATGAATTTTATACTTTTATATTGGTAAAGAAAATCAAATAAATCGTATTAAAAGTGAGAGGTATAATTTGATGACATAGTTTAATTAATGAATGTTTGGACATTTTTTACTAAACTTTGGACAATATGATTTAAAATTTTACAAAAATTTTGAACATTCAAATTTTGCAAATTATAGAATTCAAATTTATAAATATTTAGAAAGGTTCTTTACAATCCAATATGGTGGAGATGTAGCGCGGGAATGTAAATATCTAAATGTCTACTCAATAAAGGAGAGATATTGTACTGTCTGTAAAATGAAGAATAACAATAATAAGACTTCATAACAATAATAAAACATAATTTAGTAATAAAAAGTACACAAAGTAATAAAATTAATAAATCTATTCAATTCAATTCATTATATTATAATTTTATTTTTATTAATAAAATCACAAACAATATTTTCCAAGAAAAAACCATAATATGTCTTTATATTAAAATAATTTAAATAATGTCCACGGGGTCTTGCATAGACATAATCGGGTGCCCTGTTAAGGCACTCTTTGATGTGAAGTCATCGGTTCAATTCCCCGCCCCGATCAGGGTGATATATTGGACATGATGAAGATGTAGACCTACCAAGCTTACAAATAATAATAATAATAATAATTTAAATAATAATCATTCATATTTCTTAGCCATGATATATTGGACATGATGAATGTTGGGTCCCTATAATACTAGTGATTACCCCATTACTATTGTAGTTATACCCCTTATTTATATTGTTGTGCCCCTATTACCCACATATTGTTATTTCTGTGCCCCATAGAATCCCTCTATTATTATTTTTGTGGCTTTATATTATTATTGTTAGGTCGGCTGGATTATATTGTGACTCTTAGACTCCTATATATAGAAAGGAGGTTTTGTCATTTGTATCATTCAAGAATTGTTCATTTATGTAATGTAAAGGAGGTTGCCCCCTCGAAGAGGCTGAATTCTAAGGCGTGGATCTCTCTTTTCTATCTTTTTGTGAGCTGGTTTCATAACATTTGGTATCAGAGCTTTGGATTCTAGGGTTTCGCTGCTCCAAACAGGTCATCGTGGCATTTTTGCTATAACTTTTTTTCTGTGACGTTTCAGAAGTCGCAAAAAAAACCCATTTGAGAAGAAATCGCGCTGAACCTTGGGTCCAAATTTCAGAGTTTTTCGCGTGATATTTTCGGAGATATGATCTGAGGAAGTTGGTCTTTTTGCAGACTCCTGAATTACATTCAAAACAGGTGACCTGGGGAAAATCGTCATAACTTTCTTTCTGAGCATCGGATTGAAATTTCGTAAGAAGTACAAAAAGAGGACGGACTGTAGTTTCTTTTATATATTTTTCAGAGTCAAAGGTTGAAACAGTGACACGTGGCACGTCGTACAAGTTCGCTCTACTGAACTAGTCTATAATCAAGTCACTGTGGGAGATTTCGCATAACTCTTCCTTGGAGAATCCAATTTGGGTCAGACTTGTGGCATTGGAAAGAGGACACAGAGGGCTACTACAGGTCACAAATTCAGAACTAGATGATCAGAAATACAGAGATACATCAGAGGCAATATCGAGCTCCTACAAAGTGAAAAAAGGTGTGTAGATTTTCTTTAATTTTTGCTTAAGCTTGGTTTGAAAATTTATTTTGAAGGAATTCAAAGGGCATAGTAGAGCATTATTATCGGTAACTGATGCCCCGAGGAAAGAAAATGCAAACACCTAGTAAGGAACCTGAAAGCTCTAGCATGACTCATGAAGAAGAAGAAGAAATGCTACATGATATATCAAAATTACAAGAACAAGTGCAACAAATGTCACTTGCACAAAAAGCAACAGAATCTAAAATGGATGGTTTAAGGAAAGATGTAGAAGCTAAGATGGACGGTTTAAAGAAAGGTGTAGAAGCTAAGATGGATGGCATGGAAGCTAAGGTGAATGGCATGGACGCCAAAATTGATGGCATGGATGATAAGATGGATAAGTTGCTACAAGAAATGGTCACTAATGGTGAAAGAGTACTAAAGGAAACTCATGATGAGAACAAAAGAAATGTTAATCATGATTCCATAGACTCTAATGTTGGATCGAAGACTCACCATGTTCCAAAAATCGATATGAGGAAGTTTGATGGCAAGGATCCCGCCACATGGATATTACAGATGGAGCAATTCTTCGATCTCAATAATGTGCAAAACACACAAAAGGTACGTATGGCAACTTTATATTTGGAACCAAATCAGTTTGTATGGTATCAATGGCTTTGTTCTCGTAAACAATTTATCACTTGGGCAATTTTTACGGAAGAATTGATAGCACATTATGAGGATACAAAAAGCAACACTTTTTTTAGCCAATTGATAAGTCTCAAACAAAAGGGTTCAATAATGGAGCACATTGAGGAGTTCCAAAAATTGAACATAAGGGTAAAAGATATTCCAGAGGAGCATAGGATTGATGTGTTCATAGGGTCTTTAAAGGATAATATCCAACATGATGTGCGCCTTTGGGAACCTGATTCATTAGAGAAGGCATTCAGGTTAGCAAGAAAAATGGAAAGCAAAATTATGGCAACTAGGAAGCATACCATTCACAACTATAAAGACGGAAGTGTTGTTGCCCATAGTCTTCCACAACCTACAAGGTTGACACCACAACAATTGGAAGAAAAAAGAGCAAAAGGGCTTTGTTACAATTGTGATAGCAAATACACAAAAGGTCATAAGTGTGCTGAGAAGAAATTATTCTACATAGATTGTGAAGAGGAAGAAGAAAAGGAGCAAGAAAGGTCAAAAGAAGAGGATATATTCCAGGAACAAAGCCTAGATGAAGAACAAATAAATCCGACCATATCTTGTAATGCATTGGCGGGAATTACCACTCCTCAAACCATCAAGATAGAAGGACAAATCAAGAAGAAAAAGGTAATAGTGTTGATTGATTCAGGAAGCACCCACAATTTTATTCATTGTAGGGTAGCAAAAGAATTGAATTGCTTCCTATATCCAGCACCAGAGTGTCAAGTGATGATTGCAAATGGAGGAACAATAAATTGTTCTGGAAAGTGCCATAATATCAAGCTATCCATGGGAGAATATGTATTGACTAGCCCAATGCTTTCCATTCCAATGGGAGGTGCTGATGTTGTACTAGGAGTCCAATGGCTACAATCCTTGGGTACAATAGCTTTTAATTTTCAAGAACTTTTCATGAAATTTTCTGTGGAAGGAAAGGAAGTTGAATTAAGGGGTATTGCAGGGAAACCAGGAAAGATAATCAGCTCTAATGGCATGACAAAGCTTCTAAAAAAGGAGCAAAGAGGTGTAATTGCACAATTATGTTCGCTAGATGTTTCCACATTGGAATCATCTATTTCTCCAGATCTCCAAAAAGTCCTGGACAATCATTCCAAGGTATTTGAGACTCCCAAAGGTCTCCCACCTATGCGTGATCATGATCATGCTATTCATCTGATTCCAGGAAGTGTTCCTCCAAACATCAGGCCGTACAGATATCCCTATGTCCAAAAAAGTGAAATTGAACGTATGGTTGCAGAAATGCTAGAGGCTGGTATAATTCAACCGAGTCAAAGTTCTTTCTCAGCTCCAGTAGTATTGGTGCACAAGAAGGATGGATCATGGCGCATGTGTCCAGATTATAGGGAGCTCAACAAGCTCACTATTAAAGATAAGTTCCCCATTCCTGTCATTGATGAATTACTGGATGAATTGCATGGATCAATTTACTTCACCAAGTTGGATCTTCGTTCGGGATATCATCAAATCAGAATGAAGATTGAAGACATTCCGAAAACGGCATTTAGAACTCATGAGGGTCATTATGAATTTTTGGTCATGCCTTTTGGCCTTACCAATGCACCTTCAACATTTCAAGGTTTGATGAATTCAATTTTCAAACCATTCCTTAGAAAATTTGTGTTAGTATTTTTTGATGATATACTAATCTACAACAAGTCTTGGAAGGATCATGTTGAACATGTTGACAAGGTGCTACAACTATTGGAGGAGAAACAATTATATGCAAAAAGATCCAAATGTTTCTTTGGAGTCCAGGAGGTGGAATATTTGGGTCATATTGTATCTCATGAAGGAGTTAAGGTAGACCCTAGCAAAATTAAAGCCATTAAGGAATGGAAAATCCCCACATCCATAAAGCATCTGCGAGGATTTCTTGGGTTGACAGGGTATTATCGCAAGTTTGTTAAGAATTATGGGAGAATAGCAGCACCTCTAACAACATTATTGAAGAAAGATTCATTTTCATGGACTCCGGAAGCAACAAAGGCCTTTGAACATCTTAAAGAGGCAATGTGCCAAGCACCGGTCTTAGCTACACCGGACTTCACAAAAACCTTTATTGTGGAATGTGATGCTTCAGGAAATGGAATTGGTGTTGTTCTAATGCAAGATGAAAGACCCATTGCTTTTGAAAGTCGTCCAATCAAGGGAAAGTTTTTAAGCAAAGCTATTTATGAGAAGGAAATGTTGGCAATACTCCATGCACTTAAGAAATGGCGACCCTACCTAATGGGAAGACACTTCAAGGTAAAAACGGATCATGATAGCCTTAAATACTTTTTAGAACAAAGATTATCCTCTGAAGAGCAACAAAAGTGGGTCACAAAGATGTTGGGTTATGACTTTGAAATCATCTACAAAAAAGGGAAGCAAAATGTGGTGGCAGATGCACTCTCAAGAAAGGATGAGGATGTGGAAGCATTGTTGTGTGCCATTTCTATTATCCAACCAGATTGGATAAACGAAGCAAAGGAGGAATGGAAGAATGACGAAGAAGTGTGGGCACTTATTCGAAAGCTACAACAAGATTCCAGTACTTCTGATACATTTAGCTGGAAAAATGATTCGTTATGGTACAAAGATCGCTTATACCTCTGTAAGAATTCCCAGCTAAAACAAAAGATTCTTATGGAATTGCACACTTCTCCCTTAGGAGGGCACTCAGGATTTTTAAAAACTTACCACAGGGTTAAGAAGGAATTTTTTTGGGATGGCCTTAAATCAGATATTCAAAAGTTTGTGGCGGAATGTTTGGTTTGCCAACAAAATAAAGTTGAAACAATTAAGACACCGGGTCTATTACAACCTTTATCCATTCCAAGCCAACGTTGGGAGGAGGTTTCAATGGATTTTATCACAGGTTTACCCAAGTCTGAGGGAAAGAGTGTCATCATGGTGGTAGTTGACAGACTTACCAAGTATGCACACTTTTGTGCATTATCACATCCATTTAAAGCCAGTACAGTTTCTACTGCATTTATGGAAACAGTTCAAAAGCTACATGGAAACCCAAAGATTATTGTAAGTGACAGAGATCCCATTTTCACTGGAAATTTTTGGACAGAATTATTTTCTTGTCTTGGTACTCAGTTAGCTCATAGCTCATCTTATCATCCTCAATCTGATGGGCAAACTGAGATAGTAAACAAATGTTTGGAAGGATATCTTCGTTGCTTTGTATCTGATAAACAGACACAATGGGTCAAATGGTTGCCTCTGGCTGAATGGTGGTATAACACTTCCTTCCATACAGCAACAAAAATGACCCCATTTATGGCACTTTATGGGTATCAACCACCATCCATCACATCATATTTAAGAGAAAATTCTAAGGTTCAGGCAGTGGAACATCACATCGAACATCAACAACAAGTCCTCCAACTCTTAAAGGATAACCTCGTGTTGGCACAAAATAGAATGAAACAACAGGCAGATCAACATCGCAGTGAAAGAAGTTTTGATGTAGGTGATTGGGTATTCCTACGGCTACAACCATATAAGCAAATGTCCCTAAAGCAAGCTAAGAAGGATAATAAATTATCACCAAAGTATTATGGTCCGTACAAGGTGTTGCAAAAGATTGGTACTATGGCATACAAATTGGAGCTTCCTGCAGCTTCTCGATTGCACCCAGTTTTCCATGTTTCATGTTTAAAGAAGGTTATAGGCGACAAGCTCCCAGTTCAAACAATATTGCCAGAACTTGACGAGGAAGGAAAAATTATATTGGAACCGGAAGCAGTCACAGAAACAAGAACTCGACAGCTACGAAATCGATCAATTTCAGAGTATCTTATCAAGTGGAAGAACTTATCCGCTGAAGATTCCACATGGGAGGATGAGAATTTTATGCAGAAGTATCCAGAACTACTCAAGCGTTGAGGACAACACTTTTTTGAAGGAGAGGGGCATGTTGGGTCCCTATAATACTAGTGATTACCCCATTACTATTGTAGTTATACCCCTTATTTATATTGTTGTGCCCCTATTACCCCCATATTGTTATTTCTGTGCCCCATAGAATCCCTCTATTGTTATTTTTGTGGCTTTATATTATTATTGTTAGGTCGGCTGGATTATATTGTGACTCCTTAGACTCCTATATATAGAAAGGAGGTTTTTTCATTTGTATCATCCAAGAATTGTTCATTTATGTAATGTAAAGGAGGTTGCCCCCTCGAAGAGGCTGAATTCTAAGGCGTTGATCTCTCTTTTCTATCTTTTTGTGAGCTGGTTTCATAACAATGAAGATGTACACTTACCAAGCTTACAAATAATAATAATAATAATAATTTAAATAATAATCATTCATATTTCTTAGCCATGATATTTTAAAACGTATAATTAGTAAACTTGTAAAAAAAGTGTAATTAATTTTTTTTTTTAAATTACTAAATATAAAAATCATGCCCTCTAACAAGTCTAACCTTTCATGAGTATGTCTTTGACTCCTCCAAAGAAAAGCCATTATGTCTAGCAAGTTCCATTGGTTTTGTTGGATATCATTCATGAAGGAAATTATCTCGTTCTGGTCCTCGTGTCGCCACCGCCCCAGATCTATCAGTGGTGTTGTTATATTTTGCAACAGTATGTCCAATGACTCTAGAGGTGGAGGTTCTATCACTGGAATGGGAGAAAGAAAATTCTCTTGAACCAATTTGCTAGCAAACCTTGCATCCTCGCCTACTTTGTCATCAGCAGCACCCACCCTACCGCCATGACCCACCATATCCCCACGAGGAGTTCCACCATTTCGCACTCCCCCTCTATAATGAAACATACCTTGAGAGGGCTCCAGTCATCAACACCAAAAAAACACCACCCCCCAGGCATCGGTGCTTATCAGGGTCATATCCTTGCAATAATACACTACCTGGAACCCCTCCAACATAATTGGGCCAAACCACAAAATTATAGTACTTGTGCCCTCCAAAAACCTAGGTCGCCACTAGGGCTCAACTAGAGTGAAATTCTTTCCAAGAGGAAATCCCAAGACCTAGATATTCAAACTCCCACTCTCAAACTCAAGGAAAATCACAGATCCAACTCCATAGTGGAAACCACATGATGCTTCTAACAATTCACTAAGAAACACTGAGCACTTAAACGAGTAAACCTTGGTGAATTTGACGATCGTCTAACATAACGAAGACAAAGTGCATTTATACTTACAAGATAGACCCGAAGAATTTGTCCCTTCCTTTGGTTAATCACAACTATATTGAGTTGGAGAGTCTCACTCCACCACAACCAGCCAAACTTGAGGAAGTTCTCCATGCCAGCTTGCACCAAGGTCCCAGAGTTTGAAACTCAGAACCGTGAGTCCACTCGAACAACCGCCCCACCACGCATCAAGCACATTCCTCCCTGCAACGGTCAGATTACTCGGCATGCACAGGGTGGCGGCCTATGCATACATGATGATCCCTTTGCCACCTTCCAATTCTCTCATAACCAGACAGACAAAATGTTGGAGGCAAGCCACCTCCCAAACAATAGACAACACGACCTTTCTCTCAAAGTTTCAAGGTGTCTGTGACCCTTCCCTCCACTTGTCTCTATAGATCATTATGAATTATCAAAAAAAACTATAGGAGTAACCTCCCTTCACCTAGCCTCATTTAATTCGCCACATTATGTCACCCCATTGCAGTGAAATTTACCCAAATATTATGTTAGAAAGAAATTTGCATTTAAAAAAATTATTTTTGTAATACATCCAAACTTAAAATAAATCTATACTGGTGGTAAAAACTATTTATTAAATTTTCAATGATATATGTATAAAATGTGAAGTGAAAACACTCATCAAAAATTAGTGGCTACAACGAATAGGCTATAAAAGATATAAAAGAAAATTAATATAATCCTATTCGTTAGATGGAAATCTCATCTTATCTATTCGTTCTATCGTGACATATTATCCACAGCCGGGTAGCCAATAGAAAGAATCGTAGAGATAGGAATTGACAAAGTGAAATACTCGTTTGGATTTGTGAACTAAGGACCAGAAACGAGGAGAAATCGAGAGCCATGGCTGGAGGCATGCTGGCAACTGCGCCCTCTTCTATTACTGCTGTCACTCATCTTGGTCTCGGAGCCCATGCAGAGGGCAACCCTTTGAAAGCATCGGTGCCCTCACCCAAGTTGGGCAGTCGAAGACTAGTTATCAGAGCTGAATCGTCGTCTGGCAACCCCAATGGGAGGAGAGCAGCGGTGATAGGGCTCGGCGCAGCGCTACTATCGGCCATGGCCACCTCTGGAAGTGCCAACGCTGGCTTGGTGGATGATCTGTTAGTGAAGAGCACTGCTAATAAGGTTGGAATATTTTGTAAATTTTACTCTGAGATTTATTAAGCAATGAAAACGATTTTCTATTAGGTTTCTGCTTGTATTAGGTATATATTTTTAATGGGTTTTGTTCAAAATTTTATCAAAAATGCTTGTATTAGGTATATATTTTTAATGGGTTTTGTTCAAAATTTTATCAAAAATGCTTGCATTAGGTATATATTTTTAATGGGTTTTGTTCGAAATTTTATCAAAAATGGTTAAAATGGTAGAGTTGACTTGTTTTATAGATTGAGAAGGTTATAATGATTGCAACTAGGGATAGGAGTAAGGTTTGATAAACAATTTAGATCACAGATTTTAGAATATTTACCATATTTATAATCTAATTAGGTTTAACTTATAATCATTTGTTTTTATAAAGTTGTGAATAAGTTTAAAATAATAATAATAATAGTGTTATGTTTTACTAGCATAATTAGTTGAAGACGAACTTTTTTTAGCAAAGTCACCCAAGATCAAATCTTAGAGAAATAGTTGTTTTTGTGCTAAAAGAAAAGACATACTAAAAAATCTAATTAACTATAAATTTATCTAATCATCAAAATTCATCTTATCAAATCAAATTTTCTTTTAAAAAACAAAAAATTAAACCAATAATATACTAAATATCACATTTCAAAATTAAACAACTAATATACTAAATATCACACTTCACTTAAAAGTCAGAAATAACACTTCTTTATGACTATCCCATCAACATTTCATATAATTACAACCATTCCATTCTTATATTGATGAAAGATTTTAGAATTTATTAAAAAAATGATGAAATTGTTTGATTTGTGTTCAAACTTATAAAATTTCAAAAAAAATTCTAAAATCTGCAACCATTTAAAATATAATTACTTTATTTTCCATAAACAAAAAAATAAAAAAGATTACACCTGACAAACCTAAATCTTTCAATTCTGTTGGTCCTGCCTACCTAACAGGCGTTGAACGACAAGAAGAGATTGGTAACAAGCGGAGCAAACGTCGCCCGTGCCTACACAGTCCAGTTTGGCACATGCCAAGTCCCTTACAATTTCACTGGCTGCCAAGATCTGGCCAGGATCAAGGTAAGTATTTACTGCCATCCTTATGTTATTCATTTTTCTGCTTTGTTATTTAAGTATTTATTTTTATTTTTAGATTATTTATTTTTTCTGTTTGTTATTTAAAAATCTGATAGATATAAGCGAGGTTAAACAATTAATTTAGTTTTAAATCTTATATATCTAATTTATACGTTTTAAATTTTTAAACTTATTATTAAAATAAAAATACCTATTAGTTTTATATATAAATATAAATAAACCAAAAAATGGTAAGATCTAACTTGGTATATTTGACAGAATGTGCCATTTTTGTCGGAAGATCTGAAATTGGAGTGCGAGGGAAAGGACAAATACAAATGTGGCTCTAATGTTTTCTGGAAATGGTAACTCTGAATGAGGGCTGCTCATAAATATCAAGCACTAGTTTTGTATAAAAGCATCTGCCATGCCATTCAGGCTGGTTTCTTTTTTCTCGGTAAAAGTCTGATTGCATCAACTTGTTAATATGAATGCATTTTGTTAATCATATTGTAATATTACTCCATCATATGGAAGGTTTTCTAATGAAAATTAAGATGTGATTTGGTGTAATTTAAGATGAGATGTGATTTGGTGTAAATATAAGTAAATTAATGTTTTAAAGTTAAGATGTAAATATAGTGCAAGTTTAATGTGTGATTTAGCTTAAGTTGATGTAAATTAATATTTTATAAATATAATTTGAATGAGTATTTGATTAAGTTGTGAAATTATGATTTAGTATAAATTTAAGTAAATTAATACTTTAAAGCTAAGATATGATTTAAAGCAAGTAAATTTAAAATGTGATTTAGTGCATGCAAGTTTAAGCTAAAGTTATTGTTTTGTGTAATTTGAGTGAATGTTTTAAAGTAGAGATATGATTCAATGCAAGCTTAGGATGTGATTTAGGATAAGTTTAAATAAATTAATATTTTGTAAGTTTAATTTGAGTGAATATCTTATTACTTAACTATTCATTTTAATGTTATTATTTAGTTTTTCATTTTAATGTTAAATGTATGATATAGATAAAAATATTAAAAATAAAATTTTAATTTAAAAATTATAAAAAAATTAAATTAATATTGTAATATTGCTTAATTATATGGAAATTTATTATAGATTTAAAATGTGACGTGATTTAAATTAAAATATAATTAAGTGTGAGTTTAGATAAATTAATATTGTGTGCATAGAATTTAAGTTAATGCTTTATTAATTTAGTATTTATGATAATATTGGATTTATTAGATAGGTTAAATAAATAAAGTTAGTTTAAATTTTAGAGTTTTCAAAAATAGAAAAAACATTAAATTGAATTTATTTTTATAAAATTATATAGAATATTTGTGAAAATTTTGATTTATATAATTTTATTTATATTAAATTGTAAAATAAGTTTTTAATAATTAATTATAAATATTTGTATATGTATAAAAATTAAAAACTATATTTTTCATTAATAAATTTGAAAAATTTCAATTAAATTTAGACTAGTTGGTTGGGTAGAATTGTTTTCATCGTCCCTATTAAATTGTAAATTTTATGTTTAAGTTTTGGACTAGAATAATTATATTGTGCTTTTAAGTGAGTGTGTATTGTGAGCTACTACCCTCACCTGCTTTCAGTTAAGAGGGAGACCAACTTCTTTCTTTAGGCAATCCCTAATGCCTAAAAAATAAAAATGATCCAAACTCAATTTGGAAAACATTTTTATAAAACATAAATATTAAAATTTTATATTAATATTAACATCAAAGTCAAGAATATTGTCTTAAAGAATGTAATGGGACGGGCAGGCGTTCATGGCAGCTAGGGTTCAGGTCTAATCTGCAACGACAGGCCTGCAGAGTTTGCAGTAACTCTGCCAACTCTTACAGCAACAAGACAAACCACAACGGAGAAAAGAGGTGAACGAATCATGAGAATACCTCAGGGAGAGGGCGCAGAGCCTCCCCCAAATGACAACGAACAGGTTCCAATGCAGGAGGAAGCCTGCAAACAAATGGTCCAAGAGGAGACAGGAGAAGCACAGGAGTCTCAAGGAGATAAAGAAATAGTTAACGAGATTCCCAAAGCAACTTCCACCACATGCAAGTCAGTTGCAGCCTTGAGACCAAAGATCAAGCTACCCAGTTGTAGGATTAACACACAAATCCAATATATGAAGGATCATGCTCTCATAAGGAACTTTATTGGCTTTTGGCCCACAGAAAAAGCGTTGCAGGGATGGATTGCAGTGAAATGGAAGCCAAAAGGTCATATAACCCTGCAGCTAGGCCCTAAGGGATTCTTCACGGTGGTTTTCAACTATCTGGAGGATAGAAATAGAATCATTGATGGAGAGCCGTATTTCTTCAACGCTGTTGGCCTGTATATCTGAGAATGGGTTGAGAGATTTAACCCGGATAAAGAAGATCTTAGTTGGGCACCGATCTAGATCTGCCTCTACTCCCTCCCTTTGAAGTACTGGGATGAGGCTTCATTACAAGATATTGGCAATGGTCTTGGTGAGTTCGTCAAAGTGGCAGAGGAGACTAAGCTCAGAAGATACACCTCATATGCTTGTATATGCGTCTATATGCACCTCAACAACCCCCTGCCGGATGCGGTAAGTCTTTTTCATAACGATTTTGAATGGATCCAATCTATAGAGTATGAACATGTTCCATTCCGCTGTAGGAAATGTCATGTTCTTAGCCACTTATTTCGAGATTTCCCATCTAACCTGAAAACCTCAACCCCGCCTCCTTATGGAAAATCAGATGTTGATGGATTTACCAAAGTCTCCCATCGCAAAAAGAACCTCAGAAAATCTGGATCTAATCCCAAGGCCTCTACTGATAACCCCCCCAGACCGAGTACAAGGAACAGCTTTGAGTCCCTGGCCCAGCCAGAACTAGACAACCATGAAACCCCTGCTCTCTCTAAGGAGCCACCTAAGTCAAAAACTCACGCCGCCTCCACCAGCATAAAGATTCTCCAGAAATCAAAGCAAACAATCGACCTCGGCTCTCCCTCTCCCAACGATATTCTTGCCTGGCTCACTCAAAGTATGGAGGTGGACAATGAGCAGACCGCTCTGAAGGATACAAAGGAAAATACAGAAGAAAGAAATGAAACCCAAAATATGGAAGAGGAACCAGAGAGCATAGATATAGGAGATCTGGATATTCTAGGCTTAGAGCAAGCCTGTAAAACAAAAAGTTATGACAAGATTCTAGAAAGACAGTTGGACAACTTGGAA
Source organism: Pinus tabuliformis (assembly GCA_031772625.1). Lineage (NCBI taxonomy): Eukaryota > Viridiplantae > Streptophyta > Pinopsida > Pinales > Pinaceae > Pinus > Pinus tabuliformis. Next base: position 1,215,496,895 of record CM062818.1, read on the forward strand.
ATAATTTTGTCAAGAGCATAGAGACAGCGAACCCTTGGCATACAGCCTGGAAGTCAATAGGATGAAAAGATCCTCAACAAAGACAACAAGAAGAGAGGAAGGAAAACGAATCTCCAACGAACCATTCGTATTGGGGAAATGCTAGTGGAATCGGGAAGATATTCCAAGCTCACAAAGTACTATACCACACTCTCTAATATCTCATCATGAAGCTCATTTCATGGAATATTAGAGGGCTTAACAACCCTGGGAAGTACAGATCGATAAAAAGCATGATTCAGCAAGAAAAACCAAGTATCTTTTTCATACAGGAAACTAAGTGTAACTCAACAACTCTGGAAAAAACCATGGCAAAAGCTTGGCCAGGTTGAACTGCAATTGTCGTGGATGCATTAGGTGCATCAGGAGGCCTTGCAATCATTTGGAATGCACAAAAAATCACGCTCTCCAATATGCATGCGAACAAGCACTTCATTCAGGCTTCATTCCATATAACAGGGACAAATATCCATGGGCATTTAACAAATGTGTACTTTCCTCAGGAAGCCATTAATAAGATAGACATACTGAATACTCTATCAATAATCAATACTGAAAGAACCCACCTGCTCTGGATCACAGGGGGGGACTTCAACATGATAACCAAATTGGAGGAAAAAAGGGGAGGCAGAAGCAGACTAGATAAGGAAAGTTGTCACTTAAAGAGCTTCATCCAAGACAACTGGCTCATTGATCTACCCTTCAATAATGGTAGTTTTCACCTGGAACAATAAAAGAGCAAACCCTCATCAAATCGCCTCACGATTGGATCGATTCCTACTCTCTAATAATGCAATCCATTTAGGTGGAGACCTCTCAGCTTCAATTTTTCCCCTCACAGGTTCCGATCATTGGCCAATCGCACTCCAATGGACAAGACCAGGCAACACTGCACGTCAGCCCTTTCGCTTTGAAGCCTTCTGGTTGTCACATCCAGACTTCAATAACTTCATAAACATGGTCTGGAAAAGCTTCATACCTTTGGAGGGATCAAAAATGTTGCAATTCCAGCAAAAGCTCAAAAATCTCAAATTCCATATCAAACAATGGAACCAATTTACCTTTGGGAATATTCTTTAGGCACAAACTGCTCTAAATAAAGCAATGACAGAACTGCAACAGAAAATCATCACAGAAGGGTGAACAGAGTAGCTCTTGGAGCAGGAAACACACCTGCAATCTCAAATCTTGGAAAGAGACAAGCAAGAAGAAGTTCTTTGGAAGCAAAAATCACAGGTCAGGGGGTTGAAGGAAGGTGAAAAGAATACAAAGTTTTTTCACCACTGTACAATTCAAAGGAGAATGATCAACACCATTACTCATATACAGAACAACCAAGGAGAAAGAGTAGAGGACCACGCAGCCATAGAACAAGAACTTCTAACATACTTCAAGTAGGCTCATCATGAGACTCAAACAGATTGGACGAAGGCCATAGATAAAATAATCAAATCCATTCCAAAGATCATCACTGAGGAACATAATCAGTTGCTCCTCAAACCAATTACCTTACAGGAGGTGGAAAAGGCGATACAACAGTTAAAAGAAGGAAAGGTGCCAGGCCCAGACGGGTTTACTTCTAACTTCTTTCACAATTTCTGGGATTTGATCAAATTGGAGGTCTGGCAGGTCATGGAAGAATCTAGAGCCAACAGATGGATGCTTCCATCCATGAATGCCACTTTCATTACCCTCATTCCTAAAGAAGCTCATTCTAGAACCCCTGATAAATTCAGGCCTATAGCGTTGTGCAACGTCATTTACAAGATAGTCTCCAAAGTCATTGCTTCAAGGCTTAAACCGTTGCTCCCTTTACTTATCTCCCCAGAGCAATCAGGGTATGTGGAAGGCTGACAAATCACGGACGGCATAGTTCTAACGCATGAGATCATCCACTCTTTTAAGCAACATAAAAAAGCAGTATGCTACTTAAAATAGATCTATCTAAAGCCTTTGATAGTCTAAGCTGGAGTTATATTCAAAAAATGCTAACTGCCTTTGGTTTTTCTCCACCATGGGTTAGATGGGTTATGAGTCTCATTTCTTCCACCTTCTTCTCCATCCTTATCAATGGAATTCCTTCCTCCCCCTTTCATCCTTCTAGAGGTATTTGACAAGGAGATCCCTTATCTCCCTTTCTGTTTGTCATCATGGTGGAAGGTCTTGGTATATGTATCAAAGATGCACTTCGCTCCCAGCAACTTCGAGACCTCTCCTTTCCCAACTCCCCTCCCTTCACCCATCAGCAATTTGTGGATGATAACATGCTTTATCGGCATCCTTCAGTCCAAGAAGCTCATAAGTTAAAATCTCTGTTAAATAATTTTTCTGCTACCTATGGAGCTTCTATAAACCAAGCCAAATCCCAGATTTTCTTCTTTCATACCCCTGCTGCTACCCAAGTCTCCATTGCTCGAATCCTGGGTTTCTAGATAGCCGTTGTTCCATCCAACTACCTAGGAGCTCCCCTGACTGATGTTGCCCTGAAACACTCATCTTGGAATCTGCTCCTTGAAAATTAGAAGCACGTCTCTCTTCTTGGACCCACAGATCCCTCAATATGCCTAGTCGCTTAGTCTTAATCAAATCAGTTCTTCAATCTATGCCGTTGTATCTCTTCTCAATCCTAGCAGCGCCTAAATGGGTTCTCAAAGAAATAAGAAAGCTCCAAAGATCCTTTTTATGGGGTAACTCAGGACAGAAACGCAAATGGGATCTGGTTAAATGGGAAAAAGTATGTCTTCCCAAGCACTTTGGAGGGACTGGGCTCCATGATCCTCATCATAGCAATGCTGTTATGGGAGCACGCATCTGGTGGAACTGCCTCACAGCACCGTACACTCCTTGGGCCACTGTATGGACAGCTAAATATGCCAACAACAGACCTGTTGAGGATCTCATCCAACTTACTGATATAGGTCTGGGTTCACTAGTCTGGAATGTAGCAAAGTAACACAAAAATTTAATTCAATAGCATAGCTTCTGGGAGGTCAGGGACGACACTATTGCTAGGTTCCGGAAAGATTCCTAGCAGCAACAACATAGACTAAAAGATTTGATTAATCCTCACCAAATTCCCAATTGCGAAGCTCACAAGTTCGATATGATCAATCAATATTGGAAGCCTACCTTAACACATGGATTCAGGCAATGGGTAAATCCTGATCACATTATTCAGAATGGCCTGGAGCCCGATCAACAGATCCTGGGAAAGGAACTCTCCAGTCGGAAAATAAGATATTCAGAAAAGAAGGATGTGCTCAAATGGGGATATGAAGCCAGGGGAATGTTCACCACGCATGAAGCCTACAACATAATCATAAAAGAATCTGCATTCAAAGATCCACTTTGGACAGCTATCTGGGCTCCCAACTTATGGCCGAAGGTGTCCACCTTCCTCTGGCTGCTTTGTCAAAACAAAATCCTCACCTGGGATAATCTGCGGAAGAGAAACTTTCATGGACCTTCCATCTGTCCCAATTGTAATCAGGAAGAAGAAACCACCTTGCATCTCATGAACACTTGCCCTCTGGCCCATAAGCTCTGGGAAAAAGTCAGTTTTCGATGCCAAAGGGACAGTCGAATCAAGGAAGACATCCCCACCATTGTTCGCAATTGGGTAAGAAATCCTTATAAGAGCAAGGTTCTTAACTCCTTATGGAAGCTTATCCTCGGCCTTCTCATGTGGACTATATGGAAGGAGAGGAACAAACGTATCTTCAAGAATCAATCATCGCCTATGGAAATCATCTGGAACAATGTTTGTCAAAACCTCAAGGAAACTCTTCTACTCCAAACTTGGCATGACGTCGACCTTCCCTCACTGCCACAGGAAAAGACTATTTGGGACAACTGGAATCTACAATGGAATCAAGAATTGAAAACCTCTGCTAAAACTGTAGCAAAAAGTGCAATATCTGAAAAATGGATCTCTCCTCCTCAGAATGTGTTCCAACTGAACTTAGACGAGGCCTCAAAAGGCAATCCAGGTAAAGTTGGGTTTGGGGGAATTTTCAGAAATGATAAAGGAGTCACCCTTCTAACATTTATAGGCTCAAATGGATGGGATTCTAATAACTCAACAGAGCTTGAAGCGTAATGGCAAGGGCTCCTTTTGGCTCACTCACATGGTTTCTTCCCTCTCATAATTGAAGGTGACTCTCAAATACTAATAAATATGGTGAATAAAATTCTGCAGGGGACTCCCTCAAACAAAATTGGCAACAGTTGGCGACTAGCCGAAAGACTGGAACTTGTTGAAAATTGGCTCAGAACCCACAGAGTAGTTAATTTCAAACATATTTGTTGGAAAGTCAATAAGGTGGCTGACCTTCTTGCCAACATAGGGGTGGAGAGTAACTTTACTTTGAACACTAATGCGTTATCTTCTATAGCCACGGATGCACAGATGAAGGAATTCAATGAAATAGTCGAGAAAGAGAAGACTCAGAAAGCAGGAGGCCACCTGGATGCGGGTGACACGTTAAGGTTTTAATGAACACTCTGAAGGATGGCGGTAAGGGGACAGGCCACTTGGCTGATGGCGCCCCTCCCCATACCACCCTAAGGCGACTTCAAGACACTCTGCAGGCTACATTCAATGCAGGTCCAGATCGGAAAAAAGTTATTTACTGTTTGGTTATGGAGGTACCTCAGTTCATTCTTTCACCGTCTCCCCTGCTCTGCTGCAACTGTCTGCCTCAGGCCTATGAGCCCAGCCTTCGCACTACAATTGGCCGTCACTGTTGGATTGTTTGTTGCGTGGATTTTGGTAATGGATTTCACCATTCTCTTTCGGGTCTCTGCATTTTAACCTCAGCTCAGAACGACCCTGTTTCACCTCCCAACTCCTATGCTAGAGCTCCCTCTGTCATTGTCCCTCCTGTCACTGCTCCCTCTGAGTGCTCAGCCAATGATATCAACATGGTGAGAGATCGTATGAGAAGTAGTAGGGGAGGAACTCGGGGAGGAAGTTCTCGCCCTCTAATTGAGCAGTACCCTGAGTGCGCCACCTCCTCTCCTTCCCCTGAATTGCATCATCCTCCAATTCATACAGCGGGTAGATATCCTAGCACTAGAAGTGGGCGGGGTCTGGCTCGTTCTTCAGGTGTTTTTCATGGCGACTTTGCTGTCCACTCTGCTAATTTTCCTTTGCCCCTTCAACCCACTCCCCACTCAGCCCAATTCAGGTTTTGTAGCTCTCTGAACATGCCTGTCATTATCGCTACTATTTCCATCCTCTTCACAGAAGAAAACTCTCAGACGGCCTTTCAGGTTGAAAATTCCAACTTGTCGTAGGAGGACGCTCCTGATGTAGTAATTGCAGAGATACTGGTAAGAATGGGATGGACGAGAGCCTCTTCACCTCACATGGACAGAATTTGGGTGGAAATCAGCATGGTGGTGGAGGCAGCTCTGCTGCCACACGCCCCTCTGGTGGTTCGAGTCAGGACGGGTCTGCTCTGCAGGTTGCTTCTGGCGATGGGGGAGAGCTTCACGGTGATGGTGGAGAGCCACACGACAACATTTCCAGGGATGAGGTAGATGAGTGGGCATGCCCAATCATCAACGAACCCATCCCGGATGACTTCTTCTAGGCTGACGTGGCTAGACGTGGCAGCCAGAGATATGGACGAGGCTGTCAGGGGTTCGGACGTAGCTGCCTGGTGTTAGGATGTGGCTGAACGTGGCTACCCAGGTGTTTTCTATCTGGTTTTTTTTGTTTTTGCTAGTTTTGGATGGAATCTGGTTTCCTAGCTGGACTATTTTTCAGGGCGTCATCTTATTGTTTCTTTTGTGGGTTCTGGACTCAAGAATTGATATCATTTTTGGTTTTTATGCTCTTGGTGGACTGGTTTCCCCAATGTTGGGGAAGTCCAGATTTTGCTGATACTCTACATTAAACTTGGTCGAGGCTTAGTCCTCTCTGTATTTTTCTATACATATTAATATATTACTTTTACTTAGAAAAAAAACATCAAAGTCAAGAAGAATATAAAAACTTTAATAAAATAATAATTGATTAATTATTATTATGATTTATAAATAACTTTTTACTATGTTTTTCCCCTATGGGGGTGTCCAATTGACCCAACACTTGGAAGATGAGTTGCATACAAAGCATGTATGGCCTTTATGTGCTCCTTTATTCAAATAATGATGATTTGGGCTAGCTCTAATTGCCCGTAGGCGAATTCCCATTTCGCATGCAACGATGGTAAATACTCCAGGTTGCACAGGAATTCGAACAGTTGTTTTCTCCGGGTGATGAAGTGTGAGGTTGCAGAGGGAATTGGATCGCAGTTCTTGAATGCCCTGCCGAGGTCACGACAGTGGGCACGCAGGGAATTTGTGGAATGGGATAGTCAAGGGAGATGTGAAGTCTTGGCCAGGGATTTCCCTTGGGATCCCAGCACGAGTGAGGTGGTAGAGGTTCTTTGCATATCCATCTGGAACCCTGGTTCGAGTATTGAACAATTTGTGTTGTCGATGAGGGAGGGGTCTTGCTTGCAAATTCAATCTATTTCCTTATGTAATTTGTATCAAAGCCCCTAGAGTGCCCAGCTCTGCACTTGGGTTTATCTCGAGCTTCGGGCTAAGTAGGGAGCTATTCCTTTCGGCTCTCATAGCACTGGCATGGTTTGCTTTGAGACAATGCTCTCCAATACTCTATGTCGTACGTCGCCCAGCTTAGCAACAGCTTGGTGGGGAGAATTCTATGAGTTCGTGGGTGGGGCTGCTTCTCACGACCAAAAGGGGATACAGTGGAGCAGCTTCTGCTTTGGCGTGCTCTGGGACAGTAATTTGGTGTCCTTTACCAGTTTACTTGTGTTTGTGTGGTTTGACTAGTGTTTCAATTTGAGGAGAAGGTCTTTCTACAGGCCTTCTTTATGGTTCCACCTCGACCCTGGGGTCTCTGCTGCCCAACCTCTCCTTCCTTCTAGCAGTCTTGGGTCACCTCCATGCTAAGGCAGTGGGGTCGTCCTCGTTAGGGGGGGCAGGGGGGGGAATTAACTGTCAAGAAGAGCAATATAATCTAGGAAACCATTTGTCTTTGTACACCTCTGCTAGAAGGGAAACGGAGGAGGAAGTTTTTATCTCTCTTGCCCTCTCCCGGGGCAATGTAATTGCGCTAGCTACCATGGATTCTCTTGCGGCCTAGCTACGCAACATTCAGGTGAATATGGACATCCTGTGGGAGTAGAGATACAACAACTAAAGCGAGCTAGTAGCAGACATCAATGATGTCCAACATGTTCATAATGAAATCCTGGACCATCTGGATAGCCTTCAACAATAACATCGATGCACCAACAACCACCTTCGCAGTCTGGAAGCGAGGGTGGAGCATATAGACTTCCACATGCATGAACACGTAGGCTACTTTGTTGCTCCTCCTGTTATTCCTCCCAACCCGCCTCCTTAATATGTTTCCTCTTGCTCTGGTTTCTCTTCTGTTTTGTTTATGTATGTCATGGCTAATAGGCCTATCAGAAATAAAGACTGAACTTGGTTGTCTATGTTTTCCTCCAGGCCCCAATCTCAAAAAGTCTGGTTAGAATGAGGGAGAGGGGCCTGTAGAGATGAATTTTGTACTCAGCTCCTTTTTGATAATATAATGAAAGTTTCTTGATCAACAAAAAAAACTTTTTACCGTGTTTTATAAATAATTTTTTATGTTAATAATTATATTTTAATTTAATTTAGGATAATATTTACAATTAATAATTAAATTAGTGAAATAAAATGTTATATTTATTATTGATGTTACAATAAATTACAACTACATTGTGATTTTATTTTTTTTACATTTCCATATGTTGTAAGCATTCCTGTGAAAATTTCCTCTTGGAAATAACAAGAGAAAAACCTATCAACTATAAGAAACAACAATACAAGCATTAAGAGGCAAGAAAATTATGCCTAACAGTTTTTTCCTTTTCTTTTTTGCACCTTTTACCAACCATTGGAATTTGGTTCAACAAGAACCAAAGCCAATTCCCGACCATCTTCCATATTGAAAACTTAATTTTTAGTTACCAAACTCTCTCAAACATGAGCTCTTTTTGTGCCCCCATATCCATCCATAACCTGATCGTTTTTAGGATCGTAAACCTTCTTAAGGAAGGTGTCAATCTCTATCTATACCGACACATTCTCATCCATATTGACATATAGTTGGACTTGTTTGGTTTCTTGTAGTCTTCTTCTTCATCTTTAGAGAAAGGAGACTCAGAAAACTACCAACCTTTGGTTTGTTGGGTTGTCTCTTTTTCTTTTTTGAATTCTTCTTAGATCATGGACATGAATTTTGCAAATGTCATATTTGAAAACATACTTGACAGGAGAATGTTGTCTTCTCGTATTCTAAAGCTTGGGACCTCTAGAAAGTTTTGCATTCCAATGATATGTGATTTGGTAAACTTTTTCTGAGGTCTATCTCCACACAAATTTGAGAAAAGGTGAAAAGGTCATTCTTTGTTCTTTCCTTATCCATTTGGATAAATTTTCTTGGAGTGTTTCCAATGTCCTCAAGAACTTTGTAATGCCAGAAGGGAAGAGGGACATTTGGAAACCTTAGCCATACTGGCATATATGACACCACCATTATTGTGGTATCCAACTCATGGAACCTTGGAGTGATGAATAAGCCTTCTCTTCCCCAGAGCCATGGGCCTTCATTTAGAGAAATGTCCAGGTCCTTCTGTGTATCAAATCAGATTATAAAAAAAAATTCTGTATTCAAGCTTCTGTGATCCATAATGAATTAAACAAAGTCTTTCGGTAGAAATCACATGAGAGAATTTTTTGGCCGACACGTTTCGAACCAACAAGTGTGGTTCATCATCAGGACCAAATGAAGAGCCAGACCATGGCAAAGGCTTAAATAGAGAGCAATGTAGAGACATAATTCCAAGTAACAGCTATATTTGAACAATAATGTTAAATTATAAAATTAATTTATTAATATAGTAAAAACAAATATTATTAAGTAACATCTATATTAAACGGCTAGTTTTTGGAAAAAATATATTTAAATAATGATATTATTTCATTAATTTATTAAAAATATTAATAAGTAACAACTATACTAAGCGGCTAGTTTTTGGAAAATAATATTTAAATTAATTTATTAAAACCAAATATTACTAGTTCTTGAAAAATAATATTTAAATAATGATATTAGTTTATGAATTTATTAAATATTAATATGTAATGACTATATTAAACGGCTAGTTTTTGAAAAATAATATTTAAATTAATTTATTAAAACTAGTTCTTGAAAAATAATATTTAAATAATGATATTAGTTTATTAATTTATTAAAAACGAATATTAATAAGTAACCGCTATATTAAACAGCTAGTTTTTAAATTAAATAAATAAATAATCAAAATCAAACTTTAAAGGATGGGAATCAAAAATTATAAAAACGAGTGAAGACCCTAATCAAGACAAGATCATTTGATAAATAAAATAAATAATGAAAATTAAATAAAATAAAACAAAAATATACGCAAGTCAAAATAAATAAACAAATAAAAATAAAAATAAATAAATAAAAACAGAAACATATATATATATATATATATATATATATATATATATCCAAAGAAAAAATAATCAATAAATAAAATGGGGTCAACAATAAAATATGGGGCTCGGGCCCATTAAACAAATAACAAAAATACTAAAAGGAGTTAAGAATGAATAGGATGATAAAATACATAAAAAAAAACACGAAGGATCAAGAAAATAAACTCTAATGAAGAATAAATCAACAACAAATACTATAAAAAGGATGTCAATACCTACATAAACAAATAATAAAAAAAATAAAAAAAATAAAAAAATAAAAAAATTATTAGGAGGACAAGACAGGGACCCAACTTCTACTAATATTCCAACCATCATCTCTATAAAAAAATTATTGAGTATAAATAAAAAACACAGTTTGGTGTCCATGAAGTGAATACCCATTCAAATAAAACTTCAAGTTTGGGCCAATAGCCATTAAATTTGCAAACAATAGCCTTTGATTGTAGAGCAGAATAAACGGAATTTACCTCTGAGTTATTGACCTCTAGGGATGGAGCTTGATCCATTTGATCAAATATATATGGGCCTGGAACATTTTGGCTCTAATTTGTAGATATTGGACCCTTCCCTTGGATAGTTGCCTTAAAAGAGATAGGTGTCCAATTTGTTGTCTTTGCACCAGGAGCACCCCCATGTATCCTTGTGTTCAGGATGATGGTTGAACCTTTTATGATATTGTATTCTTTGAGAATGAAGGAATCTTGTAGAACCTTTCCTTCAATTTGCAGACATTGTAAACTAATAGGAATACCCCATTTATCTGGTATAGATTGTTTAAGAGAATATACAGGAGTTGATCTTTTGGACCACATAGTACATGATTTCCCATTGATATACTAATGAAAATATGAAATGTGTTGATATATGCCAGCATAGTCTAGGAAGGTGAGAGTATGCCACTTGGGGCTTGCGAGTCAGAAAAGGTCGGCTACAACACCCACTTATGCCCCAAAACTGCATGGGTTGAGACAACAGAGTATATCCCCTTAAGAAAAGAGCATTGAGGGGAAAACCCATCGACAAGGAGAGAGGAACAATAAAATACCAGACATGGTTTTCTTCCACGCCATCCCTAATGGAATGTGGCTTTCCTTGGAGTTGTCAATTGTGCGCCCATGGACATATTTAAAATTGCAAGCGGACTTGGAGCGAGCCAGAGTTGAAAATTCTTCTTTAGGTTTGAGCCTCTCTCTATCTTTCACCTATTTTGGTACTTAATGGAGAGAAAGAAGTTGTATCACTAAAGAGATTATCCATTTGCTACCATATCCATCATTTTTAGCAAATATGAACTGACTAAACCATTGGCCAGAGTCATCGAAGGCACTAAACTGACACTAGACAAAACAATGGTGTCCATGACATTTATGCATCGTGACAAAACCCTAACATCTCACAACATTTTTCAATACAAATTGATTTTAAAATAAAAATATATAAACATTATTAATTAATAAAATAAAAATAAAAATCTGTTAAAAAAATAAAATTCTACTAACATATACAATGATAAAATATTTGTTATGAAATAAAATGTTAAGAAAATATGTCCATGTAAATCATTTATGCTTCACATATAAAAGAAAGTAATAAGAGGGAGAGCAAACTATAATTAGATCTATCAGTCCTAAGAAAAGTTACGGAATGAGAGGAGGCATACTTGAGATACCAACTTTTTGTACAAAGATTTTGGTCAAGTTAACATATTAACTTCTATATATGTATGTTTTAAATTTTGAGTTAATTTTAATTTATAAAATAATTGTAATGAGTACATGTTAGCGTAAGTGGTTTTAAATCTTTTTCATACTTATGTAGTAGAGTACGAGACGATGTTAGTTAAGTTTTATAAGTTTTTGAATTTTATTTTAGGTTTGTTTGTTTAATAATTATAGTCGATTATATATAATTATAATTATAATTATAGTTTACTATAATTATAATTGACTATAAGTAAATAAATTATGAGATGCAGATTACTAGTTAGCTTTAGTTAGTTTTTATTAATAGTATTAAATATATTAAATAATTTTTTTAATGCTGTAAGTTGTTTTGTTTTTTTTTTTGTTGTTTTTTATGAAGAAGATTAGAGAATGTATATTTTGTTATTATGTACGTGTATGTATTAAAACATATTCTTAATTAGTTGTTAGAAATTGAGGTAGACAAGTGTGGGTAGAAAATATAGCTATATTATTAATGTTAATCTATATGAATGTATATTAATTAAGAAATCATTTAAAAAATAGATTTAAATGATTCAAAGTATATATTGGTGGAATTGAGTTTTTTGTGTTAGATGGTGGCAAGATTAAGCTTGCATGTATTTATATATGTATTTTTTTACTTGATATACCATGTTAGCTAACAATCCATTGACTTCATTTTTATAAGCACATTCAAGAAGTGAAAAAAATTGTTATCTTTTGTCTTTACAATGGCCTTTATGTGTTTGGACAAATTATTAAGGTGATCATGATATCTTCTAGTCTATTTTTCCAATGTAGCTAGTTACTATATATGTTGATTTTTTCCCATTAGAAACATGTGTCGCTTTATTTACAAATCTAATTTATAACTGGAATTTTAGGGGATGAGATCCAAACCCATTTTTCTCGAAGTGTTGCAAATATTAGATATTTGTGACAACGTGTGAAAGAGAACAACCCACTTTCACATACCTTGTTTGCTCATAAATTTTCCCATAAAAACTCAAGTTTGTTGACATGAGATAGATCTCCACTAGATTTGTAGTTTATTGGTCTAATATATTTTCATGTTCTTTATTACTTCATTAATTTGAATCTTTAGAATGAGATACATTGAACCAAAAGTTAAATAAGAAATCCACCTCTTACATCTTCCCATTCTCCATTATGTTCATTAGATGTGTTGAATCCTTTATGAATGACTTATTATCTATTGCACATGATTTTATTTTCAGAGCCAAAGGATTTTATGGGTTCATATGTTCGAGAACTAATCATGTTTACAATGGGTGTCAATGGAGTGCCCTCTTTAGGGACCTTTGGAAGATCATAAATTCGAGGCATGATCATATTTTTAGGAGTGAGTCTCTTTTTGCTAATACTATATGAGAATGAATTCTTGTTTTGCTTATAGAGTTGTCTTATGGCTTTATTGAGGGGGTATTGATGGAGACCATGATCTTTTTACCACAAAAGTTACTATATATATTTTATATTTATATAGTAAATCATGAATATAAAATACATGGTTACCTTCCATAACTTCATTATTTTAGAAGTAGTTGGTATTGATATACTAGTAATAATTTCATTCTATGTAAAATCCTTGAGTTTCAAGAACAGCTTGTTAATACACCAATCCCATCCACCGACATAAACAATTTTAGCCAAATACATTCCAAAATAACATTAACCTTGTATGACACACTCCAAGGCATGGATTATAGGTCAAATACCAAAATAAAAAATAAAAAAATCAAACATCAAGTTAACCACCAAAGGAGTTCGATTCCTTTCCCTTTATTAGTCACTTAAACCATAGAGGAAATCCATAGAAAATACTCATGCATTCCTTGTAGTGGTATGAATTGTTCAATTTTATAACCATTAATTATATATGTCACCTTAATAGCCTAATGGATGAATATAGCCCTATCATAGTCATCCCTACTCGTTTAATATGAGGGTACTTGTTCATCCCTTTGGTTAACTCAAACACACAAGTGCCCATAAATGAATCTTATACATTCACATTAGAATTGGTCCACCTTAGAGCCTTTTCATATAGATATAAACCTTCTCCATACATTCATTACAAGAATTGGTATTGTAAGTTTGTGTTGTCAATATTGTGCAAAGGAGTGAGAAGTCTCTTGCTTCCACTCACCTTTTTTGTGTTTCTTTCATCACATGCTACGCATTCTCCCCTTGTAAAGTGTCTATTGCATAAGGGTAATTTTTTTTAGTTTTTTGCTTCAACAAAGAGAGTGCATCAAAGGATACAAATGAACCTCACACAACAAGGATTGGAGACTATATATACAAGCTAATTCTCAAGTGATATTAATTAGTTTTAATGTCATTTCGATTGGCTTCATGAATATTTCTTTTTATCCCTGCACCCACCCAACACCCCCCCCCCTTCATGAATAAACCTTCTAAAAGGATATGTCAATCCATGTTTATATCAGCACATTCTCATCCTTATTGGCATCTAGTTGGACTTGTTGGGTTTCTTTGTAGTCTTCTTCTTCATCTTCAAACTTAAGAAAGGAGGCTCAAAAAACTATCAACCTTTGGTTTTCTATGTTGTCTCTTATTCCTTTTTGAAGTTCTCTTATCCTATGGACATGGATTTTGCAAATGTCCTATTTAAAAACACACTCAACATCAAAATGTTGCATTCTCATATTCTAAAGATTGGGACAGATAGAAATTTTGTGTTTTAATGATATGTTTGTTTGTAAACCTTTGTTGAGGTCTATGTCCATGCAAATTTGAGCAAAGGTGAAAAGGCCATTATGTGTTATTCCCTTATCCATTTTTATAAATGTTCTAAAGTGTTTCCAATTTCCTCAAGAACTTTGTGATGCTAGAAGGGAAGAGGGAGGTTTGAAAACCTAACCCATATTGGAATATATGACACCACCACTGTTGTGGCATCCAACTCATGGAACCATGGAGTGATGAATAAACCTCCTCTTCCCCAGATCCATTTTCCTTCATTTAGAAAAAATTTTAGGTCCTTCTATGTATCAAAATGGAGTATAAAAAAACTTTTGAGTATAAATAAATGTCGCAATTTGGTGTCCATGAAGTGAACACCCATTCAAATAAAGCTTCAAGTTTTTTCCAATAGTCATTCAATCTACAAACAATAATCTCTTATTGTAGAGTAGAAAAAAGGGAATTTACCTATGAGTTATTGACCTCTAGGGGTGGAGCTTGCTCCATTGGATCAACTATATATGGGCCTAGAACATTTTGGCTCTGATTTGTAGACACTGGAACCTTCCCTTGGATTGTTGCCTTAAAAGAGATATGCACCGAGAGCACCCTCATGTAACCTTGTGTTCACGATGATGGTTGAATCTTCTATGATATTGTAGTCTTTGAGCAAGAAGGAATATTGTAGAACCTTCCATTCAAATTGAATTAATTGTAAACTAATAGGAATACCCCATTTATCTAGTGTATCCTGCTTAAGAAAATATAAAGGAGTTGATCTTTTGGACCACAAAGTATATGATTTCCCATTGATATTTCTACTGAAATCATGAAATGTGTTGATATGTGCCATCATAGTGTAGGAAGGTAGGAGTATGCAACTTGGTACCTGTGAGCTAGAAAGGGTCAACTGCAACACCCACATATGTCCCAAAACTGCAGGGGTTGAGAGAACAAAGTATATCCCCTAAAGAAAAGAGAATTGAGGAAAAACCCATT
The DNA here is from genome assembly GCA_031772625.1 of Pinus tabuliformis. Lineage (NCBI taxonomy): Eukaryota > Viridiplantae > Streptophyta > Pinopsida > Pinales > Pinaceae > Pinus > Pinus tabuliformis. The sequence goes on from CM062818.1 coordinate 1,215,511,969, forward strand.
GACAATGAGAGAGGAAAATGAAATACCATACATGGTTTTCTTCCACTCCATCCCCAACGGATTGGGGCTTCCATTGGAGCTATCATATGTGAGCCCATGGAAATATTTAAAACTGCAAGATGACTTGGAGTGGGCCAGAGCTAAAAAATCTTCTACAGGTTCAAGCCTCCCTCTTGTGAAAAATTGGTTACCTGATTCCCTACTACAGCAACTGATTAGATTTCTCCTACTTGTTAATTTTTGAGTTAATTTATTTACAGTGTTACATAGTAAACATCAAAATAAAATCTACTGTAGCCTTCACAATAGAAAATATTGTGGAAACAAGTACTAACCAAGAAGGAAATAGCACACACACAATTGACATTGTTGTTTTTGGACAATATCCCCAGAAAAAAACCAATGTGGGAAAACCAGTGTAGCAGCTGAGGGTTTTAATTATTACGCAATAGTTTTTTAATACAATCTTTGGATGCCTTATTGGCTATCTGATACAAAGAATCTTACTGGAAAAGAATTAGTGATAAATACCTCACACTATCACTGGAGATCCGACACTGCTCTAGCCATTGCATGGCTAGCCCCAAGCTACCTCTGCATGGCCTCTACGTCACAACTGATAGGGTTTGCGCCATTCCCTCCGATTGATTGCTCTACTAGTTGGATGCTCTATCCTCTAGCCCTCCAGTCTCACACCCCGGTTCTTGACACTGGCTTTGATCTGCTCCTCAACAAATTTTTGAATCTCCTCAAGGCCTCTACACTGCCTCAACGTGGCTTTATGCTGCCTAGCGTGGCACTAAGCTACCTCTTATGGATCTCTCTCTGCCTCCTCTAAAATGTATCCCTGAATCAGGAAACTCTCCAACCAAAAAACTATCTATGCCTCTTACTACAAGAAATATCCTTGATCACTTCTCCTACAACTACTGCACTGCTCTCTTGAGAAATCGATCTCTTGATCTCACTCGATGTGTATTCCAAATGCCCATCAAGCCTCTTCTTATAATCTTCTCGTTGATCAATCAACAACCCAGATTAGATTCTAATCAATGGCTCAAATCATCTTGGCTTGATCCTCATCTTCTTCTAGAAGATTCACACCCATTTTAATTAATACACTTTAATTAATTTAATTTCCTAAGTTTAGACTTAGGCATCCATTAAAAATAATTAATAATTTTAATTAAACCTCTTCTGAGTGGAATTTCCCAAAATGATTTATGGGTATTGCGGAATGCATGTGTCCTAGCCTCCTTGCAAAATCTTGAGTCTAGAGCACATCTGATGCTACCAGAAATCAACAATCCCTCTTAGTGAGGAATGTGCTCTAGTGTTGCACCCAACTGAAGCATCACTCTGACTCTACAACACCTCCTACTACGATGCTGATGTTTGGCTATACTTCCCACCAACTACTACGCAACTCTGATTTGCGTTGCATCCATGTCGTTGTTGACTCTGTTGAACTGTTGTCAACTACTACAATTTTGTTGTTGTTGCCACTACAACATCCGCAATGGAAAAACATCCAAAATACTAAACTAATTGTGTTCAATATGATGCATTTGTCGTCTAAGTTATGACTGTTGCTAGACTCTGCGCTGCTACTGACTCTGCTCTATGCCAACTACACTACTGCCAATACTAGCTTTGCGCTACTCAGTATTTGACTGCTACTAGCCACTGCATTTGTCACTCTGGAACCTAACTGCACCACCTAACACTAGTCCATCTTGCTGCTGCTGACTATGGGCTCTTGTCTCCAGGTCTTAATCCAAGATGTGGACTCCTCAAGGATCCTACCCATCCTGTAGCTCTATGAGGCTACAACTCTAGATCATTCCACCTCACCCCTGGAGGCATCTCGACAATCATGACAAACTCTTCCTCCAGCCTAGATGAAATTCTGTCAATATCAACGGATTCAGCTTGTTGATCCTGCTTCTCCTCCTTGTCCCTCTTTCTGAGAGGACACTGATTGTTGTAGTGGCCCATCTCACCACACCTGAAGCACTTGATCTTTGAAATTTTCTTCTTCCTCCTATATTGCTCTTGTTTCCCCTTTGATGCAAGGGCCACATCCTCCTCTTCCTTCACGGTCTTCGTCCCACTGTTTCTACTTCCACTGATTGTGGCCTTCACCAGGTTACACCTCATCTCTTCCTGCTACAGACCAGCCCATACATGCTCCCAATCTGGCAAGTTTTCTCTGCCCAAGATGCTCTAGACAAACACTTTCCAATTTTTAGAAATACTATTCAGCACTAATCAAACAAACTCTGTAGGTTGGGGCCATGACCCTACTGAAGTTAGCTAATCTCGGACTTCTTGAAGCCTCTTAAGGAAGGGGTCTATTCGTTCCCCTTTTCGCATCCTTGTGGATCTCAACTTATCCTCCAAGTACGTCTTTTGATGCTTCGAAGAGCCTTCGTAGAGCATGGCTAAGGATTCCCACATCTATCGAACAATGTCCTTGCCGACTATATGGGATACTACATGATCTCGAACTCCATCGAGAATGATCCTCTTAGTCTTTTCCATATCAACCTTGTACTTCTTGAGTGGATCTACATCGGTAGGCACAACTACCACACTATTGACATACATCTTGAGATCATGCTCATCTAGAAGGCAGGAGATCCTAGCCTTCCAAATCAAATAGTTGGAGGCTTCGTCCAACTGATCTTGATCTCTCAATGTTACTGCTACCATTTCTCCTAAAAAAACTTGAACTTCTCCCTCTTCTCCTCTGCGTGGTTGTTGCCCAGCTATTCACACTCCCTTTTGGAGTGATAAATCATGCACACAACTACTGCTGCTCTGCTTGGAAAATTCAGACTTCTTGGCTGGAAGTCCTTTGAGGAAGAAATTCCCTTAGTGTGCCTTCTTCTTTTTCTAACATTTTTCTGCCTCGGAAACTACTGCATAAAAATTGCATCCCACCTAAAGATTTCTCTTCACTAAAGTTGTTTTTGCATTCCTCCCTCTGTAGCTGACAAATCTTGATCTGGAAAATCTTTCTCTCTGTCGACTCACTCAGAGAGAGATTTTTCCTTGAGAATCTTGCCCTCCTGGAATTGGACTGCGCAATCCTTCTAGGGATTCGATTTGTTGCCAATGCATCTCTTCGATCTCCCTCTTCAACTCAGCATTGGGCTCTTCCAGCTCTACTTCCCTGCTTCACCCTCGCTTTGATACCATGTGAAAAATGTAAGGACCATATCTAGACTATATACATTTTTTTATTTTTTTTTTACTAATCAGCAAATACAACCAGAAAATAAATTTATCATAACATTTTCATAATTTTAACTAAGATCAATGGTAATGAAACACACATGTACCGTTCACTAGAAGGCAAGACTCCACTTGCTCTGCTATTGCTGGTATTCACTTGTAGCTGGTCACCTCCGCGAGTGAACGATGACGCACTTGATCCGAATGCGAAGACCCACCGGTTAACCTCCCAGCCTACTCCTTGGGTACTCTTCTTCCCCGCGGACCCCAGAGCTGCAATGGGGTTGTACAATGGAGGAAAGCACTAGCTAGTAGAGGAGAGCACACCTTGGCTCAAGAGTCCCCTCTCTAAAATCCTCTACCTCACCAAACTCACTATAGCTTCGTAATCACTGCTCTGACATCATCTCATCCATCCAACCATAGGGTTCCCAAAAAAAGTCCCCTCTCCCATGGCTTGCCCCTTCTTTTATAGGAGTCCTCATAGGTGACACTTTTCATGTCATGCATAATTAATTATTTTTTTTATAATTCAATAGCTTGATTATTCACCCACCCATGTGTCAATCTCACATCAAGGGTCTCCCAAAATTATTTACTTAAATTTTTATTTAAAACTAATATTTTCTTCACCTCAACAAGATTCCTATTTCTTCTCCTAGTTGTCTCTTTATTCCCCCCTTTTATTCCTTAATTTGTGTTCATTACTTGAAGTCAATTAATGAGTCAATATTTTATCCCCAATCTACTCCTTAATTTAACTCAGGTTATCTCCTAGATGGTTATTCTTATGTTGGTTGTTGACACATGGAGCGTCCCTACATTTCTCTAAATTTAATTTATTATTCTCATTTTAATTCACCTTCCTCTTTTCTTAATTAGGTTTAAATTAGTTTAGGATTAATCTTTATCCTTACCATTATGTTTTTCTTTCCCCCTTTTTCCTAATTAAACCACATAATCTTCCTAGTATTTTCCAAAATGGGAAGCGTAGAGTTTTTAAGGTACTCTATTTTAATTCTTTCTATGATCCTCCTTATTCCAAGTTTTATTTTTTATTTAATTACATTGGTTTCTAATCATCATTTACCCTTGATGTAAATTTACCTAGTTTTCATTCCTTGCTTATATTTATTTATTATTATTTATTTTTAATGATTCCAAGGATGCCAAGTTTGGTTGTGCCCTTCAAGAACTTCCCTAGAAGTTCCAAGGGTGCCACACCTAATAGTTTATTTGTGATGCCAAGGGTGCCAAGTTGGTCGTGCCCTTCAAGAAATTCCCCTGAAGTTCCAAGGGTGCCACACCACTTGCCCTTCAAGCATCCAGTGATTACGAGGGGAAAGTATAATGCAACGTCATAGACCACTATCATCTCTTATGTTGCCTGCTATAGTGAGACTAATGGTGTCGGGGATCAAGGAATCCACCTTGATGCACGCCCCCCGGTAAAGTCCTCATGAGCGACCCAACTTTGGAACCTGCCCTCATGGCATCGTGATCTTCAAGGCGAAGGTGTTTCAACCCTTCCAGCCCAAGTCACGGCGGGAGTGCTAGTGGGTGAGATCAGGGACTCTATCCCACCCCTCCCATGTAGTTCCATCCACTTGTACAACCCCATCACCCATATGTGAGTCATTCGGTCAAGCAACTAATCTGTGCCTGCAACCATTAATATATCATCAGAATATAGTTAAACATATATGGCAGATTCCAAGATCGACTTAGACTTTCAAAGATAAAGTAATATAAATTTTCATCAAACCAGGTGTCATCGACATGTCATATGCGAGTGCCTCTGATGGTTTCCTGCCATACTCAATCATCATCAGTAACAAGGTTTCTCAATGTTAGTCAATTATCATACTAGCATCATTAACAATTCCTGGTCATTCACATCATTGTCCATTGTAAGTCTGAACTAAAGGAAGTAGGTAACATAGGGGACACATCCCTCATGGCTATCATCAATAATCATCAATGGAAACATACATATTCATTAAGCTATCAACATCGTAACATCGTAGAAATATACCTATCCATAAAATTTATCCTCATTATGTTTTTAGTAGAGCGCATACATATTCTTTACTACCCTCATCATAATTTCAAATAGAGACCAACTTAACTATTTAATATTGCAATCATCAGAATACTGATAGATAAGATACATAACCATTCATGCTACCATAATATCAATGGAAAGCATTCATAAACATCACAACCATGAATATCTCAATCGCTAATAATAGTGTCATGGGTCCAGATCCTCAATCTGAGGTCCTCGAAGAAAAAGTGTCTAAGATAATGTCGTATTAGGGTCAGGAAACAGAGTGGGCACTACAAAAAATCGGTTACTTAATTCCCTACTGCAACAACTGATTAGATTTCTCCTACTTGTTAATTTTTTAATCAAGTTATTTACAGTGTTACACAATAAACATCGAAATAAAATCTATTACAACCTTCACAACAAAAATATTATGGAAACAAATACTGCAAAAGACGGAAATAGCACACACACAATTGACACCATTGTTTCTGGACAATGTCCTCGAAAAAACCCAATGTGGGAAAATCGGTGTAGTGGTTGAGGGTTTTAATTATTATGTAGTAGTTTCTGAATACAATCTTTAGATGCCTTATTGGATATTCGATATAAGAATCTGACTGGTAGATAATTAGTGAGAAATACCTCACACTATCATTGGAGATCCGACACTGATCAAGCCACTGAATGGCTAACCCCAAACAGCCTATGCACAATTACCCTGTTTCTTAGCGTCACAAATGATAGGGGTTTTGTCACTCCCTCTGGCTGATCGATCTATTGGTTGGATGCTCTAACCTCTAGCCCTCCGATCTCACACCCCGGTTCCTGGCATTGGAACTGATCTACTCATCAGCAGATTTTTGAATCTCCTCAAGGCCTATGTGCTACCTCAACATGGCTTTACGCTGCCTAGTGTGGCTTCATGTTGCATCTTTTGGATCTCTCTCAGCCTCCTCTAAAATGTATCCCCGATTAGGAAACTCTCCAATCAGAAAATTATCTCTACTCCTCACTACAAGAAATCTCCTCAATGACTTCTCCCACAACTGTTGCACTGTTCTCTTGAGAAATCGATCTCTTGATCTCACTTGATGTGTAGTCCAAATGCCCATCAAGCCTCTTCTTATAATCTTCTCGTTGATCAATCAACGACCCAGATTAGATTCTAAGCAATGGCTCAAATCATCTTGGCTTGATCCTCGTCTTCTTCTAGAAGATTCACACCCAATTTAATTAATATACTTTAATTATTTTAGTTTCTTACGTTTAGACTTAGGCATCCATTAAAAATAATTAATAATTTTAATTAAACATGTTCTGAGTGGAATTTCCCAAAACGATTTTTGGGTATTATGGAATGAATGTGTCCTAGACTCCCTACAAAATCTTGAGGCCAGAGCACATCCGATGCTATCAAAAAACAACACCTCGATATTTCACCTCTTTAAGTATTCATGGAGAGAAAGCAGTGGTATCACTAAAGAGACAATCCATTTGCTACCATATCCATAATTTTTAGCAAATATGAACTACTGAACAATTGGCCAGAGTCATCGAGGGAACCAGAGGTGAGACCAAGCAAGATAGTAATGTCCAATTCATCTTTGCATCCTGACAAAACCTTAACAACTTATAGCGTTTTTCAATACAAATTAAATTTAAAATAACAATATATAAATATTGATAGTTATTCTATAATTAACCTATATAACGATAATAAAAAAATTGTTACAAGAAATGAAATATTAAGAAAATATGTGCATGTAAATCATTTATATTTCATAAATAAAAGAAATGAATAAAAGAAAATTATAAGAGGGACATCAATCAATAATTTGATCTATGATTCCTAAGAAAAGTTATGGAGTGATGGGCATATTTGAGAGACCAATTTTTTGGACAAACATTTTGGTACATCTATATTTTCTAACAATTGTTATATGTATCGTTGAAAGGTCTTCTAAATATTTTAAATTTCGAGTTATTTTTAATTTATAAAATAATTATAATGATCACATGTTAGCATAGGTTGCTTTTAAATCTTTTTCATACTTGTGTAGTAGAGTATTAGATGTTGTTAGTTAAGATTTTGAATTTTATTTATGCTTGTTTGTTTAATAATTATAGCAAATTTAAGATAATAGTAGTGGTATCATAATATTGTAATTATATATATATATATATATATAAAATAAGTTATTTTAGATGCAAATTATTAATTATTCCTTATTAATAATATTAAGTATATTAAATATTTTTTTTTAAAGATATAAGGTTTTTTCTATAAAAAAGATTAGAGATCGTGGATTGTGTTGTTATATATGTATTAAAATATATTTTTAGTTAGTTCTTTGAAATTGAGTAAGACAAGTGTGAGCATAAAATAAAGCTATGTTATGAATGTTAATTCATATGAATGTATACTAATTAAGAAATCATTTAAAGAATAAATTTAAATTATTCAAAGTATATGTTAGTAGAAAAGTATAACAATTGAGTTTTTTTGTGTTAGATGGTGGTAGGATTAAAATTGCATGTATTTATATATGTAGTTTGTTTATTTGATATATCATGTTAGCTAACAATTTATTTGATTTATTTTTTATAAGCACATTCAAGAATTGAAAATATTTGTTATCTTTTGTCTTTATAATGGCCTTTATGTGTTTGGATGAGTTATTAAGGTGATCTCGATCTCTTCTAGTCTATCTTTCCAATGTAGCCAGTTACTATATATGTAGATTCTTTCCCATTGGAAACATGTGTTATTTTATTTACAAATCTAATCCATAACTTGAGTTTTAGGGGATGAGATTCAAACCCATTTTTCTCAAAATGTTGCATATATTAGATATGTGTGGCAACATGTGAAAGATTACAGCTCACTTTCACATACTTTCTTTGCTCATAATTTTTCCTATGAAAACTAAAGTTTGTTAACGTGAGATAGATCTCCACTAGATTTGTATTTTCTTGGTCTAATATGTTTTTCATGATCTCTATAGCTTCATTAATTAGAATCTTTAAAATGAGAGACACTGCACCAAAAGTTAAATAATAAATCATCCTCTTGTATCTTCCAATTCTCCATTATGTTCATAAGATGTGATGAATCTTTTATGAATGACTTATTATCTATTGCACGAGATTTGAATATATAGCCAAAGTATTTTCTGGGTTCATAGGTTGGAGAACTAATCATGTTTGCAATGGGTGTCAATGGAGTTCCCTCTTTAGGGACCTTTGGAAGATGATAAATTTATGGCATGATCATAATTTTAGGAGTGGGTCTCTTTTTACTGATACCATGTGGAAATGAATTCTTATTTTCTTTATAGGGTTCCCTTATGGCTTTAGTTAGGGGGTATTTTTTTCATCTTTGGTAGCTGATAATTTTGATATTCATGAGTTATTAGTTTCATAGGATAGATGGAGACCATGATTTTTTTACCACAAAATTTATTATATATATTTAAGATTTATATAGTAAATCATGAATATAAAATACATTTTTACCTTCCATAACTTCATTATTTTAAAAAGTAGTTGGTATTAATATACTAGTAATAATGACATCTTTTGTAAAATCCTCGAGTTTCAAGAACACTTTGTTAATACACCAATTGCATCCACCTACATAAGCAATTTTAGTCAGTACATCCCAAAATAACATTAACCTTGTATGGCACACTCCAAGGCATGGATTATAGGCCAACTACCAGAAAAGAAATAAATTCAAACATCAAGTTAACCACCAAAGGAGTTGGATGCCTTTCCTTTTATTAGTCACTTAACCCATGAAGGAAATCCCTAGTCAATAATCATGCATTCCTTGTAGTGACATGACTTGTTAAAATCTATAAGCCATTAATTATATATGTCACCTCAATAGCATAATGGATGAATATATCCCTATCATAGCCATCACTCATTTAATATAAGGGTATTTGATCATCCCTTTGGTTAACTCAATCAAACAAGTGGCCATAATTGAATCTTATACATTTACATTAGAATTGGTCCACCTTAGAACCCAATATTGTCATATAGATATAAGATTTCTTCATACATTCATTACAAGAATTGGTATGGTAAGTTTGTGTTGTCAAGATTGTGCCAAAGAGTGAGAAGTCCCTTGCTTCCACTCACCTTTTTTGTGTTTCTTTCATCTCATGCTACTCATTCTCCCCTTGGAAAGTGTCCATTACATAAGGATGAGTTTTTTTAGTTTGTTGCTTCAACAAAGAGAGTGCAACAAAGGATACAAATAAACCTCACACAAAAAAAGGATTGGAGACTATATAGACAAGCTAATCCTCAAGTGATATTAATTAGTTTTAATGTCGCTTTTATTGGCTTCATGAATAATTTTTTTGATTCCTGTGCACCACACCTCCCCCCCCTTCATGAATAAACCTTTTGAAGGAAGGTGTCAATCCTTGTTTGTACCAACACATTCTCATCCACATTGGCATCTAGTGGGACTTGTTGTATTTATTTGTAGTCTTGTTCTTCATCTTCAAAGAAAGGAGGCTCATAAAAATTTCAACCTTTGGTTTGTTGGGTTGTCTCTTTTTCTTTTTCAAATTCTACTTAGTGCATGGACATGAATTCTGCAAATGTCCTATTAGAAAACATACTCAAAATTAAAATGTTGTATTCTCATATTCTAAAGCTTGGAACCTTTAGGAATTCTTTTGTTTCAATGATATGTGATCAGGTAAACCTTTGCTAAGTTCTATCTCCACACAAATTTGAACAAAGGTGGAAAGGCCATTCTATGTACTTTCCTTATCCATTTTGATAAATTTTCCTAGAGTGTTTTCATTGTCCTCAAGAACTTTGTGATGCCATAAGGGAAGAGGGAGGTTTGGAAACCTAACCCATATTGGCATTTATGACACCACTATTGTTGTGGAATTGAACATAGGGAACCATGGAGAGATGAATAAACTTGCTCTTCCCGAGAACCATGGGCCTTCATTTAGAGGAAAGTGCAGGTCCTTCTGTTTATCGAATTGAACTATAAAAAAACTTTTGATTATAAATAAATATCGTAGTTTGGTGTCCATGAAGTGAACACCCATTCAAATAAAACTTCAAGTTTTGTCCAATATCCTTTGATTGTAGAGCAGAAAAAAGGGAATTAACCTCTGAGTTATTGAACTCCAGGGGTGGAGTTGTTCTATTTGATCAATGTATATGGGTCTGGAACATTTTGGCTCTGATTTCCAGAGACTAGGAACTTCCCTTGGGCTGCCGCCTTAAAAGAGATATGCATCCAATTTGTTTTCTTTGCACCAATAGCACCCCCACGTAACCTTGTTTTTAGGATGATGGTTGAATCTTTTGTGATATTGTAGTCTTTGAGTAGGAAGGAATCTTGTAGAATATTCCCTTCAAATTGTAGACATTGCAAACTAATAGGACTACCCCATTTATTGGGTATAGCCTACTTAAGAGAATAAACTAGAGTTAATCTTGTGGACCACAAAGGATATGATTTCCCATTGATATTTCTAATGAAAATATGACATGTTTTGATCTATTCCAACATAGTCTGGGAAGGTGGGAGTACACCACTTGGGACCTGCAAGCCATAAAATCCTGACCACAACACCCGTGTATGCCCTAAAACTGCAGTGGCTAAGAGAACAAAGTTTATCCCCTAAAGAAAAAACATTGAAGAAAAAACCCATTAATAGGGAGAGAGGAAAAGGAAAATACCAGACATGGTTTTCTTCCACTGCATCCCCAATGGATTGGGGCTTCCATTGGAGCAGTCAACTGTGCACCCATGGACATATTGAAAACCGCAGACAAACTTGGAGCAAGCTATCGCTGAAATGTCTTTTGCCGATTCAGGTCCCCCTCTATCTTTCACCTATTTAGTTACTTCATCGAGATAAAGCAGTTGCATCGCTTAAAATACATTACATTTTCTACCATATCTATCATTTTTAACAAACATGAACTCACTAAACCATTGCCACAATCATTGAAGACACCAAAACTAAGACTAAACAAAGCGATGATGTCTAACTCATCTCTACATCACAACAATACCCCAACATTCTACACCATTTTCTAATACAAATTGATTTTAATTAGTTAATAAAATAAAATAAAAAACTTGTTAAAAAAATAGAATTCTAACCTATACCGTGATAAAAAAAAAATGTTATGAATCAAATGTTAAGAAAATATGTGCATGTAAATAATTTATGCTTCATACATAAAAGAAAGCGATAAGAAGGAGAGCAAACTATAATTAAACTATTAGTCTTAAGAAAAGTTATGGAATGATACGCATATTTGAGAGACCAACTTTTTGGACAAACATTTCGATCAAGTTAACATCTATATTTTCTTACAGAAGTTTCATTTTGTCCTATGTAGGGTTGAAAATGGTCTTTAAATATTTTAAATTTTGAGTTATTCTTAATTTATAAAATTGTAATGATTACAGGTTAGCGTAGATTGTTTTTAAATCTTTTTTATATTTATGTGGTAGAGTATTCGATGTTGTTAATCAAGTTTTTGAATTTTATTTATGCTTGTACTTTTGATAATTATAGTCCATTTAAGATAATAGTAGTGGTGATATATATATATATATATATATATATATATATATATATATATATATATATATATATATATATATATCACCACTACTATTATCTTAAATGGACTATAATTATCAAAAGTACAAGCATATATATATATATATATAAAAAAGCTATTTTAGGAAATGCAGATTATTATTTAGCTTTTATTAAATGAATCTTTAAAGATATAAGGTTTTTTTTATGAAGAAGATTTGAGAAAGTGTATTGTGTTGTTATGTATGTGTGTATGCATTAAATATATTTATTTAATTAGTTGTTAGAAATTAAGGCAGACAAGTGTGAGTAGAAAATATAGCTATGTTATTGTGTTAATTAAGAAATCATTTTAAAAATAGATTTAAATGATTCAAAGTACATATTTGTGGAAAAATATAACAATTGAGTTTTTTGTGTTATATGGTGACAAGATTAAGCTTTCATGTATTTATATATGTATTTTTTACTTGTTATACCATGTTAGCTAACAATCCATCTGATTTTGTTTATAATCACATGTTATCTTTTGTCTTTATAATGGCTTTTATGTGTTTGGAAAAGTTATTAAGGTGATCTTGATCTATTCTAGTATATATTTCTTATGTAGCCAGTTTCTATACATGTTGAATCTTTCCCAATGGAAACATCTGTTGCTTTATTTACAAATATAATCCATAACTTGAGTTTTAGGGGAGGAGATTTAAACCCATTTTTCTCAAAGTGTTGCATATATTAGATATTTGAGACAACATGTGAAAGAGGACAACCCACTTTCGCATACTTTGTTTGCCCATAAATTTTCCCATGAAAACTAAAGTTTGTTGATATGAGAGAGATCTCCACTAGATTTGTAATTTCTTGGTCTAATATATTTTTCATGAGCTCTATAGCTTCATTAATTGGAATCTTTGGAATGAGAGGCACTACACCAAAAGTTAAATAAGAAACCATCATCTTACATCTTCAAATTCTCCATTATGTTCATAAAATGTGTTGAATCCTTTATGAATGACTTATTATCTATTGCACAAGATTTGAGTTTCATAGACAAAGTATTTTTTGGGTTCATCACTTGGAGAACTAATCATGTTTACAATGGATTTCCCTCTTTAGGGGCCTTTGGAATATCATAAATATGAGGCATGATCATATTTTTAGGACTGGGTCCCTTTTTACTAATACCATATGGGAATGAATTATTGTTTTCTTTAGAGAGTTCTCTTGTGGCTTTATTTAAGGGTATTTTTTTCATCTTTGGTAGCTAATAAATTTTCTATTCATGAGTTATTAGTTTCATAGGATTGATGGAGACCATGACCTTTTTACAACAAAATTTATTATATATATTTTAGATTTATATAGTAAATCATGAATATAAAATACATTGTTACCTTTCATAACTTAATTATTTTAGAAAGTAGTTGGTATTGGTATACTAGAAATAAAGACATGTTGTGTAAAATCCTTGAGTTTCAATAACACCTTGTTAATACACCAATTGCATCCACCTACATAAGCAATTTTATCCAAATACATTCCAAAATAACATTAACCTTGTATGACACACTCCAAGGCATGGCCTATAGGCCAACTATCACAAAAGAAATAAATTCAAACATCAAGTTAACCGTCAAAGGAGTTTGATTCCTTTCCCTCTATAGTCACTTAACCCATGGAGGATATCCCTAGTCAATACCCATCCATTCCTTGTAGTGGCATGACTTTTTCAATTCTATAACCTATTAATTATATATGTCATCTCAATAGCCTAATGGATGAATATAGCCTTATCATAGCCATCCCTCCTCATTTAATATGAGGGTACTTGATCATCACTTTGGTTAAGTCAATCACACAAGTGCCCATAATTGAATCTTATACATTCACATTAGAATTTCTCCACCTTAGTGCCCAATATTGTCATATAGATATAAACCTTCTCCATACATTCATTACAAGAGTCGGTATGGAAAATTTGTGTTGTCAAAATTGTGCCAAAAAGTGAGAAGTCCCTTGATTCCACTCACCTTTTTTGTGTTTCTTTCATCTCTTGCTACTTATTCTCCCCTTGGAAGGTGTCCATTACATAAGGGGAAATTTTGTAATGATACTTCAACAAAAAGAGTGCATCAAAGGATACAAATGAACCTCACACAAAAAAGGATTGGAGACTATATATACAAGCTAATGTTCAAGTGATATTAATTAGCTTTAATGTCAGTTTTATTGGCTTCATGAATAATTTTTTTTATTACCCCCCCACCATTCATGAGTAAACCTTCTAAAGGAAGGTGTTAATCCTTGTCGGTGCAACCACATTCTCATCGATATTGGTTCATATTTGGACTTTTTGGGTTTCTTTGCAATCTTATTCTTCATATTCAAAGAAAGGATGCTAAAAAAACTACCAACATTTGGTTTGTTGGGTTGTCTATTTTTCTGTTTTGAAATCTTCTTAGCTCATGGACATGAATTTTGCAAATTTCCTATTTGAAAACATACTTGACATTAAAATGTTGTATTCTCATATTTTAAAGCTTGGGACCTATAGAAATTTTTGTGTTTCAATGATATGTGATCTGGTAAACCTTTTTTGAGGTCTATCTCCACACAAATTTGAGCAAAAGTGAAAAGGACATTCTTTGTTCTTTCCTTTACCATTTTGATAAATTTTCCTAGAATGTTTTCAATGTCCTCAAGAACTTTGTGATGCTAGAAGGGAAGAGGGAGGTTTGGAAACATAACCCATACTAGCATATATGACACCACCATTTTTGTGGCATCCAACTCAAGGAACCATGGAGTGATGAATAAACATGCTCTTCCCTAGAACCATAGGCCTTCATTTAGATAAAATTCCAGGTCCTTATGTGTGTCAAATTGGAATATAAAAGAAACTTTTGAGTATAAATAAGTATCGCAGTTTCGGGTCCATTAAGTGAACATCCATTCAAATAAAGTTTCATGTTTTGGCCAATAGCCATTAAATTTGCAAACAATAGACTTTGATTATAGAGGAGAAAAAAGGGAATTTACCTCTGCATTATTAACCTCTAGGGGTGGAGCTTGCTCCATTTGACAACTATATAAGGGCCTAGAACATTTTGGCTCTGATTTGTAGAGACTGGAACCTTCCCTTGGACTGGTTCCTTAAAAGAGATAGGCATCCAATTTGTTGTCTTTACACTAGGAGCACCCCCATGTAACATTATGTTAAGGATGATAGTTGAATATTTTATGATATTGTAGTCTTTGAGCAAGAAGGAATCTTGTAGAACCTTCCCTTCAAATTGTAGACATTAAAAACTAATAAGAATACCCCATTTATCTGGGATAACCCACTTAAGATAATATACAAGAGATAACGATACCTAAGTTGGGAGATGAGTCAAGACTGTGGAGAATCGATTTTGCAGAGGTCTGAGTCGTTTTACCTCCCTGAAATTCGAAAAACATAGTTGTTAAGGAGCGCTACGAAATTATCTTGTAGCGCCTACATTTTTTTTAGCACTGCGAAATTATTTTGTAGCGCTTACAGGCATAAATGTTTTGGTTTTGTTTTGGCTCCTAAGGCTCCTTTTGTCATGTCCATTGCTATCAGTCATCTCCATAAGTGTGACAATTTTCAATGTCAAAGAGTCTCGTTTGATGAATGTAAGTGAATGTACATCATAAAAGGCTAGAAAATGTTTAAGCCATAGAAGAAAAAAGAGATTGAAAAGTGAAGTTTCGAAGAATGACGAAGTTCCATTGAGAGTGATTTTTATCTCCTAGGAAGGTATTCCACTATAAATTTTGTGTTCAATATGAAAATGATATATGTTTGGTGGTTGTGATTTGTATGATGCTTATTTATTCTTGTATTAGTTAACTTATGAGATGGTTTCCAGTTATTGTAATGGTTAGGTAAGGTTGATGCATGTGTGCATTATGAAGGTACGATGATAATGTTCGAAGAGGGCTATGTGGTTTTGTTAGGTAGATTACCATGTGAGTGATGTGAATGCTATGTTTAACCAACCTAACTTGCAGTGTTGGTTCCAAGTTTAAAGTGTGGGCTATAAAAAGAATAATGTGTGCCTTGAGGACAAAGACCAGAATTGAAGTTTTCATTTCCCTTTAAGAGTTTTCTATCCTGTCATAGAAGAGTATAAAATTATTTTTTATGCAAATGAAAAATAATATTAAAAATCACTTGTCAATATTGAAATATAAGTTATATCACATTTTTTCATTTGAAGGGTACAGGAAATTCTCATAAGATGTTGTACTTGTCAACATTTTTATGACCTTTTTGTTTATAAATATTAATCTTTTTTACTTCTCAATGAAAAGGAAAAAATAGAATGTTTAAATTTTATATCAATAAAAAAAAAAGAACACTCTATTTTTCTCTTTAGCATGTTGGCCCAAAAAAATTATTATCATTTTTAGGTAACAAAATCCTATTTTATATAGTTCATGTATGCATGCATTGCTCAATTATTGAAGTTATAATTTAATAATGGGCAAATTTTTTTATAATTTTCATGTAACAAAATCATATTTTATATAGTTCAAGTATACATACATTGCTTAATTATTGAAGCTATAAATATAATAATGGGCATTAGTGATCCGGATTTAAACAGGAACGCAATAGATTACAGAGATAACCATAAATACAGAGATGCGATAACCATAAAAACAGAGATGCAGCGGAAATAATACTTCATTTCCTTAATGGAAAATACCGAAATATGCTTACAACCATAATTGGAAATAAACCAGCTAGGGCGATGGTAGCTTATCTCTGAGAAGAGATGTGCGGCTACATGCCTCTGAACTGTTCCGAACTCTATTACAATGAGGCTCGAAGGCCTATTTATTGTTGAGAAACAATGGAAAACCCTTCACATACCGAAACCTAACCCTAGAAGATGAAACGCCAAATTGTGGGCCCCGTTTGGGTAAATTGGTACATCAATTTCCCGGGGTCGTAACTTTGGCATACAATCTCCGTTTGACGCGTACGATAGCTCGTTAGAAAGATCTATCCGAGTACTACCACTTTGGGAGGCTACATAGGGTTCGGTCGCCCCAGAATTCCAAAAAAACGTCGTTTAGGGCCTCAAAACGGCTCCGGAAGTTCAGGACCCGAAAAACTGCTAAAAATAGTAAACTGTGCTACAATTAAGGAAACTGAAAAGACTGAAAGAGACAGTTGTGGGGGTCCAAATGGGTTGGTGGGTGGCCACCAACATCCACCTGGATCATTCCTCCCCCCTTAGGAAGCAATGGTCCCCATTGCGTTGAGTTCCTCCATCTGCTGAACTTGTCCTGCAATCTCTGATGTGTCCAGTGATGGTGGGAAGCATGGTCGATGATGGTCCACATTGAATACTCGGTGCAAGCGAAGGAATGAAGGCATGCTGTGCTTCAAAGCATTGTTGCCCATAGCCTTGGTACTGTTGTGAGGACCATGTCGGAGTGGTCGGAGCTTCTGATGGGCTCTTGTAAGGCGTTCTTTCTGCAGATGTAACCAGAATTTGTTGCCCACCTGAAACTTGTGTGGTACCCATGTGGGTGAGGAGAAGTTGTTCCTGTGTTTTATCATGACCGTATCCCTTTTCTGCTGCTGCTGCGTGGAGGAACCCTTTGCAGGGGTCATGGATGTAGCAACAATCTTCCCCTTACTTTGGGAGTGAACCAGGCAGATGAATTTCCTGGTCTGTGATATGAGCTTGCTGCCTTTTTTGGTAGTGATCAAAGATGTGGCGGTAGGTGGGGCTACCTCCGGTATCCTGTATAATGAATTATTTAAAGAAATAATGACAGCACGAGGCCTGGACTCATACACAGCATGTCGCCTCCACAAGTATGGCTGGCCTAATAATACATCACAAACATCCAGAGGTGTAACATCACATAATACCTCGTCGGTGAAGGGCTTGATGCTGTAGGGAAGGCGGCACTGCTGGCGAACTTTGAGATCTCGTCCTTCATGAAGCCACCCGATACTGTATGGCTGCGGGTGTGGTGTAGTCGGTAGGCCCAATCGCTTCACGACCTCTGCTGAAACCAGGTTCTTTTGGCTACCACTGTCGACAATGAATCGCAGCGGTGAACCCTTCACCCACATCTGTGAGTGGAAAAGACGCTCCCCCTCCTCTGGATCTTCGGGCTCATTTTTCTTGATCTTGGCGGTGGCAACAGTGGCACTGGGATCCGCATCAATGATCTGCTTCCCTTTGCCATTCCCCTTGTCGGGTTCTGGCTCAGGATCGGAACATGCATCTGATTCGGAAGCCTTCAATTCAGCCACCAGCGACTGCTTGGTCCGACACTCACTTGTGTTATGAGTGGGACTCTTGTGGAACTCACACCACTTTCCTGTGTCCTTCCTCGGCTTCGTGGTGTTGTTCTTTTCTTGCGGCCTCGACGGGTTGTCTTGGGTCACCCCGCCTTGGCTTTGTCCTTTGGGCTTCGGATTTGCAGATCCAAAGTCTCTCTTCTTCTGTTTGAACTTTTGCTCGATTTTGACAGCATATCGGTATGCTGTGCCGAGTGAGGAGATGTTCAAGAACACCATCTCTTCCTGGATGTATCTGTGTAGGCAGCCACGGTATTTGAGTACCAGATGCAGCTCAGAATCTTTGATACCCAACTGTGTGCGAAGGGTATGAAAAATGTTTGTGAACTCCGGCACATCTTGGTCTCGTCCCTGCCGCAGTGTGGTCCATTTGATGTATTTGTCCTCATAGCTTCCGACAGGGTAATACTGCTCCTTGATGGCATCCCGAAAGTCATTCCAAGTGGGTGCGGCTGAAAATAGTGAGCCTGTACTTTCATCCTTCTGCTCGCAGTATGTTTCCCACCAGTCCTTGACGTGGGGGGCTGCTTTGAGAAGAGCGAAAACAATCTTTTCCCGACTTGAAAATTCATGAACAGAAAAATACCCATCTAGCAGATTTAACCATTTATCTACGGCATCTGCGTCTATCTGACCCTCGAATATGGGGATTTCAAAATTAACTTGTACCTTGAAGGGTGTGGCATTTCCAGAGTCGTTGTTGGAAGCTGATGCGTCGCCTCTGGGTAGCCATTGAAGGATCTGCGCAAAGCTATCCATCATCGCGTTCCTTTGCCGCTCGAGCGCTTCTTCGAGCAAGATTTTGATAGGATCTCCTGCCCCCTCGTCTTTCTTCTCATCCGCCATGGGAGGCCGTCGGGATTTGCGAGGCTGGTCTTGCAAAGGTTCGACCAGTTCAAGCCCTAACTCCTTATATCCCGACCTCGTTGGGGACATGCAAAGAAAAACAGAGAAAAAGCAGACCGCTCTGATACCACTGATCCGGATTTATACAGGAACGCAATAGATTACAGAGATAACCATAAATACAGAGATGCGATAACCATAAAAACAGAGATGCAACGGAAATAATTCTTCATTTCCTTAATGGAAAATACCGAAATATGCTTACAACCATAATTGGAAATAAACCAGCTAGGGCGATGGTAGCTTATCTCTGAGAAGAGATGTGCGGCTACATGCCTCTGAACTGTTCCGAACTCTATTACAATGAGGCTTGAAGGCCTATTTATTGTTGAGAAACAATGGAAAACCCTTCACATACCGAAACCTAACCCTAGAAGATGAAACGCTAAATTGTGGGCCCCGTTTGGGTAAATTGGTACATCAATTTCCCGGGGTCGTAACTTTGGCATACGATCTCCGTTTGACGCGTACGATAGCTCGTTAGAAAGATCTATCCGAGTATCCCAGAATTCCAAAAAAACGTCGTTTAGGGCCTCAAAACGGCTCCGGAAGTTCAGGACCCGAAAAACTGCTAAAAATAGTAAACTGTGCTACAATTAAGGAAACTGAAAAGACTGAAAGAGACAGTTGTGGGGGTCCAAATGGGTTGGTGGGTGGCCACCAACATCCACCTGGATCAATTAGTGCATCTGACATGGGTGAATTTTTTATTTGTTGGAAAGAGGAGAAATTTCAAATTGAATTGAACCTTATTATCCATTCTTTCATTGCTTGGATTTACCAATCACCATCTTTTGTGGTGTTTTGGCCTTATTTGCACAATAAATATTGATCTTACAATCTAGATGTAACTTGATTTAATTTACTTCATATGTATAATAATTTAATTAATTTCATGTATGTGAATCTTGCTTGTAAAATATGTTATGTTATGTGTAGGTTGTTTCTTACAACTACAAATCTAGGTCAATATTTAAAAAAAGTAAGTTATAATCCAGATGTGGTTTCATTTAATTATTTTTATTAAGTAAGGAACTTGATATTATCATGTCAAAGAGTTATATTGTCCAAAAAGAGTTTGCTTTTGGTTTCTTAGTGGGAAACCAAACCAAAAGCCAAGATTTAGAGTCTTGAGGTTATAGAAACCCCTTCTAGCTAGAGCATATGATAAACAAAAAAAGTTATATATACAAATTGAAATTAACAAGAACTAGCATGCCATAGTCTAGATTAGCAGAGAGCATTATAAAATTTGGCCCAAAAGGCATTGATGCATAAAGATTATTGATTTGAGTTAGTTGTTTTTGGAGTGTGCTAAAAGTCATTCCCATTTAAAGAGTGAGGGAAGTTGACTGACCTATTGATAAGGATGTCTAGATTATGATCAATCTCCCTCAAGTTTCTCCTTCAATTCTACAAATCTTGTGTTGTTTTCATGTCATGTGTTGCCACTGTCAATTGTTGAATTTTCTACAATATACATAATAGAAACTAATCTTTTGATATGATAATTATTACCTAATAATCTTTATACAATTTATCTTATGCCACTGATATTATTGAGCAATTATACATAGAATATTTCAACATAAATGCAATGAAAACAGTAAGATCATAAAGAGACAATCATGCACATTAGAGACAAGAAAAAAATTGGGAAACCCAAAATTGGGAGAAAACCTAGCAACTTTTATTCTAGGAGAAATTGTTCTTCAGCAAGGTTTACAATTCAAAATTGTCTAGAAAATTGTGCCAAAAGACAAGTCCAAACGTCATTCACTTCATCATTTTTTCTTCTCCCATGTACGTCTTCTATAGAAACAGATGATGAATTTGAATTGGTCAAATAAAGATGTCACATTGCATATATATAATTTGAATGGGTGCATTTACCGCAAGGGACATGTCCCTTCATAATTAGGTAGACTTGTCCATTTTGAGCCTACATGAAGCTCAATAAAAATTGAATTTTTATTTTTATTTTCATAAATCTTACAGGCTAACTTAGGAGGTCTCTTGGCATGCGACAACACGTCCAATGCTAAATAAAAATCATTATTGAATCTTATACAAGATGAATAGTAGAAACCAATTTTTTGATCTAATAATTACTTTCTAATGATCTTTAAGAATTTTATCTTTCAATTCATTGATATCATTAAGAAATTATACAAAGAAAATCTCAATAGTAATACAGTGAAAATAGTAAAATCATAAGGAGATAGCCATGCACAAAAGAGACAATAAATTTTCCCTGGGAAAACCAAACTTGGGAGAAAACCCAACAAATTATCTTCTAGAAAAAATTGTTCTTCAACAAGGTTCATAATTACATAAATTTTCTAGAAATTTATGCCAAAATCCAAGTCCAAGATACTAGTCAAATATTGTCTAATCAATGCTTGTTAAATCACTCAAGAACATAAAATTAAACGTCAGTCAACTGTTAGAATTTTGGCTTGTGGTCAAGTTCGGACCTATAGTCAACCTCAGTCAATGGTCAAACTTGGTAAAACTTGGATTCGATCAAACTTCAGATAATTCACTCTTCTTCTATTCACATGTGTGGTTTTCTTGTGTAAAATATGTGTTGATGAGTGACTTGTAAAAATGAGGATGTCTCTTTTGTTAGAAAATTATATATTACAGAGCAATGGAACACATAAAATATATTACAGAAATATAAACACAGAAAACACATAAAACAAGAGAGACACAGATATACGTGGTTCACCCAATTTGAGCTACGTCCATGGAGAAATAGCCAGTCCTTCCTTTTATATTATCCAACTTAATGAAGAGATACAACCTACAACAGATCCGTTGTACTTCACTCTTCACTCTCACACAATCTCCTCTCACTTTCTGAATCAGAATACAGATCTACATAGACACAATACAATTCCCTCATATATAGTGAGGGAAAAAAACCCTAAATTAAACATAACTTCTACCATCATATCTCCACCTAATGAACGACCCAGATTGACTATGAAATTACAACATTTTACAAGGCAATTTTACATCTATTTTTAGCTTAGATCTCTGTCATCCACCCCCCCTTGGGACCCCCCCAGCGACGTACATTTTACGGGCGACGTTTCCGCCATATTAAAAAATGGGGTCCAATGCAGTGATACCTCTGAATAAGGAAGATAATCAGGTTCCACACCCAACAATCTCCCACTTGGAGACTGATTATAGCAACTCCACCACTGCTTCATTTACTGGAAAATGACTTCACTTTGGACCTGGTTATTTCTCATCTTCATTATCATACTTGAAGATCAATTGAAACTGAGTAGAATCTCAGTTTCTCCCTGATTACAACTTTTGTTAACATATCTGCAAGATTTTGGCTAGTGTGTGTCTTTTCCATCTTCAATTGTCCATCTTCCAACATTGATCGTATGAAATGGTACTTAAGTTGTATATGTTTAGTCTTGGAATGAAATGCAGAGTTCTTTGCAAGATGTATGGCACTCTGGCTGTCACTGTAAACCTACCCAACTCCTACTTCTTACCCAATTCATCCAGAAACCATTGTAAGCAAATCATTTCTTTACTAGCCTCTGTAGCATCAACATACTCTACTTCCATTGTTGAGAGTGAAACAACACTTTGTAGTTTTGAAACCCAACTAACAGTTGTTCCACCTACATTAAACGCATACCCTGTTGTGCTCCTCTTGTTATCTCTATCACCCGCCATATATGCATCAACATATCCCTGTAGAGCAATGTTTGAACCACCAAATCATAATGCTTGATTTGTGGTACCTCTCAAATACCTGAGAATCCACTTCATCGCTATCCAATGTTCTTTTCCTGGATTGTTCATGTACCTTCTTACAACTCCCACTGCATGTGAAATATCAGGCCTTGTGCAGACCATTGCATACATTAAACTTCCAACTACTGATTCATATGGAACTTTAGACATATCAGCCATTTCTTCCTCAATCTTGGGACACACCTCCTTACTTAGTTTGAAATGGCTAGCCAAAGGTATACTAACTAGTTTTGCATTCTGCATATTAAATCTTTTCAACACCTTTTCTATGTACTCACTCTGAGACAATATTAATTTTCGATTCTTCCTATCTCTAGTTAATATCATACCAAGGATTTGTTTTGCAGCACCCAAATCCTTCATTGCAAATGAGTTCGCCAATTTTCTTTTGAGCACATTTATTTCCTTCATGTTAGAACCTGCAAAAAGCATGTCATCTACATATAATAACAATATAATATAGTTGCCATCATTTTTCCTTTTGAGATAAACACAATGATCAGAGTGACACCTAGTATAACCTTCTTCAGACATAAACCTGTCAAATTTTAGATATCACTACCTTGGAGTCTGTTTTAAGCCATACAAGCTCTTCTTCAACCTACACACTAGTTTCTCCTCCTCTTTTACCTCATATCCTTGTGGTTGCTGCATATATATCTCTTCCTCCATATCCCCATGGAGAAAGGTTTTATTTACATCTGACTGCTCAAGATGCAAATCTTCAGCTGCTACTAGACTTAAAATAGTTATGATTGAAGTCATTTTAACAACAGGAGAAAATATCTCATCAAAGTATATACCCTTTTTCTGTGCAAACCCCTTCACCACAAGTCTAGCTTTATACCTTTTTCTACCTCCATCTTCTTCCTTCAACCTGTAAACCCATTTATTCTGCAATGCTATTTTACCTACAAGAAACCTGGCTAAGTCCCAAGTCTGGTTATGTGCTAAGGATTCCCTCTCTTCTTTCATTGCTTGCTCCCACTTTTTCCTAGTTTCTACCTGCATTTCTTCTTCATAACATTTCGGTTCACCAGAATCAGTCAACAATACATAATATAGTGAAGGAGAGTATCATTCATGGGATCTACTTATCCTAGTAGATCTTCTAACACCACTTTCAGGTGTTTGAGGTGCTTGTTGTTGTTGTGGTTGTTGTTGTTGTTCTGGTTGTTGATCATTATGATTTTCAGGCACCTTCACTTTTTCTGTGATGTCATCAAGAACTGTGTATTCTTTGTTTTATTTTTCCTATTTCTTTTCCTGCATCTGATCCTTATACAAAACCTTTTCATTGAATATGACATCTTTGCTCCTAATGATTTTGTGTTTTTCATAATCATAAAAGTGATAACCAAAATCATTAACACCATATCTAATAAAGGTACATTTCTTTGATTTTGCCTCAAGCTTTGTTCTATTTTCTTTATTAATGTGGACAAAGGCTTCACAACCAAAAGTCTTTAAAAATGAGTAGTTTACCTTTTTACTTGTCCATGCCTCATTTGGAATACCACCATCCAAGGAACATGAAGGCCTTATGTTTATTAGATAAACAGTAGTATCTACAGCAACTGCCCAAAATTGTAAAGGCAATCATGCATGCAATCCCATGAACCTTGCACGCTCCATGATTGTCATGTTCATCCTTTTTGACACACCATTTTCTTGTGGTGTTCCTGGAACTGTCTTCTCTATGTGAATTCAATTCTTTGAACAGTGCCTTTCAAACACTTTGCTAAAATATTCACCTCCATTGTCTGATCTGAGACACATCAACCTTTTCTATGTCTCATTTTCAACCAAAGCTTTCCATTTCTTGAAAGTATCAAATACATCAGATTTATTTTGAATATAATAAATCCAGGTTTTTTTGGTTACATCATCAATAAAAGTAACATAATAACGAGAGCCACCGAGAGATCATACTTGAGCATCTCCCCATACATCTGTATGCACAAGCTGTAGTTTTTCTCTCTTCTTTTCTTTCACAACTCTGAGGAATCTGACTCTCTTTTGTTTTCCATAAACACAATTCTCATGGAGTTTTAAATCAACATGCTTCAAACCTGGCAACAAATTTCTTGAGTGAAGAATATGCATCCCCTTCTAACTCATGTGCCCAAGCCTATGATGCCACAATGTCATATCTTCTCCTGTAGAGGTTAAAGCATTAAAAAAATTAGAAATACCATTGCATAAATACAATGTACCAACCTTTTCTCCTTTTTCTATTACCAGGGCTCCTTTTGTGACCTTCCATTTTTTATCTGTAAAAGTAGTCACACAACCTTCACCTCCCAACTATCGTGTTGAAATAAGATTTTTCTTCAGATCTGGAACATGCCTTAACTCCTTCAATAGCCATTGATTTCCATTCTGTTGTTTTATGAAAATTGTACCCATTCTAATGATTTTACAAGGTTTATCATCATCCAATCGAACCTGTCCAAAATCTCCTTGAACATAATCATGAAAATGTTTCCTATCAGGTGTGGCATGGAATGAGGCCCTGAATCTACCACCTAGGCATCAATAATATTTTCTAATGAAAGAATCGAATTATCTTGTAACACATCACCTGTCACATTCGCTTCATGATTGTTTTCTTGTTGCGCATATCCTTATTTTCCCTTCTGAGACTTGCAGTATTTCTTTAGGTGTCCTTTCTTCCCGCATTTCCAGCACACTATCCTTGATCTGGACTTGGATATGCCTTTCCTTGACTTACTGTGATATGTTGGGGTCTTTCCTCTTTCCAATTTTCTTCCTCTCGTCTCTGCAGTCAAAGAATTACCTAATGTCTCATCGGATCTTTTCCGTCGCATTTCCTCACTAAGTATTGCACCGACAACATCATCAAACTTTAATGTACTAGATCTAAAGATAGAGTTACTAATGGCCATAACCAAACCATTCTAACTTTCTGGAAATGAGCATAGAAATAACATAACCCTAACTTCATCATCAAAAGTAACTCCTACAAAACTTAATTGACTGGTAACTGTATTAAATTCATTTAAATGATCAGCAACAGATCCACCTTCTGACATCTTCATATTAAATAAATGCTTCATAAGAAATACCTTATTTAAGGCCGAGGGTTTTTCATATAGTTTGGCCAATGCCGACATTAAACCCTTTGTTGTCATTTCCTTTGAAATATTAAATGCTATCGATGCCGCTAGGCACAACTGTATTGTTCCAAGTGCCTTTCTATCGAGAATATCCCATTTTGTGTCTATCATACTCATCGGCTTCTTTATCTTTCCACTCAATGGTAGGTACATATCTTTCTGATACAGATAATCTTCCATCTACATCTTCCATAGCTGGTAGTTTTGGTCGTTAAATTTTTTGACCCTAAACCTACCATCTTCTGCCATTGCTCCCACTCGAACCAGGAACCCTTCTCTCCTATGAGTTTATTAGCCAATCGAACCAGTAACCCTTCTCTCTTGCGCGTTTATCAGCCAAATAGACCTTCGGCTCTAATACCAGTTGTTAGAAAATTATATATTACAAAGCAATGGAACACATAAAATATATTGCAAAAATATAAACACAAAAAATGCATAAAACAAGAGAGACAAAGATATACGTGGTTCACCCAAATTGGGCTACATCCATGGAGAAACAGCTAGTCCTTCCTTTTATATTATATAGCAAGAGATACAACCTACAGTAGATCTGTTGTACTTCACTCTTCACTCTCACACAATCTCCTCTCTCTTTCTCGCTCATAATACAGATCTACATAGACGCAATACAATTCCCTCATATATAGTGAGGGGTTGCTTTCTAGGGAAAAGACCCTAAATTAAACATAACTTCTACATCAAATCTCTGCCTAATGAATGGCCCAGATCGACTACGAAATTACAACATTTTACAAGGCAATTTTACATCTATTTTTAGCTTAGATCTCCGTCGTCGCCCCCCCAAACCCCCTTGGCGACGCACATTTTATGGGTGACATTGTCGCCACATTATGAAATGGGGTCCAATGCAGTGATACCTCTGAATAAGGAAGATAATCAGGCTCCACACCCAACATCTTTATGTCTATATACTTTTCAAATGGGTGGGTTTTGACTAAGGGTCACACCCATTCATGGTGAGGTCGATTTGACAATTTTGAGCTTACATGAACCCTAAAAATTAAACATTTTATTTTAATTTCCATAATTTTCCAAGGCCGACTTAGGAGGCCTCTCAGCATGCAAGAATACCTCCTGATGCTACACAAAAATCAACACTCCCTCTTAGCAAGGGAGGTGTTCTCTACAACATATTCCCCTTAGCTAAAATTTCTCCTCCATAAAAAAATTTCATAGGCTTGCTGAGTTGTTGTATATCTATAGATAACACCATCCTAGAGTGGAAAATGTGATTTTCTGACCAAAATCCTTTATGGCTCCTTAGGTAAATGTATTAATAAGTCTGTTATGAGCCAGCCAAGCCCTTCTAACAAGAATATGCCCTTGGACTATTCACCCAACCAAAGTTCTTTATGGCTTTTTAGGTGAATTACATCTATCTCCTATGTTCAAATTCCTTTATGACCTAGCAAATTCATTATAGCTTCTTAGGAGAAGATCTATCCAATATTTTATTTTTCCCCTGTAATTATCTTGAGCCATTCACCTTTCTGGTCAAAGTCATTTATGACCCAGCTAAGTCCTTCTAGATTCAAAGGTGAATGTATCCATATCCTATGGTAAAAGTCCTTTATGACCCAACCAAAGTCCTTTATGGATTTAGGAGATGGTCTTCCCTAATCATATAAAGACATCAACTTTGCCTCTCAATGAGGGAGACAATATGAATCACACCAACCTTGCCTCTTAAGAATACAAACTTCACTCTAGAAAAAGGCTTGGTGAGAATTATGATAATTTGTGGCTATGTACTATAGCTCCACTTCTCCTCTCTGTACTATGTCTCAAACGAAGTGATAATTTATCTCAATATGCTTCGACCTATCATGAAACTAGAATCTTTGAAAGCTTCACAGAGCTTTAATTATCACAAAATATCATGATCAGTTGAAGCTCCTGATCAAATAGTTATGCAAGTAGCGTCGGAAGCCATACTACTTCCTAACTTATAGCAGTAGTTGTAATATACTCTACCTCTACTATAGTGAGTACAACTAAAGTATGCTTCCTGCTAAACCACAAGTACTTTT
This sequence comes from Pinus tabuliformis, assembly GCA_031772625.1. Classification (NCBI taxonomy): domain Eukaryota; kingdom Viridiplantae; phylum Streptophyta; class Pinopsida; order Pinales; family Pinaceae; genus Pinus; species Pinus tabuliformis. The sequence goes on from CM062818.1 coordinate 1,215,540,114, forward strand.
GTATACTAGTAAATATTCATAGCATGTATATAGCTTGAGAAGCATAAGCAAGTGAAAGTATGAGTGCTGGGAATCCAATCCCTGGTGTCTCCATTGACATGATTCGTAGGAGTACAACTCCTCTCACAATGGACCTGATCTTCAATTCTCTCAATGTCACGATGAACCAATTCAATAAGAATTTCCTCATAACAAACCAAGGATTCTATCACTTGTGCTTAGGCACACAACTATGAGGTGGAAACAACATTACTATTAGTTTGCCTAGAGGTAGTGGAGAATTCCATGCCTTGTCCTTGACGAGTAGAAACAAAACACCCATGCATAATTTTTCACTCGGTACAAGATCCACATAGGGCTGAAAAAGGTTGACATAAGGGTGTGATATAAGAACAAGACACAAAGAGGATTGAATAGCAAAGGATTAGTAGGGGCCAAGAATGGCTGAAATAGAGCAAGGCCATAATGAATCAGAGATGTGGGATGAAAAAGAAGAGATAAAGAGAATATTGAACTGATATGGAGAGAGTGTCATGAGGGATACACAACGCACATGAGACCAATTTCAATTGTGCTACTCACAAAAGAAAGGTGAGTATAGAATCCAAAAATGAAGCAATTTAACTAGTTGATGTGCATAAAAACTAGGAAAATACAGAACTTGATGACAAAAGATCTTACCCTAATTGAGGTGAAGTGTATAAATAAATTGAATCCATGGAAACTAAGAAAATCCAATGAGAATTCACTGGAAAAAAACTAAATAGAACCAATGAAATTTAGCATAGTTGAAATTGGCTACCTTGAAATGCTCAAATTTTCCAAATTCGAGATCCATTTCAACCAAAATTAGGAGTATCCTACCAATATAAGGGTCACAGGAGTCCCACCCCAAATCTGTCTAATAAGTACATTGAGTATTGTCATGCATGAGAGGGGTAGTCTCCATTATGATTATTTCCTAAGAACTACAAGCAGGGAGAGCCAAGGAAATTTTCATAATATGTTGTACTTGTGAACATTTTTATGACATTTTTGTTTATAAATATGAATCATTTTTACTTCTCAATGAAAAGGAAAAAATAGAATGTTTAAATTTTATATCAATAAAAAAAGAACACTTTGTTTTTCTCTTTACCATGTTAGCTCAAAAACAAATTGTTATAATTTTCATGTAACAAAATCCTATTTTATATAGTTCATGTATGCATGCATTGCTCAATTATTGAAGCTATAATTTAATAATGGGAATTAGTGCATTTGACATGGGTGAATTTTTTTATTTGTTGGAAAGGAGAGAAATTTCAAATTGGATATTGCCTTATTATCCATTCTTTCATTGTTGGGATTTACCAACCACCATCTTTTGTGGTTTCATGGTCTTCTTTGCACAATAAAGATTGATCTTACAATCTAGATGTAACTTCATTTAATTTATTTCATGTGTATAATAGTTTAATTAATTTCATGTATGTGAATCTTGCTTGTAAAATATGTTATGTTATGTGTAGGATGTTTCTTACAACTACAAATCTAGGTCAATATTTTAAAAAGGTAAGTTATAATCTAGATGTGGTTTCATTTATTTATTTATTTTTAACTAAGGCACTTGATATTATCATGTCAAAGAGTTACATTGTCTAAATTTTTTTTTCTTTTGGTTTCTTAGTGGGAAACCAAACTAGAAGCTAAGATTTAGAGTCTTGAGGTTATAGAAGCCCCTTCTAAGTAGATCATATTTTTTTTTTAACAAAGTCGGGTACTTATATATTATAAAAGCCAGCATTACAGAGTTCTTAGTACATACGGGAGATGGATCTGAGAGCTGAGGATCAAAAGCGGGTTCGCAGACCCATATTCCTCGTTGCTTCTCTTGGTTAAACAGAAAGCAAAATAAAGACGGCTATATTGCCTAACGAAGGAACCACCTATCCAGCTAAATTTACAATGCATCCTTTATGGGAAATGTTGAGTGACTGAATCATCAGGATTCCTGACGCTTGCCTTGGTTGAAGCTTCAGCCTGGTAACTCTGGGTAAGGGAGCGGATGTGCTCCATGGCCGCCTCCAAGTGGCTGCATCTCTCTTTCAACGATTCGATCTCAGTCTTCCTTTTGTCCAATTTTTTGCGCTTTGAGTTCCTGTCTGCCTGATAGTCATCTTGCAGCTCTTTAAGTTGCTTGGTCAAGCGGTTGATCATGAACGTGTGAGCCTTGCACATGGTGCAGTCCCTGTTGTTGAAAATGTTGTCCAAAGGGTTGTCGGGTTGAGCCTGATCAGCTGGTTGATTCTGCTGTTCTGCCATCCTATCAAATAGAAAACCGAGGCTTGTGGAATGGGAAGACCCGTGAGGAGCTGGGAGCGGGGATATAGAGGGAGGGGAGGCGATGACACGGAGTTGCTGGCTCATAAGAGAGAGGAGCGAAGGACTCAGAGGGCTGAGAGTGGGCTGCGGGGGTATACCAGAGGCTCTGCTGCAATCCAGGAACAAAAATGTCAGCGAATATAAATCACAAGAGCATAAAACCACAGTTACCAGGAGCGCAATGCGGAGCTCTGTTTCCCGATGAAAGATGAGGCCTTCAGCAAGATGCCTTCGATTGATGGAATCGCAATGGAGATGCAGTGCTTTGCCCAGAACTGTGCGTTTACATAAAACCCGGCTGCAATATATAAGACCAGGGAGGGTCCGCATATGCTTGAGTCGATTCTGAGCGGATCTGTTCTTGGGAGAGGAGAGGTCTGTTGAGTTGATTTGGCTGCTGGCGAGGAGCGTGCGGAGGGGATGGGCACGATCCCATATCCTGAGAATGTCTGCGCTGGTCAGATAATGAATCCCAATGAGATATAACTCCATGATGAGGGTCAGGTCATGAGGGCGATTAGATCTCCGATGGTACCAGGTAGAGCAGAAGGGAGATTTGGGGAAGGGCCAGATACGGAGGGGATTATGCCTGTGGTGACTGGGATTCTTGGGAGAGGCGATGGGGGAGGCCCGCTTAGGGGATGTCTTTCTCATAAACTGTATCATTCTCCTTAACTTGACCTGTTTGCCTTCCTGTAGCTTTATTCGCTTGTTCATCTGCTTCCACGTTGTTTGCTCTGAGGATGTGCTTGAAGGTGGCGCCGCCGAGAGTCCTGATATTTTCCATTATCCTTCCTTTGATGTTGTTTAAGGCTGCTTGTTTGAAATCTTTCCCTAATGTCATAGCTGCTATGATGATAGCAGAGTCACCAATTATCAAGAGGTTTTTTAGGCCAAGTTTCCTGGCAATGGAGGTCCCCAGAAGGAGGCTGTATGCCTCTACCTTATTGTTTGTCATGATGCCCAGTCCCCATTCAAATGTAACTATGTTTCTCCCTTGACAGTCTTTGATAACTCCACCTGCTCCTGCTTGGCCTGGGTTGTTCTTTGATGCCCCATCAAAGTGGAGGGTAGGTCTATTTTGATTTTGGATCCAATTTTTAACTTCTTCCTTAGTCCCTCTTAATTTCCAGTCCGAGTTCCTGCTTCCTCTGTTTGCTTTCTTCTGAGTTCTCCTTTCATATTTGAATTTGCTGATCCACTCTTTAACTATTGCATCTGTCAGTTCCAAGTCTGCCTGGGTTATGTCGTTTGCCTCAATGGTCTCAGAGATGAGTGCCATCGTTTTGGCTAGAACGCTGGAAATACTTGGCTTTTTGTTCTTGAATATACACTTATTTCTGGCGATCCATATCTGCCAGCAGAGATTAGCGGGGATACTGTTCCATATCCTTTTAACTAGGCCCTTGCACTTGCCGGATTGAGGGAAGCTATTTCCCCAGTGCTTCTGTAGGAGAGTGATCTGGTTGGGAAGGTCACTGATGTTTAGGGGGCTGGTGATGAGATTCCAGCAAGCTCTTGCAAAGGGGCAATCCATAAAGAGATGGTTACTGCTTTCCTCATCTTCCCTGCACATGCAGCAAATTGATGGACCTTGAATGCCCTTCTTCCTGAGATTTTCAGCAGTAAGGATTTTACCATGCAGAAGGGTCCAATTGAAAAGCTTTACCTTTGGAAGACACTCAGTTCTCCACGTTGCTTTATGAAGTGGCCAATTGTTAATTGCTGAGGCATTTTGCAATACTTTGTAGCCCTCTTTGACCGTGTAGCTACCCCCATTAGGGTCCCAAACAAATTTGTCTTCCGCCATTCTGTTTGTGGGGGCTGAGCCTATAAGCGAAGTCTTGAGCTCGACCCAGAGGTTCTTGAGATCATCAGGGAGGGAGAGAGGTCTCCAACCTGTCCAGTAGTTCTGATCCCAAAGAGAGATATCATAAAGAGTTTTGAGCTTTGCCTCTGCCATCCACCTTTGCAGGGGCCTGTAGTTAGTGAGCATTACCCTTGGCTCCATGCCCATTATCCTGTCCTCCCATATATTGATATCTTTGCCATTACCCGGAGCTCTTGAAATGCAAGATTTGAATTGAGGAAGAGTCTTTTTTATCAGCTTCCATACAGGAGTACACTGTCTTTCAATGATGTTTCCTGAGAGGATGTTGCTATTGGCCCCATTTAAGTACTTCCTCTTGATGACCTATGTCCACCAGGTTCCTCTCTCATTGAGAATTCTCCATACCAATTTATAGCCCATTGCCATGTTTGCTAGTCTTGGTATTCTGATTCCGAGCCCTCCTTTTTCTAAGGGAAGAATGACCTTGTCCCACTTCACCAAGCTGAACTTTTTTGTGTCTTGCTTTCCTCCTTGCCACAGGAAACTTCTGATAATCAGCTCCATGTGCTTATGGATGCCTGCCGGGGCGAGAGTAGTAGCAAATTGATAGATTGGAAGGGCTGAGAGTATGGCCTTTATGAGAATGGTTCTACCTGCCAAGTTAAGCCAATACACTCCCCAGCTCTGAAGTTTCCCTCTCAATTTCTCGATTAGTTTCGCCCAGATCTCAGCTTTGATTGTTTCCTTGGCTAATGGAAGCCCTAAGTACATGAAATGGGACCAGTTCCCTTGGGCAGGGATTTCCATGATTATGGAGATTCTCTGGGTTATGTTTCTTGGGACATTCCAAGTGTAGATCATGCACTTGTTGTTGTTTAGTTTGCCTCCAGAGGCTTGAAGAAAGAGTTCCAGTATTTTTTTGAACCTCCGGGCCATAATGCTGGAGGCACCCCCTATTAGCAGAGTATCATCTGCGAAAAGGGAGTGATTAATTCCCTTAGATCCTCGGACTATATCCACCCCTGTTATTTCTTTTAATTTGCGCTTGTTCTCCAAATGTAAGCTGAGGGTTTCAGCCATAATAATGTAGAGAAAGGGTGACAACGGGCATCCCTGCCTCAGGCCTCTTGAACTCTTGAAGGCAATGCAGGGCCTTCCATTGATGAGGGGAGCTGTCCAGTTGTGGGAAATGCATTCCATGACCCGGCTAGTAAAGAACTCTGAGATGCCAAATTTCATTAGGACTGCCTGAAGGAATGAATGGTTTACCCGATCAAAGGCGTTCGCCATGTCCAGCTTGATGATCATGCCCCTCTCCTTTCTGGATATGCTGCTGTGTATTGCCTCCTGGATGAGAATGACATTGTCCGTTATATGTCTCCTAGGGACAAAACCTCCTTGGTTCTCGGATATGAGGGAGGGAAGGACTTTTTTTAGCCTGTTCGCCAAGATCTTAGTGATGATTTTGTAGGAAACATTACATAGGGAAATAGGGCGGAATCTATCAAATGATTGAGGGTTTGGGTCTTTGGGGATAAGAGCTAGATGGGAGGACTTGATGCTGCTGCCCAGTTTGCATTTTGCAAAGAAATTTTTTGCCATTCTAATGTAATCCTTCTTAATAATTTCCCAATGGGTTCTATAAAAGGCCACTGTGAAACCATCAGGGCCTGGAGCCTTATCCAATGGCATGTTGTGGATAGACCTTTCTATCTCCTCCGTCGTGATCTCCTTTTCTAATTCTGTGTTTTGGGCTTCTGTGATTTTGTTCTCTATTATATTTAGGAAATCCGGGTTTTCCATGTAATGAGGGTCAGCAGTTAGAAGAGTTTGAAAATGTCAGGACGCTGCTTCCTTGATCTCCCCTTGCTCTGTTAAAACTCTGCCCTCCACTGTTATTTTCCCAATGTTGTTCCCTGCTCTCCTCAATTTGATGCTATTATGAAAGAAAGAGGTATTTTTATCACCTGATTTGAGCCAGAGGCACCTCGATTTTTGCCTTTGCTCTTCCTCTTCCACTCGATTCTGTTTGTACAGCTCCATGTACAATTCCTTTTCTTTCCTTAAGTCTTCTTCTGTGTCTTGGCCTTTCTCTTTTTCTTGATTCCACTCCGCTAGTTTCATTTGAAGGTCGATTTTCCTTTTCCCTTCCTCTGTTGCGTAATTTCTCGCCCATTGCTTGATGGCTGTCCGGAGAAGTTTGATCTTTGTTTCCCATATGTAGTGCGGGGAGCCCATGATTTCTGTTGCCCAGTTGTCCTTTACCAAGCTCCTGAAGTCTTCGCTGCTGTCCCACGCTCTGTTATACTTAAAGGGTATCGGTCCCATATTTTCCCTTTTAACCAGATGCAGAGCCACTGGTTTATGGTCTGATATATAGCCTTGTATAATTGTGCTTTGGATCCTTGGGAAGTTGGCCACGATTCTTTCTTGAACCAATATACGGTCCAGCCTCTCTTTGATGTTGTTTTTACCAGTTCTCTTGTTTGACCAAGTGAAACGCCCGTTCTGAGGTGGGATATCAACAAGACTGTGAGCTTGGATGATTTTTTCTAATGCATCCCTTGAGGGGTCTGCAAAAAAATTTCCTCCCATCTTCTCTTCCGCATTCCTTATTAAATTCAAGTCTCCTCCCAGGAAGATATTTCTGCCCTGGGCATTCATTAAATCTGAGGTGATTGACTCCCAGCAAGAGGCTTTTTCTCTGAAGTGGGGGGGGGCGTAGACATTGTATATAGTGTATTCTTCAGTCCTGGATATGTTTTGCATATCTAGTCTTAACCACCATCTATTCTGCCTGCTATCTTTGAGTTTCCATTTATTTTTGTCCCAAATTGTTCCTATTCCTCCTGAGGCACCTACTGCGCTCAGTGCTATTCCTTCATAACTTCTGCTTCTTTTCACACTGCTTTGAAAATCCTGATCAGTGATTTTGGTCTCCTGAAGTAGTAGAAAGTCTGGGTGTTCCGATTTAAGAAGGTCGCGGACTGCATTAGCTTTTAGGGAGGAGCCCATCCCCCTACAATTCCAAGAGACGAGATTCATCATTTACTTTGTTTATTGTGTGTTCCGCTTTTCTCCTTCATCTTCTCCCCGCTTCCTTTGGTCTTATCCAGATATGTATCCATTGGCTGTTGGGTCCCTGTGGCCATTTCCTTTGCGGCATTCTCGTCCCTTATCTCTTTGTTTGATTTCCTTCCAACTTTTCTGGGTGGATCGGTGGATGTGATGTTTTCCTTCGTCTTGTTCCTTGTTAGGATTCTTTCAACAGTTGGGGGAGGGGAGGTCTGAGGGGGAGAGGGAGGGGTTGCTTTGGGACCTCTCGGAGAGAGGGGGGGGGATGGAGGATCCTCTGCCGATAGAGATTCGAAAGGGTTGGAGGAAGAGGGGAGTGAAGGGCCAGATCCGGAGGGATGGGAGGGAGGGGTTGGGGTTTCATTTGGGGGCTTTGAGAAAGTTCCAAGGGGGGGATTTGACTTCTTCTTCTTGACTTTTTCCCATGCTTCTTCCGGGGCTTCAGCATTGTTATCAGAATCTATTGGTTTATTTTTACTACATCAATTAGCAAAATGCCCGTATTCGTGACATACCTTGCACTTGAACGGCAGCTGCTCGTAGTCCACTTGTTGTATGTGCGTCCACTGGTCGACCTTGAGTTTGATCGCTTCCGGTAATCCTTTCCCCAAATCCACTTCTACACATATCCGGGCACATGCATGCATGTTCTCCCTTGGTTCCGATCTGTCAATATATTTCCCTACGGCGTTCCCTATAGCTTTCACCGATTCATCTCCCCAACAGTGGAGAGGCAGGTGGGGAAGACGGACCCAGACCAGGACAGCGCTGGGAACGTCCATCTCGGGATCAAAGTCAGGAGTCCATCTGTTGAGATAGAGGCCTCTGGAGTCCATGAAGTATGGGCCATTCCTGAAGATGAGATTACGATCTTCCACCGATTCAAAGAGGAAGGTGAAGAATCCCCTCCCGCAGAACCTTATTGCTATCTTTCCTTGGACCATCGAGTTCCAGTTCCTTTCTACCCAGCGTTGGACTGTGCGGGGAGAGGGCCATAATCCCGTGAACTGGCCTACCAGACCACGATCTGCCAGGGCAACTGCTGCTCTCCTCGGGAGGGCAGGAGGGAGCGAAACTTCCGGGATTTCATCAAGCTTCTTGATAAACTTTGAGGCTGTAGGGCGAATTTTCTCAGAGGTATTCTCTTGGATGAGAGAGGCAAACGTCTTCTCCAGATCTTCCTGTTCTTGGATTGGTGGATCCATTGCAGGATAGGTCAGAAGCGCAGGAGGCGCTCCAGCGAAAGGCAGAGGGAGGGAAGGGCCACAGGCCCCCAAGGAAACCGGGCAGGAGGCCCCAGGGTGAAGGATGGGTCGAGCAGACGGGGAGGGCAGCCCAGCAGCAGCGCTGCCAGGCGCAGGCGCGCAGAGGGATCAGTCACTCGCAGCAGCAGAGCGCGGGTTGCAGAGCGCGCAGCCGATCCTTCCCCCTTCTAAGTAAATCATATGATAGACAAAAAAAGTTATATATAAAAACTGACATTAACAAGAACTAGCATGCCATGGTCTGGATGAGCAGAGAACATTATAAAACCTGGCCCAAAATCCAGTGATGCATAAAGATTATTGATTTGAGTTAGTTGGTTTTCGAGTGTGCTAAGAGCCATTCCCATTGAAAGAGTGAGGGAAGTTGTCACACTTTAACTACCAAATAGATTCAAGTCAGAATTTCAGAAATAAATATCAGAACTGCTCACACCACACAACTGCAAAAAGAAATATTCACATTGTCTCTCTAAATACTGGAAGCACAAGGGGTAAACGAGCTGGGTTTGTTGGGCCCTAGCCAACCACCTCGCTCCCCGTTTAAGAAACGAAAAGGTTCAGCACTCAAATACACATCAAAGATAAATTAAACACAATGTATGAAAATCATGGCAGATTCCTTGTATTACTTGATCAAAAAATTTACATAGTAGTGCAAGTCTAGCCCAGAGTCAAATGCAATACCTAAATTACATAAAAAATGAAATTACAGTCGATGGATTGCTAGCTAGTTCTACCTATGATCTATATTTTATACAGCCTTTGGCCTTAGCCGTATTCCATTAATTATAGAAATTTTCTTATTTAGGCCTTTCAACCGAATAGACTAACAACCGAAATTACAAAATCGGCCAACAGTTATAAAGGAACATGTATCTCGCTTGGCCACAGACCATGTTTGGAAGACATCCCTGATTGTGTGCCATCGATATCCTTCTTCAGTTCATCAGCAACTAAAATCGCATTGACTTATTGATAAGGATGTCTAGATTATGATCAATCCCCTCAAGTTTCTCCTCCAATTCTACAAATCTTATGTTGTTTTCCGGTCATGTGTTGCCATTGTCAATGAGGAAATTGTTGAATTTTCTACAATATGCATAATAGAAACTAATATTTTGATATGATAATTATTACCTAATAATCTTCATACAATTTATCTTATGCCACATATATTATTGAGCAATTATACATAGAATATTTCAACATAAATGCAATGAAAACAATAAGATCATAAAGACAAAACCATGCACATTAGAGACAAGAAAAAAATTGTGAAACCCAAACTTGGGAGAAAACCTAGAAACTTTTATTCCAGGAAAAATTATTCTTCAGCAAGGTTTACAATTCAAAATTGTCTGGAAAATTGTGCCAAAAGCCAAGTCCAAACTTCAGTGACTTCATCTTTTTTTCTACTCCCTTATATTATTCTATAGAACATAAATGATGAATTTGAATTGGTCAAATGAAGATGTCACATTGCATATATACAATTTGAATGGGTGCATTTACCCCAAGGGACATGTCCTTTCATAAATTAGGCAGACTTGTCCATTTTGAGCCTACATGAAGCTCAATAAAAATTGAATTTTTATTTTTATTTTCATAAACCTTATAGGCTAACTTAGGAGACATCTTGGCATGTGAGAATACCTCCCAATGCTAAAAAAAAATTAATATTGAATCTTATACAAGATGAATAGTAGAAACTAATTTTTTGATTTAATAATTACTTCCTAATGATCTTTAACAATTTTATCTTTCAAGCCATTGATATCATTAAGAAATTATACAAAGAAAATCTCAATAGTAATACAATGAAAATAGTAAAATCATAAAGAGATAGCCATGCACAATAGACACAATAAATTTTCCCTTAGAAACCCAAACTTGGGAGAAAACCCAACAATTCTTCAGCAAGGTTCATAATTACATACATTTTCTATAAATCTATGCCAAAAATCCAAGTCCAAGATACCAATCAAACATGGTCAAATATTTTCCAATCAATGCTTATTAAACCACTCAAGAACAAAAAATTAAGCGTTGGTCAAATGTTAAAATTTCGGCCTATGGTCAAGTTCGGACATACGATCAGCCTCAGTGAATGGTCAAACTTGGTAAAACTTGGATTGTTCAAACTTCAGATAATTCACTCTTCTTCTATTCACACGTGTGGTTGTCTTGTGTAAAATATGTGTTGATGAGTGATTGGTAAAAATGAGGATGTCTCTTTGTTTCTTTATACTTTTCAAATGGATGGATTTTGACCAAGGGTCACACCCTTTCATGGTGAGGCCGACTTGACAATTTGGAACTTACATGATCCCCAAAAATTAAACATTTTTATTTTAATTTCCATAATTTTCCTAGGTCAACTTAGGAGGCCTCAAAGCATGCAAGAATACCTCCTGATGCTACACAAAAATCAACACTCCCTCTTATCGAGGGATGTGTTCTCTACAACAGATTCCCCTTAGCTAAAATTTATCCTCCATAAGAAAAATTCATGAGGTTGCTGAGTTTATGTATATCTATAGATAAATCCATCCTAGAGTGGGAAATGTTATTTTATCGCCAAAATCCTTTATGCCTCCTTAGGTCAATGTAGTAATATCCTCTGGTCAAAGTCATTTATGACCCAACCAAGTACTTCTAACAAGAATCTACCCTTGGACTATTCACCCAATCAAAGTTCTATGGATTTTCAGGTGAATTACATCTATCTCCTATGTTCAAAGTCCTTTATGACCTAGCAAATTCATTCTAGCTACTTAGGAGAAGATCTTTCCAATATTGTAAATTTCTGTTGTAATTGTGTTGGGCCATTCACCTTTCTGGTCAAAGTCATTTATGACCTAGCTAAGTCCTTCTAGCTTCAAAGGTGAATGTATCCATATCCTATGGTCAAAGTCCTTTACGACCCAAGAAAAGTCCTTTATGGATTTAGGAGATGGTTTTCCCTAATCATATAAAGACATCAAGTTTGCCTCTCAATGAGGGAGAAAATATGAATCACACCAACCTTGTCTCTAAAGAATACAAACTTCACTCTAGACAAAGGCTTGGTGAGAATGTTAGCAATCTACTATTTTGTGGATATGTACTAGAGCTCCACTTCTCCTCTTTGTACCATGCCTGGGATGAAGTTATATTTGATCTCAATATGCTTCAACCTATCATGAAAAATTGGAATCTTTGAAAGCTTAACATAGCTTTAATTATCACAAAAAATCATGGTCATTTGAAGCTCCTGATCAAATAGTTATGCAGGTAGCTTCGGAAGCCATACTGCTTCTTGACTTGCAACAATAGCTATAATATACTCTACCTCTACTGTAGTGAGTACAACTGAAGTCTGCTTCTTGTTAAACCTTAAGTACTTTGTTATACTAGTAAATATTGGTAGCATGTATATAGATTGAGAAGCATGAGCAAGTGAAAGTATGAGTGTTGGGAATCCAATCCCTAGTGTCTAAATTGACATGATGCTTAGGAGTACAACGCCTCTCACAATGGACCTCATCTTCAATTCTCTCAATGTCACGATGAACCAATTCAAGAATCATTTCCTCATAGCAAGCCAAGGATTCTAGCACTTGTGCTTGAGCACACAGCTATGAAGTGGAAATAATATTACTATTAGTTGGCCTAGAGGCAGTGGAGCATTCCATGCCTCGTCCATGATGAGAAAAAACGGAACGCCCATGCATAATTTTTCACTAGGTACAAGATCCACATAGGGCTAAAAAATGTTGACATAAGAACAAGACACAGATCAGAGTGAATAGCAAAGGAATAGGAGGGGCCAAGAATGGATGAAATAGAGCAAGGCCATAATGAATCAGAGATGTGGGATGAAAAAAAAGAGAGAAAGAGAATATTGAACCGATATGGAGAGAGTGTCATGAGGGATAAACAATGTACATGAGACTAATTTCAATTGTGCTACTCACAAAAGAAGGGTGATTCTAGAATCCAAAAATGAAGCAATTTAACTAGTTGATATGCATAAAAACTAGGAAAATATAGAACTTGATGACAAAATATCTTACCCTAAGTGAGGTGAAGTGTATAAATAAACTGAATCCATGGAAACTGAGAAAATCCAATGAGAATTCATTGGAAAAGAACTAAATGAAACCAATGAAGTGCAGCATAACTAAAATTGGCTACCTTGAAATGTTCAAATTTTCCAAATTCAAGGAGATTCATTTCAACCAAAATTAGCGGTATCCTACCAATATAAGAGTCACAAGAGCCCCACCCCAAATCTGTCTATTAATTATATTGAGTATTGTCATGCGTGAGAGGTGTAATTTCCATTATGGTTATTTCCTAAGAACTATGAGCAAGGAGAGCCAAGAAGTTAACAAGAACAATTATGTCATGAAGAGATATACCAACAGCCCCCTCCGTAATAAAATTTTCTTATGTGGCATGGTACTTTCCTTCTTCATCCACCAACGTTTATGCTTGTGCTAGAAAGTTGTGTGATGCATCAAGATGATCCGTGAACATGCAGGATGCCAAATCGCCTACATGTCATAGTAAAATTTCATGAAAGTTGTCACTAAATCAAAGCAGGGGGGTCCCACTCTAGAGCACTCTCCATGGGGAATTTAATTTTTAACTCCACTACTTATGTAAGTAAATTATTATCATTATGCAATTTAGTTAAATTTTAACTCCATTAATTATTTCAAACATAGAAGTTGTTATTCATTTATTTTAAACCAAAATTAATTTGTGTTTGTATAACACTCCTACATTTTTACCAATTAGATCTCTCAAGTGACAAAAAATCAAGGACATCCAATCACATTGTTAGGTCCCTATAGGTATAGGGACCTAACACACATCCTCATTCATTGAACTAAGTTAAACCAATTGAATTCAAAATCCAGACCACAGAAACTAGGAAGTCTACTCATGGAAAGAAAATAAATCCCGATACAAAATTGGTGTATGCCTCAGAGTTTTTATACTAAAATTGTTTAAATTTATAGGAAAAATTGTGTCTTAATATTCCATGTAATTGAGAAATTTTCTTGAATTATGTCCTTGGACAAATGAAAATGAAAAAACATTTATATAAAGAGAAACAATATTTGGAATATTTTGCTTTTAATTTTCTTTTGCTTCAACAAACAGAGAGAAGCATGACGTGGAATATTTGTCCATTAAGTGAAACGAACAAGAATTGCATTGACTATAGTAAATGGTGGAAATTTTAGGTTTAAAGATATAGAATTTTAAATAACCTTTTTTAGTTAACAAAATTTCCTAAATTTAACAAAAATTCCACAATCTATTATACAATATTATATTATGGATGAGCTCTACCATGACTGTAACCCTTTCAAATCTCATATCTTAGGAAAGAGGGGAGAGCCATCGGACATTAGATTTGGTTGGCATCATAGGAGATACGAAACTCCTTATTTGCTATTTGAGTCAACAATTTTTTTTAGCCACAATTACCAGCATCTTATTAGTCCCTGCCATCATGGGGGACTATTAGTAATCGTTTTTTCGTCGGTAGCATTAGTCACTTTTACATTTAACCCAAAGTTCTTAGCTTTCACACTTTTCTTATTTCTTAAATAACCTACCAGATTTGATATCAAGATTTCCATGGCCAATAAGATATTTGATCATCTTATTTGGCCTCTTCCCGAGGCAACGGAGGCAGAGAGGTTATATTATGCACTCATTAGACTTATTTAATTGATTTTTGTTTTGATAATGGGAGTAATGCTAACATTAGTCTATAAACATTAAATGTTTATTTATTTCATATGTTTCATATGTTTGTAACAGTATACAAAGGGCACACCACATGGCTCGACACACCAGGTGGCTTTGTGCATGCCATGGTATGGTGTCTAATGTAACGGGATCAACTAGCGTTGGCTGGCGGTAGTATAGGAAGGAGAGATTGGGAAGTAGGTAGTGTCGGTTGTCAACTCACATGTATTGGGGCAATGAAGCATGATGATCCTAATGACCTTCCTGATCGGCCAGCTCCAAGGACTGCCATAATGATAGTTTGATACTTAGAGTAAGCTTTGATGTCTTTGTTGTGGGATATGTTGTTTGCACTTATTGTTTTGTGGGGCTTCCTTCATTGTGGTTCCTACTCCTACAACTCCAACACGTGATTTGAATCCAATCTTTAGTGATCCACGTAGGGCTTTAAGGTCATTCATATGAATCCAACTAAACTAACAAGAACAATCAATCCGGTCAATCAGATCAGGTCAGGTGAACAAAACCAATCTGCTTTAGCTAATTCAAATCTAATAAATCTGGTATTTCCAAGTAATAATTCCTAGTACGAGTCATTGTCCTTTCATTCCAAAAAGAATGGCTTCTAAAAAAGAATGAGGTAATTGTGAGGGGAAATATAAACAATTTTTTCTTAGCTGTTAAATGTACAACATAGGGATTTTTCGAAGCCTTTGACCAGACAAATTCTTTTATCCTGCAAATTCATTTCTGGAAATGTATTTATGTGCAGCCATAAGCATGTATCATCAAGGCACATACTAATTTTCTTTAAGTACTCTGAAATTAGATCCTTCGAAAGAAGGGGAAGTACTACTTGCAATTAATTTCAATCTAGACAAGAGTTGGAGGTCTTTGCATCTTGGATACAAAATCTTTTGAGATGTCTTGAAGAATCAAAATAGTTGTTGCATCTTCTCGTAGACTGATAAATTTGTTGATGTTTTTAGTTCCGTGTTTCAGAGGAAAGAAGAAATAAAATAAAGTACACTCCATCAAACTTTGTTTCCTATCATAACCTAGTTGGTCCAGTCAAGTGCTTCATATATTTCAAAGATTTGGAAACCTAAATACATTTGAAGCCATAACTCTTCATCAAGGGTAGCGTTAGCGAACATTAGTAAGCAATAACATAGTTAGTAACATATTCCCCACCTTCCCATTGGATACAAATCATTGTTTATATACGTATATATGCACCGAGGATGGCCACCTTCGCACTCAACTAATTACCTGGTGAAAATACTACTTTTTAGGGCAGAACATACTCGGCTTTGGGCCCTATACCTAGCTTTAGGCCACATACTCATTAGGTCGTAGCCTCTTACATCTACTTCCATTCCATCATCGTCTAAATACAAAAATATATCTATCTAGGTTTTTCATTGATTTCCGGGGTCTAGTGAGAAACTGTCGAAATGGCCCTCTATAGTGTGTGTTGTATTGCTACGAAAAATAAAAAAAAAATGTTCTTTACAATCATTCAACACTCCAAACTTTATTTCCCTTCATAACCTATTCGGTCCAGTCAAGTGCTTCATATTTTTCAAAGACTTGGAAACCTGATACATTTGAAGCCATAACCCTTGATCAAACTTTGCAACCTGTGGCATACCACTTTTTCGAGTCAAGAGTTCAATATTTTTTAGAGTTTCTAAAACTTGAAACCTTTTAAGTAAAATATATCAATGTTCAAGAATACTAGAGTTTTATCTGGTGCAAAAATCATAGATCTGTTCCAATATTTGAATGACATATTGTCCTACATAATAGAGCTCTATTGCAAAAAAGTATTTTTCTAGCATAAGGAATTTATGAAAGCTAATCTGTGAAGTGTTTCCGCATCTTTGGAGTAGTTTGACCATACCACCCTTAAGAGATAAATCCTCACGATTAAACATGGTAAAAAAATGTATCATTTTTACTTTTTATAACACCAAATTATTCAAGAGCATACTCTAGGTAGAGATTATATTGCTCTTCCTGTCATTTTTCAAGTCTCGAAATAGAATTCAGTGAGGAAAACAACTTATCTTCCATTCTTCCCAAAGATAAGCTAGTGTTTTAGGAGAAATTCTATTTTGTAGCAGCATTTTGGAATAATTATCCTCACTGAATAAACAGATCCCTTCATGGAGATTAAATTTTTTCAAATCTCAATGAAGATGTGCATCCAGGGCTTTACAAAGAGTAAAAATTGCAAGTCTGATGTTTCTCATCCTCTATGAAACGTTCTTGTGTTCTGTTAATTTAGGAAGAATGTATAACTCATCTGAAAGTATTTCCACTTCTAAACTTATGGACTCATATACATGATTTGGTTCTTTTCTTGCTATGTCTTTTACTTTCTCTAACAGTTCAATATTTCCATGGAATAGCTCTAGTGGCCACCCTTTATTACTGTTACTCCACAATGAATTCAATTGGATGTGAAATAAAATGGATTTAATTACCATCTCATATTTCCCTTATTTTAATAGCATCTCAAAGTAAAGTAATAAGTCGTCTTTCATCTCTAAAATCTATGAAACCTTACTAAAGTTCCTTGCTATTGCTTCCATCATCACAAGTTCATCAAAGTAATCCTTCTTCAAGAGAAAGGATCTAATTAAGTCTAGCGATGGAAGGGCTTTCACAAATATTATCATAGACTGAGTGTATTTTATTCGATGATAATGTGTTTCACTTTTCTTGAGATACTCAATTTCAAGATTTAGTAATTCACATCCATGGTATTTTCCACAGTCTGCATTGCACTTTCTTTTCTTCCAGTGTTCAATAAATTCCTATCCTCTCTTGAATAACTGGCATTTTAAACATGAATCTAAGCATTTGGAAATACAATTAACTCTGGCATATATGCACTTGCAACATCATCCTGACATTTTGTTAGGGCAAAGCAATATCTGACGTATTCAAGTCGTGTTTCGCCAAATTTCTCCAAATATATTGTACCCGATCAGACAAGGATAAGGCCATCAGAACAAGCTCATCTGAAGAAAAAAAGAAAAGCCATCAGAACATGCCACTGTAACATGCGAATGGCAGAGATCAATAAAAAAACAAGATAGATATATAATAGTTATGGGAGTTGGCTACTTGAACAAAGCATAATAAATTTGCCTCTATATTTTTCTCTCATTGATATTTCCCTACTTCCACACATGATTGCATAAGGATATCTTTTCTATGAAAGAATTGTTAAATGATTTATTGGAAAAAGGTCAAAAAATATTTCACTTGGACCTCCCAGACAACTATTCTTGGCGAGTTTGTATATCCATAGTTTTTCAAGTGATTCTCCAATATATCAATTTTATAAAGTAATAGCCACTTTGTTTTCTAGAAGGAAAAAAATTATATATTAGTAATGGTTGTTTTTCTTGTATTTTCTTTGAATTTTTTCATATATAGTGAATCCCCTGCTTGACTTAGTTATAACTATGCTTTTGATTAGTCGTCTTCATGCGGTGTGGCAATTATGATTATATTTTCAATAATAGATAATAAATCGAACTATAGTTTTGTTTGGGTTAACTATAGTTGACTTAGTTATAACTAAGTTTTGCATTATTCATATGAATTTTAGGTTTTTATCTTATGTTTGAATAAATATTCTTATTAATATATCAAGAATAGTGTTGGCAGCAATAGGTCGAATAGTTGAAAACCTACATACATAAACCTTGGAATTTTAGTCTGGAAGCAGAACCTGTTACGTGCTACTTCATCTTCAAGCAAGTATGCAAATTAATTTATATTTCAATTTCTCCCTCAAATATTCAGTAGCTTAAAGCGGTGTCTCAATAGAGAGTATTTAGTAGTCTTTGAAGCTTAGCAGAATAGCCTTGAGCTCAATAAGATCTTAGTTTTTCACCTTAGATAAAAATAAATAAGCATTTAAAAATGTATAAATTAGAGCCTTGGATTAAATTAGGCGCCCTGGACACCGAAATTTGGCTCAGTCTATGTAGCAATTATTGGATAATTACTCGTTCCACAAGTTTTTCAGGTTTTAGGACTGATATGTTCAAATTGTTGTAAGGCTTGGCCCATAAATTTGTTTTAATATATCTATTGCAATCCAAAAAAGTAAGGCTCTAAGAAAATTTGGCATGTTTTATTTTACGTGCATTCTCAGTGAATTTACTTATGAATTTGAAACAAATAAATTTTTAACCAAATTTTGTGTGTTTACCTCTACGCACATTCAAACGTTTTTGGTAGATAGAGAAGATAGAAGGGGAAACACAAAAATATTCTTCTTGTTTCATATGCAGTTCAAATAAACTCAAAATATGTGACTTAATGATAAAGAATATCATTTTGGGGAAATTTTCGTATTTAAAATATCTTAGGGTTCAAAGTTCCCTAGCCTAGAATGATCGAAATCCACCCTCATTATTTCAAGCTAGGCATATTGAAAGCTAGAATAAGTAAGTGGACTGGATGGGGAAATGATAATGGAACGGTTCTGAGAGTCCCCAAATTGTCAAATAGGGCAGCAACAGGGCCCCAACACAAAGTCTTTTCTCGTCCCCAAGACAATTGACACCATTCCTACAAAATAGGGCCCATAGATGAAAGCTCTTGCTTCATCTGCTCATTGAAGTTGGTGAAAGTTGGGGTCACTTTAGCATAGAAAGAATCAATGTTCTGAACATGTTGCTGAGACTTTGAAACGGTGTCACGGGTGGAACAAAAGAGGCTTCATTTTGTAAGTTGTGTGAACAGATTCAATATAAAGTTATTTGGATTCTAACAAGTCTATATACTTGTAGCGCAGATATTTGATTCCCTTTCTCTTCCCTATGGTTACAAGTCTATATACTTGTAGCGTGGATATTTGATTCCCTTTCTCTTACCTATGGTTGTTTGTTCTTTGGAATCTAACAAGTTTATATACTTGTAGCGTAGGTATTTGATTCCCTTGATCTTTCTTGTGGTTGTTTTTTCTTTGTACTCTAACAATTCTATATACTTGTAGCGCAAATATTTGATTCCCTTGCTCTTTCCTGTGATTGTTTGGTATCAGTTCAATTCATAAGTGTTATGTAGAATTTTGCATCTACGGATAAACACAATTTTCCTAGGTGGGTAGCTACACCTAGAACAACAAATTTAAAGCTCTTAACCTTTTCTATAGAAGATAAATAAGACAAGGGACCTACTTGTTATCTTTCGCTTTCCCTTTGTCTCCTTTGTTGGCTCCCGTCGCGCCTTCTCGAACTTAATTTGCTCGACAAGTACCTACAATCATAAACAGAGGACAAAAACCAATCAAAGCAAGATATCTATCTACTATAAGCAAATGGAATCGAAAGCATTTACACATATAATCATCATACATAAAGACAAGAATATGGGAAAAGGTGTAAACAGCTTTATTAAGTAGAAGGAAGAATTACAACCATGAAGTCTGATCCATTGTCACTCTTCCAACTTGGGTTCCAACCAACATCACATCAAAAGCACAACACTCTGGCAGCATAACAATACTTGCTTACAATCTCAAACCTCACACCAATAGTATCTCCTTACAAATTCTCAAAGTCCAACCCCTGATCACTTAGATGAGTGCTCAATTTATAGGAAAATGATGGTGGTTTGGTCATAAATGAGGGTATTGAATGGCCTTCCAAACTTAGAGTTAGTTTCCATGGAGGAAGGGATGAGAGGATAGGAGGTTACTTAACTCATTTCCTATCCAATTTAGAGCTCATTGGAGATGATAAGTGTGGGAATATTCTAGATGGCTCCAGAAGATAAGAATATTCCCAAAACCCTATGATGATTTCACTCAATCTCACCCAGCGCAGGTAAAAGTGGGCCTAAGTGATATGGAAAGCACACTGACATGGGCCTACCTGCACTGAAGCGCACTTACCCCTCACCAAGGCTGAGCTAGTCCCTCAAGGAGGCATTTCTGGTGGGCTTCAATCCAAGAAACTCTCAGGGAAGGAGGCATTCAAAGTGATGACTTGTCTATGGCATGCAGCAACTGAATTAGGGTTTGATGAGCCCCAATAGTACTAATCTGAATGATGGGAGTGATGTACCCAAATGGATCTGTAACAATAGATCAGGTACAGGTATCGACTATTATCTTGATAAGCCACGTTTGCATCTTCATACGCAAAAACAAGCCCCCTTGAACCCAAGTAAATCATCTACTTAAACCAGGGACTTGCTGCCTTGCAGCTCCCCTTGTTATAACTACAAATCAACATTATTAGAATTTAATTATTATCCATTTAAATTTAAGTATTTTACCCACAATTACCAGCATCTTATTATGACTACAAACAAACATTATTTAGAATTTAATTATTATCAATTTAAATTTAAGTCTTTTGATATAGAAAACATAAGTACATCGAATTATGACTAATTATAAATATGATTTGTTTTCATCAGGTTATTGTTAATTATAAATATGAAAACGAAAGAAGCAAACCTTATTTATATTTTAATAATTATAAATTTAAATTTAAGTTTCTTACTTTAAAATTATAGGTTTGTTAATTTAAATTTTTTTAATTAAGATGAATAATTTGTATTATTTTTCTTTTTATAAAAACAATTTCTTTCATTATAATTTTATTATTAGTTTTATTTTTTATTTAATACATTTTTACAATATAATAATAATTATTTTTATATTTTCTATATAATAATAATATAGTTATTTTAATCATATTAAGGATATTTTTCACTACTAAGAGTTTCCTTATCCACATAAGTTTCCTTTAAATCAAGATAGAGGAAAAAAATGACTCTCGACAAAGCGCGGACTAGGTTTTCAGTTCCTGGCTTCAGCTTGAATGGCATCGCCGAGAGGCTGGGGTTCCTTGCTGCGATTTGCGGGGTCCCTGGTCAAGGAGAAAATGCCCATAGGAGTGATTATAGTTATGGATGGGACCATTATTTTCCCTTTCTAACGGATTTTCCTCTGTTTCTACCTCGACGAGAGACTAGGGTGCTTTACAGTGGCGGGGATTTTGATCCTGCAGCAGAATCACCAGTTATTTATCATCCCAGGACTGTTTGTTGGAGCAATAATGGTGCAGAGCTTTGGTTTCTTGGCTTGGTCCATGATTTTCTACTACAGAGCGAGCATTTGGAGGTTGTTGCCTTTGCTTCTCACAGGGGCGTGTGTGACTAGTTTGTTCTTGCTTTGACGACTGTGTATGATTGCGGCATATGCTAGGTAGATTCTGGGGTGTTTTTCTGGGACGGAAAAACAGTATTTGCTCCATGGTGTCAAGTATAAAAAACAAGGGACACAGTCTTCCTTCACTCGGTACAAACAAAGCTCGGGGAAAAAAGGAATACCTGAAGCAGTCCTACCCTGCGGCAACAAGGAAGGTTTTGGGCCTAAGCGGCTAGTAAGTACCCCCTGCTTTCAAATATTCATAAGACCCCTGTTGGGACCTCATTATTATTTTGGGTAAATACAGTAGACAACCTGATGCTAATGAAACAATTCATCACATAAAATACTGGATACCCTATGAATAAACAAAATTTGTTATACAGAGGCAGAATATTACAGGATAACCATCTCCTGCTGGAATATCATATCCTATCAAATTCCACAATAATCCTCAATTTGAGACTTAGGGGAGGAGTGGTGGCACCCAATAAACCCAAAAATGCAAATGGGGGAGTGGGAACCAGCTCTGCAAAAGGTACAGAACAAAACGGAAGCTCGAAAATGGGGGACCATCATTCAAGAATATACTTCAAGGGAAAAAATTGGTTACAGAACCAACCAAACAGGCAGGGAATGCTCCAAGCCCATACATAGTGGAGCAACTGACTACACCCCAGAACTAAACTTAGACATGCCAGCAATAGATGAGCATTGCGCCTCTTTTGAATCCCAAGCCATTATATGTCGTTTCAACTGCTTCTGGCCAAAACTAGTAGAAATTTTCCATTGGATTCTTACTAACTGGTCTCTAGAGTGCGAAGTACATCTTTGTTCTAAAGGTTTCTTTATTGTAAAGTTCCCATCACTTGAGGCTAGAGATTCAATCCTTCAAGCAGGACCATGGTTCTGAGGTTCGACTGGCCTTTTCACAACTCCCTGGTTTCTTGAATTTGATGCAAATACCATGGTGGTTTCCAAAATGCCAGTTTGGGTTCGGATGCACAATCTTCCCCTCCATTTCTGAGATGAAAGGGTCCTTGCAGGGATTGGTAACAGTTTTGGGCAGTTTATCAAGACTAAAACCCAAAGAATAGAGGAAATGGTTTTCACTTATGCACGTATTTGTGTTGAAGTAGACCTCAACAAAGGCCTACCGGACAACATCTGCCTAATCCATAACAAGCGGATTTGGACACAAATTTTAGATAATTTGAACACAGCTTTCAGATGTAGGAATTGTAAGCAAACAAGGCACTTACAAAACTTGTGTCTAGAAGCTAAAATATACACTCAAAGAAAGAAGAGTCTTGGGAAACAACCCAAAGGATGGCAATATCCCCCACCAGAACCTAAAGAGGAAGAGGACGAAGCTGTGGATGAACCATCACCAATGGGGAATAACCAAACTCCAATGGAACTTGAAACACAGGGGGGAACACCAAAAAACCCATCAGAATCACGGAATCACCGGGTGCAAGCAGAATTGATTCCTGACGATGGAGACATCAGTGGGAATAAGTATATTCACTCATCCGATAATTCAGACTTAGACAAGGACAATGCCAAAATGGATGTAGGGAATCAACTTGCACTTGTCTCTTCGTTGCCATCCCAAGGGGAATGGCGAAGGGTTGAGAAAAAGAAGGGGAGAAAAGCTTAGCTTTTTCCCATCATGTATATTATCTTGTATTTTTCTGCTTGTTTCTATTTATCATTTGGTCTCTAACTTGATGATGCGGCTTCTTAGCTAGTTCAACATGTAATTTTGTTTTCATTAATAAAATTATGCCTTTTTCCTCGGAAAAAAGTTTCCTTTAAATGATTAATATTTCTTTGCTTTCTCTAAAAACACTACATATTTTAATATTTTTATTGTTATCAATACCTCAGGAATTGTACAAATTAAATTGAAACATAGATTATGAAACATGGACAAGCATGAAAGCATGATGTCCTCGGCCTCATGATATTTTATTCAAATTTGTATTATTCAATATCTTGAATAATGTGTTTAAATGAATAGTATATATCAATATGTGAACAACTTATCTTCATATCAATTTAATTAACATTGGGGCAGCCATATAATTTAAATAGTTGTTAAACACCTACAAACATCAATCCATAATAAGCATCAAAACTCTTACTCCATTATACACCTCATACTACCCACATTAATAATAATAATAATAGTAGTAGTAGTAGTAATAATAATTAACTACATTATAATTTATTTTAAATTATTATTAAAAAAACATATGACTTAAACATATAAACATTTTTAAAAACATGTAACAATTTTCGTAACCATGGATAATCACCCTCACTTTACCATGGAAATTCTTAACTTGTAAATAGTTCTTTTTACAATATTATGGGCCAACACCATGGATTTTCAATACCACATGCCCAATTTGACGTGTTGATATGGCATTTTCTTTAATTAATTAATTTGAAATCAATTAATTATAAGATCATAGTTAATTTGGAGATAAATTTTAACCCTTGATTTATAAATACTATGAATATTCCAACATATTTCATGGAGGATAAATCTCTACCATCTACTTAATAATTATTGATAATTAAATTAAAATTGTGGAAGGCCTATTTAAAATAGACATGTCTATCTACGTAAATAATTTAACTTGTGTTTAATTATTTAAATTTAATTTGGTAATTAAAGAGTTATGTTTTGAAAATGATATTGTTAAATTTTTTACAATAAATGGACTATAAAATAATCACTTTACTATAAAATTTTAAATTATTTTGAAATTACATCTGAAATTAATAATATATTTTAACTTTTCAACATAGAAGTGCTAAATTTGTTTAACCCTTCAATTTTAAATATAAATCTTTTTAGTAAACTCTACCAAGAACAAGTGTTCCTAGGGCTTTAGGGCTTTGTGTCTAGTTTAGATAAAAGTGTCCAACATGACCCTCTTGACATAACTTTATGAGATATAAAGTTAATATGACTTTATGAGATATAAAATAATAATGTGACCTTTTGTAAATTAAATGGAAAGGAGACTTAGAGGATCAAGTGGTTTAAGTGGGTCAATGGGAGATTAAATCTCTACCCTTGATTTCATTGGCTAAGGTTAAATCTCAACCATTGGATCTTAGGGTTATATCACTCTTGATAAGGAAAACAAAAAGACATCTCAAGGCAGGAAAAGGCATCATTGTCATTCATGAGTTTTAAATGAGAATAAGAGAGCAACAATGAGAATTTGCATAGAAGAGAAGAGGAACTACAAGAGAAAAGAGGGCACGAATCCCAAGGAGAGAGCACAATTTCAGAGGCAGGGTACAAAAAAATCAAGGCACACATTCTAGCAATTGTACAATAATTATAGCATAGAAATTGAGAAGGATATTGTGCATTAAATGGTCAAGTCATACAATAGAAAAGGAAGCATGAATTTAGAGGAGAGTAGCATGAAATTCAAGGGTGTTTATGGTGCATTAATTACAATTTGAATCAGCAGAAAATTTAAGGCAAAGTAAGCATAATTTTTTAGGCAACGAGGCACAAAAATTGAGGAGTTCATAGAAAATTTATCTATTGATGGTTTTTCAACCTCGAGCAAACATTCTCTCATGGGTTCATGTTGATTTGACTAGGGGAGAATGATACATTCACCCTTGGGGCCATGTCGATTTGGCTAGGGGTGAATGGCCCAGGGGCATTCTTTCTCCCATAAGGCAGGGCTGATTTGGCTAAGGGAGATTAGCCCACGATCCTCACATTTCTCACTCCAAGATGTAGTGATCTATTTTTTATAGAGTGGGTTTGATTTGTTTATCTAATGTGGATTTTACCCATAATGGAGTAAACAATTCTAGTCTAATGTTGAATTGTAGTGTAGGCTCCAATAGCGAAGGGGTTTCTTGTGATGAGGTGCCCCTTAATGGATCTCCACTCAACATTAGAGCTCTATATAAATAGATAAGCATGTGAGGAGAAAATTCATCAACATAGCAAGCTCATTGAATCTTTTCTAGTGGAGGAGAAATTTGGCCAAGGAGAAATCTATTGTTGGAGATCATCTTCATATTTTCTTCACTATTATATCTTTCTCTTGGTGGCCACACATGGGGAGAGTTGATCAAACTTGACCAAGCCACGTTGATTGTTGTTTGATAGAGTTTTGACTAGTATTGATAGTGGTTGTTTCATCAAGATTTAATTGAGTTTGACTATGATTGTTTGACTAAGTTTAACCATAGTCCATACAGATATACACATGTGAGTTGACCACGGGTTGACCATAGGCCGCATGTGTGCTTTGACCGCAAGGGCAAGTTTGAATGTAGGGTAGTTTAACTAGGTTGTTAACTAGTGTTGACTACCAATTGTATGACAAGGTTTGACTTGTGTTTTGACTTGTCTATTGGCATAAATTTCTAGACAAATTTATGATATGTAAACCTTGTTGAAAATATCAAGAAAAGATTGTTGGATTTTCTCCTAGGGTAAAAATGTTGTGTTTATTGTGCATGGTTTTCTTTTTATGATCGTTATTGTTTCCATTACATTTACAATTAAGATTTTATGTCTGTAATTATTCAATGATAGTAATGGCATAAGAAATATTGTTTGAAAACTCATTAGGAAGTAATTATTAGTTAAAACATTGTATTCTACTACTCTTACCATTGAATTTCAACATGGTATCAGAATTTTGTTGAAGATCAACCCTCGATTTCAACCTCAAATACTAGTATTTAGTAGCATGTTCAGATTTTTTATTTCTTGCCAAGATGGTGCCCAGTCTTAGTGTAGAAAATAGGTTGGATAGTGCTACAAATTTCATATCTTGGAAAACTAGGGTACTTCTTTTCTTGGATGAAAATGAAATTTAGAATCATGTGAAGAAAATTGTTTCGGAACTAGAAGGTGTTGAGAAGAAAGCCAAGAATAACAAGAATGAAGCAAATTCTAAGAGGATCTTGATATATTCCACAAAGGACAATTTTATTCCACATATTATTGAGTTGAAGACTGCCAAAGAGATGTATGATGCCTTGGTGGGATTATTCAAGGGAAATAACACTTGTAGGAAACTAGCTTTGAGGCATCAACTCCATAGTATCATGATGTCCATATTAGATTTAGGTTCCACTTCTCTCATGAGAGTCTCTCAGATGATAGATCAAATTAAAGCTATTGTAGATACCATTGATGATGCAGATATTGTTACAGTGACTCTTAATGGATTTCCTTCTTCATGAGACTTATTTGTACACGAGATGAGCTACCCAAGTTTTATTAGCTTTGGATTAATTGAGTCCAAGGGGAGGCCATATCGTTTCCAAATAACATCTTTCATAGACCTTGGGATGGAGAAACTCAAACCTTTTTATCTCAAGCAAGGAAAATAAAAGGACTAATAAATTTTGGTAAGAAATATATAGGTGGAAGATCAACTCTAGTTCAAGATAAGAAGAAGGAGGATCTTTCAAAGATCAGGTACTTCAAATGTCATACATTTGTTCACTATGCCTCTCAGTGTCCTTAGAAGAAAATAAAGGGAAAGAAACATGCATTAACAACTAATGTTGATGATGATGGTGAGCATCTACCATAGAAGAAGACAACGGAATCAAAACTTGATGAGATTGCATATGTATTTCTAAAAGAATATTTATGTAACACTTCTCTTACACGCACTATTATAAAAAATAGTGATATTTGTTTGGTGGATAGTGGTGCTTCCAGGTACATGATACATTCACGATATTCTCCCACATATTTGACAGAGAAGGATTCATCATTGCAAGTGGAACTTGGAGATAGTTCCAAGTGTGCAGTGAAAGGAGTTAGGACAACATCATTTCAGCTAGTCTAGAGATTCTCTACACATGAGAGATGTATTCTTTGCACTAGGATTGAAGAAGAAACTAATCCCTATTTTAGTATTGGAGGATAGAGATTATAGATTTTCATTTGTAGATGGTTGGGTTGTTGTATGGCCTAAGTGCCTGAGCATAAACTGAGACGGAGTGAGTGGTGTTCGAAAAGGAGGTTTATACAGATTGTTAGGATATCCAGCCTAAGAATTGGTACATGAAAGTATCATTTTATGTAAGTTTTGGCATCAAATATTTTCCCAACTACACTATAGGGATTTAGCAACAACGAGGAATATTTTTATAGGTCTTCTAGACCTCCAGACAAAGCATGAGGGTGTTTGCAGAGGTTGTGCACTTGGAAAGAATTCCAAGGGATATTTTCCAAGAATTGATATTAGGTCTAAGGGAATATTGGATCTAATGAATTCATATGTATTTGGACTAATGAAAATATCATATTTGGGTGGTTTCTTATACTATGTCACATTCATTGATGGTTTCTCCTGGAAGACATGGATCTGCTTCATGAAGGCCAAGGATGAAGTATTTATTAAGTTCCATGAGTTCAGAGATTAGGTAAATAACTTTATAGGGAAGAAGATAAAAGGTTTTGAGGTTAGATAATGGAGGAGAGTATACATCGAAGGACTTCATTGATTTATATAAGGAGGTAAGGATTAAGAGTGAGTGGATAGTTCATTACAACCCTCAATAGAATGGGGTTGTATAAAGGAAGAACAAGTCCATTGTAGAAGTTTTCAAGGCAATGATTCATGATCAATATTTACCCATGTTCTTATGGGAAGAGACATAAAGAACGACAATTTATGTTCAAAACAAGTACTCTCACTAGATATTGAAAGACAAGATTCCTGAGGAGGCATTCAAAGGAGTGAAGCTAGAGGTCAGCCATTTAAGTATCTTTGGTTGTCTAGTATACATCCACATGCCCAAGGAGAAAAGGAAGAAGTCAAAATATTCTGGGAAGAAGGGTACTTTTGTGGGATATAGTGAGACTTCGAAGGCTTACAAGATCTACATTCTAGGACAATGTCATAGTGAGGTTAGTTGAGATGTTACTTTTAATGAGGAGGTCGCCTTCAGGAGTTCTAGAGAGTCTTGCATGGATATTGATAGTGAGGAGCAAGAGGCTCCAAAGGATGTGGGTGCATATCCCTCTAGTCCAGTTGTTCATATTTCAAACTATCAAGGGAAGTCAATAGAGCCAGTAAATCTATTGGACCTGCTTAGAGAACTTGTAGTGACGAGGAAGAGGCCAACATGGATTTGTGACACTTTGAAGGATGCAAAGAGGAATGCAACTCCCAAGGGTAATTTCAAGGAGAGCAGGTGACCATGCAGGTTCTCATGTTATATATCATTGATGAGTCACATCACTAATTCTGAACCTTCCAGTTATGAGGAGACAATAGGAAAGTATGTCTAGAAGGATGCCATAATGGAGGCATATCAATCCATCATGAAGAATGATGTGTGGGAGATAGTTTTGAGACCAAAGGGGAAGTTAGTAGTGACTTCCAAGTGGATCTATAAAATAAAGCATGTAACAAATGGAAGCATCAAAAGGTACAAAGTAAGCTTTGTGGAAAGAGAGGTCTCACAGAGAGAGGGAAAGGACTATGAGGAGACTTTTTCTCTAGTTTCCAGGTACACTTCTATCAAGACTATTATTTATCTTTCTTCAATTATGGGTTCGAGGTTACATCAAATGGATGTAAATACCACGTTCCTCAATGGCATGATTGACGAGGAACTGTACATAGAGCAACCATAGGGATTTGTGATACATGGGAAGGAGTCCCATATTTTCATATTGAAGAAGGCTTAACACAGGTCATAGTATTTCAGGATTAATGGATACTTAATGAGTTTGGGCTTCAACAAGAGTGATGTGGATCCTAACATTTACTTCATGGTTGTTGATAGTGATCCTTTGATATTGGTGTTGTATTTGATTATTTGTTCCTTACTAGGGCGGAGAGGCTTATTATTGATTGCAAGAGGTAGTTGGCTTCAGTGTTCGAGATGAAGGATCTTGCCTTGATGCATTATTTCTTGGGATTGTAGGTGTAGCTGAATCTAGGTGAGATCTTCCTTGAACAACGACAATGCACAGTTCAGATCTTGAGGAGATTCGGTATGATGGACTGCAATTCCATGGCTACACATATGATGAAAAATATGAAGAATTTGAGTGATCCCGCTTCAAATTAATATATGTTGGATCCCACTATGTACATTCAGTTGATTAGATCCTTGATGTACTTTGTTAACACCAGGAAAAATGTTTTCTTTGCAATGAACATCTTGAGTTATTTTATTGTCAAGTCGAGGCATGTACATTGGGTTGTAGTGAAGCATGTAGTAAGGTACCTACGTGGTACAATTGGATATGGTATGAGATATGTCTCAAGTCGTGAAGTGAGGCTACAAGGATATGTTAATTTTGATTGGGTCGGGAGTCACAGTGGACAAAAAGAGCACCTTGAGTTGCCGCTTCAACTTGGGATCACCTATGATATACTATTTTAGTAGAAAGAAAACTTATGTTGCATTTAGTATAATAGAATCAAAGTATATTGCAACCAGTTCTACAATTCAGGAAGTAGTGTGGCTGCAAATGTTGCTTGCAGGGCTATTTGATCAAATGCTAGAGATGACCTAGATATATTGTGATAATCAAAGTTGTGTTAAGATTTTGGAGAATCTAGTATCTCATGACAATTCGAAGCACATTGAGATCAAATAACACTTCATCCAAGACATGGTGTAGAAGGGAGTAGTGAAGATGTAGTACATATCTACATACAAGCAAATTGTGAACATTCTCACCAAGCCTCTATATAGGGGAAAGTTTGTATACTTTAGAGACAAGCTTAGAATGATGCAAAATGTCTCCCTCACAATGAGTGAGTGTTGATATTTTTGTGGCATCACACAGACATTCTCCCATGGGGTCATGTTGATTTGACAAGGGAAGAATGATACATTCACCCATGGGGCCATAATAATTTAGCTAGGGGTGAATGGCCCAAGGGAAGTCTTTCTCCCATGGGGCCATACTAATTTGGTAAGGGAAGATTGGCCCGCGATGCTCACATTGCTTTCTCTGATATGGAGTGATCTATTTTTTGAAGAGTGGGTTTTATTTGTTTCTCTAATGGGGTTTTTACCCATTAGTGGAATAAAAAATTCTAGTCTAATTTTGAGTTATGATGTAAGCTCTATTAGTGGAGGGGTTTCTTGTGATGAGGTGCCCCTTGATGGGTCTCCACTCAACATTATAGCTCTATATAAATATATAAGCATGTGAGGAGATAAAATATCAACAAAGCAAGCTCATTAAATCTTTTCTAGTGGAGGAGAAATTCGACAAAGGAGAAATCTGTTGTTGAAGATCAACTTCATATTATCTTCATTATTCTATCTTCCTCATGGAGGCCAAATGTGTGGGAGTTGATCAAACTTGAATGGGTTGCATTAAATTTTTCTTGACCATTGTTGACCATGGTTTCTTGAATGAGTTTGACCACAATTTTTTTACTAAGTCTAACCATAATCCATACAAATCTGCACTTGCGAGTTGGCCATAGGCTAAATGTGCAATTTGATCGCAGACTTTGACTGTAGGGCCAATTTTGACCACAAGTCAAGAGATGAACGCGTGGTCAATTTTGACTAAAGGCTGAAATTTGACTACAATGTGGAGTTCAACTACATGACCGAGTTTGATCAAGTCATTGAACAATATTGACTTCTAATTTTTTAACTAGTTTGACTAGTGTTGACTAGCAATTGTTTGACCATGTTTGTTTGGTGTTTTGACTTGTATATCGGCACATATTTCTAGAAAATTTATGATCTGTAAACCTCTTTGAAAAGAAAATCCCTCCTCAAGAAAAGATTGCTGAGTTTTCTCCCAAGGTTGGGTTTCCTAGGGTAAAAGTATTGTGTCTATTGTGCATGCCTATATTTCTATGATCTTTATTGTTTCTGCTACATTTGTAGTTGATATTTTCTACGTAACTATTCAATGATAAAAATGTCATAAGAAATATTGTTTAAAAATTCATTAGGATTAATTATCAGGCATAAAATTATATTCTACTACACTTTCCATAGAATTTCAACATTATTGTTGTATGTTCGTACATCAAGTGGCATGTATTTATAAGCGAGAAGGGAAAAAATATTGATGCATCAAAGGAATTGAATTTGAGAAGGAACTCTGCACAAATTTTTAGGAAATTTGGGCATGATTTCTAAGAGATAAGTCTGTATTTATTGTTTTTTTATTACCGATGTAAAATTTCTCCCAGAAATAAAAACACCTCCTCTCTCTCAGTAGTTTTCCCTTCAAGGTTTTTTCAAGGGTTGTTGCCCAAAAATTCTTGTGTCAAAATTTTGTGGGTTTTCTATTGTTTTGTCTCAACAAAGTAGATTAAACTATTTTTTTTTTTAATTTTGGAATTTACAAGTTTTTGTGGCAACATCAAATTAATATGTGGGTTGGGCATTAAACTTGATGAAATTCCATGAAACTTGAAATAAAGTTGGGTCTAAGTGAAAATTTTCTACGAGGTATCAAAGCTTGGTGGCCAAAAATGTTGAAAAAGTGACCAAACAAAAAGCATATTATTAAGAAAAAAAAGCATGGATTTGTGTTTAAGACGGAGCAATTGTTTACTTTTTGACAGGTCTGAGAAGTATTGGGTTGAGCAGGTCAAATGGCTACAAGTTTGAGGGGTTAGGGTAGGTTAAATGGGGCTGATAATTTTAATCCATGAAAGGAGAGGTTTGTCTTAGTGCTTCAAGAATTTGAGTTGTGGAACATTGTTGAGAAGATAGTGACACCTCCCACTAATTCAATACAATTTCCCGAATTCAGCAAGAAGAATGTCAAGAAAAAGATACTTCTCTTAGATTCCATTAAAGATCACCTCATTCCTCATGTTTCAAGGAAGATTTTTTCTTTTAATATGTGGGAATCCTTAACAAAGTATTACCAAAGTTCCAATGAGAACAAGAAAATGGTATTGCGGGAAAAAATGAGGCAAGCCAAAATGACCAAGACCGACATAGTTTCATCATACCTCACTAAAATCACTCAAGTGAGAGATGAGTAGGCAACAGTGAGAGAGGTCATTCCAAAAGAGAGGTTGGTTATATTAGCCTTGAGTGGATTTTCCAGGAGGTGGGATCTTTATTGACAGGATTGTAGCCCGTGAAAAATTTTCAAATTGGGGGAGATTGTGAGATGATTTTCATTAGGAGGAGATAAGACGAAATTCCAAGAGTGGTAGACATCATGGTGGGGATGATGTAGAGAATTTTGTTCTAGTGGAGAAAGGAAAAAAATAAGTCCAAGAATGGTGCCATAAGTGGGACCAAGAAAAGGGGTAAGCTAAATGAGAAGGAGAAGGACAAGAGAAATGTCAGATGCTTTTATTGTCAAAATATGGGACACTATGCAACTATGTGTCCTAACAAGAAGAAGAATGTTGTAGCTTTATTTGAGGTGGATGATTGTTCCACAAATTTCGATAAGGACTTTTCATTGGTGGTTATTCTTTCCACTAGTGATGCATCCTCCAACTTATGGTACATTGAGAGTGGAGCTTCACACCATATGATAGGTGTTAGGGAGCACATACAGATCTTACTAAGAGGGATGTCGATATGGAGATGGCGCTTAGTGATGAATATACAACCAAGGTAGTTTGTATTAGGACCATATCTTTTCAAAGGGAGTCACGACCTCCATTGATAGTGATAGAGTCCTTACATGTTATGGGGTTGAAAAAAAACTTGATATCAGTTTCCACTATTGAGAATAAGGGGTATGAGGTGGTGTTCAATGATGGGAAGGTGTTGAGTCTTGAAAATGTCATTCATTTCCATTACACTTTCACTATTATGTCCATTATATCACCTCCATTTCACCTCCATTTCACTACTATGTCACCACATTCATCCCACTTTCATTATCATTGGGCTACCTTTATGTTTTTCGAATATTTATTATTTCTAAGCCTTTTAAGTGAATTTGTGGTTAAACATTAGAAAATAATGTGCATATGCTTATACCTAACAAATGGGTTGAGTTTGTTGACATGTGTAGGTTGAAAGGAGACTTCTAGAAGGCCCTTATGTGGCACTCTAAGGCCAAATTCGAATTTGGTTGGAAAGAATCATGGGATCATGAGGATATGTGTCACATCTCCTAATTGTATTGTAACTCTAAAAGACATGTGTCTTATCAGTTCCTATTTTGATTAGGACTCTAGAGGTAGAGGGAGAGATTCATGGATTATCATTAATGAGATGGCTCTCATCTTTTTGTATAAATAGGAGGTCTCTCTCCTTCATTAGTTAGTCTCTCTTTAGTCTTTCCTTTAGTCTTTTCTTAGTCCTTTTAGCTTGTTAGTCCCATGGCTTTTGAAAGCTTTTGTACTTTGTACTTTTGAAGAAATTGAATAAAGCTTTGATGTTCTCAACATGGAAGGAGATGTGAAGTAGATGTCATGGAGCATATTAGGATGTAAGTAGATTAGATTTCATTTTGTAAATATTGCTTTGTAGAATGTAAGGTAGATTAGATTTTCATTCATGCAATTTTAATTTATGCAAGTGTGTTTAATTTTGTTTTGATTTCATAGGTAGTAGGGGGCCCCTGCCTTGTACAGTTTGAATTACTGCATTTTATTTTCTCCCGGGATTGTGTGTCTTTGTTGTATTTGCTTTATATCTGATGGT
This sequence comes from Pinus tabuliformis, assembly GCA_031772625.1. Lineage (NCBI taxonomy): Eukaryota > Viridiplantae > Streptophyta > Pinopsida > Pinales > Pinaceae > Pinus > Pinus tabuliformis. Next base: position 1,215,574,240 of record CM062818.1, read on the forward strand.
ATTTTCAGTTGACAGATTCAAAGTTGCTGCCTTTACTTTGATTTTCTAGCTTACTTTTAGTTTAGTTTTACAAGTTGTATGCTAACTAATTTATGGTCTCTTTATCATGAATTATTTATCTTTAAGAGAACCGAATACTAATGAATTGCAGCTTGTTTTGAAGTAGTCTTGGCTTGTAGCACTAATTCTTTTTCCACTTGTTACACATAATCATGTATGTAGGAAGCAGTATGATGGAAAAGGCATAGTAGTGTTATAATTTGTCATTTAGAGTTTTTATCATTTCTTGGAATTGTCTTTAGCTACTTCCTAATCGTGTTTTACACAGTACTATGTGGTAGAAGCAAGGAGTTAGGAAGAGATAACCATTATCATCAGTCCTTGAAATGATTTTCTTATTTCTTTTATTTGCAGCAGCATGAATGGTGTCTAGTGCCATTAGAAAGTGGTTTTTATGCTTTGCTTTCAGTGTCATTTCAAGTTATTCCTTTCAAGCTCTTTCTTTGCAAGTTTAAAGTTTGATTACTTTCTAGACTTATTTCTAACTACTTCTTAATCGTGTTTAACATAGTACTATATGTTGAAGCAGGGAGTTAGGAAGAGTTGAACATTATAACTGGTCTTTAAAGTGGTTTTTCTTACTTGTCACCTTAGAGCTTGATTACTTTTTGGACTTATTTCTAAATCATGCTTAACATAGTACTATATGTTGAAAGCAGAAGGTTAGGAAGAGTTGAACATTATAACTTTATAAAACAACGAAGTAAGAAAGAGGTTAACTAAGCACATATAGTGCACCACACTTCATCAGTTTACGATACCCGGATTGATAATTTATGTAGAGCAATTAAAGACGTTAAATTGACTAAACATTTTGGCGCCGTTGCCGGGGAAGTGTAATTAGGAGACCTTATTTCTTACATCTGAAAAAAAAAATTAACAATTCTTGAGTATGCTCTCCTCCTGCACTTTGTGTGATCTGGAGGATCAGAAAAAGAATTGTTAAAAAAAAAAAAAAATAGGAGACAAAATAACTTCAACATTTCAATTGATGCAATAAAAAAAATGATGATAAAAAAATGAAACTCAAGTGCTTTGATAGGTTCAATTTGTCCAAAATTGTCTGGTTATGCTTTGTAGTGGTCTTCAAAACACTGTATCCTGTTCAAATAAGGTTTTGCAACTTAGCTGCAGAAATTGTCTGATTCCGCAGCTAGCTGACAATTCCGCAGCTGTTTAACAATCCCGCAGCTGTTTCAAGGTTTAGCAGGTTATAGGCATCTAATGAAAAAACCGACCACATGGGCATCTCCAGAATTGTCCCGACATGGATCCTATCCTAGTCACCCAGCTCAGATCGATGAAAAACCAGTCTAGGACCTCAGTCAAAGTCATGTTTTTAGCATGTTTTTCTTGAAGTATTTGCTGCCTGAAATTGAAAATCATTAATCATTTTTATAAAATTTTACAATTTCAGAAAAGAAAAAGAAAAACAATCTATGGCTATCTCCATTCCTAGTTTTCATTGTGGCTTCAAAAAAAAAATCCGCCTCCTTGATCAAGCTTTGGCCTGAAATAAACATGCAACATTAAAAAAAAAAAAAAAAAAGAGAAGAAGAAAATTGCACTGTATATATGAAAAAAAAATTAGATTGAAGCAAGGACTTTTTTTTTTTTAGAAAAATCTAGTGTCATGCTTCAAAGGGGTATTAAGTGTCTCTGCCATGGTGTATCATCATACCAAGTTCTACTGAGATCTGAATCTTCAACTGATTGTCCTCCTACATTCAATCTAATCATGGTCTCCAATGTGATGCTTGAGTCAATATTGTATGGTACATTCAGTCCAGCAAGCATTGGCTGCGTCATGTTGATCAGGTCAGGAATAGATACAATCTCAATCCCCTTCACAAATACATAAGATTTGTTGCCCTTCTCTGGAACAAAACTGTAGGTGGATTCCCCTGTGAAAATATCTTCCTTTTGGACATCGAAATTCCTACCTATGATGCTGCACAACGCCCAGAGGATATACCTCCCTTCAAGGAAATCCGTCCGGACACAGCCCTGCGTACACCGCAACAGCCTTAGTCTATAAAGCAAGGATCTCCAAGAGGGTCGTTCTCAGGACCACTAACTAATTCAAAGGAAGGAACTCCAAAGAAATCAAGACAGTGCAATTGCAAAAATTCCCGCTGCCTGAAATTGTATTGTGAATACTTCGCATCTGGGAAATACTGTGATGGATGAAACTGTGAGAAGAGAAGCTGTTGATGTGATACTTGAGCGTAATCCTATCTTTTGAGCTGTGGGTATTCAGGGAAGCCTTCTGTGACTCCATACAGGCCGAATGCAAATTCATGAAAGACAGAGCAGTAAAAATTGTTAACTCAGGAAAAAACGTAACAACAGAAAAAACGTCAAACTTCACACCTTCGATTCTCCCAAACAGAGACGAATTTCAAAAAATTAAAACATGGGTTTTTTCCCTAGGTGGGTTAATTAGAAAACCCAGAAACCGTTTAAGGAAATTCGTGGCGGTCTGGGAGAAATGTTCGGTTCTTTGGAGCCTCTTTCTTGCTGCCGCGTGAAAAAAAAACTGGAGTTGAGTTAATTAACTGGTAGTTTGAATGCTAATTTAAATCCGCGTGCCTGAAGAAGAGAAACCTAATTGGGAATCAATTATGTGTTGTATTCAAGATTAATTACACGTCTTTAATGACTGATAGTCTCATGCAACGCACGACTCACAGCAAGACGTGTCCAAAATTTTTACGGCAGTGGTGTTTATTGTGATGAGACATACGGCCAAACGTAAAGAGAAGACTTGGAATTTTCGATGGCAGTTTCCATGAAAAGGAGAATTTGAAGCGCTGTGTAAGGGATGCTTTGAGCAGGAAGCAACTGTTGGCATTTATTGTCTTGGATAGTCCAGAGGAATCAATAATGGATGTGCAATCTGTATCATTTACTGATGGAATGCCTAAGTTTTCTAAGTATTTGGATTCATTTCCTTTCCCATACTACATTATTTTGAAGGATATTGAGTCTTTACCAAGGACACTGGCAGATTTGTTAAGACAGTGGTTCGAGTTAACACAGCTGAAAAACGTTTAAGAAGACCGAAGGAAAGAAAATATTTCATCTTTCCACCCTGTTATAAACATCAATTTCCATCAGATATATGTCATCCATACTCGATGATTATGCTACGTATAATCTGGTCATACAGGCTACCTATCAGTATGACCTTCCAGATTTTTGGGTTGAAGAAACATCAGAAAATTTTGGGCACCATAAAGAAACAAATATTGATCCCCAGTTCCTTAGAACAACAGAGGAAAGTGGTTCTTGAGTTGTAGGTAAGATTTGTTTAATTTAAAAAAAAATAAAAAAAAATATGTAAAACATTTTAGAAGACTAGGTTGGACAGAAGCAAGAACTAGAAGGATGAAAACCATTTGCTTATCTGAAAAAAATGAGCTGTAAGAGGCATTCCCCTGAGTACACCCGTTGCTGCTAAAAATTTTGAATCACGCACATGCATGTTAAACTTCCCAATTATTTTGAGATTGATTTGGGTGTTTCTGTTACAGCATGCATAGGAATTACTCTGATATATTTCCATCTTTAAAACTATTTTGCTCCATTCACAGAGTTCCTACTTGCAGACAATGAAAAAAAAAAATTCAAAATTGATGATAAACTGTTTTAGCTACTTTCCGCAGCTGTCTGGCAATTCCGCAGCCATTTAGCAATTCCGCAGCTATTTAGTCATTCCGCAGCTGTTTTGTTAAACTCTAGGTTGCAGGTGTCATCAGGCAAAACAAGTCACATGGGTAGCTAGGGAAATGTCAGTACATGGATGGTGTCCTATTCATTCGGTCAAATTTGATGAAAAAGACCTCGGTCAAAGGGAAGTCAAATTGGGTGTTATCATAAAGTCGCCACACTGAGTCGCCACACTAAGTCGCCGCATGTCAAGGAAAAAATAATAATTTTGAATCAATGAAATGAACAAGTTATTTTCTCACTTTTCTGAAGGTATTGATTAATTTTGGACTAATAATGAAAATTGAATGGCTAACTTTTTATTCAAGATTTTTAGCTACAGAGCTGTTCCTCAATTCCGCAGCCAGAAAAACCTCATTGTTCAAATCAGCCTATCTTTCTCATACAGAATCAGATTTTGATGATTTAAGTACCATTGGAAAGATCTCAACAAGATCGATACAATGAGAAATATATCATTAGAGTTTGAAATGGCAAATAATGAAATAAATTGCTGAAAAGAAGCAACATCAAATTGAGGCACTAATTCCAAAGCAGGTATAAATTCCTTTGATTTTTCCTTTGAGAACTTGTTTCATTAATACAAATTCTTAGTTTTGTGTGTAAATATCATAACTAGAGAGATTGGCCACCTCTCTCCTTTGATAATCTTACATTCCATTGCATAAGAAGTATTAGTTTTTTTGCAGGTTCCAGGAGGAAGGACAAATGACTACAAGAGAATGGTGTCTCTCTAAGAGACCAATTTGTTTCATAAGAGGATGATCAACAACAAAGAGGAAATAAGCTGATGCAAAATCAGATCCAAACACTTGAAAAACCTTCAGATACTATTGTCTCCATCACATCCATACTTCATAATAAACCATTCACCTCATTCCACTCCATATTTTCCATTTTCATTCACATACACTTTCCATCTCTTTTTGTCCATTCATAACCCACCAATAAAAGCAAAAGGCTCATTCACATGCTTATTGCCCATTGTCATTTCTGTTCTCCATTGCCATTTTCCATTTTCACTTTCCATTCCTTGTCATTTTCATTCCGCAAATAAGCCCTGCTTCAATGCAAATTATTGAGTCCATAGTCCTTTGAGTCTAAGTTCTTTGTAAAAACACCTTGAGACTTGCATGCCTTAATGGCAAGTCCTCATGCTGACAAACAATGGGAATACATTAATGTCCCTTGTTCGTTAGATCTTCTAGGTGACTCGACATCAGCAAATTCATTCGTACCTAGCAAGATGTGTTTGGGCATCTTGACTTTCATTGTCATCAATGGTGAGAGATCTCGTGTTGACTAGCGGCATCCATTAATGGCCACTAAGCCAATAATTTCCTACTATGTTCGACATCAGAACATCTTTTCACATAGTAGGAATTGTGCCAAAGAGTTTTGAAGACATGAAGACTATTATTTTCAGCATTTTGGAGCAGATTCAGCAAGTTTTAGTAGAAGCAATAAAAAGCCATCTTATCTCTCTATCCATGACTCCTCTTGTTCAGCCACTTGAAGAAGAATATGATCAGAAGTTTTCAGCCACCACACATACAACTCATCCATTCCAAAGGGTAAGTGAAGGTACGGCATTTTCTAACTTTTAACCATAGAATTCCATAAAAAGCTAGAATGATAATTGTTGGAAAAACATTTCTCTTCCTCATTGCATAAAATTGCCAATACCATCAGTTGGGGGGGGGGGAATACATTCATATTCATATCTTTACATGTCCATAACATATTCAAGAGCTCACATACTTCCAACATATATTAATTATTACATTGCTATTATGAGCATACAATGGCTTTTGGAAAAGTGCTTAAAGGATAAATTGGATACAAACAAAATCATGGTTGTCACACAAGAACCAACCATCATGCAATCCAATAAAGATATACTTTGCAACAATAATCAAAATATCATTATGCAAAGTTCAAAGATCAAAATAGAAAGCAACAAAAAAAAAAATGGTTGTAACACAAGAACCAACCATGTTGCAATTCAAGTTAAACACTTTGTAGAAATATGAAGTTATCAAATGATATCATGCAAAGTTAAGCCAAAGCTCAAGGATCAAAAGAGTCAATGTAATATATGTTGCATGAGGACATGCAATAGCTTCAGTTGGGGAGTATGTTGAGTCTTGAAAATGTCATTCATTTCCATTACACTTTCACTATTATGTCCATTATATCACCTCCATTTCACCTCCATTTCACTACTATGTCACCACATTCATCCCACTTTCATTATCATTGGGCTACCTTTATGTTTTTCCAATATTTATTATTTCTAAGCCTTTTAAGTGAATTTGTGGTTAAACATTAGAAAATAATGTGCATATGCTTATACCTAACAAATGGGTTGAGTTTGTTGACATGTGTAGGTTGAAAGGAGACTTCTAGAAGGCCCTTATGTGGCACTCTAAGGCCAAATTCGAATTTGGTTGGAAAGAATCATGGGATCATGAGGATATGTGTCACATCTCCTAATTGTATTGTAACTCTAAAAGACATGTGTCTTATCAGTTCCTATTTTGATTAGGACTCTAGAGGTAGAGGGAGAGATTCATGGATTATCATTAATGAGATGGCTCTCATCTTTTTGTATAAATAGGAGGTCTCTCTCCTTCATTAGTTAGTCTCTCTTTAGTCTTTCCTTTAGTCTTTTCTTAGTCCTTTTAGCTTGTTAGTCCCATGGCTTTTGAAAGGTTTTGTACTTTGTACTTTTGAAGAAATTGAATAAAGCTTTGATGTTCTCAACATGGAAGGAGATGTGAAGTAGATGTCATGGAGCATATTAGGATGTAAGTAGATTAGATTTCATTTTGTAAATATTGCTTTGTAGAATGTAAGGTAGATTAGATTTTCATTCATGCAATTTTAATTTATGCAAGTGTGTTTAATTTTGTTTTGATTTCATAGGTAGTAGGGAGCCCCTGCCTTGTACAGTTTGAATTACTGCATTTTATTTTCTCCCGGGATTGTGTGTCTTTGTTGTATTTGCTTTATATCTGATGGTATTTTCAGTTGACAGATTCAAAGTTGCTGCCTTTACTTTGATTTTCTAGCTTACTTTTAGTTTAGTTTTACAAGTTGTATGCTAACTAATTTATGGTCTCTTTATCATGAATTATTTATCTTTAAGAGAACCGAATACTAATGAATTGCAGCTTGTTTTGAAGTAGTCTTGGCTTGTAGCACTAATTCTTTTTCCACTTGTTACACATAATCATGTATGTAGGAAGCAGTATGATGGAAAAGGCATAGTAGTGTTATAATTTGTCATTTAGAGTTTTTATCATTTCTTGGAATTGTCTTTAGCTACTTCCTAATCGTGTTTTACACAGTACTATGTGGTAGAAGCAGGGAGTTAGGAAGAGATAACCATTATCATCAGTCCTTGAAGTGATTTTCTTATTTCTTTTATTTGCAGCAGCATGAATGGTGTCTAGTGCCATTAGAAAGTGGTTTTTATGCTTTGCTTTCAGTGTCATTTCAAGTTATTCCTTTCAAGCTCTTTCTTTGCAAGTTTAAAGTTTGATTACTTTCTAGACTTATTTCTAACTACTTCTTAATCGTGTTTAACATAGTACTATATGTTGAAGCAGGGAGTTAGGAAGAGTTGAACATTATAACTGGTCTTTAAAGTGGTTTTTCTTACTTGTCACCTTAGAGCTTGATTACTTTTTGGACTTATTTCTAAATCATGCTTAACATAGTACTATATGTTGAAAGCAGAAGGTTAGGAAGAGTTGAACATTATAACTTTATAAAACAACGAAGTAAGAAAGAGGTTAACTAAGCACATATACTGCACCACACTTCATCAGTTTACGATACCCGGATTGATAATTTATGTAGAGCAATTTAAGACGTTAAATTGACTAAACAGAAGGTTCCCATGTATCCCATGGGATACAATATCACTTTGGCCAAAGTCATTGGATTTTTCCAATGGAATTTATACAGGTTCATGTTTCATCTAGTCGGAGCATCCATTACTACCACCACCACCAGTGACATGTGTGAGTTGTGAGATAGGGAAATGGCCCACTTGCACCATGGGGCTCTCAGGTTGTTGAGAGAGATTGTTACATGGTTACCATATTTCATTACTAAGCATCAATATGTGTGCAAGGGGTGTGCACTAGGAAAGTACACAAAGATTGCTTTTCCAAGCAGTGATAACCGGGTTGTAGGGATCCTTGATTTGGTTCATTTTGATGTGTTTAGACCTATTTCTTTTCTATCGTTAAGTGGATATGAGTATTATGTCATTTTCATTAATGACTTCTCCACGAAGATTTAGATTTTCTTCATGAAGACCAAGGGTGAGGTCCAAACTTTTGTGGAGAACCAAATAAGTAACAAGATCAATGTGTTGAGGTCCAACAATTGGGGCGAGTATATATTCAATGAGTTTAAGGACTTATGTGTGAAAGCAGGCATCAAGAAAGCATTCACAACTCCTTACAACCCACAACAAAATGGGATTGTAGAGAGGAAGAACAATACCATAATAAGGTCGAATAGATCCATGCTTCATGATCAGAGGCTACCTTTCTTTCTTTGGGCCAAGTTTTGTAAGAATACAGTGTATTTACAAAACAAGAATCCACATAGATTTTTGGGGAGAAAAACTCTTGAATAGAATTTTTCTAGTAAGAAGTCTGAGGTTGGACAATGTAGGATTTTTGGGTGCTTGATTTTCCCATGTCCCTGAGGAGAAAATGACAAAGCTAGAACCCACAACTAAGAAGGGTAGTTTTATGGGGTATAGCGAGTCCTCAAAGGCTTACCAAATTTATATCCATGCCTTGAGGGTGGTTGTTGTGAGGTGAAATGTGAGATTTGAGGAGGATAGAACCTTGAGGAGATCATGGGAATTGGATCAGGTTGATAAAAAGACTCCTCAGCAGGGGAGTTCATCATAGGGCACTTGACCATAGGGTACAAGATCATAGGGGTATCGAGGATCACGGGTTTCAGGAGCGACAATATCTCAGGGCATAAAGCACATGCTTCCAAGGTAAAAAATCACCATTGACCATAGGTGCATCATCTTCCAGGACAAAATATTCATAGGAGGATATACCCACCCCTGTATAGGAGGCCACTTTGGGGAAGAGGAAGACAAAATGGCTTCATGAGACTCTGAAAGAAGCCCAAGAGTCAATGTTAAGTCCCAAGAGGGGCATTAGAGAGAGAAGGACACGAAAGCATTTTTTAGCTATTTTCCTATAATGAGTAGCATTGTTGAGTCTAAGCCTTCTAGCTATGAGGATGGCATAGGCCAACAGGTCTTGAGAGATGCCATAGTGGAATAGTATGCTTCCATCATGAAGAATGATTTTTGGGAGATTGTGTCAAGGCCAGGGGGGAAGTCAGTTGTGACTTACAGGTGGCTCTAAAATATTAAGTATATCACGGATGGCAACATTGAGAAGTACAAAGCTCGATTTGTGGCTCAAGGGTTATCACGAGTAGAGGGAGTTTATGAGGATACCTTTGCTCCAATTTATTTATATACTTCTATTTGATCAGTGGACTCTAAAGTAGTAGAGATGGGTTGGAAGATCCACCAAATGGATGTGAAGACCACATTTCTGAATGGGATTATTCAAGAGGAAATCTACATTGAATGACCATGGGGCTTTGAGGCACATGGGAGGAGTCCCGTGTTTACAAATTGAAGAAGGTTATTTATGGGTTGAAGCAAGCTTAGAGAGCTTGGTGTTAGTGCCTAGATTTACCTCATGTTGAAAAAGTAGGATCCAGGTCCAACATCAAACCACGCTCAACCTAGTAGCTAGCCCTACCAGGTCAAGAGAGGTATCTCTCAGGGTCAATCTCAGCAAATTATATTCACTAAAGGCTTGAGATGACTGATTTAACTATTGATATTAGGTTAGATATATGTGTGCAAGAGTTTGATTGAATAAAATGAGGATTTTTTGGCTCAGATGAAAAGGCAGATTTTGGGTGCGGGGAATGAGGCTCGGTCTTGCAGAGTTCTCAATGGTGCAATTGTTTTTGGCACTTAAAATTGAATGAGATGGAGGGATTAGACAGGTGAGGTGTTGAAGAGGGCAAGAGCAATCATGGATCCTCCCCAAACAACGGAAAACATCAAGAAACTAAAGCAAACTTCAAGTATAGCACTGCACTTTCAATGGATTCTACTTATACTCTTGTTTGTTTAGTTAAGAAGAAACAAGATAGAGAATTCCATACATGACATATGAGAAAATTCATAATTACAAAGAAAATCACTGTACCAAGACAAATTGCCACATGGATCCCAAAGAGTGCTGCAACTCTTGGTCTCAATTCCTTAGCCAAAATGCTAATATCAATGTACAATGAAGTTCAAGGCTTTCTCAAAAGTCCAACCATGCTAATGACTGAAAAATTACAAGATATAGGCAACCAACAACTCATCGTAGCCTCCAGGGGTCGATATCACATGTTTAGTAGCTGATCTAATTGATTCTAAACCGAGAACTAGAAATTAGGCAACATAACAGCATGCCTCTAGAAATAAGGGAACTGATTCATTCAGTTTCAAACAACTTTTAAACTGATGAATCTACCTCTACAAGTGAAAATTTAACATATTTACATCATGATCCATCAATTCTCATCAAATTACATCACAAATTTTCCATTAGGAAAGTGACAAAGTCAAACTAGCCAAAGATGGGAGAAAAACAGAGCAAAACTTGGTCAAACTGGCAATTTTTCCTCTATGGGTCGCGCCTGTTTGGACCCACTTTTGGAAGCATTCCCGATGTCAAAATTAGCTCCAAGTGTGCTTTTTGGAAAGGTCTGCCTGTCTACTTCCCAACCCAAGTGTAATTTTTCAATTTGACCTCCATTTTCCTCTCCAAAAGTCAGTTCTCCCAACACTGCTTCCTGTGTGTCAAAATAGGGGCAGTGAGGTCATTTTTTGAGTGTTTTTGACCTTTTTGAGGGCTCAAAACCTGCCCAAATTTCTTGGCCATAGGTAGGCAAGCATAATTTTTCATGCCAAATCCAAAAATGCTGATTTTTTGTGATTTGGAGGCTCCCATCAAAAGCGAGCGCCAGGTGGCGCGGTGCGTAGGACATAAAATTCTATGTTTTAGTCCAAAAATTTCAAAAATGCAAAAAGTGTCCCAATTTTTTTGAAATTTGGGATGATTCTTCTTCATTAAACATTATGTTGGGCCAAGGAAGCCTCATCCAATATCTGAAGTCTATCATGCTCCTTTCGCCTCCTTAATGCTCTCTTCAATTTTGCCTTCAGGCTCCTGATTCTAGCTTGGCACACCAGGTTCCTTGACAAATAATGATATGCCATGTTTCTCAGCATATTCTTCTCATTGATGGCCTTTTATAACTTCCTCTCCAAGTGGATATTGGCTCTTTCAAGCCATGACTCCCGATCGGCATTAACCTCTTGCTCAAGTGAAGTAAACTCCACCCTCCTCCTTTGGGCAGCTTGGCGATTCTCCCGAATGTTTTGCCACCTTTATGAGGTCTCCTGGGTGCATGTACCTCTATAGGTTAGTCACTGTGGGTCTCCTCTTCATAATGATATGAAGGATCAGATGCCATGTCTGCTAGTGATTGAACTGTTTTGGAGCTGCCTTGATGAGGAATAGGTGAGCTGTGATGTGGTTTGACTTTTTCCACCAAGGAAAATAGTGATATAGGGGACTGTGGAGGGAGAAAACAGTGAGGGACTTGAGGGACTGGTGGGATAGGGTTTAGTTAGGGAAATGGGGAATTGGGGTATGATTTAGGAATTTTTGGTATGGGGTTAGGGTTTGGGAGTTTGTATTTGGGTTTTTGGGAAAGGGAGCTTGGGATATGGGATTAGTGAATTTAGGGGGTATGTGAATTTAGGGAATAGGGAAATGAGGACAACATAGAATAAGGAAATGGTGAGGTGAGGGAATCACTTGGCAGCCAAACAATTGATACAAAACCCTAGGCAGCAATTTCCTTTGAAAATTTTGAAGAGATAGGGTTTGAACTTCTTATCCAACCACCATAAGGCAAACACCATCAAACAAGTACCAAAGTTGGATGAAAAACAATAATAGAAGCTCAACCTACTTGTCAAGTGAAGATCCAAGCGTGTTGGAAATTTGGAGTGAGTTGTGGAATATTTCGGGCTTGCTGGCTCTATGTGCCGCACATCAAACCCAACGTGCCGCGCCTTCTCTATGCACCACGCCAGTGTAAATTTGCACTGGAAATTGCAGCCTAATGCGCCGCGCCAATTATGTGCGTCGCGCCAGTTGCCCAATGCGTAGCGCTTTTTTCATGAGACTTTTGGAGGCCTTCCCGGTGTCCAAATTGGTACGGGATAGCTCGTTGGAAAGGTCTTTGAGTATAATTTCCAACCCAACTAGAATTTTTCAATTTGGAGTTCATTTGCCCTATCAAAAATCAAATCTCCCAAGACTGGTCAAAATGTGCAAAATGAGGTTGCCTAAAGGCAGAGTGCTGTTGCAGTCAACGTTTTAAGGTCTTACTCAATTCCAAATTGAGCTCATGATAGCTCATTGGAAATATCTTTGTGTCTAATTATCATTTGACTCATCAAGAAAGTCATTTGGCCAACCAAGCTAGAAGAAAACTTGATTTTCCCAAGGTCACTTCAGAGGTGCATCAATTCTTCTGAGGCAACTGTATTTTTTATATTTATCTAAAACCATGACACCTGTGTAAAACCTGAAGGATTTTTTTCTTCCTTGGCCTGTTTTGGACAAAAAACTCTCTCAGTTTTCCAAAATTCATCTTTTCTTGCTCAGAAACATCATTTGAGTAAAACCTACCCCGATGTGTGGAACAGGGGATTTGTCGAAATGAAGCGAAATGAAGGGGATAAGGGGCTTATAAATTCTTGAGAAAATTTTGGGAAGTAGGGAGAGATGTTAGGAAGCAGGGGAAAGTGGAATTTCAAAGATTGAGTGAGGGGAAGGGGTCCAAAAGGGCTAAACACAAGCCCAACCTAGAAAATTGTCAAGTTGTAGCAAGAAACTAGGGTTTGTGAGAAAATGAGGAATTTGGGGGATCTCAGTGATGGGAAGTGTTTAATAAGGTATATTAAGGATATGGGAAGGTGTATGAACATCAGGATACAAGTTCTGCTGATGATTTGACCATCCAAGAGAAATTTCCTTCAAAACCCTAAGAGAGGGAAATGAACCTTACCTATGCGCAACTGAAGCATGAACAAGGTGTAAAATAACCCAGTGGAACTTGACATGATGATGACAACCCTCTGAATGATGGTGCACTCAGTTGAATGGTGACATGGACCGACATTTGGACAACTTTGAAAGGAGTAAAAGCAAACCCTAGGCCTAATACCTAATGACTAAATTTTGCTTGAAGACTCACTGAAATGACAAAATATGACCTTGACACCTTAAAATCACTTTGTAAGAGCATGTTTGATCACTGGAGGAAGGCTGCAAAAACTGACACTAACGCTTGGTATTCTCAAACAGATGCTTACTTGTAGCAATTGGGTTTCAAGAAGAGTGATGCAGATCCAAACATTTATTACATTGCGGTTGGTGAGGATCCTCTCAATCTAGAATTGTATGTGGATGACTTATGTATTACAAGTACAAAGAGACTGATAGATTGCTGCAAGTAAGATCATGTTTCATATTTTGAGATGACAGATCATGGACTGATGCATTATTTCTTGAGATTGGAAGTTTGGCAGGAGGATGGGCATATCATTCTGTGATAGGGAAAGTATGTAGAAAATATTTTTAATAGATTTCACATGGAGGACTATATGCCCGTGACCACACCGGTAATTACCAACTAGAAGAAGCTTCATGCTTCTAAGTTTGAGTTGGTAGATCCCACAATTTATTTCCAATTGATAGGTTAATTAATGTATTTGGTCAACACTAGGCTAGACATTTGTTTTGGAGTCAACACTCTCAGTTAATTTATGGTGGAGTCTAGGATAGTGCATTGTTTGGTTGCAAAACATGTGCTTCAGTATTTGCAAGGGACAATGGATTATGATCTAGACTATGTTAAGGGGGGTGGATTCAAGTTGACTAGCTATACAAACTCAGATTGTGAAATATGTGTTGATGACAGGAAAATCACTTCCAGGTGTTGCTTTAGGGTGAGTTCGACATTTATGTCATGGTTCAACTGATAGCACTAGTCAATAGCACTGAGTTTTACTAAGGCGGAGTACATGGCAGCTAGTCAAGCTAGTGGTGAGGTCATTTGGCTTTGCAAGTTGTTAGTGGGATCATTTAGTTAGTAGTTGAGGCCTATAGTGATTTACTATGATAATCAGAGTTGCACGAAAATTATGCAAAATTCAGTTTATCATATACCACTTCATTTGTGACTATGTTCAGAAAGGGGCAATGCAGCTTGAGTACATATCTATTGATGAGCAAATAGCCAATATTCTCATGAAGTCCTTTTCAAGAGGCAAGCATTTCTACTTTAGAGACAAGATGGAAGTGGTGAAGAACATTTTCCTCAATAATAGGTAGTGTTACAAAATTGTACCAAAGACAAGTGTTCCTAAGGTGCCTTGGAAAAATTGTCCAACATGACCCCCTTGACATAACTTTATGAGATATAAAATCATAATTTAACTTCTTATAAATTAAATGAAAAGGTGACTTAGGGGATAAAATGACTTAAGTGGGCCAATGAGATATTAAATCCCCACCCTTGATCTCAATGTCTACTTGATAAAATTTCAATGATTAGATCTTAGAGTTAGGTCACTCTTCATGAGGAAAACAAAAATACATCTCAAGGGAGGAAAATGAACCATTGTCATACATGAGTTTTGAATGAGGAGAAGAGAGAAGCAAGGAGAATTTGCACAAAAGAGAAGAGGAGCTACAATATCAAGGAGGGCACATATCCCATGGAGAGGGAATGATTCCTAAGAAAGGGTACAACATAAAAATTGAGGCACACATTCTAGCAATTGCATAATAACTACAATTCAAAATTCAAGGAGGATATGGTGCATTAAATTCTTGAGTCGTACAATAGAAAAGTTAGCACAAATTTTGAGCAGAGTGTTATGAAATTTGAAGGGGTTTCTACTGCATTAATTTCAATCTAAATCAGGACAATATTCATTGAAAGTGGGCATAATTTCTGAGGCAACTGGGCATAAAAATCAAGGATTTCATAAAAAAATTATTTTTGTTTGTTCATACAGTAAGCGGCACAAATTCCTAATCAAGCAAGGAACATAAATCAAAGTAGTAAAGGCACAAAATTCGAGGAGGAAATCTCGCACAAATTTCTAGGAATTCTAGGCACGATTTCCAAGAGATAAGTCTATTTTATTGTTGTTTTATTACTACTATAACATTTCCATAAGAAATAAAAATATCTCCTCTCTCTCTCTCTCTCTAGTTTTTCCTTCAAGTTTTTTTCCAGGGGCTATTGCCTAAAAACTCTTGTGTTAATTTTTTTTGAGTTTGCTACTATTTTTGTCTCAACAAAAGTAATTTGGACTCTTGTGTTTTTAATATTATAATTTTCAAGTTTTTATGACAACAACAAATTAATATGTGGTTTAGGCATTAAACTTGATGAAATTCCATTAAACTTGAAACTGAGTTGGTTCTAGTATTGTCTGTGGAAAATATTGAAGGCTTTGTCTACCTTGACTGATGGAAGTTGTGTGTGATTGGTTCCTGCACTAAGGAAATATAAATAAGGTATGGTAATTTCCTTGTTGGACATAGGTGACTGTTTTATAATAGTGCAGATAGGTTCATTGTCCTTTTTTTCAGCATTTAGACTGCAAGGATGAGGGTTTCTTCTTTTCATCCCTACACCATCACTAATTTTCAATTTGGATTCCTGTTAGTCGAAGTGGACTAGATAATTTTGAGTCCCAAAGTTGAATTGTTGGCCTTGATTGAGTATGAATTAAATAATTTGAATTCCAAGAATTTATTGTTTATATTGCAAACATGTTAAACCTTTCCAATCCACCCATCTTGTTGAACAAGATCATATCTAACCCTCAACTTTCTTTTGGATCTCCTCCAAGAAAACAAGTTATGTGATTCTCATAAAGAATCCCTACTCATCTTCTAGTGTAGTATTGTGTTTTACCAGTTCCTTGGTCTCCATTCATTTGCAATCCATGCACAAAGATGTGCAAGTTAGTTCCAATAAGATTTTACAAATGCAAATCAATACATAACAACAGGTGAGTGTTGGGCATGGAATCCCCCCATAGCATGTTTTGGGGTTCAAAGCCCAAGTTTTGAGTAATATCATTATAAAGCCCCGCGAATTGCGGGCGCGGAATGTATTTTAGAGCCATATGGTTGTCCACCCTAAGTTTGAATGTAATGTCGGCCTACCCATGGTCCGCGGACCATGGGATTGTATAAATAGAGCGAAGCTCTAAATATAAAAGATAGTGAAGCAAGGAAGAGAAAAGTATGAGATAGTGAAGTATAGAGAAAGTGTCTAAATGGGTCTTGGGTCGTAGTAGTAGGAAGAGGCTTTGCAACTGAGTGCGCAAAGGCCTAGTAGAGTCCGCAGCTAAGTGCGCGGACCCCTACAGCTGAGTGCACAGGGCAGAATAGAGTCTATAACCGAAGGGAAAGAATAATAAAGAGAAGTTTTATCTGAATTATGTGTATCAGTCTTGGGTTATTATCTGTTGGATATGAATTGAAATTGTATTGTTTATTTACTATGTGCACTTGTATGAATTGTGAACATTGTTAAGTATAACTGAAAGCATACAAATAAGCTAAGTTAATTAACTAATATTGGGTTACTAGTAAGGCCTTGGGTTGTAACATTGTTTGGCCCCTGAGCAGGGCTACGCGAAGACACCATCTCAGGCTGCGAGGTATGGGTAAGTGTGCGTAGCGACGTGAGCATGGGGTCGGACCACGGACCACTTGAAAACATCAGAAATCTCCAGGGTGCGAAAACCTAGTTCTAGCAACCTCCCATACTACTTCGGGTGAGACCTCAGTGCACGTTCTACAGATTGTTGTCGAAAGGGCCAGTAGTACCAGGACTGGGATCTACATGAGGGATGTTTGATGTCGTGTCGTTGGAATCTGATGAAGAAAGAAATTGAAGGGTGGTTGGACAGAAAGATTCACGATTTCGTGGCATAGGAAAACAAGAATCTGTGAGTATCAAAGGAACAGTGGTTGGAGCACTACTTATATATGGAAATCCACGAAATTTTCTTTGCATCCTTCCCCTTTGAGTTGTATGAGTGGATCGCAAAGCTAGCAGACAGTCAGGGAAGGTGTAGGCTCGACAAACCGATTATGTGGATTCTAGAATTGGTGGGCAAACTAGAAGCGTAGGAA
Organism: Pinus tabuliformis; assembly: GCA_031772625.1. NCBI lineage: Eukaryota > Viridiplantae > Streptophyta > Pinopsida > Pinales > Pinaceae > Pinus > Pinus tabuliformis. The sequence goes on from CM062818.1 coordinate 1,215,591,405, forward strand.
GATAAGATCGTGCGCGTTGTGGACCATTGGCTCGATCAAATTATAGGAGGGTTTATCACCGAGTTCGCGGTAGACACAACAGTCAGCTACAGTGAGGCGGAATGATGCTTCCTCAAAGGACTGCGAGGTAAGTACATTAAATCGTTGAACACTTGGATTAAAATGTTGTTGTGTGAAAAGTGGGTTATGCGAATAAATTGATGTTTGGGACTATGCGAAGTGGGAGGATCTATAGAAACGAAGGTAGCAAAGAGATAGAAAATATTCCCTTGATTTTGCCGTAGTAGGAAAGTGAAGAAGAGCTCACGAAAGTTTCTCCGAGAAGCGTGATCAATCTGATAAGGCAGCGAATTCTGCGCATACCACCCCCACCTACACCACCACCAGTCTCACCACCATCACCTCCATCTCTACCCACACCACCTCCGCCACCACCACAGTTCAATATGGTGAGCACGATAAAATTGCCAGTATTCAGAGGAGTAGGGAATGAAGATCTGGACCAATTTTGGTTCGTAGTAAAGGTTGTACGGGAAGCACAAGGAGTTGTGGATGGAAATATTAAGAAGGCAACGCTGGTAAGCACATTGCAAGATCACGCACTAACATGGTACATTAAGCATTCTAATGACCATCCAAATGCGGAGATCATAGATATTCAGGCGACACTGAACATGGAATTTAGCAGGCCAAAGTCGGAGCCACAGTCGATTATTGGGTTTAAGGAAATTGTGATGCTTCCAAGCCAGACCCCGTGGATCTGGGTCAGAGACTGAAGAGTATGATTCGTGAAGCCAGCATGACCTTGATAGATGGACAACATCGTGCATGGTTTGTAGCGTCACTAACGCCGCATTTGAGGACGACATTGTCGCGGCAGAAGTTATCCACCCAAGCCGAGGCTTTGGAGATTGCAATGAGACTGCACGAGACCCCAATACAAGATCCTAGCCTGGGAGTTCAAAAAATCCATGCGCAACTACAAAATCTGTGTCTAGAAATGCAGAGTTTGAAACGGGACAGGACAACTCACTGTTGTAGCATTTTTTGGTTTTGATAAGATATAATATTTGAAAAAATGTTAAGTTAGGATATGGACATAACAATAGTGAATAAAATGTTAGTTAAAGAAAATATCTTGATGATGATTTCCATATCAAAGAAAAAATTAGGTAGATGCTCTAAAAAATCAAGGCAAAAAAAAAAAAATTAGGTTAGAAAGAAAAGAAAACAAATAAACTCTGAAAGTGAGCAAGTCTAAATGCCACTACTCTATTTTTGCAAAATAATGGTTGTGTGCAGCTTGTGTTAAATGCCACAACCCATGACAGTCAAATAGTTTAATCTTGACTGCTTCATGCTTTAAATTTGATGTTATAGTTAGAGAATAAATATCTGGCCAAACTGTTTAATCTTAGCAGATCAGTAGTTAGGTAGAGAATAAGAAGGAGCTCATCAATTTAATCTGAGCCCTTGGAGGTTATAAGGGTAGATTTAGATAGTTTGTTTTTTGTAAAATAAAAAGAAAGGAAAAGGGTTTGCTAGCTTAAATTCACCCATTAAGTGAAGAAAAAATGATAGAATAAGCAAAGGGTAAGTAGAGAAAGGTTGCAAAAGTTTGATTATTCATTGGACTAAAAGTACATTATTATGTTTCACCATATGTTTCTATGTCCATGATTCAATTACACAAAGCAAAAGAAGGCCTACAACATAGATTAATTAACTTCCCATTCATCCCTATATTCACTAATTACCCCTTCCCACCTTCATACATTCATATTCACTCATTTTACACAAAAACCCCTTTTCCTAAGGTCAAAACCATTTTTGCCTAGTAAAAGTGAAAATCCCATGTAAAATCCCTTTTTACATAAAAAACACACAAAAATATGTTTTCCTTAAGTATTGATGCATATATGAAAAGCAAATAAATCATTAAAAATCACTTTACTTAGTGTATTTCCCCTTTTTCCGCTCATATTTCATATAATTCCCTTTTCTGCCTATAATTCCCCTTTTCGCATATATTTACCCTTTTTCCGCTCATTTTCCTATTAACCTTAACTATAGTATTAAACCCCTAAAATCCCTTTTCCCATATATTATTAACTCCTTTAACAAAATATCCCGAAAACCTTAGTTTTATAATAAAACTATGTATTTTCATATCGCATCACAATATTGTCGCATCGCAAGCCATTCATATGAATACACTCTTCCCCGATTGCAATATGTGATCAACGATGGGCCCGGACCTGACCAAATATATATTATAATCTATACCCATATCGCATCTGCCCCTCATCGCAAGTCCTGCTGATAGCATAAACCTCCGCCAGTTGCAATCTCCAATTGCGAATGGGACCCGAACCCAATCACATATCATATATCATTTATTCCCATGTCGCGTCCAGCGCCTATCGCATTCCTTGCGATGGGCCGTCCTCCACTAAATTGCGATTGCGATATGTGATATAAACCCGGACCCGATATCATTGTCTGCCAGAGTTCATAAAATTTCAAGTTCGCTATATGCGTTTTGCAAATAATTTCTTTGTTAAATCGTATTTTATGATTTAAACAAAGAAATAAATAAACCTTCATTTAACCATAAAAACACCGCTAAAATGGGTTTTAACCCATAATACAGCCATGTCCGCCATATTTAATCATCCGTACCCTCCATATTACTCCTTTGCTCCACTACCATCTGATCTAATCCATCCAAATCCAATGGCCCTCGGCGATTTCGGGTACGCTCTTTGTACGCGCATTACCCACCCGAAAAGTGGTATTCCACTGTCCTCCATTGCTACGTGTTAGGCTTAAGTTATTTCGAGTTACCCCTTCACAAAACCACCTGTTCTTCATAAGCAGTTCGATGACAACCGCTTTCCGCAAAATGACAAAATGGTTACTGTTCACTATCACGCCATATTTCAAAAGAAAACCCTTTTTTCCGTTTAAACGTCAAAATGACCATTTTGCTTTGTTTTCGCCTGTTTTACATATCAAAGCCTCCATAAGCCTCTACAACCATATAAACCATCATTTACCTTCCAATATGCTATGGACTCCTTCCAATAGCCTTTCAAGCTCAAAAAGCCATTGATGTCCTCCTCTGTCACCTCTATTTTTCTTAATAATTTCTGTGTTTTGTAGGTAAAGATGCAGTGTTCCAGGCTTATAAAGAAAAAGCATGCACACAGTTTGAAGACAAAAATGAAGACCATATCAGTTTAATTTACCCTGTGACATAAAATCTAAAGTGATTTACTGTTGAAAAACACAGTAAAAACCTCAAATGCACTGTAAAGGTAAAAAGAAACAGTAAAGGTCACTCAACAGGGTTAAAGGAGATTTATAGAGTTTAAAGGGTATCAGATGAAAGATCAAACTGAAGGAATCAACCAGTGCAAAGGATACAAATGATTTATCAAGTTAAAGGGCAAAATATCATACAAACAAAGCCAGCACAACCTGAATAAAAGGGACAGCAAGAAGCAGTTCAATAGTTGCCCCTATCTTCTTGCATGAAGATCTTTTCCTTTCCTAGAATAAATCTTAATCAGTTTAGGATATTTCTTAGTTTTATTATTGTATAAATAACTCTCTTCTCGAGATGTTATAGGTTCGGAGTTCAACATTCATAGTTCATTTCTTGTAAAGTCTTGACTGTTAATATTACTTTGAACTTGAAAGCCACCTTTGAAGGAAGCTTTTGCAGACACTTGATGTGCTCAGTCTTTCTGTAAACTTAATACAAAGCAGAGGATTCTGAATCTGGTTTTACACAGTTTTGTCTTATCTTGTAAGTTTTTCTAGTTATCAATCATTGTGTTTTTCTTCATATGCTAATGACTTATAGAGATATCTAGGTAGGAATAATTGTGTCTCAATTACTTCCTATAAATTCCTGAAGTGATCATCTATTAAGAGAATGGATTAATGAATTGTTTGTTTAGCTAATCCCCTCTAATCAATAAATCATCAGCATCTTGTGTAAGCATTAAGTATACTGGCTTGAACCTTTGGAACGTAGTTTAGAAGGTTTTACCACTTATGATTGTTTTGTTTTACAGTCTAGAAACTGTGATAATCATATTTTTTGTTGTCTTCTACTCACCACTATTTTCTATCTATATCACTGTGTAATGCTTTATAGCATCCCTTTGCTGAAGTATTAATATAAACCAAAGGATTAATTACTTTAATTCTACATCTATCTTCATTCATTGGTCTTCCAAAAACCCCAAAACAATATTTTAGATGCTCTGGCATTGGTAGCTGACCTACTGCTATCTCAGAGGTACAACACACACCCAGAAGCACGCAAGGAAGTATGGTGCATAAAATGCAAAGGCTAGGGGCATGACAAGGACCACTATCCAGTTTTCATGAATTACTTGGCGGGAGGAGGGTCGATGCCCTTAAAACCAGAGGCACAAGCAGGACCGAGCGCGGCACCTGCATTATGGTGCGCGATCTGTCAGATAGGAGGAAAACACACTACAGATAACTGTCACCTATTACAGAAGTATACACAGACGTCCCAGCAATTGTTCTATAATTTCTGTAGGTCGATAGGCCATGATGAGCGCACTTGCAGAAGTTACGAGCTAATTATGGATAAGACTCCTGCCTACAGAGTGCAAACTGAAACACAAGCCCTCGATCCAAATGCAAGGATGGCACACGCCAGATTTCAGGGGCGCAGACAAGGTCAAGGAGGAATGGGACCAGGAAGGGGTCGTGGACAGCTGATTTGTTACAATTGTGGAGGGCCAGGGAATTATGCCTGCAATTGTACAAATTTGACGAGAGCATCATGTTTATATTGTACTCATTTTGATGATGAGATGAATGACTACCCTACACTAATAGCGAGGTTGTGCGATAAAGGGACACTCCAGCCTCCCCCGACTCAGGATTTGCAAATGATGAGGTTTGAGCCGTGCGAAGAGAACCCGAATGTAAACATAATGCTCCAAAGCGGTATCATGATAGGAGATGACAAAAGTAAGTAGCCAGAAGAAATTGTGTGAGTTCGCAAGGCTCCTACGAAGGAACCTGAATTTGATTTGGAGTGCGCGAAGGAGACATTCATGGAAGCTAAGAAGAGCTTCACAGAGGCCTCCACTTCAGGTAGTAAGGATCAACTAGAACCGTGGATGGATCCTTCAATGCTCACTACCTTTCTGGAGACATGTATGAAGCTACTGCACAACATCAAAGCGGTGAAGGGACTACAAGAACTTATCACTATTTGTGCTGGGTCGGGAGAACTGCGCGTAGTTTGGAAACTTGGAAATCATGCATTGCGAATAGGAAGGTAAATGAGATTGACTGCACAAAACAGGGAGTATGAAATGGATCAAGTAATTCTGGATCTAGGATTGGACGCGAATGTGCTGCCAAAACAAACATGGGAGCATATGGGTAGGCCCGTGATGCAATGGTCCCCTATTCAATTGCGAATGGCGAACCAATAGAAGATCCTACTAATGGGAAGATTACAGGGAATAATGGTAGACATCGAAGGTGCGAGCGCACTTGCCGATTTCGAGGTGATAGAGATTTTTGATGATAGCAATCCCTATCCCACGCTACTGGGAATAGATTGGACCACTAATATGAACGAGGTCATAAACCTGAAAAAGCACAAAATGATTTTTGAGAAAAAGTCACTACACGTAGTGGTACCTTTAGACCCTGCAGAAGGATCGCACTACACAGAGCCAGTGCACGACGACAAAAGCGACGACAAGCTAGATTGTATCTACAAGATAACCACTCGAGAACGGGATTGGATGAGTCTTAAAATGGATGGCTGGATTTCGTGGGAGTGTGAAAGCTCCTACACCTCAGATTTGTATGAGGAAACAGAATGATGGCAGAATCGATTACACAAGATAACCACACTCAATTGCAACATGATGGTAAGATCATTTCACTGTGTGACAATAGAGGTAAGGGATCTGCCAATGTATGACAAGTTGACAACGATAGATGAATTCCTGAATGAGTTCGAAAGCGAAGTGCTAGAACAATAGCGGTTCGATGCTCTGAAATGGGCATTGCGCACTACGCCCGCAAGGTGGTGGGGTACGCACCAGCAAAGTTTCGGGGACTGGCGCGAATGTAGAAAGATGATGCGCTTACGATTTGGGAAGCCTCAGATGAGGATGGAAGCCAGGCAGGATGGATGAAATAGCCTACGCGCCCACCTTTCCAGATGGGTACAGGTGTATGGTACGCAGCCCGCACGAACACACACTGCTCTCACGATAGGAAATAGGAACAACAAGCAGAAGCAGGTAGGACAAGTGCGCGAACAACGAAGTATGATACAACCTAGCGCACCAAAAATCATACACAGGGAAGCCTTTGACAATGTGTTCGAAGTGTTGAACAGGGTCCACCATGTGAGACGCACCAACTGGGACCTATGCGTACCAGTGGTTGTATGGGCTTATAAGACCATGTGCAAAACTTTGATCGTGTAAGTGTTTCCGAAACTGAAGTATGAAGCAGAGGATGTAGTCCCTGTGGAGCATGCGAAGCCAAGTATTCATGTAGTAGCACCTGTAGATACGACAATCCGCGTAGACCAAAACAAAGAAATCACAGAGCTACGTGAAGCAGAACATATAAGACTTTAGGGAGAAATCCAATGGGGAAACTTTAGATTTCACGAACTTGAAAAATATCGAGTATAGCTAAGGGAGAAAAGTGCCTTAACGGACGTAGAGGTCAAGAAGCTGGAAATCGAAATAAATGAATAATTTCTCGTCGAAAACTGAGGATGGCAAGGCAAGGTGCATACGATTGTAGTAACGAGTTGGAGGACTATCTTCGTGGACTCGTTAGTCTGTTGTCGTGGTTGGGACCACATATCGCCAAACAGGGTAGCACATTGCCAATAGGAGAGTACGCGATGTCGATCATCACAGTGGAAGATGGGGATTCTCCGCGAACCATGCTAAAGGACGGGATGGAGCCCCACAAGGGTGGTGTGACCACCTGACTAGCCGTAGGGAGAATAGTCTTAGCGCTCTAGGCAGTTGAAAGGGAGCGCAGGACTATAAAATATTCTGCCTGGGAGCTGCACGATATTAGAGATGCGTGCAGAATCAAAATGTCACAGGGTTCGCGACCGCACGTGGATGATTGCGCTGCCGCATGGGTTGGCTGGGAAGTGACCATTGGTGTCACTATTCATGATGGGATGTTCGATTTGAGGCCAAATGGAGTGGGTGGTGGGCATTTAAGACACAAGTTATGGGCAATATTTGGGAAAATCTGCCACCAAGAAAGAATTAATGGCCTGAAATTGGGGGGAACGGTCGAATTCAAATTCGGAAGGTGCTATAAAACTCACAAGGCTAGCCAACGAACAACACTTGGTCATTTGAGAATTGAGCATTTGAGCAGAGCACAGAGTGTTGAGAGCCGAGTGATAATTGAGCCCCTAAGTTCACGAGAGACAGAATACAGCCTAGAAAGGATGACGACCACTAAGGATGGGTTAGGAATTGAGGAGGTAACTATTGGTGAGGCCACGTAGACCCAAATGGTGGAGGATGTTCCAGAAGGCATCGGGGTGGTAACAGAAATCCCCAAATCACCGTGAACACCAAGGCCCAAGAAGGATAAACAGGCAATGGGGCCAGTACGCATGTCCCCAAGGAATCCGCGACACAAACTATCCATGGAAGAGAAGGGGAAGGTAATCACAATAGAAACAGACGAGGAAGAAGAAGACTTGTAGGCCCTGATTGTCGCAGTAGAGGAAGAAGAAGACATGGAGGAGGATATCCAACCATTGTGCTCTGCAACAAAACTGCCAGCATATGTCCCTCCACGGAAAGGGAAAACCAAGGTGCCAAAGAACCTAGACGAAACGAAAAGCTCACTCCAGACCCCACTCCTCCCCAACGACATTGTATTTGAGGGCGCGCACCTAGGCCATGTACCAACCATGAAATTTGAAGACTAGGACCTTACTGACAGCAAGAAGTTTCCGCACCTAGAGACTGGGAACTTAATGAATCAAAAAACTGAGGGGGCGGTGATAATGTTAGAGCTGCGGAAATGGCTACGCGGTGTGGAAAAGGCTGGGTTGCTGCACTTATTATGGATACCACATTTCCACCACGTGCCCATCACTATTTTCGTCATCAGGTAGCTACTCTATCTGGTGCATGATGGGTATCTATGGCTAGAGGATCCTATTCCCATCATGGTAGACCTCATTCACTGGATTTCTCGACTCCCCTGTAAAGGAACGGACCCCATGACTATAGCCAGAAAAGGTAGCGATTTGGCTCTTGCAGAAGCCATGAAGGCGAAATATAAGTTGGAGAAGAAGAAGAGGGGCTATGTCATCTCCAGCATCAAGGACAAAGGGGTGTGCGTAGCAACCCAACTCTTGGTAGCCAAAGTAATGAGGAAGTGTCGCGCCGATGAGGTACTAGCGTCGGTGGTCGCGCTGGCTGAGCAGTGCGCGGAGGGGGTTCAGTTCAACTGGGTCGAATTCCTCTGCGAAGAATTTTTGACAAACTGTTGCAAAGCCCAGGAGCAAGGTAAGACCTTCCACTACGCGTGGTTGCTCTTATCCATATTGCTGGTAGCAGGAGAAATGACAAAGGACAGTCAGTTCCCCAACATTGATAGAGAGTTACCAGAGGCCACGAAGTACGCTTCGCTTTGGGCCACTAAGGATGCAAAATGGATCCGCGACATCAAAATTTTCTTGGTTCTCATGGAGGCGAGCATCCGAATGTGGATCAATAGGAGGTCATGCCTGTCACCTATGGTGTACAATAGCCTGAACAGTTTTGCAGAGTTTAAATTAAATATGCACAACATCTATATCAGGGCGCGAAAGGATCCAATGAAGCAGTGGACGAAGCTACCATTTGTAGCCATTGATGACGCAATCTTCACTGTTTTGGAGACATGGCCCTCGGAATGGCACACCCCAGATCTGGCGGAACTGGAGAAGGTGGCAGCACAAAAGAAAATGGATGATGCCAAGCTATGCGTCACCCAATTGGCTGAAAAAAGGGAGTAGGAGACGGAAGTAGCTCAAGAAAAGGCAACATGGGAAGCCGTAGAAGCAGCAGCAGCAACACAGGCAGCAGAGGCAGTAACAACACAAGCAGACGAGGGCTAGGCAACGTCCTTAGGGCAGGAGGTAAAAGAAACAGAAACAGCATAAGGGAGCGTGGACCCAGGGACCGCATCCACGGAGTTGAAGCGGCCACACATTGCAGAATGAGCAGGACCAAGGAATAAGGTCAAGGCCTTGAAGTTGGCCATTGATCCGATCACCTTAACCAAAGGTGATCTCCATGACATCAGCAAGACGGTCCACAATGTCATAGGTGAAGCGCTTCAAGAGTTCATGCAGGAGCACCAGACTGTGTTAGGGGCCCTCAAGGCGCAGCTCTAGGAGTTACAGGTGCGGGCCCCTTAGGTCTGTACCCTTTCTACCCACCTCACAGCAAGATCCTCGGCAGTAGAGTAGATGTTGCACGCACGAATGGAAAACACGATAGTGTTACTGGAAGGGGCCCTAGTCGTAGCAAATGTGACTGATAGGTTTTCGGTTAGCATGTTGAAAGGCCTTGGCCTTAATTTGGCTGCCCTTCCATAGAAAACGTTATATCAATTACAGGATGGGATAACGGAAAAGCTACGGGCCAAGGAGAGCAGTGCGATCCAGGTTCTTAGCGAGAAAAAAATTAACATAAAACAACTGAGCTTACAATGCAACGAGTTGGTGGTGCAGAATCAACATTTGGTGCACACGGTAGATGATGCTTACCGACGCATCCCGGAGCTAGACATCACAGTAGATTTACCGGTAGAAGTGCGGATCCACAGTTTGTCAAGTGGAGTCTGTGATGCAAGAGAAGAGGCGGAAAAGGTTCAGATGGAGCTGAATCTTCAGATCGCCGAGCTGCGGTTGAAGGCGCAACCTTCCACTCCCCCAGAAGTCCGAGAATAACGTGCTAGCGCTATTGCAATAAGGATGGAAGAACTTGGAGGTGTAGTGCATGACTGTACCAACATGTTGGAAGAGGCACTTGAGGTCCTCATGACTTTGCAGGAGGACCCAAACATCTAGCGGCTAGAGACAGAGCGCGCGAACTCCAGCAGCAGTACAAGAGCATCAGAGGAACTGTGCAGATAGTAGTCCTCACTAAGTGGCTTGCGAGGATGCAACAAGCCAAGGCATTAAAAGAGCAGGTGGACATGGCGTGCCATAAGGAAGCAGTTCTCAAAGCACACGTCCAGCCATGGATTGACGAGGCCTTCGCAATCACAACGAATATTGAAGGGAATCTCATGCACATTCAAGGGATGCATGCACAGATGCAGGGTAGCACAATGGACACAGAGGTCTCAGAATAGAGGATGTAGCAGGTTTAGTAAGCAACAGCTCAGTGCATTGCAGACATCAGCACTGTACGAGAACAGTTGGAGGGACTCCGTGCCAAGATCGCCGCACCAACCGAGTGACTCGAGGGAGAGTCACGATGTTTGTGTTGGGAGCCTATTGGGCATGGAATCCCCCCACAGCATGTTTTAGGGCTCAAATCCCAAGTTTTGTGTAATATTATTGTAAAACCTCGTGAATTGCGAGCGTGGAATGTATGTTAGAGTCATAGGGTTGTCCGCCCTAATTTTGAATGTAATGTCAGCCTACCCATGGTCCGCAAACCATGGGATTCTATAAATAGAGCGAAGCTCTAAATATAAAAGATAGCGAAGTAAGGAAGAGCGAAGTATGAGATAGAAAGGTATAAAGAAAGTGTCTAAGTGGGTCTTGGGTCATAGTAGTAGGAAGAGACTCTGCAGCTGAGTGCGCAAAGGCCTAGTAGAGTCCGCAGTTGAGTGTGCAGGGCAGAATAGAGTCTGTAACCGAAGGGAGAGAATAATAAAGATAAGTTTTATCTAAATTATGTGTATCTGTCTTGGGTTATTATCTGTTGGATATGAATTGCAATTATACTATTTATTTACTGCACGCACTTGTATGAATTGTGAACATTGTTTAGTATAACTGAAAGCATACAAATAAGCTAAGTTAATTAACTAATATCAGGTTACTAGTAAGGCCTTGGGTTATAGCACTGATTGGCCCCTGAGTAGGGCTACATGAAGGCAACATCTCAAGCTGCGAGGTATGGGTAAGTGCGTGTAGCGACGTGTGCGCAGGGTCGAACTGCGGACCACTTGAAAATATCAGACATCTCCAATGTGCGAAAACCTGGTTCTAACACCCTCCCATACTACTTCGGGTGATCCGCGCTCCGCGGACTATTGCCGAAAGGGCCAATAGTACCGGGATTTGTTTGGCTAAATCACCTTTGAACCTGGGTCAAGCCCCAACAAGCCAACAGTGAGCTAGAAAGATCGACCTTTATCTGAAATGAGTTATGTTGATGTTTTTGAATCAAGTGTGTCACTCTAGCACAACATCAACATCTCGAACTTCTCAACGGATAATGAGAAGTAACGAGAACGTTATCCCAGGGTTTATACTTGCACGAGTAGAAGGTCGAATTTGCATCAAGAGTGGAGTGACTCGACCCTCTTGCTTGTCAAAGTAATTGTAGCTAACTAAGAAGAGTCTTGCTACTAGCAACCCTGACGATCGAAAAAAAAGAAAAAGAAAAAAAAACAAAATACTAACTAACTAACCCTAAACACCAAATTATTTACATAAGAAACAACTAATCAGTGCTCTAAGGCTTTGACCTTAGAATATTGTAGAGTCTCAACTAGGTTTAAATTTAAAAAAAAAAATGGTCCACAAAATCTTTTATGTGAGAACAATTTAGAACATTACACCTCCTCTTATATAAAGTCAAATATTTAGTACTTAATGATTAGTCAAATAAATGGTGACATAGTTCAAATATTAATTGATTATTTTAATGTATAGTTTAATTGTTGTTTATGTGCGCATAATATGAAATTAGAATCTTAGTCAATAATGTAGAATACCAGCCATTGGTGTAAGGAGATTGAAAACAAAGATGCAACAGAGAGCTCTGAGGAACTAGGGTTTTGAATAGGAGACAACAAATGCAAGCAGGTAACGATGGAAAGGCTTGGAGGAGGGAGCTCCACTCCCTCCTACAGTAATGTGGTTTCGAACAGAAGAAAAGAGGTGAGTCTAAACAATTTCCGGAATCCACCTGAGGTAAAAACAAAGACAACTGACACTCATAAGCCAAGAAGTAGCATTTCCCAAGAAAAGGAAGGGACCCACAAGGAAGCTAGGTGGGAAAAGATTCCTGGTGACACCAGTCAGAGAATTGAGAAAATGTCTACAACGGGACCATGTAAGCCCAAGGCTAACATTAAACCCCAGGTGGTCTTAAATGATTTGGCCCTACAGGTGCACAGAGAACATATGGCGACTTATGCGGTTATTTGCAAGTTCATGGGCATATGGCCGACAGAAAAAGCGTTGTATACTTGGATAAGAAATAACTGGAAACCGAAGGGAGAAATAAATCTACATCTTGGCTCCAAGGGTTTCTTCACAGTGGTTTTCACTAGTCTAGAAGACAAAGACAGAGTTTTTGAAGGAGGACCCTACTTCTATGCTGTTGCAGGACTTTACATGTGACCCTGGGTGATGAACTTTGTTCCAGAGTGAGAAACGTTCACTTTGGTCTCGGTATGGATTAGATTATACTCCTTACCTTTAGACTACTGGCTGCCAGAATCTTTAAAAGCTATAGGTAACAAATTAGGGCATTTCATAAAGATATCAGAGGCAACTCTGCGGAGGAAATATACCTCCTTTGCCCGCATATGTGTCGAGATGGACTTATCGGGAGCACTCCCAGATGAAGTCATCCTGGAAGTTTATGACGAGGAATGGATCCAGGGAGTCAACTATGAACACATCCCATTCAGATGCCATAAATGTCATGAACATGGGCATCTCTTCAAAGACTGCCCACTCAACAAAAGGGAGGAATTCTTAAAAACCAACAAAGGAAAAGACCCTGAAGGCTTCACCAAAGTGGGAGGCAGAGGAAAAGGAAGGCGAAAAAGTCCCAAAAGAAATCTAGTAAAAGAAAGATACCAAGTTACTGTAGGTTTTAACCCCATACAGAAATTACCTGCATACGAATTCTAAAACACAGAAAATAAACAATGCGAGAGCGTAACACATAAAACACATATACATAGAGATTTTCCCACTGGATCCCAAAACCGGGATTACCAGCTTGATTTTTCATTATGTTCCTTTCAATTTTACAATACATATTTATACATGCTGAAGCATCCAATACCATGGACCGAAAAACCATCGCGTCCAAAAAGCATGTGTGAAAATCATGCACAAAACCATAGGTGGGTCTGCCCAACCTAACATAGGTTCCAAAACCAAAATTTTCCGAGGCGCTACCCCAGACCTCATAAAGTGGGGTTACGGGTGCCCTTCAAACCCCCTGTTAACTACGTGGAAAGAATATAACACAACCCAACATTCTCCCACTTGTTTTTTTCTTTCCATAGAGGACCACAAGAGAGCTTAGTCATTTTCCCAGCCCTGAAATGCCCATTGTCTCTCTACACCATGTGAACTTCTCAGAGCTCACAGATTTTGTCAATGCATCTGCAGTATTCTTCAAAGTTTCCACCTTTCCTAGCAACACCTTTTTGTCTTCTATCATATCCCTCACAAAGTGTTATTGAACATCAATGTGCTTTGTCTTTGAATGATATGCAGGGTTCTTTGCCAAGAAAATTGCACTTTGGCTGTCACAGTCTATCCTTATAGCTTCCTGTACTAACCCCATACTTGAACACAATCTCTGCAACCAAACTGCTTCCTTGCTTGCATGAGTGGCTGCCATGTATTCTACCTCTATAGTTGATAGTGCCACTATAGATTGTTTCTTACTCATCCAACTGACTGCACCTACTGACTGCACCTCCAAATAGGTTAAACACATACCCACTTGTAGATCTTCTCTGATCCATATCTCCAACCCAGTCTGCATCAACAAAGCCACGAATATCCAACACTCTGTCCAATCCTGGTCTTTCTTGGTAGCACAGGCCATAATCACTAGTGCCACGCAAATACCTAAAAACCCACTTCACTATTGTCCAATGCTCCTTCCCTGGTTTTGACATAAACCTGCTCAATACTCCCACTGCATGTGCAATGTCTGGTCTAGTACAGACCACTGCATACATCAAGCTACCGACTGCACTTACATATGGAACACGGGACATGTCCTCTTCCTCTTCTTGTGTCTTGGGACATTGTTCAACAGATAACCTCACACTTACAGGAATACGAAGTTCCTTCACCGGTTTACTATCCTGCATATTAAACCTCTGCAGTATTGTCTCGACATACTTCCTCTGGTTTAACCAGAGCTTCCTCTTTGTCCGATCTCTTTTAATTTCCATGCCCAAAATATAGTTTGCAGCACCAAGATCTTTCATGTCGAATTTGGAGGACAATTGGGTCTTCAAATCTTGGATAATTTCTTTGTCTTTTCCAACCAGCAACATATCATCCACATACAAGACCAGATAAATAACACGGTCACCAATTAATTTAGAATACACACAGTGACCTGCTTTGCTTCTTTTGCAGCCAAGTCCCCATATAAATGTATCAAATTTCTAATACCACATCCTTGGTGACTGTCTTAACCCATACAGAGACTTCTTTAACTTGCATACCAGTTCTTTCTTACCCTTCACCACAAAGCCTACAGGTTGCTTCATGTAGATTTCCCCTTCCAAATCCCCATGAAGAAATCTTGTCTTCACATCCATCTATTCTACCTCAAAATCAAAAGCAACAACAACAGATAAAAGTAATCTAATAGAAGTTACCTTGGCAACAGGAGAAAAACTATCACCAAAATCAATTCCCAACACCTGGGAATAACCTTTTGCTACCAACCGAGCTTTGTATTTCTCCACCTTTCCTTCTGCATTTGTCTTCTTCTTGAACACCCATTTGTTTCCAATGTGTTTCCTTCTAGCTGGCAACTCCACCAGATCCCAAGCCTCATTTTTGTGCAAAGATTCCATTTCATCAACCATGGCTTCTTTCCAGAGTTTTCCATCCTCTGAATCTACCGCTTCCTTCAAAGTTCTGGGATCATCATCAGTAACGGACAAAACAAAATTTGAACAGAAAGCAGATGGACTATACTTTTCTAGCTGCCTTCTTTCTCGAACTGATCTCCTCACAGTCGGATTTTGTGGCTCTTCATCCTCTGATTCCTCCTCTGCTGTAGAGTCTGGTTCTTCCTCCTTTAGGTCAAACTCTATCTTCTCAGGTTCCTTTAGTTGGACTTCATGTTTAATAACATATTTCACCTCTCCGAACACCACATCTCAGCTATACACAACCTTCCTTGTTACTGGGTTCCAAAGCTTATAACCCTTTAAAGCATCCTTATACCCAATAAAGATGCATTTTTCAGATTTGCTATCCAACTTGGTTCGTTTCTCCTTTGGAACATTTACATATGCATCACATCCAAATACCCTCAGATGTGAAAGAGAGGGTTTCTTACCAGTCCATACCTCTTGTCGAGTCTTATCCCCCAACACTGATGAAGGTGACCTGTTAACTAGGTAACATGCAATATCCACCGCCTTTGCCCAGAATTCCTGTCCTAACCCGGCACCACTGAGCATGCTTCTTGCCTTTTCCATCAACGTCTTGTTCATTCTTTCTGCAACTCCATTTTGCTGAGGTGTATATGGAGTAGTCTTCTGCTGTGCTATACCACACTTCTTGCAGAATTCTTCAAATTCCTTACTACAAAACTCTCCACCATTATCTGTCCTTAGCACCTTTATCTTCTTCTCTGTCTGGTTTTCCACCAGAGCCTTAAATTCTTTAAACATGTCAAAGACTTCAGATTTCTTCTTGAGGAAATATATCCATGTATTCCTTGAGAAGTCATCTATAAATGATACATAGTACACAGACTTACCTAGTGATGGAACCTTCGCAGGTCCAAACACATCATTGTGCACAAGTTCTAATATCTGTTTCGCCCTCTTACTAGCAGAGGGGAAACTCACCCGATTCTGCTTCCCATATACACAATTTTCATAGAAATCAAAATCCAGAGAGCTATTACTCATACCTTCTACCATACCTTTACCATGAAGTATCTGAAGGCCCTTTTCTCCAATATGTCCAAGCCTTTGATGCCACAGCATGGTCTTCTCTCCAGAGACCACTAGATTTTCTGCTCCACTTTCAAGAACCACAGAACTATTACACCCATCAATAACATTGCTACCTTGCAGCTTTTAGAAAGTTCCAATCCGAACTCCCTGCATCAATACTAGTGCTCCCTGAACCATCTTGCAGGTATCCTTCTCGACACTGTTTGTACACTTGTATCATCCAGCTTGCTTACAGAAATCAGATTTCTGGTCAATGCAGGAATATGCAGAACACTCGGAAGTGTTCTAACCCTTCCACCTTGCAACTTCAACTTTACTTTTCCGCGACCAATGATTCTAGCCTTCCTGTCATCCCCCAATAAGACATCACCACCATCATATTTCTCATACTCGCAGAACCACTCTCTATGGGGAGTGAATTGAAAGGATGCACCTGATTCAATCAACCATGCCTCATGATCTACATGTGTACTTGAAGAAGCCAAGTACACATCCCCACCTTCATCTGAGGTGGTTTTCGCCTCTGCAAAAGGAGCCTCATCAGATCCCTTTCCTTTGTCAGCAGCTTTAGATTTACAATCCCTTTTGTAGTGCCCTTCCTTTCCACATTTCCAGCACACCACCTTTATAGGTTTTCCTGGAGATTTAGATCTCCCTTTAGATTTATATCTCCCACTCGATGACTTATTTTTGTTTCTGTTCTGGGTCTGCCCTCGTACATACAAGGCATCGCCATTTTGGCTCTCCATATTTTTCCGTCTCATCTCCTCTGTCAGCAAGGATGAGATTATTTCATCAAAATGCAAGGCAGTTGCATTGCTACCTATTGCAATAACCAGACTATCCCATGAATCTGGTAGAGAACACAACAAACTGATGCACTTATCTTCATCTGAAATTTTAATATCAACAGATGCTAACTGACTTACCACAGTATTAAATGCATTCAAATGCTCTGTCACCGAGTCTCCATCTTTCATCCTCAGGTTATACAACTTTTTCCACAGGAACAGTTTATTCACCAGAGACTTAGATTCGTACAAAGTCCCTAACTTGTCCAACAAAGCCTTCGTCGTAGCTTCCCCTGATACATTCAACAATACTGAATCTGAGACACACAATCGTATTGTGCTCTTTGCCTTCTGATCCAACTTCTTCCATTCTTCATCGGAAACTCCCATTGGTTTAGTACCCAGATCTACCATGATCCACTGGTCTTTATCCACCAACAAATCCTCCATCTTGAGTTTCCACAACTCAAAACTCTGACCATTAAATTTCTCGATCTCTATCTTTCCACTACTCGCCATCTTCTTTCACCACCAGAATCGATCTCGCAGATCTCCCACTGAACAGGGTCTACCACAGGCCCGAGCAAAACCCCTCAGCAACAAAGGCATCCCCTTGAAGCCAAAAATGCTCTGATACCAAATGTAGGTTTTAACCCTATACAGAAATTACCTGCATACGAATTCTAAAACACAGAAAATAAACAATGCGAGAGCATAACACATAAAACACACTTACACAGAGATTTTCCCACTGGATCCCAAAATCGGGATTACCAGCTTGATTTTTCATTATGTTCGTTTCAATGTTACAATACATATTTATACATGCCGAAGCATCCAATACCATGGACCGAAAAACCATCGCATCCAAAAAACATGTGCAAAAATCATGCATAAAACCATAGGTGGGTCCGCCCAACCTAACATAGGGTCCAAAACCAAAATTTTCTAGGGCGCTGCCCTGAACCGCATAAAGTGGGGTTACAGGTGCCCTTCAAACCCCCTATTAACTACGTGGAAAGAATATAACACAACTCAACAGTTACAACGGTTTCGAGATCTTAGAAGAAGAAGGAGGAGAAAATGGAACGCACAAGAAAACTCAAGACTATCAAATAGAAAAGGAAACATAGGATAACATGGAAATCATACGGGAGAACAATGGAAAAAAGGAGGACATACCAAGCATAATGGAACTTGGAAAGGACCTTGAGATGACCCCAAGCAACGACAGTATGGAGGACCAAGACCTACAGGAGATCCTAGAGAGGGAGAACCTGGAACTAGAAAAGTTTCTGGATCAGGGAATCAACACAGGAATAGACTCTCTACCACAAGAGGAGTTTGATAGAGTACAACAGTTATTCCTTCGAAGGTCTCACACAAAGGCAGCAGGAGTTAAAAGGAATCACGATAGCTAGGAGAATCGAGGGGTTAAATCAAAGGAGAAAATAACAGGACACTCCACCAAGAACCCAAGCAAGAAAAGAGGACGTAAGAGACAGAATGAACTACTGACAGAGTGTGGAAAACTCATGATTAATTCAGGTAAGATGAAAGATCTCACCAGTTACTCTTTTACAAACCCATCATTATGAAGCTTACAACCTGGAACATTAGAGGACTAGGGAGTAAAAGGAAACAAAGAAATCTCAGTAACAGAATAAAAGAAGAAAAACCAGATATGGTGTTTATTCAGGAAACAAAATGCTCAGTAGACAAAATAAGAGAACTGCACAACAAATGGCTTATTAAGTACGATTATCTAGAAGTCAAAGCAAATAATTCAGCTGGAGGAATTCTTACTCTATGGAATCCTCAGAAATTTTGAATCTTGGATGTTGAGGCATCAAGAAACCACCTTTCAATGGTTATCCAACCGTTGGGGGACAAGGATAGCTACTTGATCACAAATGTCTATGGTCCTTAACTTCTAGAAGACAAACTCAAGCTCCTCACCTCTCTGGAAGAGCTGAGAGAAAGACATCCAACAGTGCCCTGGATTCTGGGAGGGGACTTCAATATGATCAGATCTCTCACAGAGAAAAAAGGAGGAACTAGATCACTTGGTAGAGACTCAATGGCCTTCCAGAACTTCCTTAACAATATGAGACTAGTGGATATGGACACAATAAATGGCATATTCACATGGAACAACAAGAGAGGAGGAACTTCCCAAGTAGCCTCGAGATTAGACAGATTCATAATCTCAGAGGATCTCCTTCTCATCGGTCGTAGCATGACTACTTTCATCCTCCCTTTCAGAGGTTTGAACCACTAGCCCATCCAGCTGGGAGCCTCCTTTATTGGAACCCCGAGGAATAGACCTTTCAGGTTTGAAAATGTCTGGCTTACTCACCCTGATTTCATCACTAACATTGGAAAGTGGTGGGCTGAAGAAATACCCACCCAAGGCATAAAAATGTTCCTCCTACATCAGAGACTCAAACACATCAAGAGAAAGCTCAAAGAATGGAATAACAATGAGTTTGGAAATATATTCAAAGCCAAGGGAGAAGTGGAAAGAAAACTGTAGAAAATTAATCAAATTTTCATCACAGAGGAAAAGAAAATGCAAGCAAACTCACTTCAACAAGAATGGGACAAAATATGCCAGCAGGAGGAAATCTTTTGGAGATAGAAATCCAGAGTGCAATGGATTAAGGAAGGGGAGAGAAACACCAGATTCTTTCACAAATCTACCATGGAACACAGAGCTCATAATAGAATCACAAAACTTATAGATCCTCAGGGTATAGAGCAAAACACCCACAAGGAAATGGAAGCGATTCTGGTCCAACATTTCCAAAGTATAGCAGAGGAGACCATGGAAGACAGATCTCTATTTACTAAAAGTTTTACTCAGCACATTCCAAAACTAGTAACCAGAGAAGACAATTATAATCTTAACATGCCAGTAATGGAGGAAGAGGTCAATGAAGCAATCAAAGAGATGCACAATGGGAAAGCTCCAAGCCCTGATGGTTTCAATGTTGACTTCTTCAAAACTTGTTGGGAAATAGTGAAAAATGACATCCTAGAGGTGGTGGAGGACTCGAGAAAATCAAAATCAGTTCTGAGAGCGCTTAATGAATCCTTCATAGCCTTAATCCCCAAACAGGAAAAAGCCATGACTCCAGATAGATTTAGACCCATAGCTTTATGCAATGTGGTGTACAAAATCATTTCCAAAGTAATTGCTAACAGACTCAAACCCCTTCTTCCAACACTTGTGTCAGAAGAGTAGACTGGTTATGTGGAAGGTAGACAAATTCTCAATAACATCGTTCAAGCTCACGAAGTGGTGCATTCCCTCAGGACCAATAAGCAAGCAGGTATGATAATACAGCTGGACATAGCGAAAGCTTATGATAAGCTAAGTTGGTCTTATATAAGGGAAGTTCTTAAAGCATATGGCTTCAACCACAACTGGATAAGATGGGTCATGGCTCTCGTCACCACTGCCAGTTGCTCAATTCTTCTTAATGGCTCTCCTTCCAGAACCTTCAAGCCATCAAGAGGCCTCAGACAAGGAGATCCTCTCTCCCCCTTCCTCTTCATTCTCATGATGGAAGGATTGGGCAGAGCGATCATTTTAGCCAAGGAGGAAGGAAGAATCCAGGGACTTAGACTCACTCTGAATGGGGACACATTGAGCCATCAACAATTTGTGGACGACACTATGCTGTGGGGCACACCAACAGTCAAGGAAGCCAAAGATTTCAAACAAATCATGCATGAGTTCGCAATGGCCGCGAGTACTGAGGTAAGCCTCACAAAATCTAAAGTTTTCTTTTTTAATACTGATATTTCAATACAAAGAAATCTCTCTAGAATTCTAGGATTTCAAAGAGATCATCTTCCCTCGAAATATCTGGGAATTCCCCTCACTGATAAACCACTGAGCAAGGAAATCTGGGAGTCTGTAATCAATAAATTGAAGGATAAAGTTAGCAAATGGACAAACAGATCCTTGAATTTAGCTGGGAGGTTAGTTCTCACAAAAGTTGTGCTACAAACCATTCCAATCTTCATGTTATCGGCCAATAGGAGTATTATAGAAAATCAGGAACATTCAAAGATATTTTCTTTGGGGTAAAGGGGAAGAGAAAAAGAAATGGGCTCTGGTAGCATGGGACAAGCTCTGTAAACCCAAAACCCATGGTGGTTTGGGTCTCCATGACCTGGACATTTTAAACAAAGTTTTGGGGGCAAAACTTTGGTGGAGATGGCTAAAGGAAATAAGAAACCCCTGGGCTAAACTCTGGAAACAAAAATATGCAAGGGATTGGCAAGAAACGGACCACATCAGAATGACAAGCCACATCAAAGGTTCCCACATTTGGAACAAGGCATGGGAAAATAGAGCCTTAGTTCAAAAACACAGTTTCTGGGAGATCAGAAATGGGAAGCTTGCATGGTTTTGGGAGGACAACTGGCAGCAGGAACATAACCTCAGTAGAGAAGGACTAGATATTATCAAAATCGATACCATTAACAAAGGACTGGAAAAAGTAAGTGACTACTAGGATCAGTCAAGGGACACTGGTAAATGGAGGATTTGGAAGGTACCAGACTACAGTGAAGAAACCCCCTTGAAGACCCAAGCTAAAGTGCTGAAAGATATTCTAGAGAAAAGACAAATTTTGACCTCTACCTCGAATGATCTTCTAAGATGGGGTACAAATAATGATGGCATCTTCAACCTCAAAGAAGCCAAAAGAATAGCCATGGGGCTTAACTACCCAAGCCCTGAAAAGACATGGAAAGACCTATGGAACAACCCACACTAGACGAAGATCAAACTGTTCAGGTGGCTGGTCCAGCACAGAAAGATTTTAACTTGGGAAAATCTCAGAAAGAGAGGTTTTGTTGGGCCATCAAGATGCCAATTATGTGGACAGCAGGAAGAAACTATAGATCGCCTTCTCAACCTCTGTTCTTTCACCTCCACCTTATGGAATTGGGTAGCCAGTATCATCAAGCAGACAGACAGGAACGAAAATGACATCACTGACACTTTAAAGAATTGGAGGAAGGACTTCTTGGACAATGAGACAGTAAACACAGCCTGGGCTCTGATTCTAGGATTCTTGATCTGGGATGTTTGGAAAGAACATAACAACAGGATCTTCAAAGATAAATCTGGCTCAACTCAAAGCATCATAGCTCAAATTCTAAAACAGCTCAAAGAAATTGTCAATGTCCATCGGAAGCAACCTCCTGAGAAACCCCCGGGTCATCGGGATGCTCACATCCTGGAACTGTTGGGACTCCAGTCTCTCGTCCCTCAGGGAACAAGCAAGACAACAAAGAGAATATCAGCTGGAAAGGCTTTCTGGCAACCCCCTCCCAAAGGATTTTTAAAATTCAATATTGATGGAGCCTCAAAAGGTAACCCTGGGGACGCTAGCTATGGAGGAGTCATAAGAGATGAAGAGGGAAACATAAAAGTCATCTTTCACAGTCATCTGGGGAGGGCCACTAATAATATGGCTGAACTCATGGCCATTGAACAATGCTTAGAGATTCTGATAGAGTTCAATTTACATAATACAATCATCGAGGCTAACTCAGAATTAATAATTAAGTCGGTTAAGCGGCTAGGCATGGGTACTGCACCTGACAAAGTCTCGAGACACTGGAGACTTTTGCAGGTCTATTACCGTATTCAATCGCACCTAAGAATTCTCAGAACTCTTAGTTTTGTGCATGTGCGTAGAGATGCCAATAAAGTAGCAGACTGGCTCGCTAATGAAGGGGTGAGATGCACAAAAGACAACAAGTGCTGCTTGTGGGAGTCGGTACCCGCAGGACAACTGCATGAGAGCTGCCACACTCTGGCCCTCATAGACAAGGAGCATTATCAGCACATGCAGGGGAATCCGCCAGTTGACCTATAAACAATGGACGATAAGGGTTTGATTGTTAGTCAACCTGAGCTTTGGCACAGTCGGGCCTCACAGTGGAATACCTCAGGTTGCCTACTCGTGGGTTCTGCAAGCGAGCAGGCAATCAGAAAAATGGTGATGATCTGCTCTAAACTGCGAGGCATAGGTTCAATTGGGTGGCTCAGTCGATTGGATGGCAGTAGTGCAGAGTTATCAGGCGTCAAGCAGTTACCAAGCGTCAAACGGTTCTCAGGCGTCAAGTGGTTATTTGGCGTCAAGCGGTTATCTGGCAACGAGCGGTTATCAGGCGTCAAGTGGTTTTCGGGTTATCAGGTGTCAAGTGGTTTCTGGGTTATCAGGCATCCTCAAAACCTAAAGTGCTCTATTATAAATGTCTCTGATGCCACTCAACGATCAACACGTGGCTTCCGGAGGAGAGAGAATACCGCCTTCATCGGGTAGGTATTCCTCCGGCTTCTTCTCCGCCCGATATCTCCCTCAGCCGTTGGATCTTGCAGATGTAGATTAAGGGCTCTGATTTGTCGAGCTGGTCAGTGAGTTTGGGTACTCCCTCGCGGACCCAAAATCTTTATTTTATAGTCACTATTCACCTCCTCGGATCCGTGCAAAGTTTGTCGGGTTATTCAATTGGGTGGCTTAGTCGATTGGATGGCAGCAATGCAGAGTTATCAAGCGTCAAGCAGTTACCAAGCGTCAAATGGTTCTCAGGCGTCAAGTGGTTATCTGGCGTCAAGCAGTTATCTGGCGACAAGCGGTTATCAGGCGTCAAGTGGTTTTCAAGTTATCAGGCGTCAAGAGGTTTCTGGGTTATCGGGCATCCTCAAAACCTGAAGTGCTCTATTAGAAATGTCTCCGATGCCACTCAGCGATCAACACGTGGCTTACGGAGGAGAGAGAATACCACCTTCATTGGTAGGTATTCCTCCGGCTTCTTCTCCGCCCGATATCTCCCTCAGCCGTTGGATCTTGCAGATGTAGATTAAGGGCTCTGATTTGTTGAGCTGGCCAGTGGGTCCAGGTTAGCCTAGAAAAAGTAAAACAAGGTAAAATGCACAAAATTTACATAACATCATAGGTAAAACATATATATTATAGAAATTAAGATAGTAAAAAAGAAAATAACACATTTATACAGAGAAAAATCAAAAGTAGATTAAAACATAATTGAAAATACACAAGCCCAAATGTTAGAATAGTCACTAAAGCGGGATACAACCAACAAAGGAATTGTTTTTTATTACGCTTTCAACATCAAGGTAATATGTATGAGAATGAGAAGGTGATATATACTCAAATTTAAATTGATCAACGGGGAACAAGAAGATCATGTCCTGCAAAATCATCATGTAATTAATACCAACTTTAATGATAATAATTGTGAAAGAAATGCAAAATAAATGATCTTTACCTTTGTCTATTTGTTAACCAATATAGCTCTACATGAGATCAAATACACAAAGGAGAAATTGGAAATAAAAGAAATAAACCTCACTGACTGGTCATGCCATCACTCACAAATAGGGGAGCATCTGGGTATGAAAATGGGGATCCTTTGTGTTGAGCATATTGCTTCCTTTTATATATATTTCAAGGTAGGTGAATGGATTCCTTCCTTCTCAAATGGTCGTTGGATGGGCATTGGGTGGTTGCATTAGTTTCTTCTATTTAGAATTCATCTCATACTTAATCAAAACTTTGTTTAAAGTTTCACTGGTTTGTTCTCGTTCTTATACCAAATAATAAATATGATTTTCCTATGCCTCTTTCCCTCTTCTTCTTTTTTTGTGTTCCAAACATATTATTATACTATATTACATCAGTTATACATAGGGAGACTTCATGGTTGTTGTAATTCACTTGGATGAGTTTTATCCTCGTTATTAAGGTATAACTTATCAGAATTAGCAAAATTAGAGGCTTCTTAGTTGTTGTAATTCACTTGGATGAGTTTTTCCCTCGTTATTAAGGTATAACTTATCAGAATTAGCAAAAGTAGAGGGTTAATGCATGAACATGGGTTACACTTTTGGTCCAAATGTGGGGATGAAATATCGAATTAAAGCCTTCAAAATTCATATAGGCATTGTGACTTTTGATTCGGAGTAAAAAGGAAATTTGTGAAGAATTATATTGTTGTCCTAATGATATCTTTTGCAAAAAATTTTAGTATCGTATAGTATGTCAATTTTCCATTAAATAAAATGCTTGTCCTTGCAAATTTATGCACATCTTAAGAGTATGTGTCTGTTGAGATAACATAACTTAGTATAAAATGTGTAATTTTCAAAAAATATATAAGAGCATGATCTACAAAGAGAGAACAAAGTTTCATATTAAAAAAAATATTTTTTTATACAAAATTATATTTTTTATTAGTTTTCTAAGTTGGAGAAGTAATGTCTCAAATTCATTTTGCAGACACGTGTTCGCATAAGGTTTTTTCAACTATTTAAATAAATTGAAAAATGAAGAGTACTTAGGTTTTTTCAACTATTTAAATAAATTGAAAAATGAAGAGTACTCTTTTGAAGAGGATTCGTAAACGAAAATAGTGGTATTTTTTGAAATTTTTTCATTTTGCATATTTTATATTATTGATTTTTTATCCATCCTCTTTAAAACTATCCAAAAAAATCAAATATTATGTTTAAAAGAAATTAGATGAAAATTATCATATGAATTCAAAAATGTCAAGCACATATGCCATTGGATAGAGGATTCCTTCATGAATCCAACATGATCAACTCCACCACCTATGGACAATTTTTTCCCTAAGTATGTTAGGGTACAAAATGGTGTTGTGGAAAAATTTGCAAAAGGGGTGCTAAAATTGTGATTTTTAGCACTGTTGGGCATTGGATAATCCAGCATTCCCCATGTGTTTCGTGATATGTGTTTTACCGCCTCTCGAGGATCTGTTAACTCTGGTGATGCGTCTGTTTACTAACACCTGTGGGTTTTGGTGTAACGACAATTGTGATTCCAACAAGTGGTATCAGAGCCAAAGATGTCGAGTTCAAATCACACCCAGCGCGCGTTGGGTGGGAGATTGTTGGGCAATGGATAATCCAACACTCCTCATGTGTTTTGTGACATGTACTTAACCGACTCTCGAGGATCCGTTAACTCTCGCTCGCGATGCGTCTAACCTAAGGTTTCCCTTACCAAAGGGGTTGATTCCCAAGTTAGATTTATTTATTTAATTTTAATGTATTTTTCTATACTTTTTATGAGAATGATAATTATTGTAATTAGAGATCTAGAGAGTATTTGAGAGAATTAGAGAAATTTGAGCATTAGGCGAGGATTTGGTGGATCTTAGATTAGATAAGTATTTTTGGTACCTAAAGAGATGGTAGGAGTTACCTTAGAATCTAAAAACAATTTTGGATTCAAGTCT
The DNA here is from genome assembly GCA_031772625.1 of Pinus tabuliformis. Lineage (NCBI taxonomy): Eukaryota > Viridiplantae > Streptophyta > Pinopsida > Pinales > Pinaceae > Pinus > Pinus tabuliformis. The sequence continues at coordinate 1,215,617,726 of CM062818.1, forward strand.
ACTTATATAAATTTATGTAAGCCTATGAAGTATGGAAAGGGTGAAAAAAATATGAGAGGCGTGGAGTATGTGTGTGAGGTCAATTATGAGGGCAATATTTTTATTGTAAATATTTTAATTTTAAGAAATTATATATGATTTTTTGTGCATTTGTTGGGTGTTTTTTATATATGTTGAGTTAATTTACCGGCAGTAACTGCTTACATCGCTTATGGATTGGTATTTGCAAATAGTTTCATGTCATGTTGCTAAGTTAGTGGATGTTGTGGACGTTGCAAAGTCATTAACTGTTGCAAATTGCATCCTTGAGGACAACGTAAATCAGAGCGCATGATTGTAGAAGGTTGTGTGGATTTTTTTGTGGAGATCAGAGAATCGTTGTTCAAGTCAGATGTGGAAGTAGGGATGAGGCTATCACTGGAAGAGTTTCTGCGTAGATGAAAAACATATTGAGAAGCATTATATTCAACTAGGTAAAAGTAAGCGAGTGTGATTCATGTGTTGTCCCGTGTAATCTCTCGGCCTAGGAAGAATTGCTACATTGTTCCCACCAACTGCGCAGAGCTGGACGTATAAAGGAGTTGTGTGCATTGAGGAAGATCGGAAAGAAATTACAGTTTTTTCATAGAGAGAGTCAGTATCGACCACTGTGAATAAAATAGGGGCCGTAGGTTATATCACCTTTCGGTGAAGTGGTGCAGAAGGTTGTGAAGCGTGAGATCGTTGTGTGGATGCTAAGCGTTTCCACGACTTTTCCGCTGAAACAGAGTTGCTGCATGAAGGATCGGTTGTTTAATGCTTGTTGCTAGTAATGCGAGGTCATTTCAATCCAAGTGGACAGCGCAGGTCATTGTGTTGGTGTGTTGATACATATTTCTCTGTTGTCATTTTCAAGTCATGCAACACTTCTGCATTAAATCGTTGAGAAGAACTCTACCCGAAGTCCAAAAGTTGTGTGTAATTATTCAATATACGTTGAAGTGATCAACTCCGTAGTCATAGATTTAATAATACAATGGGAAGGAGAAGACGTGGAAGCGACATCAGGATTGATCGTGCCTGTGAAGGTTCGACTCAACGAAAAAGACCTCACCACATTTCTATTGTCCAATAAGCTCTCCAAAATGCATTTCCATGAAAAAGGTTTGGATTGAAAGCATGCAGGGTAAATATTTTATCCATTAAGTTAGTGAACAAAGAGGCTCCATTATCGAAGTCAAAAAGATATATGAATTAAATATATGAATTATTTGGTTTTAAAAGTTAAAAAAAAAAAAAGACAATTTTGTAAGTGAAATTGATTCAAAGTGGTGAGATATAACGCTTTAAGAGAGAATGGTTCTATTTGATAAAAATAAAATATATATATATATATATATAGATATATATATATTTTATCACTTGAACCATTCTCTCAACTAACTCATATGATTACACTATCTTATATGATGTATGAGTTAGTTGAGAGAATGGTTCAAGTGATAATATATATATATATATATATTAAAAATGATTACATTTATTTTTATATGATATATGAGTCAGTTAAATTTAAGAATTGAAGTAAGAATATTGATGGCTAGTGTAATATTAGTGTGGAAACTTGGGAGAGGAAGGACTACTCAAAAAGATGGTTCAAGTGAAGTGAACTATTGACCAAATTTAGAGGAGGTAACTTGATAGGTGTGTAGCAGGAAGGAGACCTATTACTATGGAGGTTGTTTATAACGCACAGTTGGCAATGGAAACTCAAGAAGGAAGGAAGATGAATATGACTATGGGAAGTCATTTGCAAAATTCAAAGAGAATCCATATAAATGTCATAACAATTGGCATAAAGAATATGAGTAATGAAGAGTTTGAGAAGGAACTCTTTGAGATAAAAGCATGATTGAATATTATTATGGAGCTACTATAGCCAAATGAGGAGAACCATAAGTATGGGTGGAACCTGAGGAAAAGGGTTAAGCAATATGTTGAAATATTATGGGCCAAGAAGCGGAGATAGAAGTTGAGACACAGGTTGAAGGAAGAACTCAAAGCTACTCAGTATCAGGAGGAAGTTCATAGAGGTGAACTCAATTAAGGAGAAATCCATGGAAAAGATAACAATGTTGGTGGAGATTTGATGTTATCAAATGAGTCTGAAAAGCCTTTTTTTTTTATGGTTTTTTTATGGTTGCAGGGGTTATTGATGACGGACAATGTTTTAAAGTTGTCATGAAGAGAGAGGAAGATGGAGGAGGATAAAATCCAAATTTTGTTCTAAGCCAAGATGAAGAGAAGTACTTAAATGGGATGCTTATAAAGGATGATGGCCTAGAGGTAAAAATAGTTTTTAGTTCTCAAAATGGTAATGTATATGCAGGGGAATTAGAATGTGAGGATGGGAAAGTTCTAAAATTTGTTACAGACAACATGGGGACAAAGTTCAATTAGACGATTGAGGCAAGGCAAAGGGTCTAGGAAACAACTCTACAAGCACGGAGTGAGGGAAAAAGTATATTTGTGTGGATATATACTTTTATGATTTTTGTGGATAAAAATGTTTCATTTGAAGTGGTGAACATAAGTGTGGTGAGAGGAAGATAGATGAAGATGAATGCCTTGTAGATAGGAAGGCAAAAGCGGAATCGTGGTAGAGTTCGAGATGCAAAAGGACAATAGCATGACATAGTCGATGATCAAAAACAAAATTATATATGGGATCCAGGAGGATATTAGCAACGAAGGCCTCATGGTCAGGAGACCATGAATTTCTTTTACCTGGGGAGTATGATGCAAGAGCATCTAACCTAGGGTTTCCTTTACCAAGGGGGTTGATTCCCAAGTTAGATTTAATTATTTAATTTGAATGTATTTTCTTATGTTTTGTATGAGAATGAGAATTATTGTAGTTAGATATAATGTTTAGGAGAGATCTCGAGAATATTTGAGAGAGTTAGAGAGATTTGAGAATTAGGTGAGGATTTTGTGGATATTGAAGATTAGATGAGAATTTTTGGGACCCAGAGAGATTATAGGAGTTATTTTAGGATATGAAACCTATTTTGGGTTCAGATCTAGTTGTATAAATTTATGTAAGCCTATGAGGCATGGAGAGGATGAGAAAATGTATGAGGTGTGGAGGATGTGAGCGGCAGCCAATATTTTTATTCTAAATATTTTTATTTTAAGAAATTATATTTGAATTTTTGTGTGCTTTTTTATATCTATGTAGTTTATAGGTAGTAATTGTCATGTCACATAGATTTCAGTGCAGATGTTGATTTCTCATCGTATTTGATTGATTGCATTAGATGCATTGATTCTAGGGAAGATATTGATTTTTTATCTGATGTAACTAGATGTATGGTGTACATTAATTTCAAGGTAATTAGATTAACATTGTGCATTGATTTCAGTGTAAGCACAAAAAAATATTGATGACATGCATTGATTTCTATGTTATAGTAATTCAACCATAAATAAAATACTTGAATTTTCATTTCAAATAAAATGTTCACTTAATTGAAATGTTTTCTTCTTGAAAGTGTAAACTATTTGTAATTAACTACATTCTTTTTATTCTCATTTTTCATGCTTCATATTGGATTGTAAAAAGTGCAACAAATATATATATATATATATATATATATATATATATATATATATATATATAATGTTATGACTAAGATTTTGTAGATAACTTCAAACAAAATAAAATTAATAAAACTTATTTCAATCATAAGAAATTGATTGAAATGCTTGGACAGCTAAGTAAATTTATAACATTATATAAAATTATAGAAATTTTACCATATATCATTTTTTGACTTATATTAAATTCCAATATGATTTACTTATATCATGTTATGACTAAGCTCTTGTACATAATCTCAAAAGAAATAATATTAAATAAAACTTATTTATTGTTTATATGACATCTTTTAAAATTGAATAAAACTTATTTCAATCCTATTTTTGTTTTTTAATTGAACCTTGAGATAAGAAATTGGTTGAAATACTTAAAAAAGTTGACCATGCAATGGTATATGGGTGGGTTACAAAAAAATCATTTATAGATTTTTTATTATAATATGGATGACTTTAGAATTCATATAATTTATTTTAAAATTGAATTGTAATAACATACATGTTGATTGCACTAAAAAACACTAAGCTAGTATGAATAATGAATGTAATTCTTTCCATGTTCAATATTAAATTGATACATGATATATTTTAGTTAATTTTAATTATCAAAGTGACTTGCATCATAATAAGATTGTACTTATATCAAATTATAACTAAGTTCTTGGAGATGACCTCAAAAGAAATAAAAGTGAATAAAACCTATGTGTTGTTTTTGAATAAAACTTATTTCAATTGCATTTGTGTTTTTAATTGAACCTTTAGATAGGCAAGTAAATTTAGGAAAGTTCATATTTAATTATATAAAAAATTATAGAAACATATATCATTAATTGTTTTTTGGTATATTAAATTCCAATACATATGACTTAAGTATCATGTTATGACTAAACTCTTGTAGATGACCTTAAAATAAATAAAATTGAATAAAACTTATTTGTTGTTTACTAGACATTTTTTAAAATGAATTTAAAACTTATTTCAATCCTATTTGTGTTTTTTAATTCAACCATCATATATTTTAGTTCATTTTAAGTATCAAAATGAATTGCATCACAACTTAAGGTTGTACTTATTTTCTTAGCCTATGAAACTAGAAATCAAAATTGTTATATTTTTTAATAAAAGTTATAGTATATAGAAAGAAAATTAAGCTAACAAAATAATTTTAACACATCCATGAACATCCATAAACAAGATTAATACAAATCCATAAACTAAAATAATGAATGTATCAATAAACTATCCATATGAAAATATATACTAATTACAAATATCACATGAACATCCATAAATTGAAATAATAAGCATCCATAAACTGAAATAGTGTTCATGTAGATCCATAAGTTGTCCATGTATGAAAATATACAAAGTTTGTATCACATGTGAATGTTCCCTATGAAATGGACCTAAAAATATACAAATTATCCACTCCTATATGAGTTTTTTTGCGAAAAGTAAGTGTCCATAGTTTGGTACTACAATATAACACATTCAAATTCAAACTAATTAGACCATTATTTGTACAAAATAAACAATATGGAAATAAATGATTTTGAACCACATTTTTAATTACATATATTAATCTACTAACCTCACTCGAGTCCAAATGAAAGCCAAATAGGATGGGGTCTGATGAATATGGGTTTGGTGTTCCCTTGTCTGTGGCTCAAATATTAGGGCTTGCATCGATGGACATGCATCGACAGTGCCTCTATACCTAGCATTCCACTCATGCGTCCACATAACTACGACATCGACAATACTCTGCATATATTGGGCATGTGTACACAATGGAAAGGATAAATAATAATTAGTTTATGAATTATCTAGAATGCAAGTAACTTAAAAATAGAAAATGTTGAAATGAATAAAAAAAATTAACTCAACTATTGTTCCATGTGGTTGTACATAGTGACTCTCCTCCACATGTGTTATGAGGTCGAGGTGGAGGAGAATCCATGGAAAAATGCACTAGTGGAATATGGATTGGTTGATCAAATACCCCCCTCAAATGACCTCATAAGCTCATCCATGTAGTTGGGTTGTGTTTACATGTTATCATGAACTTATTAATATAAATGAAATCTAATACAAACTAAATTAATATAAATAATTATGCATAATTTGACGATAAGAGTCAAAAATTTTGTATATATATGTACATGGTATGTGTCATGCAGGCTATGCACCCTCCAAGTGTCACGAATGGCATCATGACACATACATGCATATGATAAAAGCTAGTCAACAGGTAAACTCATGAGAAATGAATCATCATATAAAGGAACTCGCAGATCATGAGGCAATGATGGTGGTTTGTTAATCTCTCCATGTAATGCAACATGAGTAGTGACTAGTGACGCTTTCATGCTATATACAATGGTATCCCTAGTCTCAAACTAAGTTGGGATGACTCCTCTAGCTCTGTTGGTAATACCATGCTCCAAGACGGTAGTGGCAACAATATTGTAGTTGGTGCTACATGCCTATGATCCCTACGAGCCTTGTCACGATCATAGGTACATCCCAAGTCGGGCCCATAATAATGAGATCTGGTATCTGTGTAATCCAACTTCATATGTAGCATGAACTTTGGCAAAATAAAGGGAAACCTAGTCATGGTGGGGGAAATGGCCCCAAGCACCAATGAATTGATCATACACAAAAGGGATTACATCAACATTCTTAAAATATTTGAATGGAATCGAACCTTTATGTCTAGTAGGGTGATTCGGAGGGATGCGAACAACTCCCCACGAACATCAATGTTTTTGGTGGCCTCTTTCACCACCTCCCAAGTACGTGGGCCTCAATCTCATGCCTCCTAATCCTCTGTATGGAATGTAGGAGGCATCTCTATGGGCCCAACCTACGGTATGTCTCGATCAACCTATTGATGATATCTGGCATCAAAGACAAACTACGCCTAGTAGGTGAACTAGTAGGGATGTTATGCAACTCTTGTGTGATCCATGCATATTGGATCATAACATCCTCCAATGTGATACTAGTTGTAGCATCGTCCCACGGAGGGATCGACGCTGCACTGTGATCCTTAGCTTCGCTTTGTTGAGGGTTTGAAAATCATAAACATAATTTAACATATATATTTAACAAACTAGAAGCATAATAACATATACATTAAATTCAAACACATCAATTGAAGATGATTTAAAAATTAAAGATAATTTCAAGACATAAACACATAAAGTTTAAAGAGGATTTAAAAATGCAAGAGGTGTACCTGAAACAAGTGAAGAAGGTCCACTATCAGTAGCATGATCATCAATAGAGACAAAAACACTGCCTCTGACACTCCAACTGGTATTGGAGGCAGGATCTATGAGTGGAACATGCACTTTGGGTGGGCTACGTGATCTATCATGAGCCTAACCATGTATAGCAAATTACCCCACACTCTCACAGCCTACGGTTGGGGGGAGTATAAGAGATGCTTTTGCATATTACATATAATAGATATAAATTAATCTAAGAAAAAAATGTTGACTAAACTATTACATATAATAAAAATAAACTAATCCAAGAAAAAAATTGTTGATAAGAAAACCATTTCTGAACTCGAGTAAAATAATCTAGCCTAAAGTCCTAAATTTTAGAGTCCATTTTTTTATAGTTTATCAACCAAAGTATTGAGTTCCATGTAAACATAATCGAAAGAAGTGATTGAATCTACCTTCACACTTTTTCTCGTTTCTAAATAATGCATTTTATTCACAGGGTATAAATATAATGTAAATATATATGTAAAAAATGAAATAAAAATATTGCGATACTAATAAAATTTCATGTCAACCAAATACTCCAATAGACTTTAAGTTCTTAAAATGTTGGACTTTGACACATGACATGTACTAGGTGCAAGCACATGAAGACAATGTTTCTTGTACAACACATTATATAATGAAACAATATGATACAAATTAGGAAAAAGTCAAAAAAAAATATTCACTTTAAATGCATTTTTCATGATAGATTTAATGTATCTACCAATGATGCATTGTTGAAACTTGAACATATATAGTTATATAATTATATAGTTAAATGTTTTATATATGTTTATATATATATATATATATGTGTGTGTGTGTGTGTTAGAAAGTTATGGTTATATTATATTATAGCTATGTTTTACATGTTACAATATGTTATATTATACATAATTTGTAATTTTTTATAGTCATATATATATATGTTAAATAACTTTATTTTATATGTTATATATAGTTATAATATGTGATACTATAATTATAATAGTTAAATATATAGTTATGTTATGAAATATATATATATATATATATATATATATATATATAATTTCAAATAACTTGATATATATATATGTGATATGTTAGTGTTATAATAGTAAAATATAGTTTAATTATGTTATAGTTATATATAGTTAAATATTATATCTAATTTTATGTTTTGTTAGCAGATGCTATATAGATCTATGTGTTATATTGTTTTTTTTAATAAAATTTATTTAAATAATCAAATTTTCATTTTTAGATTTTTAATTTTAAAGATTAATATTTTATTGAAGTAATTAATTTTTTAAATAAAATGTACTATATTTATTATTAAAAAAAGATATTTAATATATAAATTAATTTAAATTTAAAATAACAAAATAAAATAGAATTGTTTATTTAATAAATAAAGATTTACCATAAACAACCATATTCATCATGTCAATCTCAAGCTCCTAATTTATTTATTTATTGGTTATAGTTTGGTTGTTTTCTGTTTTGAAGTTCGAACAAATTTGTTTGAAATTTAAAAGGCATTTTAAATAACAAAAAATGAAAATTTATTTCACTATATTCAGAAAGAAATATTTTAAACCTTAAATAATTAGAAAATAAAGTTTTTACCAATCAAAATAAAAAAATATTCATAATAAATATGTTACCATTGCAAGTAAGAAAAAAATTAAAACCTAAATTATAGTTCTTTTAGTGGTTTCAAAGCGTTTTTTTGTTTTTTTTTATGGTTTTCTAGGTTTTTTTGGTGGTTTTCTAGGTTGTTTTTGTGGTTTTCTAAGTTGCTTTTTGTTGTTTTGAAGGGTTGTTTTGGTAGTTTCATGGTGGTTTTCATGGTTTTTGTATGGTAAGTTTTTTTTGTCTTTTTTGTTTTTTTTTTTTTTTGTTTTTTTTAACCAAATTAATTTATTTAATTTTGCAAGAAAAATTAAATAAAAAAGAAAAAAAGAACAGGAAACCTATCTTGGCTTGAGCCTCTAAGACATTGGCAGGATTGTTGGTGAGGTTGGTTGGGTTGCTCCATGGTTCAATCGCTCGATCAATCTTCAATACCTTCAGTCGAGCTTTTATGTCTCTGTCAAGCTTCTGTTTGCTCGACGGTCTGCGTAAAAATGACTTGCGTAAACCGTGTCCACACATTTTAATAGAAAACAATGGCTTGATTGAGCCTGAGCTTTAGAGCTCGATCGAGCTATTTTTTTAGCGCCCAAAGAGCTCGATCAAGTGCTAAAAAAAGGCTCAATCGAGTGTTTAAAATGCTCGATCAATCTCTCTTTTTTCCACCTAAATGCGCCCTCCATTGCCAAAAAGTGTAACCCAACTCCATACTTTTACCTAGAATCCTAAACCAACAAGACAACCAACCAAAGGATCAATATATGTTGTTGGATCCAAATGACTATAATCATACCTCACATCATTGAATTGATCATTTGAATTAGATCCTCCAACTATAGTGTCAACATGAACATTTGGATTCAGTGAATTTGTATTATACCACTCTGAGTATCCTCGTTGCATCTGACCTTGTTTGAGATTACATGAATATATGGGTTGCATGCACCTCAATGATGAATATGTTGGGGATACTGGCTTACAAACCCCACCATACAGGACATTTACAATGGGTTCTTTCCCATGATGTAATCTACCTAGATTTTTGCAAAACTTCAAATATCTGGCATGTAAATTGATATTATCTCTTGTGTACAAAAGACCGCCTAGAGTCGTTCAAATCCGCACGGTACTATTCTTTGGCAGTAAGGTACATAAAAAGGAATTTGTGTTTTTTTATATATCTTCAAGGAACTACCTCCTGAGAGATACTCCTAAGCTAAAAGTATTTGAGCTCCTGCAAAATTTTTATGCCAACTAAATTTAGAGATGATGCCACTCCATCCTTCTTTATCCAAAACAAATTTTGAATAAAATGGATTCCTCACTGCCTTATAAAGCCATGTGGCAGCCCACAACAATTCATCTTTATTTATAGTCTTTGAAAATGGGTTCTGAAGTCGAGAAGACTTAACACAATTTCCCATACCTACAAGATGGCAATCAGTAGAGATAACAGATGTGGTATATATGTTATTTAATTCTTAAAGGTTTGTGCAATGATAAATAGCAGTATTGCAAAAACACTACGAAAATCAATGAAAATCTTTCATAGTAGGCTGCTCTATAAATTGGTACATTTCCAACACCATTATAATGGATACACAAATAGATAAGTAACATCTCAAGTTGTGGAAGCACTGACACAAGTTCCTGATATACACAAAATGCCCAAAGAATCCTGTTGGTGAAGAGCATTGACTTGGATGGGTCCATAAAGTTTACATTCGTGATAGAAAAATATCATATTTCCCACAATACCGCACAAAACAAAACTTGGCCCCGAACCATGGTCCAAAACTCTTTTTGGAAAGAAATATGGTAGTTGTCACTTAACCTTTAAGAAAATTCTCAATTGCTTTACAGAGTCAATGAAGTATTGGAATCAAGCATTGTGATTGTTTGGTTGCCTCCTTGTGCCTTTCTGCATAGAATGTTTTCTTAATATTATAATAGCCAACAATATCCCACATGGATGGGAGGAGAATGAAATGTGCCATATATAATCTACTTTCATTTCCTTGCCTTTTGATTATATGGGGCCACTCTCAGCAACATGTGGGTCTTCAATTTGTGAACTTGGAACCTCTTTTGGCTGTGAGCATGCGTGAGACCTCCTGTAATGATAAAGGGAGATTAGGGGAAGAGGCTCCATAAATTTTTAAGATAGAAAACCTTTTCATGAAAAGGATTTGTACCAAACGCAATAGTTTTGGGATACGTATTGAATTTTATAGCTATAATCACCCAAGCCCAAAAACCTGAGGAATATGAGAGAACACCTTTGAAAGGCTTTAAACATTATGAATTATGATTTTTTTTTGGTATATAGCATAGACTTTAAAAATGTAACAAATTCATCTGAAAATGGGGAGGGTTTCCATTTTTTCGAAAATCACGTAGAAAAGTCATAGGAAAGGCCAGGGCATTATTATGCTAACGAAGTTGAGGATGGGAAGACACCTACAATGACTTCTGGAACTTTTGAATTGTTTATGCGCGTCAACATTGTTGACTCCACAGGGTAGTTTGCATATTGTGAACCAGAACTCAGAAGGGCTTTGGTGATACCAAGAAACTAGGAAGAGACAAAGCCAAGAATGTAGAGGGAATGAAGGAAGTGGGACAAAGGGATGAGAACAAAAGTTTTCAGTGCAGCAGAAGATGAATCTTCAAGAGGGTTACACAGAGAAAACCAGTTCACTCAAAAAGAAGGAAGGGGGACGCAAATAAATCCACAAGTATGAATAGCATTGATTTTGAGTGAGGGCCTTCATATGAGCAGATTAAAATCAGTTCCAGTGAATCCTGTAAAATGAGTACGAGAGGCATTTAAAGTTTTGTTGTTTATCCTTGTACTTATCAAAAATCTTGGTACATTAGTGATAAGTAATGCACAAATATATCTTCTCTTCACCTTTTGACTGATTCAAATTCAATTGAAGTTCACCTTTATTTGTAACAGTAGGGAATGAAGATGATGGAAGGGAAAATTGATCAATGATTAGTGGAATAAGGCAAAAGCAAACTAAAAACAAATGAAAGCGACAATAACTGCAAACATAGGCAAGCAATCAAAACATGTGATAGAAACCAAGACTAGACTAGAAGAAATGAAACTCAAAATTGTGCATCAAAAGCGATTAGAATAACATAAAAGGAAAGAAAAACATGACATGATGTCAAAAGCAAGTAAAAGAAGGCAAAAAAAAAATGTTAATTTTTTTTTAAGAAAGTTTATTTATGTACAAGGTTAAGGACTCAAGACTTTCTCATAATCATACATGATGAAACTGGGCATAAAGAAAAGAGTCTTGAATCTGACATCCAAGATTTGTAACTTGTTGAATGGAAATCAGGCAAGGATGTCTACCATGCCAACCAACCAGCATGAGTGGCAACGAAAATGGCTTAATAATAAGCCAAAAGTATTTTTGGCTACACTAGATAACGTTTCAACCAACAAGTGTGCATTTAAATTCACAAACCACACTATAAAGATAAAAAAAGTCATGCACAATGAGCTCAGTGATTAGGTCAAGATATGCATCGATGTAGTCTTGGTCATACTTTTCCTTACAAAGATAAGAGGATGTGAATGCATGACATGTTTCAATCTTGAGCGTTTCACATTCAACTGAGTGAACCAAAGAAGCATCCCCAAAATCAAAAATTAAAAATGTCCTTCTCTACTTGGTGAAAGAATGCCCTATCGTCTATATCATGAGAGAAGGGATCATTTCCAAGATTTAAAGAGGGGACTTCTTTTTCAATCACGTGAAAGAACAACTCATCATCAATCACATCATGACATGGGTTTTCATCATCAAGACTCAGTTCTTTGCAAGAAAGGACATCCTCAGCGAGTTCATTAAGCGATATATTATTTTCATATCATGAAAACAATCTTGACAATCAAAGTTCGACATATATTCATCATACTCATTGTAAATAACATTGTCACTAGGATAAATAAAGTTGAAACTAACATAAGAATCATGGTCATCATTGTATATGCAGGGTTTAGGATCTTCTTAAAAGAGAAAGCCATCGAATGGGTAGACATGGGTTTCTTCTTCAGTTGGGAAGGGATCAAGAACAACCTCCTCGCATAAAATAAGAGTCACAATTTCAAGACCTATAAACTCCCATCCATAGGAAGTGATAGAGTTTTATTTTTCTAGCCTGTACTACCTCTTGGCCTCGGAGAGTATTTCACAAGTTGCAGGGCCATGGGTACTCTCACAAAAACTACACCATAATTCAAAATGTGAAAAGTAAGGAAAATAACTGATGAATTTCTTTAAGAGAGGGGACCCAACAAGATTAGGGTTCCAGTCTTCTGCTTCTATAAAAAGTGTAAGATGAAACAAGCAAGAGATAGTATGAATGTCATAAACTCTTGTTGATTAAAAAAAATGAATGAATTTGTTAACATGGTCATAGGAAGACTATGAAGGAAGACCATCAAAGACAGAGCATAGATGCCAAGGAAAATAATTGATCAAGACTTGGAAATAATTGTGCATGCTTTACGAAGCGAAAACCAAGGAGAGTGAACTTAATCACTCCCCAGTATGGTCACTAGAAATAAATTGATGTTCTAGAATCAAGTGTGTTTCTCTAACACTACATCAACATCTCAAAACTATTGGTAGTTAACGAGAAGTAACATGAACGTTATCCCAGATTTTATAGTTGCGTGAGTAGGAGATTGAATTTATGTCAAAAGTGGCACAAATCAACCCTCTCACATGTCAAAGGAATTGAAACTTACTAGGAAGAGTCCTACAACCGACAACCCTGATGATCGAAAGAAATAGAAAAAAATACTAACTATGCTAACCCTAAACACCAAATTATTTACATAAGTAGCAAACTAATCAGTGCTCTAAGGCTTTGACCTTAGAGTATCGTAGAGCCTCAACTACATTTAACTTAAAGAAAATAAATTGACCATGATATCTTTCATGCAAAAATAATTTAGAAAATTATACCTCCTCTTATATAAAATCAAATATTTAATACTTAATGATTAGTCAAATGAGTGGAGACAGAGTTCAAATATTAATTGATTCTTTTAATGTATAGTTTAATTGTTGTTTATGTGTGCAAAATATGAAATTAGAATCTTAGTCAATAATGTAAAATACATGATTAAGTTTTTAGTGAATAAGATTATTTTAACAACAATTAAATATTACGAGATGTTGTAGTCAATTAACAATTTTTAAAACTAAAACATAAGCAAGTATGCACAAAAATTAAAACAAATTTAAAAGTATGGCTACTAAATAAAATAAATAAAAGAAAATATTAGACAACCTAAAAGTTAATATAATAATCAACACATTATTTACAAAAGCTAGGGTTAACCTAGACGAAGTAAAACAAGGTAAAATGCACCAAATTTACATAACATCATAGGTAAAACATATATATTACAATAAAAAGGGAAATAACACATTTATACAGAGAAAAAACAAAAGTAGATTACAACAAAATTGAAAATACGTAAGCCCAAATGTCGTAATAGTCACTTAGGTGGGATATGACCAACAAAGGATTTCTTTTTTATTACGCTTTCAACAACAAGGTACATCTCTGACAGGATGGAATATGCATGAGAATGAGAAGGGGATACATAGCTCAATTTAAATTGTTCAACGAGAAACAAGAAAATCATATCTTGCAAAATCATCACGTAGTTAATACCAACTTTAATGATAATAAGAGTGAAAGAAATGCAAAAATAAATGATCTTTATTTTTGTCTAGTTGTTAACCAATAAAAATTTGCACTCACGTTTTAGGAGACACTTGGAAGAGCCAACCTACAAACCAACAATGACATCATACAAGAAGAGATCAAATGCACGAAGAAGGAACTATAAATAAAAGAAAGAAGCCTCACTAATTGGTCATGCCCTCACTCACAAATAGGGGAGCATCTGGGTATGAAAGTGGGGATCCTTTGTGCTGAGAAAATTGCTTTGTTTTATAGATATCCTAAGGTACGTGAATGGATTTGATCCTTCTTGAATGGTCATTGGATGGGTACTAGGTGGTTGCATTAGTTTCGTTGGGTCAGTAGTTGTCTCATACTTAATAAAAACTTTGTTTAAAGCTTCACTAATTTGTTCTCGTTCTTATGTAGAATAATAAATATGATTTTCCTATGCCTCTTTCCCTCTTTTGTTTTATGTGTTCCAATAATATTATTATACTATTCTACATCAGTGATACATAGGAAGATTTCTTGGTTGTTGTAATTCACTGCGATGTGGTTTGCTCCTCATTATTAAGGTATAACTTATCATAATTAGCGATAGTAGAGTCTCAGGCCAACAAGACAACCAACGAAGGGAGAATTAATATATGTTGTTTCCTCCAAATGACTATATTCATACCTCACATCATTGAATTGATCATTTGAATTAGGTCCTCCAATCACAATGCCAACATGAATTTTTGGATTCAGTGAATTTGTATTATACCACTTTGAGTATCCCTCGTTGCATCTAACCTTGTTCGACATTACATGAATATATGGAATGGAGGCACCTCAATGATGATGATGTTAGGGATACTAGCTTCTAAACCCCACCATATAGGACATTTTCAATGGGTTCTTGCCTAAGATGTAATTTACCTAGATTTTTGTAAAACTTTGAATATCTAAAATGTAAATTGATGTTGTCTCGTGTACAGAAGACTACCTAGGGTTGTTCAAATCTGCATGGTACTACTCTTTGGCAGTATGGTACATAAAAATAAATCTACATTGGTTTTATATTTCTTCAAGAAACTATTGCCAGAGAGATACTCCTAAGCTAAAAGTATTTGAGCTCCTACAAATTTGTTATGCCAACTTAACGTTGACACTCCATCCTTCGTTATCCAAAACAAATTTTGAATAAAATGGATTCTTCATTGCCATATAAAGCCATGTGGAAACCCACAACAATTTTTCCTTATTAATAGTCTTTGAAAATGGGTTCTTGAAGTCAAGAGGAGGTAACACAATTTCCCATACATACAAGATGACAACTATAGAGATAATTGATGTGGTACATATGTTGTTTAATTTTGAAAGGTTTGTGCGATGATAAACAATGGTACTACAAACACATTACGAAAACCAATGAACATCTTTCAAAGTAAGTTGCTCTATAAAATGGTACGTTTACAACACCAATGTAATGGATACACAAATAAATAAATAACATCTCAAGTTGTGGAGGAATTGACACAACTTCCTAGTATAGGCAAAATGCCCTAATAATCTTGTTGGCGAAGAACATTGACTTGGATGGCTCCACAAAGTTTACATATGTGATAGAGAAATATCAGATTTCCCACAATACTGCAAAAAAAAAGAACTTGGTCCTAAACCATAGTCCAAAACTCTTGTTGGATAGAAATCTGGTAGTCGTTGCTTAACCTTCAAGAAATTCTCAATTTCTTTCCAAAGCCAATGAAGTATTGGAATCAAGTGTTGTAATTGTTTGGTTACCTCCTTTATCCTTTCTACATAGATGTTTTTTTGTATTATAATAGCTAGCAATATCCCACATGGATGGGAGGAGAATTAAATGTGCCATATATAAACTGCTTGCATTGCCTTTGTGTTTCGATGATATGGGGCCACACTCAAAAACACGTGGATCTTCAACTCATGAACTTGGAACCTACTTTGGTTGTGAGCATGCATGAGACCTTTGTAATGATAAAGGGAGTTGAGGAGAAGAGGCTCCATAATTTTTTAAGATAGAAAAGCTTTTGATATAAAGGATTTGGACCAAATGTAATAGTTTTGGGATACATATCGAATTTTATAACTATAATCACCCAGGCCCAAAAACCTAAGGAATATGAGAGAACATCTTTAAAGGCTTTAAATATTATAAATTGTGAATTTTTTTGGATAGAATATACTTTTAAAATTTAACAAATTCTTTTGAGAACGGGGAGGGGCGCCATTTTTCAAAAATCATGTAGAAAAGTCATAAGACAGGCAAGGGCATTATTATGCTAACGAAGTTGAGGATGGGAAGGCACCCACAATGGATTGTGGAACTTTTGAATTATTGATGTGCATCAACATTAGCGACTCCATAGGGTGGTTTGCATATTGCGAATGACTAGAACTCAGAATGGCTCTGGTGATACCAAGAAACTAGGAAGAGGCAAAGCCAAGAATGTAGGGGGAATGAAGGAAGTGGGAAAAAGGGATGAGAATAAAAGTCATCAGTGTAGCAAAAGATGAATCTTCAAGAGGGTCGCACAAGGAAAACCAATTCACTCAAAAAGAAGCCAAGGAGAAAGTAGATAAATCCACAAGTGTGACTAGCATTGCTTTTGAGCGAGAGCCTTTGCATGAGCGGGTCAAAAATTAGTTCCAGCGAATTCTGTAAGATGAGCATGATAAGCTTTTAAAGTTTTGTTGTTTATCCTTGTTCTTATAAAAAAAACTTGGTACGTTAAAGATAAGTAATGCACAAATATATATTCTCTTCACCTTTTGATTGATTCAAAATCAATTGAAGTTCACTTTTATTTGTAATATCAGGGAATGAAGATGATGGAAAGGAATGTTGATTAATGATTAGTGGCATAATGAAAAAGTAGACTAAAAACAAATAAAAGTGACAATAACTGCAAACATAGACAAGCAAGTAAAACATGCGATAGAAAACAAGACTAGACTAGATGAAATGAAGCTCAAAATTGTGCTTCAAAAGTGATTAGATTAACATAAAAGAAAACAAAGCATGACATGATGTTGAAAGAAAATAAAAACAAGTAAAATAAGGAAAAAGAAATTGTGTTATTTTTTTTAAAGAAAGTTTATGTTTGTACAAGGTTAAGGACTCAAGACTTTCATGTAATCATACAAGATGAAATTTAGCATAAAGGAAAGAGTCTTGGATATTACATCCAAGATTTGTAGCTTGTTGGATGGAAATTAGGCAAGGATGTCTCCCATGCCAACCAACCATCGTGAGTGGCAACAAGAATGGCTTGACAACAAGCCAAAAATATTGTGGGCCACACTGCATAATGTGCCAACCAACAAGTGTGCATTTACATTTGCAAACCATATAGACAGACAAAAACAGTCATCCAATGAGCTCAGGACTCAGGTCAAGAGATGTATCGATGAAATCTTGGTCATACTTTTCCTTACAAAGAGAATAGGACATGAATTCATTACATGTTTCAAACTTGAGCGTTTCACATTCAACTGAGTGAACCAAAGAAGCATTCCCAAAATCAAAAATAAAAATTTCCTTCTCTACTTGATTAAAGAATTCCCCCTCGTCTATATCATGGGAGGAGAGAGAATTTCCAAGATTTAAAGAGGGGACTTATTTTTCACGTACGTTAAAGAACAATTCATCATCAATCACATCATCATGGGGGTTTTCATCATCAAGACTCAGTTCTTCACAAGCAAGGACATCCTCAAGGAGTTCATTAAAGGACATATTATTTTCCATATCATGAAAACATTCTTGACAATTGAAATTCTACCTATCTTCATCATACTCATCGTAAATAACATTGTAACTAGGATAAAGAAGGTTGAAACTAACTTTAGAATCATGGTCATCATTGTATATGTGGGGTTTAGGATCTTCTTGAAAGAGCAAGTCATCAAATGGATATACATGACATAGGGTCTCTTCTTTAGTCAAACAGTGATTAGGAACAATCTCCTCGCATAGCCTAGGAGTCACAATTTCAAAACCAGTAAACTCCCATCCATAGGAAGTGAGTGAGTTTTCTTTTTCTAGCATGTACTGCCTCTTGGCCTCAGAGAGTATTTCACAAGTAGCATGGCCATGGGTACTCTCACAAAAACTACACCAGGATTCAAAATGCAGAAAGTAAGGAAAATAACTGATGAATCTCTTAAAGAGAGGGGTCCAACAAGATTAGGGATCCAGTCTTCTATTTCTCTAAAAAACATAAGACAAAACAAGAAATAAATAATATGAATGTCGTAAACCCCTGTGGATTGACAGAACTGAATGAATTTGTTAACATGGTCATGGGAAGACTCTAAAGGAAGACCGACAAATATGGGTTATAGATGCCAAGGCAAGCAATCGACCAAGACTTGGAAATAGTTGTGCATGCTTTACGAAGCGAAAACCAAGGAGAGTGAACTTAATCACTCCCCAGTATGGTAGCCAAAAATATGTTGATGTTTTGGAATCAAGTGTGTTTATCTAGCATTATATCAACATATGAAGCTTCTCAACAGTTAACAAGAAGTACATCGGTAAGAGGTTGAATTTACGCCAAAAGTGAAGCAACTCAACCGTCTTGCTTGTGAAAGGAATTGCAACAGACTAGGAAGAGTCCTGCAGCTTGAAAACCATAACGATCAAAAGAAAAACAAAATACTAACTATGTTAACCCTAAACACCAAATTATTTATATAAGCAACAAACTAATCAATGCTCTAAGGCTTTGACCTTAGAGTATTGTAGAGTCTCAATTGTGTTTAACTTAAAGAAAATAAATCTACTACAATATCATTTATGCAAGAACAATTTATAACATTATACCTCCTCTTATATGAAATCAAATATTTAATACTTAATGATTAGTCAAATGAGTGGAGACATAGTTCAAATATTAATTGATTCTTTTAATGTATAGTTTAATTGTTGTTTATGTGTGCATAATATGAAATTAGAATCTTAGTCAATAATGTAGAGTATGTGATTAAGTTGTTAGTGAATAAGATTATTTTAACAACAATTAAATATTAGGACATGTTGTAGTCAATTAACAATTCTTTAAAACTAAAACATAAACAAGTATGCACAAAAAGTAAATCAAAATTAAAAGAAGTATGACAACCTAAAAGTTAATATAATAATCAACACATTATTTACAAAAGCTAGGGTTAACCTAGACAAAGTAAAACAAGGTAAAATGCACCAAATTTGCATAACATCGCATGTAAAAAATATATAATATAGAAATTATGACAGTAAAAAGGGAAATAACATATTTATACATAGAAAAAACAAAAAAAAAATTAAAACATAATTGAAAAGACATAAGCCCAAATGCCAAAATAGTCACTTAGGTTGGATATTACCAACAAAGGATTTCTTTTTTATTACGCTTTCAACATCAAGGTACATCTCTGACAAGATGGAATATGCACGAGAATGAGAAGGTGATACATAGTCAAATGTAAATTGATCAATGGGGAACAAGAAGATCACATCCTGCAAAATCGTCGCATAGTTAATACCAATTTTAATGATAATAACAACGAAAGAAATGCAAAATAAATTATCTTTGCATGTCTTCTTGTTAACCAATAGAGTTTTGCATTAACGTTCTAGGAGACACTCAGAAAAGGAAACTTGCAAACCAACAATGGCATCATACAAGCAGAGATCAAATGCATGAAGAAGGAACTAGAAATAAAAGAAAAAAGACTCACCAATTTTCCATGCCCTCACTCACAAATAGGGGAGCATCTGGGTATGAAAGTGGGGATCCTTTGTGTTGAGCAGGTTGCTTCCTTTTATAGATCTTCTAAGGTAGGTGAATGGCTTGTACTAGGTGGTTGCTTTAGTTTGGTCCGTTCAGCAATTGTCTCATACTTAATCAAAACTTTGTTTAAAGCTTCACTAATTTGTTCTCTTTCTTATGTTGAATAATAAATATGATTTCCCTATGCCTCTTTCCCTCTTCTATTTTTATGTGTTCCAACCATATTCTTATACTATACTACATCAGTTATACATAGGGAGACTTTTGTTTTAATTCTCTGTGATGTGGTTTGCTCCTCGTTATTAAGTTGGCTCTAAATGACTATAATCATACCTCACATCATTGAATCAATCGTTTGAATTAGGTCCTCCAACTACAGTGCCAACATAAGCATTTGGATTCAGTGAATTTGTACTATACAAATCTAAGTATCCCTCGTTACATCTAACCTTGTTCAGCATTACGTGAATTTGTATTATACAACTCTAAGTACCCCTCGTTACATCTAACCTTGTTCAGCATTACGTGAATAGATGGAATGTAGGTACCTCAATGATGAAGATGTTGGGGATACTAGCTTCCAAACCCCACCATATAGGACATTTACAATGAGTTCTTTCTCAGGATGTAATCTACCTGGATTTTTGGAAAATTTTGAATATCTAAAATGTAAATCGCTACTGTCTCTTGTGTACAAAAGGATGCCTGGAGTTGTTCGAATCTACACGGTAATACTCTTTGGAAGTAAGGCACATATAAAGGAATTTGTGTCAGTTTTATATTTTTACAAGGAACTATCACGAGAGAGATACTCCTGGGCTAAAAGTATTTGAGCTCTTGCAAATTTGTTATCCCAATTGAATTCGGAGACGATGCCACTCCATTCTTCGTTATCCAAAACAAATTTGAAATAAAATGGATTCTTCATTGCCATATAAAACCATGTGGCAGCCCACAACAGTTTGTCCTTATCAATAGTCTTTGAAAATAGGTTCATGAAGTCGAGAGATAATTGATGTGGTATATATGTTGTTTAAGTCTTATAGGTTTGTGCAATTATAAATAATGGTACTGCAAACACACTACGAAAACCAATGAATATCTTTCTGTTGTGCTATACAACAAAACCCTCACCCCCCCCCCCCCATTTCACTTTTTAAACTCTTAGCCTTATAATGTTGAATAAGAAATGGGTCCCTTTTAGAATATAAATAAAAGCAATAAACTTTTGAGTATAATAAATTTTCCATAAAAGTCATAATGAAAATTTCTTTTAGAGTATTTAGGACCGCTCATCGCAAATCGAATTTCTTTAGAACCCGTGAACATCCATTTGGAGAGCTTGCAATACGATCAGAGTCATAACAAAACCCTCATCGCAAAGTTTTATCAAGGTAAACAATTTATACACACGATGTAATAAAACTATCTCATCTCGCACAATATTAATCCCATGGAATGACTTAAAGCGGCATTGAAACTTTGCTATGTGATAAGGCTATTGAAATCGCATATCGTTGATTCATAGTGAAGCTCCAAAAAACTCCATTGAAATCTTGTGATGCGATAAGGCTATCGCAACCACAAGATCGTTGAATCATAAGGAAACACCCAATACATTGCATTGAAGAATCACAACGCGATTTAATTATCGCATGTTGCGCTCTCGATAAAAACAAAGTGATAAATATTATGAATACATGCGGTAAAGGGATAAATCGATTATAAAGAAATAACGTGATTTGCCAAGATTAAAACCCGCCAACTCCCCATGCCAGCTCAGCACTCATCGCAATCGCAACTATGCAAACAAACCTTTTGAGAGTGGCGCTTGTAACTCCCAATTTGCGATACGCGATTGTTACACAAATATTAAAATAATGAAATTGTTGATCGCAAACCGCGGAGTCATGGCACCTATTCTAAAAAAGACCTTTACAAGACTTGCAATGCGACATATGGTTTCAACATTAAAGTTTCATGTTGGAAGTTACAGTAAAACATTAAGGAGCAATTATGGGTAAGTCCTTTGAATATTTCATCCGTGATAGCTAAATACAATATAACATCTCATGCATCTAATGCGCTTAACTGTGTTTGGTCTGTAATTTGTATTATCTCTTCTCAAGTTTTTCGACTGTTACGCTTCCCTTTCTCATTTTGCGGAGATGACTGAGAATCACACAATCAGGCAAGATGTCTAAGAAATATTGAAAGGCAAAGGCCCTCGTTATAGTGGAAGAAGCACCAGCAAAATTGGTGGTAATTGCAGATACTGCATGTCTAGGCATTGGTAAAATCTCGTGGGAAGGCATATATGCTTTACTCGAAGCAGAAAATCCAATGGAAATAGAAGAAGAAGCAACAACGGATGGAACTGATCGAACAAGAAAGCACGCTCAATGATTTGGCCAGCTCCTTCCTCCATAAAATAGCAGCCCGAGCCAAAGTTTTACCATATAATGATCTAGTGAGATGGGTAATCGAAAGTATTAATATAATAGACAAAGCTTTTTTCACAGTTGATGGGAGGATGTTCGGGACATTCAAGCTTGAAGATGTCAAGAAGATGTATCATTTGTCGGATCCCCAGTGGCACTACAACAAGGCATTTCTAGAAGCTTTCGCTAAGGAGAATGACATAGAGTCAAACCCTATCAAACAGTGGAGACATTTTCCAAACAAGCATAAACACGAATCCTCGAGTATGTACTCTGTCGACTCCTTAGCATCTCTGTATTGTTATGCTACTGCAATGGTATGTAGGCTCTTTCGAAGCCGAGATTTTGCTAGGTTTTCTATATAAATGGTCCCATTAATAGAAGAAGCAGTCAACTCCTTTATTATGGATTGGGCAACCATTCTATCAAATAAAATGGCCAGTCAAATATTAGATTATAGAAGGAACAGATTTGTCACCACCCGAGTCATGCCCCCATTTTATATGAGCGCCTACATAATGGACACAATCTATTTTAATTCTGACTTTCCCATTCTAGGTTGGAAATGGATTGTTCAAGATCCAACCCCCATTCATATTTATCATAAGTATCTATGGAAGTCTGACTACAAGAATCATATATACAGAATTTGCCATGGTTTTGTTTTACCTGTTCATCAAGCCATTTTTAACAAACCTGCTCCTCGGGTGTCTGACGAAGCCAGCATTGACTTAACTTAAATCGACAGTTGGTTCAGGAGGAAAATTTCACATATATTAGGGTTTTTGGGAGTATTAATGGACCCTCATGTCCTTCCACTCTATATTCCAGATAAGTTGTTAGCTAGGGAAATAGCATACCAGATAGTGGAAAATGGAATGATTAGAAACCTTAAAGACTCTAAAAAACAAGTGTATCCTCCATTTCCCCTCTTCTGTGGCACTTACACATTACACTATTTTAAACATGTTGAGAATGAAGCAGAGAAGACTAAGGACCTAAGTCTAGCAGTGATTCCTAAAAGATAGTATGATCCAAACAAGGTTGATTACAATTTCACCAGTGAGGTGAAAATTAGTAAATTTATACATGAGGGGGATGAATTTGATGATTTATTCGCTTCAGCAGAGTTATTCTCACAAGTAACTCATCTGGAAATATTCAAACTAGAAGCTGCAAAGATGGATAAATTCATGGAATACAAGACACGAAGGTTACAGACATTGCCTCTAGATTTATTGAATACTACCCCTACTGTTAAGAAAGCAGAGCACAGCGGGGAGCAGACTATTGAAGAGATTTCCGGGGAAGGGAAAACAGGTGGAAAGAACAGTGAACCCCTTAGCACATATGTTAATATTGACCCCATCTTGATAAAAGAATGGGAGCAGTTTGATCAGCAGATCAAAAGCCAGAGCGACCCCCAAAACAGTGTCGCATTAGCATCGCCCCCAACACAATAGCCCATCATTACTGAGAGTACGATTGAAGGGACACCCAGTGCAGACATAGCTCAGAAAGAGATTGAAATAATCCCTGAAAATCCTTCAGGTGAAATTACATTAAATATTGAGGAAATACCACCTTTGGATGTATTTTACAGCCCAAAGCACAGGGTTGTAGTCAAGAGACAAAGAAAAAAGAGGAAAATTGACCAGACATCATCCACAACTCCTCAATCTGAATTCATGAATGTTATATGGAAGGATTCAGAGGTCAATCCTTCTGAGGATTTGACTAAATTATCCCAATTTGCAGGGGCATACACAGCTGCCACAATTGATAAGGCCACTGAGGTTAATCTATTAATCAAAGAAAAAGATCAAAGGATTGCTCAGCTTGAAGAGAAAATAGCAGTAGAAAAACAGAAGATTAATCGGCTTGAGGAACAGTTGGCGGAAGAAAAACAAAAGAACGAGCAGCTTAAAGTGCAATTAAACCTAGAGAAACAAAAGATTGACCAGCATGCCATCCAAAAACAACAACAGTTGTCCCAACAGCTCGAACAACTTCAATTGACACATCAACAAGGAATGAAGGCTAAAGAGGAGCAAATCTCACAGCTACAACTATATACAGAATAGTTCAGAGATTATCCTAAGGTCGAGGAATTTAAGAAGGAAGCCCTAGAAGAAAATAAGGCCTTATCGCAACAGCTCAATCTACTTTTCCATAAAATATCTCTTGT
The DNA here is from genome assembly GCA_031772625.1 of Pinus tabuliformis. Taxonomy (NCBI): domain Eukaryota; kingdom Viridiplantae; phylum Streptophyta; class Pinopsida; order Pinales; family Pinaceae; genus Pinus; species Pinus tabuliformis. Next base: position 1,215,642,417 of record CM062818.1, read on the forward strand.
CGACCCATTATGCATCATAACTACATCGCTAATCGATCAGGTAGTTAATACCATATTAGAATTTGAGGACATAGATGACAAGGTCACAAATTTCCTCTCTTGGCAAAGCACAGTGGAAGGCAGAGCTGCTAACCTACCGAAAATTCAAGAGTCGCATAAAGAAATATTGTTTTCGGAATGGGAAACACAGTTAATAAAGGGAGAAAGGGCTACTTCCAAGGCCAGAGCTATAATGAACAATGTGATTGACCTGGTAAATGATAATTTATATGGAGCTAATTTTATTTTTGATTTTTCCCCGAGAAAGCTTCCAAAAGAAAAGGTGTTAGAAAATCAATGGAAGCAGGATTTGGCCACCAAAGATGAACAACTCAGCAGAGTACAAAGCCTTACTTGGGATGCATATTGGTCCTTTTTGGTCAAGCCGCACAGTCAACAGATGACCATCAAATGCCTTGTCGACGTTGTTGATCGCATGGTGCCCGAGCTTTCAGATGCCACGTACACGAGACAACTACACTCCAGGATGAGTCATCCTCTGGAAATTCAAAACATGCTCTCAATTTGTCAGTTGCAGATACAAGAGAAGAAATAGATACAATGAATCTTTTCAAAGGCAATCGCACTACTATTTTTGCAATTCAAATCCCAGATTTTAATGTTTACAATTCCAACAACTCTAAGCGATTTTTATTGACAGTTTGTTTTAGTTCTATTATAAAAACCAGTTCATGTTATTGAAGAGGGGGTACTCAATTTGTACAAAAAACTAGACTTGAGAAGTTGCACTTCTGCACTTCTAAATTTATCTTTTTATGAGCAGTGGATCAAGATTTCAGTTTTTTGTGAAAGAACTTTTTCAAGACCTGCATTTTTGTATCTCCTGGAAGTTTCTGGAATAAAGAGGTGGAATCAGAATGTTATTTACATATCAAGACTCAAATACATGCGATATTTCTATCACTGTTCTTTTTGTCTTGATTTAATTAGCATTTCAATTAATTTGCTATTGTTGATTTATTCACACACTTCAAGCAATTCTATATTGAGTCACTTCTGAACGATTTAGAATTGTTACATTAGAGATATATATCAGTGATAAATATTACAACGTCATGCAATATGTTTTTATAATTAATTTGTTTAATTTCTTAAACAAAGAAATCATTATTTAAATGCATATTTCTATGGATAAGTAAATCATCTATATGATTATTTGTGTGCTAGGAATTATCAAAAATCACATTGTTATAAGATTACCCGGGTTATGTAGGTATATTCGTATATGTTAAAGTCATAGATTAAACCATCTACCACCTTCGATATACATTTTAAAGCACTCATTCATTAAACCACACATTATTGGGAAACTAGTCCCATAATCCCCAGTGGGAGCCACCATCCCAAACGGAAAAGGAGCTCTACTAAGGTCTGGACCGAGTGGTTATCCCCCAATGTTGGTGCTATGATTTTAGAGGCATCAACATTTTTGGCACTAGAAGGAGGGAAAGACTATGAATGGCGAGTAAATCTAAATCCACAGTGCATTCTAAGAGTAAAACTCCCTTACCATCTCCTCCAACTTCTTCTTCGCATTCTAAATCTTCTATTCCTAAGTGAGAAGTTGAAAAGAATAATACAACACCCACTGCTGAAATCCCAAAAACACCAGATAATTCTTCTCTTGAACCCCCTGAAGTACAATCTTTGATCCATAGACTTCAAGGGTTTTCGATATCCAAAGAAGAATTTGAGTTATCCCAAGGCAGTGTGACTTCAAAATATATTCCATCGCAGCCGCTTACTAGAGCAAAGAGTGAAAAACTTGGTATTCCACCAATAGAATTTCCTCTACCAAGTCGAAAAGGGACTAGGAAGACACCATCAAAATCTAACAGTGAGACTTTGTCCTCATGATCATCTATTCCATCCATACCATTGCAAGATCATTCATCCCTTTCCCAACTTTAGATCGTAGTCCAAACAGGTACAAGAACTTCAACATCCTCTACCCAATCACTTTCAACCTCTTCATCACCCTCTTCTACTGTTAGCTCCACGATGGCACATAATCAACCTCAACCAAGGCCATGGACCAATCCAGGAGCAGTCAAAATGCCTGCACCTTTGAGCCAATTGCCAGCTCATCCTGAAAAATGGTTACCAAAATTTAATCCTGACATTGGCTATTAGTAGAAGAACATATAAATAATTTCATGTTATCAATCAACTTGAATGGAGTAACGGAAGAAGATGTTGTTGTTAGACTATTTCCATACACTCTACAAGGAGCAGCAGGATCATGGTACTTTTCGTTGCCACCAGGTTCTATCAATAGCTGGGATGCTTTCCAGGAGCAATTTCTAACTAAGTTTGGAGACGATAGGTCTACAGCAACTCTGATCAATGATCTCTCCAATCTTAAATCCGAATCAAAGGAACCCATCAAAGACTTCAACTCACGCTTCAATAAGCTGTTGAATAAAATTCCTGCGACATCCAAGCCTAGTGAGGAAGTCCGAAATGAATGGTATATCTCTGCCTTGCCTTCAAACATAGCCATTTTTGTTGATAGGGCTGCTAAACCAACATTAGCAGAAAATATGAAGGAAGCAATCGTTGTTGAAAAACGTATCCTAGCTTTGGAAAAGAAAAACGCTATAGAAGAAAGGAAATCCAAAAAAGTTACCTTTAGAGATGATTCAAAGAAGAAAGCAGTCAAGGATCCATATGACATGGAAGGTTTACAAAAAGTTCTTAAAACTATGTCTAATGAAATGGTTGAAATAAAGAAGCAGGTAGCTAAAACTTCTACAAAAAAACCTTTTAGGAACTTTAAAAGAAATCAGCCAACTGATCCTAAACCACCTAATGCTATATCTAATGCAGAATCTGATCTGAAAGATGATGAAGATGAAGATACGGTTTTGTCATCTGAAGAAACAGAAGAAGATGAAACAATTGAATGTCATGGAATGTGGGACTTTATCTTACCCAATTCTGATAATGAAAGTGAACAGGAAGCTCTCCCAGTAAATACTAGAAGCAAAAGTATAGCTGAGCCTAATCAGGAAAATTCTAAGAAGAAAAACTCAAGTCCTGTTACTAAAGACAAAGCTCCCATAAAGAAAACTCCAGTTGCACCTCCCCACAATCAACCATCATCCTCCAATCCTCCCTCATCATCTAAAACGCTAGTAGTTTCAGACTCCATGGATTATAACATTGTGGAAGACATGAAGAAGACTCGAGCAAATATTTCTTTGCATGAACTTAGCAAGCTCAAACATCAACAAAAGTTGTTGCTTAAAGAATTAAATGCCATACCTTCTTCTCCTCTTCCAACTAGTGTATTATCCAAGGCTGCTAAAGGATCAGGTAAGCCACCATCTAATAAGGTAGATGCTACTGATGTTGTTTTAATTGGGGACAGGTCAAATTCTCATACTCCTCCTTTTCTCTTGACTTATGAGATCTACAATAGAACTTTGCATAACTGCTTGATAGATTCAGGGGCCTCATCAAATATAACGCCAGCCTTAGTTTGCTCCAAATTAAATATTTAGCCCCATAAGTCTTCAATTCACATTGTTCAATTAGATCGAACTAAGGTACAAGTTTTAGGAGATATAAATTCAGTTACTACCAGATTAGCAACTGATCCCAGGGTTGTCGAAAGAATTGATATATTAATTACTGAAATCCGTGAGTTTTATGGTTTGATCCTTAGTAGAGATTGGTCCGAAAAACTTCATGTTACATTTCGACTGATTGATCTCACATGTGGCTTCCCTATAATGGGAAACCAAATCAAATCAGAATAGATCGAGAAAAACATTTGACTCATACAGTAATTGAGTTTGAACAAGAAAATCAACCTGTAGCCTTCAATAATAATATTCTCGGAAAATATTCAACTGAGTCATTTTTTGGGAATTTTAATGCTCAGCGATTTCCTTTTCCTATTAATAGTGTCATATCGCAAATTGAAAATTTCTCTCATACTAATACCTCAAAGTGTGTTAGTGTTGCAAATGAACTTGTAAATAAGCATGTAAATAAGCCTTTATTTTGGTCTTTGTATTTTGATGGATCAAAATCCAATGGCGGTGCAGGAGCAGAATGAATTTTAGCTAGTCCAGAAGGGGAAAAACGATGTTATCGTGTAAATTAGAATTTGAGTGTTCCAATAACACTGCGGAATATGAGACATTGATTCAAAGGCTCCATAAAGCAATAGGCCTGAATATCCAATATCTAAAAGTATTTGGTGATTCTGAAATTGTCATTAAACAAGTAAGAAATACTATCCATTGTCTCTCAAGTCATCTCAAACATTATCAATTACTTGTTCAAGATCTCATCACTCATTTTCTGGCATTTGACATTTCTCCTATTCCTAGATCACAGAATGCAGCAGTCGATCTTTTGGCTAATGTTGCTTCTAAACTCCTTCCATCCGAGGATTATAGTCTAGATAGATTTTCAATCGAATTAATTTTTTGATCATCTATCTCAGACAATGTCACCAATTGGCGTGTATTTAATCACGATGAGGATATCTTAAATTTCCTGACTTCTGAAAGATCTTATGACAAGCAGATTATTGATGAAAGCGATCATGATCTTCAATTAAAACAAAGACTCAATGAAAATCCTATTCCTAAATCTGTGGTCAAGCTAGAAGATCTTTATGATATTAAGGATAGATTCAAAAAGGTCACTAATGCAAAACTTCAAAGTTCTACTTTAAGGTTTGAATTAGTAAATCTTGGCACTGAGGCCAAACCCCAGAATGTCAATCTAGGACTTGGACATTCATCAGATTATTAAAAAAATACAAAAATGTTTTCGTTTGGAATTATGAAGATATGAAAACTTATGATACCTCTATCATTCAACATACAATTCCAATGATTTCTGATGAGAAACCTGTACAACAAAAGCTAAGGAAAATTCACCCAAATCTTGAAATTCAAATCAAAGTAGAATTGAATAAACTCCTTAAGGCTAAAATAATCTTTCCTGTCAGACATTCTAAATGGGTCTCAAACTTAGTACCTATAAGGAAAAAGAATGGTGATATTAGGATTTGTATAGATTTTAGAAATCTCAACAAAGCATGTCAGAAAGATAATTTCCCATTGCCAACCATGGAACAGATACTTCAATCAGTTGCTAGCTCAGAGTTAATGTCTTTTCTTGATGGTTTTTCAGGATATAATCAGATACTAGTACATCTAGATGATAGATTAAAGACTACATTCCGAACTAAATGGGGAACATATGCTTATCAAAAAATGCCTTTTGGTTTGATAAATGTTGGAGCTACTTTCCAACGAGCCATGGATATAGCCTTCAAAGGTTTGATCAATAGAACAGTCATTGTTTACTTAGATGACATAACTGTCTATTCTAAGAAAAGGACCAATCATCTGCATGATTTAAAACAAATCTTTGAACGTTGTAAAAAATATAGAATTTCTTTAAATCCGAAGAAATCATTCTTTTCTCTTAATGAAGGTAAGCTCTTAGGGTTTATTATATCCAAAGATTGCATATACATTGATCCGGACAGGATAACAGAGATTTCTGATATTCCATTGCCACATAGCAAGAAATCTATGTAATCATTTTTGGGACAGATAAATTTTGTGAAAAGATTTGTTCCTGATTTTTCTCAGATAGTTTTACCCTTGCAATCTATGATTAAAAAAAATTAAGTTTTCAAATGGGGACATAATGAAAAAGAGGTTTTTGATTCGATCAAACAAGCTATCATTAATGCTCCTGCATTGAATACTCCGAATTTTTCTAGTCATTTTATTTTGTATACTTTAGCCACTGAAACATCTTACGTTGCTGTTTTAACACAGATCAATGACCAGCAAGTAGAAGCACCCATATCTTTCTTTAGTTCTAATTTGCAAGGTACGTTGCCAACACCATTGTAATGGATACACAAACAAATAAATAGCATCTCAAGATGTGAAAGGATTGACACAATCTCCATATATACACAAAATGCCCAAAGAATCCTATTGGCGAAGAACATTGCCTTGGATGGTTCCACAAAGTTTACATTTGTGATAGAACATGATCATATTTCCTGCAATACCGCAAAAAATAGAACTTGGCAAATGAACCATAGTCCAAAACTCTTGTTGGACAAAAATCTGGTAGTTGTTGCTTAACCTTTAAGAAAATTCTCAATTGCTTTCCTGAGTCGACAAAGTATTGGAATCAAGTGTTGTAATTGTTTAGCTACCTCCTTGAGCCCTTCTGCATAGATGTTTTTTTCATATTATAATAGCTAGCAATATCCCACATGGATGGGGGGAGAATGAAATGTGCCAAATATAAACTACTTTCATTGCTTTCATGTTTGTTGGCATTGATGTCAATAGGTTAGAGGTGTTGCTTCTCATGTGTATGTGTGATGGATGTTTGGTTTGATGCTCTTGTATAGTTGGCATTGATGTCAATTTAGTTATGACATGACCTCCACTTCAATTTAGTTATGACATTTAGTTATGACACCACCTAGTGGAGATGATGTAATTGATGTCAATTTAGTTATGATATGACATGACCTCCACTTCAATTTAGTTATAACATTTAGTTATGACACCACCTAGTGGAGATGATGTAATTGATGTCAATTTAGTTATGACATGACCTAGTGGAGATGATGTTGTGGCTGCTGACTTGGAGATGGATCCACATGTGATGATTGAATTGAGGTTGACGTGTTGTGATTGCAAGAGGTTGGAGAGTTGCTCATGTTGTGTTGATGGTAGATGTTGTTGTTGCAGGTGATTGAAGTGTTGTTACATGTATTAGTTATGACATGACCTAGTGGAGATGATGTTGAAGTGTTGTTACATGTATTAGTTATGACATGACCTAGAGGAGATGATGTATGTTGTATTGATGGTAGATGTTGTTGTTGCAGGTGATTGAAGTGTTGTTACATGTATTAGTTATGACATGACCTAGTGGAGATGATGTTGTGGCTGTTGACTTGGAGATGGATCCACATGTGATGATTGGATTGAGGTTGACATGTTGTGATTGGAGATGCTCTTGTTGCAAGAGGTTGGAGAGTTGCTCATGTTGTGTTGATGGTAGATGTTGTTGTTGCAGGTGATTGAAGTGTTGTTACATGTATTACATATGCTTCTACATGTGATGGAAGCATTGGAGTTGCTTCTACATGTGTTGAGTTGGGGTTGCCTATGTTGGAGGTGCTTCTACCAGTGTGGGATACACTTGGATGCCTTGATGCTACTATTGTAGGTGTTGAGGTTGTTGCTTGAGGCGCTGGAGGTGTTGGTCTTGGTGTTAAAGTTGGTAGAATAGGTCTAGCATATCACTGACTTGTTCATAGCCTATTTCGTCAATTCCAGACCTCTTGCAAAGGCTTGGCGAAGTGTTCAAGTACTGGAGAAGATGATGGAACAGATGGAAAAGGTTCAGACCTGAGAGGTTGATGATTTTACTAAGATTTAGTCCTAGTCGCATGCACATAGGCCTATGGGAGCGATTGGAAGGCTCTAACCGCATGGAGGCCAGCGTATGGGAGTGGTGATAGCCTCAGTCGGTTTTACACTGTGTCAAGGATATGACTGGAGGATTTCTCGAGATTTACTTCACATTTCTCGCATTGCTGAGCTAATTTTTGGTTTATGGCAACATCATTAATCATAACTTTTCGGTTTATGGTCGGAAAAGTTCAGGGGACCTCCAGAAGTTTATCAAAGTTGAAAAGATCAAAAGGAAACTTGAGTTAGTGGCTTGATAGAGTCAATGAGTTGAATCTGGGTCAAACCAGGCATATGAACAAGGTTGTTGAGCTTAGTAGTTTTGTGTAATTATTGAGTTGAACACTTGAGTTCATCTATATATTTGAGAAAACTCATTGTTAGTATGGTTGGATGAGTTGTGTGAGTGTAGAAAATGAGCTTGCAAAAGAGCTTCCAAGTTGCATGTTTCTCTAGTGCAAAATTTCTAAAGCAATTTGCAGTTGTAGCAGTAATGAGTTGAAGTATGTTTCAACCATGAAATTATGCAGTGAATGAGTTGTTGATGTGTGGATTGGAGTAGAGTTTGAGGAAACTGTTTTTTAGGTGGTGTGGAGATTTTGTGTGAAGTTTTTTTATTGCAACTTGTGTTGCAAATTTATCATTCGATTGAGCTTTGATACTATGTTGTTGCAGTGCTCATGTTGAGCAAGTTTTAAGAGTCCAGTTTGAAAATAGATGAAAGGAAACTGGGATGGAGGAAGTGAAGGCATAGAGGCTTTGAGTATACAGTGATTGGCGGATTCAGTAGATGGACATGATTTTTCCATCCAATGGTGGTTGGATAGTTTAGTAAAAACTGACGAGGCTCATTGGCCATGATAGTACCATCAGATCGGAGTATGTAGAGTTGAATGTTTAGTTCAGGAGTAACTGAGTGAGATCGTTGATTGTGGTGGCTTTTAGTGGATAGTAGTTTGTAGATTTGTGAGAGAAACAGTTTCATGTCTGATAGTGCCAGCGTACTGAAAGAAGTCGAGTCTTCCGACTCATCGGAGTGAGTTGATCCATGTATAATTTGTTCAATAATTAATAAAAGAATTTAGCAGCGCAACAACAGCAGGGTGGTTTTTTGTCCGGGATGGGTTTTCCTCTAGAAACACTTGTGTCTTTTGTGTTGATTGTTTTTATGGTTGCATGTTTGTATTTGGTGCTAGGATCTATGGTTTTGTATTTTAGTTTGTGCATGGTATAAAAGATTAAGTAATTGTGAAAAATGTTTAAAATGTCACACTAGAGATTCACCCTACCCCCCTCCTCAATGGTGAACTAGTTTCCAACAATGTTTTGATGATATGGGGCCACTCTCACCCACCATGTGGGTGAAAGGTGGCTCCTAAACCTAAGGAAATCGAGAAAACAGCTTTAAAGATTATGAATTATGAAAAAAATTTAGTAGATAGAATAGACTTTGAAAACGTAACATATCCTTCTAAGACTAGGGAGGGGTGTCATATTATGAATTTTTTTAGTAGATAGCATAGACTTCGAAAACGTAACAAATCCTTCTGAGAATGGGGAGGGTTGCCATTTTTGCAAAAATTACATGGAAAAGTCATAGGACAGGCTGGGGCATTATTATGCTACTGAAGCTGATGATGGAAAGACTCCCACAATGGCTTGCAGAACTTTTGAATTGTTGATGTGCATCAACAGGTTATTTCACGATAAATTAGAACAGATAATATGCTTCAAGTTTTCATAGTTTATATGCTTTCTTCTTGGAAATTTGTTCGAGGAGACTAGAAATCCTTTAGTCTTGTCTCCCTAGTTGCATTGCTAGTCCAAACATACCCCACAGCTTCTTGGATCATCAAATTGATATGCTTAGATCTCCGCAAAAACCCCACATAAAGCAAGCTAAACATAGTATATATGCATACACATAGTTGTTAAAGATCTTTTGCGGCTCTTCCAACTAAAATCACCAGTAATCCCCACATGAACATGCTCCATCTCCAAAATGATGGAACCGTTGTGAATCTCTCACAATAATCTCACGTCCAACAATAGTGGAAATGGCCTTGATTGCACTGTGACAATCACCACAAACACGGATGTTCTTGGTAATCCTGATGGGTAACCCAGGGCCTGTGTTAATTAGCCCAAACGCAAGGGCCAGCCTTTCACTGTGACCACACAGGATATTTTCCTTCTCAGACTCCTCCACGTTTTGTAGCACAAATTTTGTAGCAGGCACATAGCCAACGTCCTTCATCTTCCCAGCAAGGCTCCGCAGCATTGCATAAATTTCCTCAGCCTGTGGATGTGATTTGTCTCCAACACGAAATACACAAACTTTACCCTTATACTCAATCCAGCTGCATCCTGCCCGTGGCTTTATACCCTTATCCTCCATCATCCTTCTGACAGATTCAACATCATTCCACCTTCCAGCAGCCGCATAGATGTTTGACAGCAGAATGTAATTTCCAGTATTTTCAGGCTCTATCTCAAAAAGATGTCCTGCAACACGTTCTGCGAGCTCTATATTGTAGTGAATTCTGCATGCACCCAGCAGCGCTCCCCACACGGCAGCATTTGGTTTTACTGGCATATTTTGGATGAAATTTTCTGCATCTTCTAGGCGTCCAGCACGACCAAGAAGATCAACCATGCATGCATAGTGCTCTAATCTGGGTGTAATATGATAATCCTTACTCATGGAGTCAAAATGTTGCCACCCTTCCACTACTAGGCCTGCATGGCTACACGCAGACAAAAGAACAACAAACGTGACATCATTTGGTTTCAAGCCTTGCTCTCGCATTTGGTAATAGCATCTAAGTGCTTTTTCACCCTGCCCATTCATCCCATATCCTGCTATCATTGCAGTCCAGGATATTACATCTCTCTCAGATTTTTGATCAAACACCTGGCAAGCCACCTCTATATATCCACATTTCGCATACATGTCTATCAGAGAACTACACACAAATACATTGGATTCAATTTTATTTCTGATAATGTAACTATGAATCTCCTTGCCCCGTTTCAAAGATGCTAAATCACCACATGCGGGTAGAATGCTGGCAATGGTAACTGGATTGGGTTTCATACCATTGTGATGCATACAACGAAAGAGTTTCAAGGCCTCATTAGCATACCCATTCTGAGAATATGCGGTAACCATTGAACTCCACACCACCACATCTCTTTCAGAGATTCTGTCAAACACTTGTCTTGCAGCCTCTATTCTTCCAAACCGTGCATACATAGTTACAAGGACACTTCCTATAAATCCATTAAATTCTAGATCAGCTTTTATAATGTGACCATGAACTTCCATACCCCATTTCAGAGCTGCAATTTCAATACATGCTGTGAGAATACTCACAAGGGTAACGGAGTTGGGTTGGATGCCATTCCAGCTCATTTGATGAAAGAGCTCCATAGCCTCTTCAGCTTCCCCGCTCTGAGCATAACCCAATATAACTGTATTCCATGACGCCACGTTTCGTTCAGGCATTTCGTCAAACGCTTGGCGTGCATCCTCTAGTTTACCACATTTAACATACATATCTATGAGAGCGGTACCTACAAAAACATTTGGATTAACCCCACTTTTGATTATGTCTACATGTATTTCCTTACCCTGATTCAGAGCTGATAAACCAGAACAAGCCTTGAGCACAGAGGAAAACGTGAAATTGTCCGCAAATATCCCTTCCCTTCTCGTTTGAAAATAAAATGCCATAGCCTCCTCATACAGCCCATTTTTTACGTACCCATTGATCATGGCAGTCCACAAGAAGACATTTCGTTTAGACATATTGTCAAACACTTGGCGTGCATCCCAAAGATTCCCGCACGCCGCATACATGGTTACGAGCTTTGTCGACAAAAAAACGTTTTGGTGAAGTCCGGCCATGAGAATGCGACGATGGACTTGCTTGCCTTCTCCAAGAGCATTCATGGCGGAACACAAATCAAGAAGACAAGCGTATATTTCCAGCTGTCCTCGACCATTAATACTTTGGTGATCTATATGGTGAGTCAGACTGAGAGCGTCCTTCAATCTGCCCTCGTTGCAGAGAGTGGTAACTTGTGCAACCAACTCAAAGCGGCATTTCATACCCTGCACTCGTTGCTGCAAGGATTCTTCCGTTGTACTTTTACACCTAACATGAAAACAAAAATTCATCTGTTGCGTTTTGTTTCTGTCCCTATGAGTGCCATGAACACCAAACACCAGTTGTGGTTGCAGTGCCACAGTTTCGGTTCCCATGACAACAAACAATGCAGTTTCAACAAACTCTGTTAAAGATTGCCATGAATCGTAATCTTTAATCAGCGTTCCGTCTTGAGATATTGAAATGAAATGAAATGAAATAAAATAAAAGGAATTCTAACGTTAGCAATACATATTTACATGGTATGTAAAGTCTAAATTTTTTTCGCTAAGGCAAGAGCGGATTCTTCTATTCAATTAAAGAAAAAGGAAATAGCCTACAAAAAGTGACCGCGGTGGTGAGGCCCACCAATATGACAGGCCTACCCCAAATCAAGGTCTCAAAACAACAAAGCGAACCCAAGGACTCGAACCCAACAAATCAAACAAGTAGTGCAAAAATTGACCGTTGGATCTTGTGATGAAGATCTAGCGGATGAAAAACATATCAGATGGCCAACAAGCACACCTGTTAACAAATAAAACGAACCCGATGAACCCAATAGACCATAATCTATAATCCTATCGGGTTCGTTTTTAACTTATCCTTCGATCACTTTAACCACCCGAAATCCACCGTTTGCGTGCAATCCCGGAGAAGTCATGCGAATAGCTCGAAACATAACCACTGTTGCGGACCCACCAACATGCACATAAAATCCTGGCCGTAGATTAGCCTCGCTAGATCCAACGGTTAAGGATCATATCGCGCGAACTAAAAGCGTCAATAGTTAGCGCGCGATGAAGGCGGTAATTCCTCCCCGCCCTTAGCCACGTGTCGCATGGTGAGTGGAATCGCTCCCAATTGAGAAAAACCGCTTCCGGCTTGATGAGCATGCGATATACCAGAAACCACTTCAAGGGCCGTAAAGCTATTTACAGGAATAAAAGCTGGGGTTTTGCGTTCACCGAGAAAATCTAGGCTCCGGCGCAAGGGCCAAAGGGAGATGAAGATCCCTCCATCCAGCCGTCCCCCTGAGACATCTGGTTTGCCGTTACCTGAGTTAATGAGGCCGACATAGACCTGCATCCTAAAAAGGATCTCACTTATGTCAAAACACTTCATAAAGAAACCAGATCAACTAGACCCCATCTCTGTGGCTCTGTGTAAGCAAATTTTATCTCTTGATTTTTCCTGATGCTGTTGTCAGTCGCTAAGGGCCCTGGATGAGCATCCCTCCTTCAACCTGTCATCTGTTATCTCCTCCCACTAGCAGCATAAATCGATATGCTTGTTTCGAACCCCCTCATTGGCCAGCCAGTCCGCAACTTTGTTGGCTTCCCTACGAACATGCACCAACTTGAGGGTTCTCAGCATTCTTAGGTGCGCTTGGATTCTTTGGTAGACTTGCAGAAGCCTCCAGTGTTCTGAGATTTTCTCAGGAGCAGCGCCAACATTTATCCTCTTCACTGAGTTAATGACTAATTCTGAATCTGCCTCAATGATGACATTTTGAATGTTGTACTTGAGCAGTATTTCCAGGCATAATTCCATCGCCATGAGCTCAGCCATATTGTTGGTTGCTTTGCCTAGATAGCTGTGGAAGATGACTTGTATGTTTCCTTCCATGTCCCTCAAGACCCCTCCATAACCAGCTTCTCTCAAATTCCCTTTTGAAGCCCCGTCTATGTTGAATTTTAAAAAGCCATGAGAAGGGGGTTGCCAAGAAGACTTTTCTGTTGAGGTTTTCTTAATAATCTGCATAGAACCCTGAGGGTGAATAACCCTAAGCTCTAACTTCTCCAAAATTCTGGCCTCTCTTTGTCCAATGGGTTTACCTGTAGCTGCACCTCCCAGGATATGAACAGTTTCTTTGATTTGTTTAAGGACTAGCTTGAGGATGTTTCTCACTGGACTCGCTTTCTCCTTGAAAATCCTGTTGTTGCGCTCCTTCCAAACATTCCAGATTAGGAATCCTGGGGTCAGCATCCAGGCGGAGTTTATGATCTCATTATCCGAGAAAATTTTCCTCCAATTCTTCAAAGTAGTGATGATGTCATTAACATCTTTGTCTGTCTGCTCAAAGACTTCTCCAACCCAATTCCAAAGTGTTGTGGTGAAAGTGCATCTATTCAGGAGATGATTTGTAGTTTCTTCCTGTTGGTTACATAAGTGACATCTTGAGGGGCCAACAAAGCCTCTTTTTCTAAGATTATCCCATGTCAGAATCTTGCCCTGGTGAACCAGCCACTTGAACAATTTGACTTTCATCCAATGAGGATTTTCCCAGATTTCTTTCCACGTCTTATCTGTGTTTGAAAGGTTCAACCCTGCATCTATCCTTTTGGCCTTCTTGAGGTTGAAGAGACTTGCCTTGTTCTTTCCCCATCTCAGTTGATCATTCAAGTTTGAGTTTAAGATTTGTCTCTTGTCTAAAATACCTTTAAGGACTATAGCTTGAGTATGCAGCATGCCCATTCTTCTGTAATTTGGAAGTTTCCATGTTCTCCATTTCCCATTGTTCCTTGATTGGTCCCAGTAGTCACTTACCCACCTTAATCCTTTGTTGATGGTATCAGTGTGAATGTCTACTAATTCTTCATTTCAGAAATTGTCCTCCTGTTGCCAATTATCCTGCCAAAACCAAGCCAAGTTTTCATTTCTGATCTCCCAGAAACTGTGATTTTGGACTAGGGCCCTGTTCTCCCATGCCCTATTCCAAATTGCAGAACCTTTTACTTGTCCTAGCATTTTGATTAGATTCTTCTCCTGCCATTCGCTAGCATATTTTTGCTTCCAAAGTTTTGCCCAGGGGGCTTGTATTTCTTCTAGCCATCTCCACCAGATTTTGGTACCAAGAACTCTATTAAGAATTCCTGGGTCATGAAGACCCAAGCCACCATGGGACTTAGGTTTGCACACTCTGTCCCATGCCACTAGGGCCCATTTCTTCTTTTCTTCACCTTCCCCCAGAGAAAGTCTCTCTAAATGTCTCTTATATTAGTAACTACATTGGTTGGTGCTAGAATGGCAGATAGCATATAGATAGGGATACTTTGGAGGACAGCCTTAACGAGAATCAGTGTCCCTGCTAGATTTAGTGCTCTATTTGTCCATTTGTTGATCTTGTATTTTAGATTATTAAGTACATGCTCCCAGATATCTTTGTGAAGCAGTTTGTCAGTGAGAGGAACTCCCAGGTACTTCGTAGGCAGTGACTCCCTTTGAAAGCCCAAAATTCTGCAAAGATTTCTTTGTATTGAAATATCCATATTGAAAAAGAAAATCTTAGATTTAGTAAGACTTACCTCTGAGCCAACTGCCCTAGCAAACTCAGAATCTGTTTGAATGCTTTGGCTTCCTTGACAGTGGGTGTGCCTTGAAGCATGGTATCATCCACAAATTGTTGATGTGTCACCGTGTCCCCACCTTGAGTGAGTCTCAGACCTTGAATTCTCCCTTCCTCCTTAGCAGCTCTGATAGCTCTCCCTAACCCTTCCATCATTAGAATGAAAAGGAAAGGAGAAAGAGGATCTCCTTGCCTGAGACCCCTAGAAGGCTTGAAAGTTCTTGAAGGAGAGCCATTGAGAAGAATTGAACAGCTGGCGGTGGTAACTAGCGCCATAACCCATTTAATCCAATTGTGATCAAAGCCATAGGCTTTTAATATTGCTCTTATGTACGACCAGCTAAGCTTGTCATAGGCCTTTGCTATGTCCAGCTGCATAATCATTCCTACCTATTTGTTGGTAATGAGTGAATGAACCATTTCATGAGCTTGAATTATATTATCTAAAATTTGTCTTCCTTCCACATAGCCCGTTTGCTCCTCTGACACTAGGGTTGGGAGGAGAGGTTTGAGACAGTTGGCAATGACTTTGGATATAATTTTGTATATCACATTGCATAATGCTATAGGTCTAAATCTGTCTGGAGAGGTGGCTTTTTTTTCTGTTTGGGGATTAAAGCTATGAAAGATTCGTTGAGTGCCTTTAAGACTGTCTTAAATCTTTGAGAGTCTTCCACTACCTCCAGGATGCCCTGTTTCACTATCCTCCAACAAGCTTTGAAAAAATCTACATTAAAGCCATCCAGGCCTGGTGCTTTCCCATTTTGCATCTTTTTCACGGCTTCCTCTATTTCTTCCTCTGTTACTGGTCTGTTGAGGTTGAAATTATCTTCTCTAGTAATCAATTTAGGGATGTACTAAGTAAATCTTTTCGTGGACTAGTATCTGTCTTCCGAGGTTTCCTCAGTAATTTTCTGAAAATGCTGGAGAACCTTCTCCATCTCTTCATGAGTGTTTCTATCTATTCCATGTTGGTCTGTAAGTTTCACAATTCTATTGTTGTTTCTGTGAGCTATGGTGGATTTGTGGAAGAATTTGGCGTTTCTCTCCCCTTCTTTAATCCATTGTACTCTGGATTTCTGTCTCCAGAATATTTCCTCTTGAAGACAATTGTTGTCCCACTCCTGCTGGAGTGACTATGCGTTCTCTTTCCTTTCTTCTGTATAGCCTTCAGTGATAAGAATCTGGTTTATTTCCTTTAGTTTCTTTTCCACATCTTCCTTAGCTTTGAAGATGTTACCAAATTCTTTTTTATTCCACTCTTTGAGTCTGCCTTTAATGTGTTTGAGCCTGTTGTGTAGAAGGAACATTTTTGTACCTTGAAGGTGAAGCTCTTCCTTCCACCATTCTTCAATGTTTTTGAGGAAATCTGAATGTGTGAGCCAAGCATTCTCAAATCTGAAGGGGGTGTTCCTTGGTTTGCCAAAGAGGGAAGCTTCAAATTGGATAGGTGAGTGATATGAACCGCCAAAAGGTAGAATGAGTGCAGTAAAGTTGCCTCCCCTGAGAAGAAGTTCCTTTGAAACAATAAATCTGTCTAGTTTTGAGGCTACTTGGGTAGGTCCCCCTCTCTTGTTATTCCAAGTGGAGATTCCATTGCTTGTTTCCATATCAACTAATTTCATATTGGTGATGAAGTTCTGGAAGGCAACTGAGTCTTTACCAAGTGTTATAGTTCCTCCTTTCTTCTCCATGAGTGATTTTGTTATGTTAAAATCGCCTCCAAGTATCCAGGGTAGAGCTGGGTATCTCTTCTTCATATCCTCTAGTGTTGTGAGGAGTCGAAGTTTGTCCTCCATTGGCTGCGGACCATAGACATTGGTGATCATGTAGCATTCTCTGTCAACCACCGGTTGGAAAATCAGTGAAAGGTGATGTCTGGACGCCTCCACATCAATCACGCCAAATTTATATGGATCCCATAGAGTGAGAATGCCACCAACAGATTTATTTGCCTTAACTTCAAGGTATTCATATCTATTTAACCATTTGCTATGTTTTTCACGGATCCTCTCCACAGAGCATTTTGTTTCCTATATGAATACTATGTCAGGTTTTTCCTCTTTGATCCTTTTACCTAGATTCCTCTGTTTTCTTCTGCTCCCTAGTCCTCTAATGTTCCAGGTTGTGATTTTCATTGAGGTGGGGTTTTAAAGGAGTAACTGGAAAGGTCTTTCATCCTTCCTGAGTCAATCATGAGTTTTCCACACTCCAGTAATAGTTCTTTCTGTCTTTTTCTTCCCCTCCTCTTGCCTGGATTCTTTGTTAGTTTTCTTGTTATTAATCCTATTGAGGAAGACCCTTTGTTTTCTTGGTTGTCATGTCCTCTTTTGACTCCTGTAGCTGTTTGGTGTGACTTGTTAAGGAATATCTGCTGGACCTTGTCCACATCCTCATGAGGGATGGAGTTTATTCCCAAGTTCCCTCCCTATTCTAGAAACTTTTCCAGCTCTAGGTTTTCCCTTTCTAGGATCTCCTGTAAGTCTTGATCCTCTGTGCCACTTTCACTTTGAGACATTTCCTAGTCTTTTTCTATTTCCATGGTACTCAAAGGATCCATTGTGTGTTCGTTCTGTTCTTCCTTTCCCTCTTGCTGTCTTCTTCTCTGTACTCTCTTGATCCCCTCCATCTGCCTCTTTTTCTCCTAAGATCTCAAACTTCTTGTAACTTTTTGTTTTATCATTCCCAATAGGGTTCTTTTGTGTTTTCCTCCCCCCTCCTTTTCCTCTTCCTTCTACTTTGGTAAAACCTGTCTGGTCTTTCCCTTTGCTAGTATTTAGGTTTTCATCCCTTCTATTAAGTGGACAGTCTCTGGATAGGTGCCCATGCTCATGGCACTTGTGACATCTGAACGAGATATGTTCATAGTCAACTGTTTGAACCCATTCCTCGTCATAGATTTCTAGGATGACCTCATTTGGAAGGGCTCCTGATAGGTCCATCTCCATACATATACGAGCATAGAATGTATATTTTCCCCGTAGAGTTGCCTCTGAGATTTTTAAGAAATGACCTAATTTATTTCCTATAGCTTTTAAAGACTCTGGCATCCAATAATCTAAAGGTAAGGAGTATAGTCTAATCCATACCGGTACCGAAGTGAAGGTTTCTCGTTCTGGCACGAAGTTCATTGTCCATAGCTGCATATAGAGACTAGCAGCTACAAAGAAGTGTGGCCCTCCTTCAAAAATCTTGTCTCTGTCTTCCATGTTCGTAAACACCACAGTAAAAAAACTTTTGGATCCAAGATGTATATTTAACTCCCCCTTTGGTTTCCAGTTGTATTTTATCCAGGTGTACAACGCTTTCTCTGATGGCCAAATTCCCATAAATTTGCATATGATGGCATAGTTTGCCATGTGATCCCTGTGCGCTTGCAGAGCTGGATCATTCAGAATAACCCAAGGTTTAGTTATGGTTTTAGGTTTACAGGGCCCCATCTTGGCTCTATTCTCTGATCCCTGACCTCTGTCTTCCTCTTTTTCCTCTTGACATTCTTCTTCGTGGGCCCCTTGATCTGCATGGGTTTTGTTGCCTTCCGCCTTCTGAGTTTTAGTGTTTTTTGTCTTGTTCTCCAAGGGTTGTGTAGGTTTGTTCTTTTTCCCTCCTCTTCCTCTGTTTGCTACCATATTACTGTAGGAGGGAGTGGAGCTCCCTCCTCCTTGTGTCTCCATGGGTGCCTGTTGCCCTCCTTCCCTCGCTTAGTGAAACCCTAGCACCAGAGTTCCACTGTCCGTTCCCGCATGGCCTTCATCCTGGTTTTAAGCATGATATGGTTTGGGGATTCATACATAAAGTCTAATTCAATTCGGTATATATTTTATTATTTTAGAAAAAATTGTACTTTGGAGTAGAATTTTTTTTTAAATAATAAAATATATACAAAATTGAATTATACTTTATATATATAGGAATTTTTTTTTGTTATTTAAAATATATATTTTTAATGCATAAATGAATTTAGCCTCTTAAAAATTTTCTTGGGACACTTGAATTTTATAGATTAAAGAACATAAAGTTAACTTTTCTAAAAATTCTACCTAATTTTCGTTAAAATTAACTAGAGAAAACTTCAAGCCTATATATATGTATATATTAGTGGCATCATCTTTTCATAAACATGAAAAATTATAAAAAATTCAAACTCAGAGAGTAGAATATGTATCATATTCTAAACATCTTTTGTTTGGTTTTCAATATAAAAAATAGATAATTGATTAGGTTTAAGTTGAAATTACTCTTATATTTTTTTAGGTTATTACCAATATCCTACAAGTTAATATTTAAGAGAAAATTTACGATTTAGAAAGAACTTAGGTGTTTCACTTAGGGACATCTATCTTCTTAGCTTTATCATAATAAACCAACATGTCATTTTATGAAATAAAACTAAGCACAATAGGATTACAAACAATTTTCCCAAGTACTTGAGCTAAACCCACTTTTGTAAACTTTAACATTTAAATATATTATGAAATAGGTAACTGGAGATGGATTGATGAGTAGACCAAGCTAGGCCATCCCATGAACTCTCAGGACATTTGGGAAATATGTTTACATCCAATCCCAGATTTAGCATTACCTCTTTCACCCCATATCCTCCAATCACTGCATTGAACTATAATTCTTTCCTTGTTCTTCTCCATTGCACCCGATTTAGGGGTAAAACAACTACCTCTGTGCATGATCCCAACACCCATGCAAGTATCTCCTTAACACTGGCAACAGTTTGATAAATCATCCTCTAGAATTTGTATGAATACCTTTGACCATATCATTGAGTGTAGGGAGTCCCTTATCCCATAAATAGGGGTCTTATACACCACTGGGCGGTAACCTTAAAATTCGATTAGTATTATTATAAAAATTAATTAATATAGAATTATATATAATTTTACAAATATAAATATAATTATGAAGTAATTTTATATTAAATTCAATAATGAAATATTAACAAATTAATAATACTAATAATATTTAAACGTAATTAGGAGAATTTATTTGGTACTGTTATTTATTATTTCTCTTTGTTGTTTGTCATCAATGAATTTGATATAACGTTGTTGGTACCAAGGGAAGCCGAGTTTTGGAAGTTCTAAAGACATAAGAGTTTCAACAAAGGACATTATGTTAGGAAAGAGAAGAATATTGTGTAAGTGACACCATATGTTAGAACTCAACAAGCTACCATGAGTTGAAGACTTTTATGAAATATCACATAGACTTGTCTTCTATATTTGACCTACAAGGGTGCTAGTGTGTTCCCCATGGGAGAAGCCTATAAAAGGCAATCGAGAGATGCATATATATGTAAGAGGAGAAATAGTTGAGAGCACCCTGAATATTGGAATAGTCCTGGTAGATTATTAATACATGTAATGAACAATGCCTTTGGTCCTATCTTGAAAATATCATGCGTATTTGATAAATGAATGAAAAATCGTTCCAATTCTAAATTCTCTAAGTTCAATGTATCTAGATGAACGCATTCTTTAATTGTTTAGAGTATTCTTTAATGCATCTTTAATGAATCTTTGTGTGAATGTTTAGGAACTTCATGTCTAGTCTCTCTACCAATATTGCCTCCTTGGCCTAATATTGTGATCATCAGGTTTTTAATTCATGTCAATATCATGAGTGAGACCTTCTCTAGCCTTTGGAGATTGAAAGTGTCCATGCTTAGAAAGGTTTTGATTGCTAAGGAAATTGAACTCTTGATCTGATCCTTGCACCAACATATGATTACATAGTTGTGACCTGAAAGATTAAGATCTTTGTGGAGGGAATGCACTAGAAACCTTCATGAGAGGAGATTTAGGATTGGTTTGAAGAGAAAGCAAACAAATTTGCATGACATGGGACTAGAAACTTGAGGATCAACCTTGAAAAGTGGAAGTAAAGTTATCTTTACACCAATATTCATGAAATTTTTCACAAAGTTTCCCTATCTATTGCGAGAGTGGTTGAGACAATATGCGACCATTAATTTGTCAGTAAGGTTTTAAGAACTAGTAGTCTAGAGGCAAGATATACTTGATAGGATAAAGAACCTTGAAAAAAAACATAGTTATCGATCAAATAGGAACTATTACCTCAAAACGGGTTCTCGAGACTGTATCATCAACTGCCATTCCCGGAAACAACGCCAAAATGTATTGTTGTTTTAATCAATCCTAATTGACCGAGACTACAACATTTAATTATTAACCCAGGGTAGGTCTTGTTGTTTCAATGGAGTTCGCACTGTTTGTGTCGATACACTACAACCAAGAATGAAAAAAATGGAAAGAACAGTAAAAGATGTCGCTAAATCAAATTGTTGAATCAAACATTCATGTAGAAATAAAAACACTCCACAGAATTGAAATCACACTTCGCAACTACCAAAGTAAGTGCGCGTCACACAGTGACTAATATCTACTCCAACTGGTTACTACCATTTTGTTGATTAACTCAGTGTAGCGACATAATATAAATTGGAACAACAACGGATGTAATTCACAATTCGTACAGCAAACCGTAATAACATGAAAGTAATTAACAAATCAAATGAAGAGAAATAACAGCGTCACCATAGTGATTACTATTAAAAATAATTCAGAGTTATAGAAGTACAATACTCTTCTATATGTCGTCCATGTACATAGGAAATCGAGTTTGTTTTATAGTTATTACATGCCTAAAATTAGAAACAGATCAGTCATGAGAATCTCACGATTCTCATGCTGATCAAAAATAAAAGTAGTTACAACCTATTTCTAAATACAAATATACATTAGTTAGAATTGCACCCCTTGGGTTTGTTGCTTCCAAAATAAACAATTCCTAATGTCGATAGCTGTTATGTGGAATAGTACCCATACTTGCCAGCTCCGGTGCAACAACATCCTACGAGTGAATAGCAGTTCGGGATGTTACGACAATCATTGGCGACAACACCCTTGGTGTAACAACGGACCTTTGTATCAGTGCATAGTGTAACAACATCTTGTAACAACATTCAATGTGTAACAACAACTTGTAACAACATACAGGGTGTAACAACGAACTGCTCTACCCTGCTCTATAATTGATCAGCGTTGCCTGTTTACTCCATAGCCTTGTTCTCGCGAGCAACCCCTGAAAAGGAGAAGAGCTTCCAAAATACTCCTCCAATGCTCACCCCAGTTAGCCACAAAAAGGAATAAAGTATCGTATTATTCAGTAAAATACGGCAAAATAACATGACAGTAGAATAGGTTATAAAAGTGAGAAAAAGGGTGATTAATCATGTAAAGTTCATAGGCCTAGAGGATAATAAGATCAAAATTGGGGAAAGAAGGTGCAGAAAATAGGTAAAAAGTCACACCCAACACCTTGACCTTATGATATCTGGTAATTATGTTGTGATCATGATTATGTTGATGTTATATGTATACAAGTATGTATGTGTGTATGTCGCGTCTGATAGGGTCACCATGGATCATGGTTGTTTAATGTTAATGTTTATATGTATATATGTGTGTATGTATGTCATTGTCTAACAGGATCATGATTTTTTTATGCTAATGTTTATGTATATGTATCTATGTCACTGTCCGACAAGGTTTTCAGGTATCAGTCTTGTGGAGGAATAATTGTTTATGCAGGTGAATGGCATGAAGAGGTTCCTGGTCTTATGAGGAATCAAGTGGGAAGAGTAGCCTTGACAAATTTATGAAATCAGTATCATGTGGATATGAGTTTATACTATGTGTTTATACTATGTTTATGTTTATGTTATGGATAGGATATGTTGAGGGATACATCAGCGGAATGAAAGCAATGTGCTTTGCAACATGTTGGGACAAGCATGGATAAAACACTAGAAGTAAGGTTGCTTAGTAGAGCATTGTGGTTTTGGCTGTGTAGTGCTATTGTTGTGCATATGTTGTGCATATTGTATATTCAACAATTGTACATATGGTGTTGTGTGCCTATTTTATATATGGTGTTGTGTGTGTATTTTATATGCAATGTTGGGTATAGATGGTGTTATGTACATGTTCGATATGTGGTGTTGTGTACATATTGTATTGTGCGCATGATGGATATGCGGTGTTGTGTGCATGTTGGATATGCAGTGTTGTATACATATGGTGCTATGTACATGTTGTATATGCAGTGCTATGTACATACAGTGTTGTGTGCATGGTGTACATGTGGTGCTATGTACCAAGGAAAATTTTAAGAACCACCCTAAATTTATATGTATAATAAATGGGTGAATCCCCATGATACATAGGAAAAATGGGAGGCAATTTTATCAATAATATAATATGTATATATAATTTTTTTGGTGAATCTCTCACCAGATTATATTATCTTGTAAAGTCATGGTGAATCTTTCACTGAATTATAAAATCTTGTAAGATCTTGGCAAATCTTTCACTGAATAATAAAACATTGTGAAGTCTTGGCAAATGTTTTGTTAAAGTATGAAACCATATATGATAATAGGAAAACATATTCATTAAACTGTAATATACTAACATACATGTTTGGAAAAAAGAAACATAATTTTCTCTTCCTACAAACAATGTTGCAAGTTTCAGTGGTTGTGTTTGTCAAGGTTCTTACTGTACACTCTTTCATATCCTTCTATTAGTTTTGATAATATTCCACAACAAAGTTCTTGTAGGTGTTGATCTTGACCACCAGTTTTGTCAAGGTAGGAGAGATTAATCTTTTCTCTACCACTTTTGTCAAGCTACCAAATGTCTTTCTTATTCCATAGACTCCAATTGCGAGATAAAAAAAAAAAACACATCAAGTTTGATTACTCCAACACGCCAACAAGTAGCAAGCCCCAACTATATAATATAATTAAATAGTAGGTATCCCAAAGGCTTGAAGGGGATCTAATGGAAAGAAGTGACCGTTGTCAGAAGTCTTCCAATCAATATATAAATATATAAATGTAGATTTATTATTATTTTAATTGGAAATCTTCAATTAAATGATAAAATTTAATTACGTCTCTCCCAATCTCAAATGCTTATTAGGATAATTCACTACCTTCATACGTCTTTCATTTTTAAACAATGTTGTAACGTGTGGATTAATTTCCTTTTTGTGCACAATCTTCGGCTTTTACAACAATATGATGCAGTGTCCAAACCCCTACAGATCATTACGACAAACTAACAATAACGGAGAAGATGAAAGGTTGTACAAACCAACATATTTTTCAAACAACTAATCCAACATCAGTACCTTAACTTTTTCATGAAGATATCATATTGAGAACGTTTGAAAAATCATGGGAAATCTAGGCAGCGACTATCTCTCTTCTTTTTCATGAAGATATCATATTGAGAACGTTTGAAAAATCGTGGGAAATCTGGGCAGCGACTATCTCTCTTCTGCGAGGGTGATGCAGAAAGAGTGATAATATTTCACTGTTTGAATTTTTTTTTTGTTAAATCAGAAAAACCAATATTAATGGAGATATTGGTATTTTTTACTAAATTTTGTGAAGTGACTAAATGTAGCTTTAACCATTCACCTTAAGATGTTTTCTACAATATAATTTCCTAAGTCTATTTAATAGCTTCATTATCATAAAAATCAACCTATATCCATCTTAACTCCACATCTACCACTTTTAGAGGGATGAAATCTATTTATCCCTCCTAGCACTTGGTAGACCCGGAATTAAGATGGATCTAAGCTAATAGAATTTCCCCTTTAAATAGTCTATGCTCACATGAATACCATGGTATTACCATGGGTCAATACCACGGGTTATCATAAACCTTGGAGGTTAAAAACTAATATTAGTAATTTATAAAAATTAATAAAATTAATATTTTTTTTTAACCAAGTTAAAATGTTTAAGTGACATTAAATTACAAGATCCATTTTTACTCTTGATCTACCAAGCCCCGAGAGGGATCAAATATTTTTTTCACTTTATGCTAGTTTGCATATCACGATATTTGATCCCTCTCTGCCCTTAGTAGATCTAGAGTAAAGATGAATCTATGTTGGTTTAATTCCCCCCCTTTAAATAGGCTACATTCCACGTGAATACAATGGGTCAATACTGGTGCAGGGATACCCCCGCACATACCCACAGTATGCATAAATATGCATCCACACTTCTGTCCCAGGTATTTAACTCTTTAATGGAGTCAAAAATTCAAACCATATATGGTTAAGGCCCTTTTTCACCATATATAACCTTTACCTTCCTTAACCTTCGTTACATAAGGTTTTAACACATAAAACCCTTTATCGACGCTTTATTTCCATTCTTCACAGAAATATACCCAAACACGCATAAACTTACCTTTCTCTGCTTTTATACGGACTTTTGCATAGTCCCCAAGGTTAAACCTCATCGCAATCGGTTATCGCTCTTCATGGGTCACATATGCCTCATCACCCCTTTATTCCCAATACGCGACTATCGGAACGCATATATATATATATATATATATATATATATATATATATATATATATATATATATATATATATATATATATCTATATATATATATCTATATATATATATATATATATATATATATATATATATATATATATATATATATATATATATATATATATATATATATATATATATGATTTCATTAAAACTCCGCTCCGAAACCCTTTATTCGGATTTCAAATCCTATGCACCCGCATATAATAAATCATCGGATCTACCTTCTTCCTCTGCGCTCTCTGAACTCTACTTCCCCGATCGCCGACTAGCGCTTTATCGCTATCGGCGCATCGGCATTCCCATTGACCGCCAACCCTAACTCCTCAGATTGCGATTTAGTGATCTAATCATGACCGTCAATCTGATTCATGATCCGACGGTTGAGATTTATTCACGCGATCGCATTTCACTAACCCTCCAGGCCAGATCCTTTCACTTCAAAGCGCCGATCTTACGGACCCGATATGGTATAAAACCTTGCCTATAAATGCTTCAAATCTAGAACTCGTTTCTGACTAAGTTTTCACTCGTTTTTTTAGTGTAAATCGAGTTTTCCACTTGCAGCCCAAAATTACATGATTAACTCTGCCGATGCGATATTCTATCTACTCTTTAGCGACGTCATCTGGACCGTTGATCCTCGAGATCTAACGGTTGCTGAGCGTCGAACTTCACTTCTATGTTCTTCCTTTTTCACTTAGTTTTTGCGCTAGACTTCAATTCTTCTGTGGTTTGCTCCTCTTCGGCCTTCTTGCTATTTTATTGCGTGAATCCTCCTGAGCTTTACTCCTTTGTGAATCTCACTTCGCTTCCACCTCAGAGCTTCACTCTTTTCCCCAATTTGATTCAAGGATCCTTTTACGATTCCTCTGAATCAACTCCATTCCTCTGTGTCCTTCAGAATTCTGCCTGCAACCTGTTGCAGAGCCTACAAATTCACAAGTAATTCATACATGAAATACTTCTTTAGCATACTGACATAGTCAGGAAATAAACTTTGTATATATATGTAAAAACAAAGATTACATTCGAGACTTCTCTGTCTCGCACAGGCCTGATTTTCAACTATCAGTGACCTCCCTCTTTTTGACTCTACCCGTAGGCTTACATATATGCCAGGAATTATGTTGAACTATCCTGGTTAGACTCCTATATCTACTGAACCAACTCCTAAATCCTTTGTCCATTATGTCCACTTCTAATTAATTCCTAAAGTCTCTCTCTTGTCCCTCGAATCATGGAATGTTTAAAGAGTTACATTTGATTTTGAATTCTTTTGTTATTACTCCCACTCATGTCCTCATTTATTCAAGAGCACTTACAATTTCCTCCCATTATCTACTCAAATCACTAAAAGGCCTAAATTACATTAACTTGAGACTTAGGAAAACTACTTCCTAAAAATACATGACCCCCCTATGTCTACTCAATTACAATGATTTTCCTTGTGCTCAATGCTCCTGCATTAGACTCCCAAAGTAGAAAATATTCATGATCTCCTGATCATGTGTCTTCTGGTCTTTGTCTTCCTGGATCCCACACTTTGTTCTGTAACTGTCCACATGCTTTGTTCCCTTGTTGTTGTTGTACTTCTATTGTCTTTTGCTCCATCTTCTTCTTCTTGTCAATCAGATTCAAGTTCTGATTGATATTTCTTCCTGTTGCTATCATTTTCCTCCATTTGGACTGCTTCATCATCAGCTCCCACATTTCTTCAATCTCTATCTCCAGTACATCTTTGGACTGGTTCATATTCTGCTTCATATTTCTGCCTCCTTCTCTTTGCTTCAGGTTGTTGTTGTTGTCCACTAGTTCTTCAATCTACTATTGGTTACTTTCTCTTTATAGTTGCTGGTTTATTTTACTTACTTCATATTTTGCCTTGGTTGCGTTGCTGACTATTATGCTGACTTTTTCTTTGCTTGCTCCAACTTTTGGTTTTCTTGTTGCCTCCCTATCATCCTTACCCTCTTGCACTAAATCATGACTATTCAACACTCTCTCTAGCAATTTAACATCCCTGCTCCATGGATTGAATTCTTCCATAGAATCTCCTTCTTTCATCTTTAAGTGGCTTAGCTGTTCCAAATATCCTCCAGCATTTGCAACAAAACCTGCACTTATAAAACACTTGTTAAAATTAAAAACACAAGGTTGTTGTGCCTTGTTTTCCTTCGGCAACAATTCAGTTTGTTGCACTGTTTATTTCTCCTCTGTCAGCGCATCAGTATGTTGTTTTGAATTCTTAAAAGAACTCATGAGACTGTCCATTGGTCTCTCTTCTATACCATCTGCCCTAATGATGTCTTCCTTCTCTTGTTCATTGTAGTGAACTCCTTCCTTTGTAGCGTCAGTCTGTTGAACTTTCATATACATCTCCTTTCTCTTGTAACTGTCATTCATGACAATTCTTTTGTTTTCCTTATTCATCAATCTATCTTGAACATCTATTCTCTGTTTTTCCAACTCCCTTCTTTGAAAATCTAATTTTCTATATAACTCAAAAATTTAATTGGAGAAGATTTTGGAAATTTCACACAGTTCTCCATACCTTCCTTTGTTATGGATAGATCATTAGATGTCCTTTCTCCCTTTGCTAAGTCTTTTACATAGACTTCTTTCTTCTTAACATCCTTCAGTAGATGTCCTTCTTCTTCACTGACTGTCTTAACAGCTTTCATGGCTATTTCCACTGTGCCTATCATCATGGTGAATTTATGATCCTTTACTATGTTTTCAGCTAACATAGTTTCTTCTTCTTCAGTACATTTTGCCTTGTTGTCCCTCTGTAACTCTTCTCCCAGATTTATCCTTGTTTCACCATATGCATTAACATTCTCCTGCATTTGATTTTCATCAATAACAGTAATCAAACTTATTTGATTACCTTTCTGAGACAATATTCCTTCATTCTTCATCAGAATAAGACCCTGATTCCTCATTTCTATGACAGCGTCTTTAGATCTTTTCTTCTGTATGCAGTCAAATTCCTCCTCTTCTGAGAAGTTTTTTTTGTCACTTTTTGCTTCTAGATCTTCACCTCCTCTGAAGATATCTTCAATAGGCTGCTTTTCTCCTGCAATACCTACCATTATATACAAACTGTCAATTTTAAAAACATAAGACTTTGTGGTCTCACTTGATGCTTCAGTCATCATATCTCCTTGTTGTTCCAAGTTCTCTTTATGACTCAGAAATTCTTTGGTGGTCTCCTCTTTAATCTTCTCAAGCCCTTCACTTGGTTGCCTGATATCTTCCTCCAACTGCATATGAGATCTATCTATCTCATCTTCTTCCAAAGTAGAATTTAGATTCGGCTTGTTTTCTTTCTTCTTCATGACAATATCAGCACATTGTCCTTCTTTACATATTTCACCTGAAAACATACACAAATTGTCAGTTTTAAAACCATGTGGCCCTTTGGCCTCACTTGAAGTTCCAGTCTTCAAGTCTTCATCTTCACTCTCTCCTAGAATTTCTCCTTGTTTTGGTTCACAAATGGACTCTTTCATTTCTAACTCAACTTCCTTGAGTTTTTCCATCAACCACTTCACTTACATTTGTTGTAGCCTTCTCTGTATTGCTTGCCATTTTACTAGCTTCCTCCTCAAGACCCAACCTAGTCTCTAGCTTTCCTCAAGCATTTTCCTTAATGCATTGAGTTGTTCTTTTAACTCGACAATCTCTTTGCCAATTTCCCCTTGACTCATCCTCTTGCCATTTGCTTTGGCATCCTCTTTCTTCATCTTTCTTCTGATGTGGCTTCTTTCTGAACCTCTGCTATGACTATCAGTAGTCATCTTCTTCTCTTATTTCTTCATGGGCTCCTCATTTATCTGACGGTTGAGATTTATTCGCGCGATCGTATTTCACTAACCCTCCAGGCCAGATCCTTTCACTTCAAAACGCCGATCTTATGGACCCGATATGGTATAAAACCTTGCCTATAAATGCTTCAATTCTGGAACTCATTTCCGACTAAGTTCTCACTCGTTTTTTCAGTGTAAATCGAGTTTTCCACTTGCGGCCCAAATTTACATGATTAACTCCGCGATGCTATATTCTATCTGCTCTTTAGCGACGTCATCTGGACCGTTGATCCTCAAGATCTAACGGTTGCTGAACATCGAACTTCACTTCTCTGTTCTTCCTTTTTCACTTAGTTTTTGCACTAAACTTCAGTTCTTCTGTGGCTTGCTCCTCTTCGGCCTTCTTGCTGTTTTATTGTGCGAATCCTCCTGAGCTTTACTCCTTTGTGAGTCTCACTTTGTTTCCACCTCAGAGCTTCATTCTTTTCCCCAATTTGATTCAAGGATCCTTTTACGATTACTCTGAATCAACTCCATTCCTCTGTGTCCTTTAGAATTTTGCCTGCAACCTGTTGCAGAGCCTACGAATTCACAAGTAATTCATACATGAAATACTTCTTCAGCATACTGACACAGTCAGGAAATAAACTCTGTATATATATGTAAAAACAAAGATTACATTCGAGACTTCTTTGTCTCGCACAGGCCTGATTTTCAACTATCAGTGGCCTCCATCTTTTTGACTCTGCCCGTAGGCTTACATATATGTCAGGAGTTCTGTTGAACTATCATGGTTCGAATCCTATATCTATTGAACCGAATCCTAAATCCTCTGTCCATTATGTCCACTTCTAATTAATTCCTAAAGCCTCTATCTTGTCCCTCGAATCATGGAATGTTTAAAGAGTTACATTTGATTTTGAATTCTTTTGTCATTACTCCCACTCATGTCCTCATTTATTCGAAAACACTTACAATTTCCTCCCATTATCTAATGAAATCACTAAAGGCCTAAATTACATTAACTTGAGACTTAGGAAAACTACTTCGTAAAAATAGATGACCCCCCTATGTCTACTTAATTACAATGATTTTCCTTGGGCTGAATGCTCCTGCATCAAATACCTTGTGCCATCTTTATTTTTATTAATACTAATATTATGGTTAATAATGTTTTCTTGCATGGTATTAATAATAAATTGGCCCGTGGTATTTGGCCCATAGGTTTCACCTAAATATATCACATTTTTTTAGTGTTTGTAAATATAAGGTGACTTATGGAGTAAATATAAAAAAATGTTTTATTTATTTACCATACCTCTCATTTATTTATATTTTTATTAATTTACCATACCTCTTTTATAAATATGGTATTTGGCCCATAGGATTCACTTAAATAAAACCTCTTTTTTGAACCTTCTTAAATAGGAAGAGGGTTATGGACTAAATATAAAAAGAGGTTTTATTTATTTACCATACCTCTAGTTTATTTATATTTTTATTTATTTACCATACCTTTGGAGTAAGTATAAAAACTGCTTCTGCTTGGCTAAGAGCTCGTCTTCCTCGGACGTAAGGAAACAGGTTAACGGCCCAAGACCCAGAGGCATCTGGTAGGAGTGAAAGCCTGCTCCCTTACGGACCACCAGCGGGTTATTACAGGTGGCGTGGTTTTCCTTGATAACAGTGATGAGTCAAACCAACATTCGCGGATAGCAGCTAGAGATGGCTGTCCTCACTGTTGGTTTGACACCTGAGTTTGATAGGTTTTGCCACCTTCGGAAAAAAAAAAGTATAAAAACAGATTTTATTTATTTACCATACCTCTACTTTATTTATATTTTTATTTATTTACACCCTTGCATGTTCGTAAATATAAAAAAATGTTTTATTTATTTACCATACCTCTCGTTTATTTATATTTTTATTTATTTAGCATGCCTTGTTTATAAATATGGTATTTAGCCCGTAGGATTCACTTAAATAAAACCTCTTTTTTGAGCCTTCTTAAATAGAAAGAGGGTTATAGAGTAAATATAAAAAGAGGATTTATTTATTTATCATACGTCTAGTTTGTTTATATTTTTATTTATTTACCATACCTTTGGACTAAGTATAAAAAGAGGTTTTATTTATTTACCATACCTCCACTTTATTTATATTTTTATTTATTGGGACCAAATACAACATCCCAAACCAGAAAATGGGTGATTGCAAATGAACTTAACATTGCAAAGTAGAAAATCACGCGATTGTAATGGAATATAACCTCCCAAACTAGGCCAATCGGGTCAAATGAGTCTTTTCATAGTTTATCCACTCATTTTTTTGGGCTAAAATGAAAAAAATTATTATTTTCTAAATAAAAGTTGGGCTAAATATATGAAATGGGTGTTTTATAAAAATGTCGCCCCTCTAAAATGAAAAACCCCTTAAATTTGGCCCTTGGGCTAAAATTCGCCCGTAAAATTTACCATGCTATGTACATATGGTGTTGTGTGCATGATTGTACTTGTGGTGTTGTGTACATGTCGTACATGTGGTGTTGTGTGCAGGTGGTGATGTGTACATGTCATGCATGTGACACTGTGTACATTTGGTGTCGTGTATATGTCATGCAGGTGGTATTCTGTACACATTATACAGGCGGCGTAGTGTACAAGTGGTGTTGTGTATGCTTGTGCAGGTGGTGTCATGTACATGTGGTGTTGTGCACACATTGTGCAGGTGGTAATGTGTACATGTTGTACATATGGTACTGGTGTACATGTGGTATTATGTGCATGTCGTACATGTTGTGTTGTGGGCATGCAATAATATGTATGTGCATTGTGTATTTTTGGTATCGTGACATGTGTATTTGTTGTGTTGTACTTTATGTAGTACATGTATTATGTTGTGTTGTATGCCAGGTGTATGTACATGTATTGTGTGGTGTTGCACATTGGGTATAGATGTATGTGTTGTGTTGTACATTAGGTGTAGGGGTATGTATTGTGGGGTGTCGTATGCTTTGTGTAGGTTTATGAGTTGTGTTGTATATCAAGTGTAGGTGCATGTATTGTATGGTCTTCTATGTCGTGTGTGGTTGTATGTGTGTGGTGTACACTATGTGTATGTGTACATGGTTGAAGAGGATGCATTGGATGTTTGTTGGGTGTGGCAACCGATCTAGTGTGCATATGAAAAGGATCGATTAATTATGCATGTGATCTATGATTATGGTTTATGATGATTTCATGTGATTCATGATTTTAATTTATGATGGTTGAGTTTTGAATTAACCAAATGTGATATGCAACAACTAATTTGACTTGTTGTGGCAGGAAGTGAACATAATAGTAGGTGTACCTTATTGACGGGCCACCGATGATGTATGATTTGAGTTTATTTCAATTTATTTTGAATCTAATGGAAATTGTGTGCTTGGTTTAGGAAAGCATGCAATTCCCGGTTTGGGATGGTTGAAACTGACTACAAGAATTAGCAATGTCAACAGTGAAAGGAATTGGAACAAGCAACATTATGTTGGTAAAAGCACTTCAGGAGCAGGGTCATTATGGGACACTGGTACCCAATAGTATCCGTTGATTTCCATGAGAATTATATGACTGGTATGATGTTTTTTACCTTCTAATGTGAGGAAGCCTTGTCAAGGGATTGGTCACCCCAGGGACTGTGTAGCAGAGAAGGGGATGCCCGCGAAACTTGGAAGGTGTGTGACTACACAGAAGGCGATTACCGAATTTCCCGAGGTACTGTGTAGCAGAGAAGGGAAGGTCAGGGAATGGATTTGTTTTGGTCATTAGCATTGCCATATGGAATCAAGTGCACATTAGGAGTGTGCCCTAGAACAATGAGCCGATAATTGTTCACTAAGGTTATAGTAGCACAAGATTGTTGTGTTGGACATTGGATGCAGACTTTAACTTTGGCTGTGGATTCTAGAATTCTTGGGAAGGAGGTGAATCCTGGTACTACTTTGAGGGTGGATGTGTGAACCTCCGGATTCCCTTGTTGTTGATGCCGACATCATATACTTTATTTATTGGTTGAGAAAATGTGTATATATGTATACTATTTTAAATATTGTATTGACCTGGATTTATAAAGCTCCATATACAATATGGTTATTTGTTGGTTGAAGCAAGTGTGCATGAGTATATGTGGTTCTTATTGTAAATATCATAATGAGTTATGTTTTAAATCTCCAGTAAACGGTATGCTTGTCATGTTTTCAGCAATGGTCATTATAAATACTGCAATGAGTTGTGTTATAAAGCTCCATGGGCAGTATGTTTTTCTTTCAACATTCTTGTTGGTTGTAGGTGTCAATGAAAACTGAGGGCGGTATTCCCCTAAGGGGGAGGGTTCTGAACAACACCTGATTAAAAATTCATGTAAAAAAATATAATACCAACGTCATGGGACATGTATTCTAAGGTGAATGGTGGGAAAAACATCCTAGTGGGTGTTCATTTCGGTTAATATGGCTAGAGGAAATTGGCAAAGGCAATGGCAAAGGCTTTGGAAAGGAAAAGTTTCATTAATTGGCATTTTATTTATGAAAATAATGGAAATTAGGAGAAAAGGAAGGTGAAAGGTCACAAGTTGCATGTGAGGAGGAAATTCAAGGAAAATAATGGAAAATAAATAAAATAGAGGCCTCATTCATAAAAATGCTTCTGAGGATCAATTTGCAAGCTTCTTGCTCAAACTTTTGTCAGTTCAGTTTTGGAGCTCTCATTCTATTCTCTCTCTCTCTCTCTCATACTCTTATATACTTAGAGTTTTCTTGGAGCACTCTAGGAAGAGTGTGGCATACTTTGGGTTTGGAGAAAGAAGGTGAAGGAAGAGCAAGAAAGTGCAAGAGGACATCGGGATCAACAACTACAACAGGTTTTTCTTACAGGTACCGAGTTGCATTTATGATTTCCTTACTAGTTTTTGCATGCATGGCACATTCATGTGACTTATTGGTTATGATCTGTCATTGGCACGGAGGATTTTTTGGATTGACAATGGTTTTTCCTAGCCTTTCCATTTCCTGGATAACCATGGTGTCATGGGAATCTTTCCCTTTTGTTTTCTTGTTGGGTCTCATGTTCCTTTAACTGTGGGTTGAGTTATCAGTTCTTGGAGCCTTGGTTGGACAAATGCTCTAGAGCCCTGTAATAGCTTGGGTTGAGTTATTAGTCCTAGAGCCTTGGTTAGACAAATTCTCTCGAGCCCTTGGTGGGTTCAGTTACTAGTCCTGGAGCCTTTGTTGGACAAATGCTCTGGAACCCGGCAGAAATTGTGGGATTAGTTACTAGTCCTAAAGACTTGGTTGGAACTAACATTTTGGAGCCCTAGGCAGCTTGGGTAGAGACCAATTTGGTGATGATTAGTGATGTCTGACCATGCGGTGGAATCATTGGTTGTGAGTTAAGGTGGTTTGGCCTCTAGAAGCCCCGATTTGGTTTTGATGGATTTGTTCTATGAGATCCCGCATTCATGCTTGGAATATGTCACGGGGGTGATTGGCTGAAAAGAGATTTGGTTCAACCAATCTATGGTTAGGTAGAACGTTGAAGTCTTGAACCTGTTTGGCCTTTGCATTCATTATTAAGAGGTCCTTCTACTTGGTATTCTATGGGTGAATATACTTGTCTATATGTGGTTTTTATGGTTGTTATACCCTTGATATTTCAGTTGATTATATGTTGGTTATGAGTGAGTTTTATGACAGCGATAATGTATGGCTGTCATCATGTTTTGGTTAATCACTGAATGTACAATGAATATATGGCTTAATATATGGTAATTTAGTTAGTGTGATGATTCATTAATTTTTCTTAGCGATTCTCATACAAGTATGAGACCCATATGCTCATATCTATTGTTTAAACCTATAGAATGCATATTTGTGAAATGTTTGACAAAATTTCTATCATGGCTAGTAGGGGTCCAGTCAATTCCTTGTTCAAGTATTTACATATGTATCATTGTTTCGACGTTATTTTTCATTTCTAGAAATTTCATGGAGTTCTGGGTAGTGGCCTTAGTCCTGGCCCTCAAAAATGGCACGAAATCTGGAGTCCCTGGCACAGAACTACCTGGAAAAGTGCTCGGTCGCATTCATGCCTTGTTGTGGGAGTGACTAGAAGGTCCCATTCACATTCATTCCCATGTCAATGGAACTACTAAGGGTTTAATGCAACAAAATTTCAGTTTGTCTCAGGGGCTAGTCACCCAGGTGGGATGGATGGCTCCTGGGGGTTCTGTTGCAGGTGTAGAAGGTCAGGTTGTATGTGTTTCATCGGTTCCACTTCCTTAACTAATACATGGGGAGTTGAATCATATCATAGTAACTCGTCATCACATGTTTACCCTGGTAGGCCGGTTACTTGGATAGATGTGGGAGGAGGGTGTACCAAAAAGATTTTGACTTTTTTGGAATAGATCATGTTGGAGGGATGGATTGGTGCTTGGAGTATGCTTGAATTTGGTCTTTGGGTCTTGGTTTTCTCATTTTATCTAATTCTACAAGAAGAGAAGAGATTCTTTTGGTTTTTCCCCTTGGAGGCTTTTTACCGAGCCTGCTTCTTGTGTCCATTGTCTTCATTGTTTATGCTCTTGATAATTGTTTGATGAAAGAATATAATAAGGAACAATAAGAATCTAGCTAAATTTCATAATCAATTATTAAGTATAAGAAGGATAATTGTTTAATAAGCAGCCATACAAGATTCTCCAACATGGTTTTGGAGCTAAGTTGAAGAAAATATGGCTTGGAAATCATCTTGTTGGCATAAGAGAAGGTTGCTTGTCAAAGGGAATAATTTTCTAAGGACACAAGGAAGGTCATAAAGAATAAGACCTCATCACCTTAACAAGTATCAATCTCTCATTGAAGGAAGAAATTCTACTACTTCAAGCTCTCAGTGAAGGTATCATCATCAAAAGAAGAACATATATCTCTCTTAAAAGCTCTTTGCTTTTGAAGGAACATCTTGAAGGATGGTTGCTCAATCTTGAGAAATAATATTGATCTCTTTCTCTCTTGGAAGGCTCGTTGGAAGATATCTTTGTAGGAATCATTAAGAATCTTGGGTACATCATCTACTCTTTGAAGTAGATTGAATACATTATTATTGAAGGCATTCTTTGAAGTCCCTTGAAGATTATTGAAGGCATCAAGTTAAAGGCATTATCAATAAGGATACTTGTTTGACAAGTAAGTATTATATTTTTATCCATGTCCTAATATACAAATCAAATGACTTCATTTTGGCAAGGAAGGCAACAAGCCCATTGGATCAGCAAGCTTTCTAGCATGGAATAAGAGGAATTATTTGATACTCATAGAAAATGAAGTCATGGAATATATTATTGGTGAAGTTACTCAACCAAACAAAGATAAGACTCAAGAATTAGCAAGATATAAGAAGAAGAAGTGAGGGCATAAAGGATTCTTATTGAATCCATAAAGTATCATCTCATTCCCTTTGTTGTTGCTTTGATTTCATCTAAATTTTTCTTTGATAATTTGGTGAAATTGTACTCTATAAGTACATCAGGTTAGAAAATATCTTTGAGGAATGAGCTATATAGAACAAGGATGTCAAAGGATGAATATATGTCCTCATATCTTATGAGGATCTCACAATTAAGGGACTAGTTTCAAGGGCTTGGGGAAGTCATTTCCGATTCAAAGATGACTACTTGTGTACTAAATGCTTTGCCACCTGAATGGAGTAGTTTTGCAACTAGTGTTTACTCAAGAAAATATACTACTCCCTTTGATGAACTTTGGGCTCAATGTATCTTGGAAGAAACAAGGATAAAGGCAAAGGATGACACTGAATCAAATGAAAAGTCTCAAGCCTTTGTTGTAAAATACAAGAAGAAAGGGAAGTTTGGGAAGTCCAAAGGAAAACAAGATATGTCTAAAATACAATGTTATGGATGCAATGCATATGTACATTTTAAAAGTGATTTTCCAAACAATCCTTAGAACAAGAAAAACAAGAAGAAGAAGGAAATAAGTGGATCTCACAAAGTGGGAAAAAAGGAAGAACCTGAGAGGAAGCCAAAAGGTGAATATCCCAAGGATCTTAATTATTAAAGAATCTCCATCCCTTTCAGGTGCATTTATAGTCTATATTTATTTTAGTAGAAATTAGCAGTTAAAGTAGCGTGCATCTTTGCACTCTTTAGAAAAGTCTTTGTTTTGTGAAGCATGGCATCATAGAAGGAAGCATATGAGAGTAGAAAATTTAGCGTCTACATGATCAATTTTCTATGAAATAAGTCATTTACCTGGAAAGAATGAGAAGATTGGGACCATCTTACACCTCATAGTTCATCCAAGCATTTTCTAATGTAATATTAGAGGTAGTCATCTTACAAGAAGGATCACCAGAATCCTTCAATGAAAACCATAATTTAGGGAAGGTTCTTGGAAGAAGCATTGTGACATAAATAATATATTCCACTTAGTGTGGAAACAATAATCTTGAACGATGAAGGGATGTACATGGTCAATTTTCAATATGAAAGGCATAATTGAAGTCTTCCTCCTCTAGAAGAAGTAATCTTATCTTTGACAAGGATAGAAGCAAGCTCATTCAAGGAAGGACATCTAGATGGTTATATCAAATAAAATATACGCATGTTGTTAGTAAATTTTCTCTAGAAGGTAGAATTCATGTCTACAAAAATCTTGTAGAAAAGATTTGGGAGGTCATAAACACAAGCATGAGAAGTCTTCCATGTGGTTACTCAATGCTTAAAAATTTTATATGCTTTGGAATGGTTAAATATCAAGACTCTTCCACAAGAAAGCATGATTTAGAAATGATGATATTAATCAACATCATACATGGTCTCCTGAAGAAAGAAAGAGAGTTAATAATGACAACTCCAAGGTTCAAGAGGATATTGTAGTCTGATAATTAGTTTGTTCCATGGACACTTTAGTGAAAGAATGGAGAAGCATTTTTTGAAATATTTGGATATAGGCCATGCAGAAGGATGTTGATCTCAAAGCATACAAGAAAACCAAAATCTGATATTTTGAGAAGAGGCCATCATGATAAGGTATTTATGATATTGATGTTTTGGTATTGGTTATCTAATTGGTATTTTTGCTACCTGGTAGAATGTTGTAGAAATACATAATGGAAGTTAAGGAAAGTGTATCTACAACTATTTGTTTTGAGCTCAATTCAATGAATATATGGATTAAATGGATGGACTTAGTAATCCTTGGAGGATCGTGAGTTCGAGATTTCTACATCATCTTGGGATTGAAAGGTAGCAATTCAAAGAGATAACCTAATGTTTATGTTTCAATGATTATTTTCATGATTGAAAGAAGATATCATTGACTCAATATAATTCTTTCTTCATGATCATAATAAGAAAGTGATATGAAAGGTTGATGGCCCAAACACTGTCATAGATTTGGTTCCATTACATCCAAGAAGATAAAATCTCAATATGATGAAATGAAAGAAGGATCCATGTAGCTACTTGAAGATATCCATGAATAAATGGTAGTTGATGTATTGATGAAGACACACTGAGGCTAAATTCCCAAATTGAAAGGAAGTTAGGAATCTCCTCTATGCTTAAGAGGGAGTAAGAAGAATCCTTAGATGTTGAATAAGGAGAAAGGATATATTCCCCAATTAAGAGGGAATGAGGATCTCCTCTTTGGATGAGAGGTAGTGATGTTAGACATCATGTTCTTCATGTGTCATGCACTAGACCATGACTAAGAGCCATAAGTCTTAGTGAAGGTGTTAGGAAGGAGAATGGAGGATTGGATAATCATTTGAGATTGATACTCCTTAAGGATATAGAATCCAAGATAATAAGTTGACTAACACTCTTTGAGGATTGGACAGGTATCCAAGATAAGAACGGTCAAAGAGGATTGATGTTCTTTGAGGATATGTAATCCAAGATAAGAATAAGTCCTAAAAGGACATACCTAGTGAATACTTGGATGGGGTATGTGTTGTAGAGGTATTGTGGTGTCTCACATAAAGCCTTCTAGTATTATGCTCCAAAATAAAATGTGCTCATTAGCTAAAGGCGTTAATATGATGATAGTGCTAGATATGATGTTTAAGATGGCTTATCGATCTGACTCTTCTTATGAGAACTCTTCAGTTTAATAATATCATTGTATTGGTTTTACAATTATAAATACCTCCATAGTTAAGAGGGAGTGTTAGTCTAGGGTGGAAGGAGGGGGAGAGATTCTCATTAATCCTGAAGGAATAATTCAAGATATATATGCTTGGGGTTTGGGAAAGAAGACAAATAACCAATTGGAGGCATAAGGATTTTATTTTTGTCTTACTGTTTCCAAGAAAGCTAGTGTCTTTTCGATATACTAGTCTCACTAGGATTGGTAGCTATCCTAGAAACAAACGACAAAAGCAAATTGTGATTTCATTTATGTATGATAGATAAGAGAGAAGCAGAGGGACCAACCTGGATCTTCCGCTTGACTCCTTGCTTGATTTCTCTCTCCCTTGATAGAGCTTGCACCTCTTCTCCTACTTATCCCGCTCAATGAATACCTGTAGAGACAAAGTAAAAAAACACCATCAAAGCATCTCGATCTATTATATCATAAAAAATGCAGAATCAGAAATACATTGATCATATAATGGCATTCACAAATAACAACATTCACAAATACACGATTGTATGGAGGAAAACTCAAAGAACTTTATTAATAGTAGAAGGGAGAAGTACAACCCAACTGTCTGATCCAGCATCATCCTCCTAGCATCAAAGCCCTCTTCACCTCATGAAAAGCAAGATCACCCAACAATAAAATGTCTTTTCTCAAAGATAAACTATCTGCACTTCCTTACAAATTACAAAATTCCAACCTCTAGATCTCTCAGATGAGGGATCCATTTATAGATGTCTGCAAGCGTGTGAATCATCTCCGGGTTTTTAATTAGTGTTATTCCACTTGTTGTTCTTGGTTCCACTTGGAGATTTCTTGGATCTCTTACTCATCCCTGGGCGAATTTAGAGAGGCAAGTGTCATAGGAGAAGTTTCTGGAAGATTCCATGAGCATCCACTTATCAAACTGTCTCGGAAATTTGTCCATCCTCGCTCATCGTACCCCACAGAAGACCTATTTAGTATGCATCACACCTGGCTAGTGTAGAAGTCAGTATGCATTGCACCCTGACAGTGGAGCAGTCAATATGGTCTAGATTTGGCCAGTTTTGAGTGGTTTTTCAGGTGGAACTTTTGGGGAATGATGCAATCAATTTACCATGATCCTTTAGGGTATGAAACAACACTTTTAGGTGTTAAAGAGCCCTTGGTTTATCGACATATAAGATTGGGGTTGCAGTGCCCAAATATGTCTATAACAATTGCCCCCTAAAGCATGAAGTCATAAATCTTTTGATATCGGGTGAAATGCTTTATCATGAGGATCCGAGGTATTCGAACTGGAAGGTGACCTATATAAGATACAATACAATACATCATCATCATATTATTTTCATGATCTAGTTGAGGAGGGCATTCCCATGCTCAACTTTATAAATTCATTTTCATGTACATAGGACAGATAATTGTCTGTAGTTGCAGCTTGGTTCTTCGTATGAAGAGTCATCTTTCCTGGCTTAGATGACTATCTGTTCAGCTTCTGTGCTCATTTGATGTCTTTATATCCCTGAATATAAAGCAGCCCGGATGGATGAAACTAGATCCGGGGTATTCAAACTCGTTTAATATTCATTTAATATGTAAGTTGTTAACAGGCGCGAGAGGAATCACCGATAATGATAATGACCCTCAAGGTACTACAGTACAATTCACGTGGTGTGAATATATGATCCGATGTCGAACACCACACAAAATCTCTCGGTCGAAGGCCATTAATGTAAACCTGTCGCTGGAAGTGAGAAACTTGCCATTGAGGCATGCAAGCTTCAAAGTACTGAAAGGGTTGTTTCTAAGTCAACTTCTTGGATAATGAGTTGATGTCGACAAGAAGTGACCTATCGTAGGAGGGCCTTAATGTATCCCACATCTATGACACAAAACAAAGCAAATGATTTTCTGGAGGTGAAAACGATCGACGACACAAGGTTCAGGAATGGTGGTCATGAAAAATGGAGGTTGAAGGTATTGTAGTGGATGAGGCATTGACTGGATGGTGAATTCTCTGAATGACTTCTCTTGAACATATCAGCGACACTGAGATGGATTGGTAGCGTTAACCCCAAAAGATGGATGGTATGGAGGACCAATGGTGATATGACCGATGAATGGAATAACCCAACCCGACTCAATCATGGCGATGGAGTGAAAGTGTCATGTTCAAGAGCGACCTGCTACCATAAAATTCTTCAATTTTTCTTCCCTTTTTTACCAAGTCATTATTGACCAGTACCTCTTTATTTTTTGTCAAGCTTGAGGAGGATAACATATTCTTGTTCTATAATTTGCCCTTCGGGCAAACTTGTCGCTATGTTTTAGCGAGTCTAGCGACAATGAAACTCGTTCTTGTCTGGGTGGACAAGTTTGTTGCTATTGTTTTATCAAGTTTAACGACAAAGATAACTCGGTCCTTTTCATGTTTAGAGAGTTTGAAAAGGGATGAAAAGAAAACTCCAGTAGTTCTTTTTCGTAGCATAATCCCTTAGGTCTGAAAAAGATTAAAATAATACAAAAGGGATGACTTTTCTGATCACTTTAGCGAGCCGAAAAAACAAGCGCTCGAACTTTTTCATGAGATAATCCCTCAGGTCTGAAAATTTTAAAATATACAAGAGGGATGGCACTTCCAATCACTTTAGCGAGCTGGAGAGGCCAATTGCTCGACAATCTTTTCATATTTAACGAGTCTGAAAAGGGTTTAAAGTGGACTCGTTTTTTGAGGAACGAGTGGTATCTAGGGTAGCAACTAGTTCCGGGTAATCTTGGAACTTCTCAAAACATGGTGATGTGAAGAGGGTGGCTAACAAGACCACTCATCGCAGTTGTTCCTCAAAATGGTAAACAATCAAGTGGAAGCGTATGATTGGCCAAACGGATGGAGGTGATGGAGGAAACACAACCAAGGTTCAAAAGGTTGATATAATTGCGATCACAAGGGTTATTTACCGAAGGTGGGTTCATTTTTTAACGAGCTTGAACTCTGGGGGAACATATGCTCAGTGGTAGGTTTATTTTTTAACGAGCTTGAACCATGCGATAACATTGCTCATAGCCTTTTTATGTAGGCTAGAAACGACCAAACTACAAAGCTAAAAAAAAAAAAAAAGCTAAGGAACTACTGAGGTTAGGTAGGATGGTTTCATCAGTAATTTAGAAAAAACCCTTCCTTTGCCTTGTCTGCAGAGTAGACCGTGGTGAATGGTGGGTTAGACCAATCACCTAACCTAAGAAGTTAAAAAAAAAAAAACAAAAACAAAAAAAAAAGCTAAAAAACTAAAAGCTAAAAAATGAAATTGGTCATTTTTTGCTTACATAAAAAGGTTTGCATGCCCCCAGGCATCAAGAAAAGGAGAGTCTCCAGGTAACCATACAGAAACTTACTGTGGTTAAGCAGGATGATTTTGTGTCAGCGGTTAGACAAAAAACTTCCTGGACTTTGTCCACAGAATAGAAGAAGGTGAAAGGTGTCAGAGACCAATCACATAACTCACAGGGAAACTCATTTTTTCGGCTGGGTTCGTCCGCCAAATAGACAAGGATGCATGCCCCCTAAGCTTTGTTTCATTCACCAGACTACTCGTGGTAATTAGGTGGATGAAATGAAGGTTGAAGAGACATTCTTGATGCAAAAGGACCATTTAGAGATGATGTTTGACTTGAAGTTGTGTTTGAACCGGGAAATGAAAGTTGGTCAACCGTGACAATTTGGCCTTCATGTGGGAAACACATCACTTGAAACAGTGTTGAAACAATAACTTCCATGTTGTAAACATATTCATGTCCAAGGAGTAGATTGAAATCTAACGGTCCTTGGACTACCATCACGTTCAAATGAACGGTTTTCCTTCTCAAAGTTATTGG
Organism: Pinus tabuliformis; assembly: GCA_031772625.1. Taxonomy (NCBI): domain Eukaryota; kingdom Viridiplantae; phylum Streptophyta; class Pinopsida; order Pinales; family Pinaceae; genus Pinus; species Pinus tabuliformis. The sequence continues at coordinate 1,215,685,799 of CM062818.1, forward strand.
CAACTTGGGAAGGATCCATAATGGTTGAGTGGTTCCTTTATTAAAGCCTGAAAAATTCTGTGTAACAGGCATAAGCGATGGTGAACCAAGCACTTTCCAAGTAGTTGAGGAAAGGATACTCACTGAAGCCCCTTCATCTATGATAGTGCCAGACACGATCATTTTGTAAACTTGTACTATGATTCAGAATGGTACATTATAAGGAAGGTGAGATCTTGCTAGTAAATTCCAATCAAAGGAAGTGATTAGAATGCTTTGAGGGGTAATTGAATAAATGGGCGAAATAACCCCTTGAGTAGCAGGAATTAGGGGATTCTTCTCCTGTGAAGGAAAGGGCGGATTTCCCCCAAGTTCATCGGACTCTGAAGTGACAAAAAGAATTTGAACAGTATCATTCTCACTCTCTTTGGGAGTGGTATCATCTGAAGGTGGACCTTCTGAAGGAAAAACTGGGTTGACTGCCATTTCGACTTGTTGACTTTGGTCCGATATGGACTCAGAAGATTCACTTTCAACAATAGGTGTTTTGACCAACGGTTCAGTTAATTCAGTTGGATTTTCAACTAGTAAAGGACTAGGGGAGAGTTTTTTGTATCCAAGTGGAAGTCGCTGCGGTGAAGCAGGACGATTATGCAAGACTCTTTTGGCCTCACCCAAAAAGGGACAACGGGGAAGTATATGGTTCCCTTCGCATAACACACATGGAACTTTGACTTTCTTTTCCTGTCCGTGGACTTCACTATCACTAGTTGATGGTGTATTATCAACATAATTAGCAGATGTTGATGACACCAGTTGGTGTGAATGGGGGGACCATTCTCTCAAGATTCGAGGAATGCATGGACAATCTTGATGAAAATGGTTTCCTTTGCAAATTACACAAGGATATTTAGGAGATTTAGTGTGCGGATTTTCACCAGCTGATGTATCCAAATCTATGGTTGGTTGGTTGCCCCCTTGCTTAACTGACTTCTTCTTCTTCTCCTTCCCTTTCTTCTTCTTCTCAGTCACCCAGTTACTAGCATCGCTACTTTCACCAAGCGAAGAGGAAGAAGGGGAGGGAGAAACAAACGAAGAAGAAGGCGAGGGGTCAATTTTAACATCAATTGGTTGCTGATTCGATTGTTGAGGAATCACGTTATTTTGAACCACAGAGGTTGAGAATAGCCATACTGGCAGGCCAATAGTAAGTCCCGGAAGGGACAAAGTGGCCATATGAGGTGCACCAATATTTCCCCAAGATGTAAAAGGACTAGGAATCCCCACTAAAGGGATTCCTTTATTGGTGGACTCCATTATCTCAACCTAAGTCCAACGAAGGAACAGGGACGTTATTCTGAATTTAAAGAAATTTTAATGATGCTTTGACACAACTTTTCTTTTTCAATTTTTAAGAGTTGAAAAAAAGCTAAAGATGACTCTAGTCCCCTTCAATTTTTAATGAGCCTGAAGTGACAAGTGCTCAGATGGACCTTTTCTTTTAAGGAGTCGAAAAGAAATGAAAGTGACTACTCTGGAGATCTAGACAGAGGGATTACCAAACCAATTGCAAAACTACAAAATACACCTTGGTGATAAATTAAAGAGAAATTACCAAGGACTTATGTACAAAAATCAATCTTCCCGAATGCTGTGTTCAGTGCATTGCGATCGATAGGGCAGCAAACACGGCTTCCTATGGATAAAGGATATCAGCCTATTGTGGTCTCCCAATATATACTCGACGGTACGGGGAGCACAAGTCCGTACTAGAACTTGTCGTATCAAAGAGGATGAATCACTCAACCTTCAATGAAAATGATAGTTACTAGATTTTACGACACCGGAATACGTATCTAGCCTAGACCTCTAGATGTGTTGCGTTAGGTTCCAAAGCGTTGTTAAGTTCATTGAAATTTATTTTAGAGTTGATCTTGCTTAGAGGTTTGTATTTCAAGGTTCACTGCGTGATTTAGATGTAAAATTCCTAAATATGCAATCTAAAATTACAAACAATCGTTGTTTACTTTTAGTAATGAAAATCCTAGCTACTAAGGAAAGAAGGTTACGATTCTTTTAAACAGAGAGCAAAGAGCACACACTAAATTCACTTTTCCTAAATCATTTTTCGCACATAGTCTAAAGGCAAATGAAAATGCATGTATTTGTCTTTCGTTCCCTTTAATGTGAAAAATGCCAAAAAGGAAAACTAAAGTATAGATCTGAAATATTTTCTTCAAAGCGACAATTTGACAATTTCTCTTCAAAATGAAAGGAAGACTAAACGACACTTTTCGATTTCGAATAGAAAATGCTTTCGAAACTTCAAAATATCAAAAAATCAAATCAAATACATGACAAAAAGTTCAATAAACTATCTAAGGAAGGAAGACTCAATGACACTTCACTTTTTGATACAAAACGACAGTTACGACACTTTTTGCACCAAAACGAAAATTCGATTTAAGCAACTTTTCGACAACGAATTGCAAATAATGGACAACTACATAAAAAACATTTACTAATCCTAATCAATGGAGGTTGAACTATGTAAAGCAAGGAGGCTTCAACAATGAGGTACTGTTCATAAGCAGCAAAAAAATTGAACAGAGCTGAAAACAAGGACAAAAAACCCAAATTTCAAGGAGAGAAATAGGACTACTCAATCATCGCACCTGTGCTTCATAGAAACAGGGATGCATCTCACTTGCTACACTCGGGCAGTGCAATGCATACTGGCTTCTAGTGATAGACAATGCGATGGGACAAGGAGCGCAACTAAGGTGGGTTTTGGCTCAAATTTGCAGTTGAATTCAGTGAGTTAAGTTGAGCTATTATGGACAGTAAAGAAAAAAGTATAGGGGTATAATCTTGGAAGGTTATTGAGCTACCAACAGGGCATCTAGAATGTTTGTAATTCAGATGTTCAAATCATAAACTAAATCGGAGATTGACTAAAGTAGCATTCATTTACTTCGCAATTGCAGAGCAAAAGCGGTTCAAAGGCTATTTGGCTAACTTTAGGCTCTGTCTATAGTTTATAAAACAAACAATCAACAATAAACAAACAAACTATTCGATCCCCAGTGGAGTCGCCATTTTGTTTCCAGGAAAACTAGTGTCTTTTTGATTTGCTAGTCCCACTAGGATTGGTAGCTATCCTAGAAACAAACAACAAAAGCAAATTGTGATTTCCTTTATGTATGATAGATAAGAGAGAAGCAAAGGGACCAACCTAGATCTTTTGCTTGACTCCTTGCTTGATTTCTCTCTCCCTTGATAGAGCTTGCACCTCTTCTCCTACTTATCCCGCTCAATGAATACCTGTAGAGACAAAGTAACAAAACACCATCAAAGCATCTCGATCTATTATATCATAAACAATGCAGAATCAGAAATACATTGATCATACAATGGCATTCACAAATAACAACATTCACAAATACATGATTGTATGGAGGAAAACTCAAAGAAATTTATTAATAGTAGAAGGGAGAATTACAACCTAGCTGTCTGATCCAACATCATCCTCCCAGCATCAAAGCCCTCTTCACCTCATGAAAAGCAAGATCACCCAACAATACAATGTATTTTCTCAAAGATAAACTATCAACACTTCCTTACAAATTACAAAATTCCAGCCTCTAGATCTCTCAGATGAGGGATCCATTTATAGATGTCTGCAAGGGTGTGAGTCATCTCTGGGTTTTTGATTAGTGTCATTCCACTTGTTGTTCTTGGTTCCACTTGGAGATTTCTTGGATCTCTTACTCATCCCTGGGTGAATTCAGAGAGGCAAGTGTCACAGGAGAAGTTTCTGGAATATTCCATGAGCATCCACTTAGCAAACTATCTCGGACATTTGTCCATCCTTGCTCATCACACCCCACAGAAGGCCTCTTCAGTATGCATCACACCTGGCTAGTGTAGAAGTCAGTATGCATTGCACCCTGACAGTGGAGCAGTCAGTATGGTCCAGATCTGGGCAGTTCTGAGTGGTGTTTTAGGTGGAACTTTTGGGGAATGATGTAATTAGTTGACCATGATCCTTTAGGGTATGAAACAACACTTTTAGGGGTTAAAGAGCCCTTGGTTTATCGACATATAAGATTGGGGTTGCAGTGACCAAATATGTTTATAACACTTACCATAGCTCAGCAAAAAGGAATCACGGAAATGAATATCCTATGGGATTCCCTCCTAGTCATAAAACATATGAAATATAACTCTGCAGCCCAAAACAACAAACTGAATCAGATACTCAAGAGAGCCCAGGGCATGCTTCCTTTCTTTGGGAATTTAAATTTTTTTCACATCCTAAGAGGTCAAAACATGGATGCATATATGTAAGCCAACAAGGTTTTCCAAATGGATGAAGGGTGCAACAAGGTCAATTAATTGATGGACACTTTCCCATTCCCTAATTTCTTGGATGAAAGTCCTAAACTTGATAATTACTCTTGACTCATATTCAAAAAATTAGAAACATAAGTAAAAAATCATGGATTCAATGGCATTACTTATCCCTATTACCCCTATTTCTTACATGATTCATGGATTTAATGGTTCCTCCCTTACTTTCATGGTTCCCACCTCCTGTCCACCCCTCTTCCACCTCACCCATTGCATCACCCCCTCTACAACCTCCCTCTCCCAGACACATCGCTCCATTGCATCCCTCCTTCATTCACCCTTACTCTTGACCTGCTTGTCCTCATAAAATCCAACCTCTCATTAAGCGACCTTTATCCCCTCCCATCTGGCATCTTCATAGCACTTTCGATCCTTCTCAATTTCCTCTTGGCTGCAATCCTCAACATGACAATCCACTTGGCATGGGGGTGTGAGAAATATTCATTACACTCCTCGAATCTAGACCTGTAGCAGGAGAATCCAAGAAATTACCATGCAAAATATCTCTGAACGAGAATCACATTTACTCCCTCTGGGTTGGATGATATAGTTCGTGCGAGGGAAAGAGAATTTGCACAATGTGAAATTCGTTTCAAAAATCATGTTAATCATGGTGGAGCATTGGGATCCAAGAGGTAAGCTCGCAGTCTTTCAATTCCTCATAAGGCTTAGGCTTGGAAAATTATATAAATGGTGGTATAACAGTTTTAACTTTTGCAAAATGAGATATTTTGTCTCTATCCTGGCTGTCATTGGTGCAAGGACCCTTTGGCAGAGCCAGAGTAGTCAGGGGATAATTCTGGTTATGGAGGGTATACCCTTTACACAGGCTGAGGAAAGTCATCTTCTGGAGAGTGTGTCAATCACTGGTGAGGGTGTCAATTTTAGTTTGGTTGAGCAAGGAGAGTCAATTGCGAGTGAGTGGGAACAGTTCTACTTTTGTGTGTTCAACCGGGTGTTACAGGGTTCTCTGCTCCTCTATATCACTTGAATCATTGAGATAGATCCCAAATAATGTATGAGAATCGATCCTCTGAGTTAATTTCCACGATGAATCATTCTCTCCATGATGTATCGATCTCTAGCTCTTGGGGCCGATGACGCCCGCACTCGGGTAGGATGGTGGCCCATTTAGAAAAGAGGAGGGTGAAGGGCCCTCCTCTAGAAGCATTCACTCCTCTTAGCTGTGAGTCTTGTGATAGAGAGCACTTTGAACTACAGGAGGGCTTAGCAGATCTTCTGAGGTGTCTCAACATATGCATGAGGAATCGTATGAAATGCGGGAGAGGAAAATTGAGAATAATCAAAAGATTCGATAATTGGAAGTTGAAATAGATGCTCTGTGCAATCAAATAGAGGACCTCCAAATTTAACTCGAAAGTAATAACTCCCAGACTGTTGATGAAACAACTGGAATAGACCTCAATCGACCAACTGCCATGGAGGAATAGCCTACTTCTTGTGTCTATTTTTTGATGATGAAATATAAATGTATTTTGCTTTTAAGTCTGTTGTACAAGGTATATAGTAGTAATCATGTGATAACTCTGTTGTTTTATGTATTTTTGGAAGGAAATTGGGCCTAGATGGATTTTCTGCAAACATTGATGCCCAAGGTTGGCAATGTAATCAATTTGTAATCCTCTCATTTTTTTTCCGCGAACGGGCGTGGATTAATACCAACATATTACTATTTACTGTTAAAAAAAAGAGGGAGTGTTGGAAATTGTAACTAGTTGCGGTCTTCATAATTGTCATTTTACTCATGTCATTATGTATATCTTATGTTACAAGAAAAAGAAGAAAGAAAATTATTATTTACTAGCATGGGTTTCATGCTCCATTTAAATAGTCATCTAGTTCAAAGCATACATTTCATACTCCTAGGTTTGTCAAGTCATAAGAATAATTATCACGAGTCAAGAGAGTCATTATCTTGTATAAGATCCTATTGGGCAAGTTGTAACATGTAAAAGAATTTATTTTTGAGTCAAGAAAGTCAAAAGACCTCCAAGACCAAGTCAACCCTTGCTGTGAAAAGTCAACCAAAGAAAGGGATATTTGACCTCATGAGAAGCACATATAGAGAAGGAGCTCTGACCTCATTAACATGCACTTTTTAAGTTTTATATGAAGCAAGACAAGAAGGAAACGCAAGAGTGGAAGTCAAGGAAGAAGAATAAAATCAAGAAGAAAAAGAAGATTTGTCTTTTCTACCCTTTTCAGTTCACAAGTGTGAGAAAATATAGGATTTTTGCAGTTATTTGGGGATGAAAGTTACAGGTAGAATTGCAGACCTAAATTGTAGGGTCAAAACTTTGATTGGGTTAGATTTTGGAGACTTTGAACTTCTTTGACTTTGCAATACTTTGACTTGTTTGGAAGAGATTTTGTTGGAGGGTTGACTTGGTGCTTATAGGAGGTTTGAATTTGGTCTTTGGGTCTTGGTTTTCTCATTTTATATGATTATATAAGAAGAGAAGAGATTCTTTTGGGTTTTCCCCTTAGAGGGATTTTTACCTGACTTGGCGCCTACTTCTTGTGTCCATTGTCTTTATTGTTTATGCTCTTGATAAATTTTTGATGAAATAATCTAATAAAGAACAATAAGAAACTAACTAGTGTTCACAAGAAATTATTGAGGATAAGAAGGAGAATTGTTTAATAAATTTCCATACTAGGTTCTACAACATGGTTTCAGAGCTAAGGTGAAGAAAATGTAGCTTGGAGATCATCTTGTTGGCATAAGAGAAGGTTTCTTGTCAAAGGGAGTCATTTTCTAAGTACACAAGGAAGGGCATAAAGAACAAGACCTCATCATCTTAAGAAGTATCAAGTTCTCATTGAAGGAAGAAATACTACTACATCAAGCTCTCAGTGAAGGCCTCATCATCTAAAGAATAACATCTATATCTCTTGAAGGCTCTTTGCTTTTGAAGGAACATCTTGAAGGAAGGTTCCTCTATCTTGAGAAATAATATTGATCTCTTTCTCTCTGGGAAGGCTCGTTGGAAGACATATTTGTAAAAAGCATTAAGAATCTATTGTCGTTGTGACAATGACCCTCCAAAAAAATTTCCTAATTCAATTTTGGAGCCTACATAAATCGTTGTTTCAAGCCTCTTAGTGTCATCGCGTTGTTTGATTTGTTATTTGTGTGTTTTCTCCTAATGTTGCATCCTCCTAAGTCAATGTTTCTTAAGTGTTGTCACCTAACTCTTAGAAGCACTTAGTTTATTTAATCCTTTGTTATGTGAACTCATGACTTGCCTTGACGTAGAAACTTTCCTTTACACTAGGCACACACTCGAAAAAGCACACGAAAGTGAAAAAAAGCAAACAAAAGGAAGCAAAGCGCTCTTAAAGGAAAAAAGTGCACTCCAAGTTAATGTAGACATGCGCTTGGGTTGGGCACACTCCCTCGAATTGAACAAGTGTGACCTCCTTGAGAGCACTCCTTCATGCTAATCAAGTGTGCCCTCCTTGAGTTCAGTCCTTCATTTTGAAGAGATGTGTTCTTCTTGAATGCATGCATGAGCCTCTTTTTTGCATGTGGGCACACTTCTAGAAAATAAGAGCCCAATTAACTTCCTTTAACTAACCATTTCACTTGACGACAAGTGGTGATCATGCATGTATCAGTTTTGCATGTAAACTCTTTTAAATTAACCCAGCTAATCATTCATTTGCATAACAATTCTCATCCAGGTTGGCCGCATAGCTGTGGATTAAGGAAATCTTCATCAACCTGTGTTACAAGTTTTTCATGTCAAATACTTTTAATTCCTTTCATGATTTCACTATCAATCTTTTTTTCTTGTTGGCATTTCTTTTTTTTTAGTTTATTTATTGGTGTTTCTATTCAATCTTGGTTATACAAGTGTAAATTTGTTCTCGCGTGTTGAAACTCTACGTATTCCTCAACCTTTCACATTCTACCATGATTGCGAAAGGGTCCATATAAGCTTGCAAATCCTTCTTCTCATTGTTATCATGAATTCTTATTTTTGAACTTGTTCTGGATCTTTCCTTAGGCAAAGCGTATTCTAGAACTTTAAGCCTAGTCATCCTTGAGAACAGTGCAAAGAATGAACCAATTTCCCTCTTGAGAGCACTTCTTCATCATGAAGAACTCTGCCCTCCCTTGAGTGCATGAGCACACCTCAAAGACTTGAAGAAAATTCCTTCATCCCTTTGGCATGCGCTAGTGTGCCCTCCTTCCCTTTGATCGGATGAGCGCATCCTAAAGGATTGAAGGATTAAAGACATGTTCCTTCATCCCTTAAAAGTGCACCAGTGCACCCTCCCTGTCCCCTTGAGTGTGTCAACACACTGTGAAGGCATGAAGGCCCAAAAACTCATCTCTTCAACCCTTTGGAGTGCGTCAATGCACCCTTAAGGTTTCCTTTCTCTTGCTTAAGCGTATGAACGCACTGCGAAGCCCTAAATGACCCTTGACCTTCCTTCGTTCTTTGAGAGTGCACTCTTCTTGTTTGCATGCCTATTTATGATGCATGCAAGTTATTTGTGTTGTTGTCAATAGATTTACATGTTCAGTTACCTTTTATGGCTCTTTGTACATGATTTATGAGATATTGTTGCATATTTAGTTGCATTAAGCTAATCTTTTCATTATGAGTGTGCTTCCATAAACAAGTGTTCATGCTGCAAGTATTGTCACCCTTTCATCATTTGTTGGAGCCATGCCTCCCCGTAAATTGGCCTCCAAAGAAGCCTCAGAAACGATTATTGGTGAACCTTTTGAAGTGACCAAGCCAACCATTCCTATATATGCAGACACTCAGTGCTTCATTGATAAGTGTATTGAGGTCACGTGGAGCATATATATGACACATTCATGTGAAAGTAGTTTTCTGAGGACTTGGAGGAATTAATAGTGTACATCGACCTCAAGAAGTCCTGGATGCATAAGATCGCATACAGATTCCTGGTCATCCCCTGTGTGGAAGTAATTGGGTGGATCATTACACATATGGATGACTCCCATATTTTTCTTCGTAGTGAGAGTGGATGCCATATTTCCACTTATTATGGATACGACATGCAGACATACTACAACATGCTTAGGCCCACAGAATATGAAAATTATGATTTCTACATGAGATGGGCCAACCTTAACACAAGTGACATTATCAAATCATGATGTCAAGAGTCTACTAAGTTTCATCGTTTCCCATCTACAGTCTATCTGATTAAGATTATTAGAGACGTATATCAGTATATGATAGCCATGTGTTGTTGGTTGCATGGGTGTAAGAATGTTGAGATGTTCAAGGATAATTGGATATATATGCTCAATGTGGTAGTCACCCAGGGTAAATATTTCAATTGGGAAGATATATTATCATTTAAGTTGCAGTGTCAAGTGGGGCAGGTGAAAGAATCTTTCATGGTGAATCAAGCACTAGAATTCGACATGTCTACGTTTCTTTTAAACAAAATCTGTGCAAAGTATGTGTTCCCAGGAATGTAATGGAACTAGACTCTTGAGAACAAGTTCCCAATATATGTCCACTACAAAGTGTTACCATTATCAAGCTTCAGAGGTGCATATCAGATTGTTCGAGAAATTATTTTTAGTTATCTTTCATATGATATTTGAGATCGATCCTCCCTGCACAACTAATCAGGTGAAGGAGTTACTACAGGATATTGAGGATTGGTTTTCAAATCCTGAGGGTACATACATTAGATATTTTGGTTGTCAGATATCCCATCATTGCATGTCACGATGTGTGACCAATAAGGTGTTCACGCAACAAGTAGAAAATAATTTGGACAAGGGATTGTGAGGAGTTCTTCATAGGAGGAAGAAAACCCCTTAGCCCATCTTCTCATTGAGGATCGGATTATATGAGTGGAAGAGCCACAAAGTGACAGTGGCATAAATACAAGAGTTGGATCATTTTCACTTCGCCACTAAAGTCTTTCATGGATATGATCCCAAAAGAGTGTGCAGGAAACATTGTGAATGGATCGGCTTCAATACGGGGTATTCATCGATGTCCATAGCAGAAGATGAAAAAGTAAAAAACTGGTACAATGTAGTTAGAAGTATACATCCAGTAGTGGAGATCATCTCACCCCAAGATCCACTAGCTCAAGATATGCAGGAACAAGAGGAAGAACAAATAACCTCTCAAGTAAGGAAAATAGCTCCTAAGAAGAGGATTAGATATGATTCAATAGGCGAGAACAACAGGAAGTGAAAAGTTGATCCTTTGAACATAGGAGCTATTCAAGCAGAACAAGAGAGGAGAGAAGCAAGAGAATAAGAGGAGAAGAGGAAGAAATATGAGTTTTTGGAGAAGCAACAAGAAGAAGAAGAAGAGGGGAGAATGATAGAAGAGGAACAACAGAGATAGTCCTAGGAGGAAGAAGAAACATAGAAACTAGAAGAAGAATAGTTGACTCAAGAGCTAGAAGAGGAACAATTGGAGGAAAAGGATATAATATAGCCAATGGAGGATGAACCATATACTCCATAAGAAAATCCTCTCATATGTGGTCATCTTCCATTTGGAGAGATTAGGATCACACCTCCACTAGTGGATAGAGTCATGGATGTATTTAGTGTCGTGTTTTATCAACTTAAGAAAAGGATCATGCAACAAAGGCATAGATACTTCGCAGAGGATCCTCAGAATCTAGTCTTAGTTTCTACATAGAAGGTGATTACTTCCAACACCATAAGGAATCTTATGGAAATCATGGTAGAAAATGTTTCTTTTTCCACAAAAACATAGGACAACTCTGAATATCTACTAAGTGAGAATGCTAGATTGAGGAAAGAACTTGTTGTAGTGAAGAAACAGGTGGAACATCTTGCGGTGAAGAATCAATGGTTATCATCACATATTTTCAACATCACAGAATGGTAGTCACCATGTAGGAAGAACTGGGGTTGATGGAGGACACCATGACGCGATTTTATGATGAAATGATACTTATACAACAGGCGGTAGATCCTCTTGTTAGCATCCAGAAGAAATCAAAGGAAGTGGTAAAGCTCCTACAATTAGCCAACAGGGCAATCAACTAAGTTCAGGAGTGGATTGCCAAGTATCCAGATGCTCTGCAACATTTAGAGAATAAAGAAATAATTGTCGTAGAGATGGACAAGGTTCATTTGAGACTCCACCAATAGAACTACTCACATCTTGGAGCACATTCAATTAGTACTATTGTTGCCTATAATCGACTACGTGATGGTTTCGAGTGTCTAACACCGAAGCATGGGATTCCCGCAATAGGAACACTTGAAACAATCACACGAAAAGAGGTCATCTTTCAGGAGATCAAGAAATACAATGAACAGATCGAGCAAACAAGATAACATGAAGGATTTGAGGTTACCAAATACATTATTTTATGATACGTCATCGCACCAATCAAATCTCATATGAAACACTTATGACTATGGAATAATGTACAGTCTAGCTCCAAGACTTTATTGACTAAGGAATTGGAGGTGTAGATGTGGTATATAGGGGACTTGCTAGTTGGAGTCAAATCCATCTCAATGAAGTTCAGGGCATGGCACACATATATTACAAGTGGACTCCATGAGGAAGGAAATGATTTATCTATTTGAAGAGCATTTGTCCTATTATCATTTTTGTCTTAGTAAGACAACGTCTCATATGCAATTTGTCTTATGTAATAAATGGTATGTAATGAATTCCAAGGGACACATGTGGAATGTGAATAGTCACATATGGAATGTAATAAGTCATAAATAGAATATGAATAGTCATAGAAGTTAAAGAGTCATGAGGAATATCAAAGGTCATTGTTATTTGTAATAAATAGCTCCTCATAACTCAAGCTAAGGGCTTGGATTCTTGGATTCTTGCCTTGGCTTCTCTTGTATTGCATAGGATATATATCATACTTTGGAGAAGAAAGTTGTGGCTTCATGTTCCACTACTCGATATAGTGTTTCATTCATGTAACAATGTACTTGGGATCTTTCATTGTTAATGATAAGTTCTATGAGCCAACACTTCTTCATACATGTATCGTAGATTAGTACGACTATTCTTTTTATGTTTATGATATATGCTGCTTAATTACACACTAAGTGAATGAACTAATTATTTTCTTATCTGTGGTTATTATTGAATGAGTGCTATTATGTTTTAACTATTGTTGTTTATTATGTGGACTAATCTGCAGGTATTCAACAAGCCTTTCTCTTCCTTCTCGGTCCCCCTTTAGGATAGTACTATTACTTTTCTAACTAGAGGCTCATTTTCCTCTACCATTTGTGGATGTTCCCTCATGCACCTTACATTGGGTGTCTCACAAATATCATATACTTGTTGCCCCAAAGAGGTGTTGTGTTCTCTTGTGCGTAATCATAACCAAGGAATATATTTAGAACCTTTCCAATGGTGGTCGGGCCGTATGACTGGATGGGACTCCTACACCAAATGATGTGAGGTCTAATTGTGACTTCACATTGGGGAGATACCCTTACAATTTTGGCAACATCCAACACCGTCAATAGAATCCTAGGTACATCATCTACTCTTTGAAGCATCTTGAAGACACTATTGTTGAAGGCATTCTAGAAGTCATCACTTGAAGGACAACTTTGAAGTCTCTTGAAGATTCTTGAAGGCATCAAGTTGAAGGATACTTATTTGACATGTAAGTATTATAATGTTCTCTGTGTCTCAATCTACAAATCAAATGACTTTTTTTTGCAAGGAAGGTAACAAGATTTTTGGATCAACAAAAATTCTAGCATGGAAGAAGAGGATTGATTTGATACTCACGGAAAATGAAGACATGGAATATGTTCTTGATGAAGTCACTCAACCAGACAAAGAGAATAACAAAGAATTAGAAAGATATAATAAGGGAGAGGTGAGGACACAAAGGATTATTATTGAATCCATAAAATATCATCTCGCTCCCATTATTTTTTATTTGATTTCATATAAAGATATATATGATAAGTTGGTTTAACTATACTTTATAAGTACATCAGGATAGAAAATATCCTTGAGGAATCAACTATATAGAATGAGGATGTCAAAGGATGAAGATATGTCCTCATATCTTATGAGGATGTCACAATTAAGGTACCAATTGCAAGGGCTTGGGGAAGTCATTTCTTATTTAGAGATGACTACTTGTGTGAAAAATGAATTGCCACCCAAATGGAGGAATTTTGCAACTAGTGTTTACATAAGAAAAAATACTACTCCCTTTGATGAACTTTGGGCTCAATGTATCTTGGAAGAAACAAGGATAAAGGAAAAGGATGACACCAAATTAGATGAAAATTCTCAAGCCTTTGTTGTAAAATACAAGAAGAAGAAAAGGAAGTTTGGGAAGTCTAAAGAAAAACATGATATGTCTAAAATACAATGTTATGGATGCAATGAATATGGAAATTTTAACAAGGGTTGTCCAAACAATCCCCAGAACAAGAAAAACAACAAGAGGAAGGAATGAATTCGAGCTCACATATCAGAAGAAAAGGAAGAACCTAAGAAGAAGTTGAAAGGTGAAGATACCAAGGATCTATATTATTAAATGAAGCTCCATCCCTTTCAAGTGCATTTACATATTATATTTCTTTTAGTAGAAAGTAGCAGTTAAAGTAGCATGCATTGTTGCACTCTCTATAAAAGTATTCCCTTTTGTGAAGCATGGCCTCATAGAAGGAAGTGTATGAGAGTAGAAAACTTAGAGTCTACATGATCAATTTTCTTTGAAAGAAGTCATCTAGCAGGAAAGAATGAGAATATTGGGACCATATTACTCATGATAGTTCATCCAAGAATTTCTAATGTAATATTAGAGGTAGTCATATTGCAAAAAGGATCACCAACATCCTCCATTGAAAACCATAATTTAGGGAAGGTTCTTGGAAGAATCATTATGACATAACTAGTATATTCCACTTAATGTGGAAACAATAATCTTGAAGGATGAAGGGATGAAAATGGTCGAGTTTCAATGTGAAAGGCATAATTGAAGTCTTTCTCCTCTTGAAGAAAGAATCTTATCTTTGACGAGGATAGAAGCAAGCTCATCCAAAGGAAGGACAGCCAGATGGTTATATGGAAGAAAAGGTATGCATTTTTTTAGTAACTTTTATCTAGAAGGTAGAATTCATGTCTACAGGAATCTTGCATAAAAGTGTTGATCATAAACACAAGCATGAGAAGAATTCCATGTGGTTACTCAATGCTTAAGAATTTGATATGCTTTGGAATGGTCAAAGATAAAGACTCTTCCAAAAGAAAGCATGATTTAGAAATGATGATATTGATCAACATCATACGTGGTCTATTGAAGAAATAAAGAGAGTTAATAATGAAAACTCCAAGGAAGAAGATAATGTATCCTGATAATTAGTTCGTTCCATGGACATTTTAGTGAAAGCATGGAGAAGGATTTTTGAACTATATGGAGATAGACCATGCAGAAGGATGTTGATCTCAAAGGAAACAAGTAAATAAAAATTTGATATTTTGTAAAAGAGGCCATCATGATAAGGTATTTATGATATTGATGTTTTGGTATTGGTTATTTGATTGGTATTTTTTCTACCTAGTAGAATGTTGGAGAAATACATAATGGAAGTTAAGGCAAGTGTATCTACAACTATTTGTTTTGAACTTAATTCAATAAATACATGGATTGAGTGGATGGCCTTAGTAATCCTTGGAGGATCATGAGGTCAATATGTCTACATCATCTTGGCATTGAAAGGTAGTAGTACAAAGAGATAACTTGATGTTTATGTTTCAATGATCACTTTCATGATTGAAAGAAGCTATGATTGACTTAATATAATGGTGTGACGATGATGATAATAAGAAGGTGATATGAAAGGTTTTTGGCCTGAAACCTGTCACAGATTTGGCTCCATTACATCTAAGAAGATAAAATCTCAATATATTGAAATGAATGAAGGATCCATGCAACCACTTGAAGATATCCATGAAGAACATGTAGTTTATGTATTGATGAAGAAACACTAAGGCTAACTTCCCAAATTGAAAGGAAGTTAGGAATCTCCTCTATGCTTAAGAGGGAGTAAGAAGCCTCCTTAGATGTTGAAGAAGGAGCAACGATCAATTTCCTAATTAAGAGGGAATAAGGATCTCCTCTCTGGATGATAGGGAATGATGTTAGACATCATACTCTTCATGTTTCATGCACTAGATTAGGACTAAAAATTGTAAATATTATCGAAGGCACTAGGAAGGAGAATGGAGGATTGGATAATAATCTAAGATTGATACTCCTTGAGGATATAGAATCCAAGATAGGAAGTTAACTGACACTCTTTGAGGATTGGAGAGGTATCCAAGATAAGAGAGGTATGTACCTTAGAGCTAGTTTCGTGTCTCACATAAAGCCTCACAACATTATGATCTAAAATAAAACGATCTCGTTAGTTAAAGGCCTTACTATGATGACTGTGTTGGTTATGATGTTTAAAAAATGGCTTACCAATCTGACTCTTCTTATGATAACTCTTTAGTTTGAGAATATCCTTGTACCGGTCGTACAATTATGAATACCTCTCTAGTTAAGAGGTAGTGTTGGAAAATGTAACTAGTTTTGGTCTTCATAATTGTCATTGTACTCAATGTTACAAGAAAAAGAATAAAGAAAAACATTATTTTCTAGCATGGGTTTCATGCTCAATTTAAATAGTCATCTAAGTCAAAGCATACATTTCGTGCTCCTAGGGTTGTTCAAGTCATAAGAATAATTGTCATGAGTCAAGAGAGTCATTATATTTTGTATAAGACACTATTTGGAAAGTTGTAACATGTAAAATAATTTATTTTTAGTCAAGAATGTGTTGACGGGTTGAAATGTACCACCAACAACTAAGGGGTCTGCCCGATGTGAAGTCCAAATTAGACCACACACCGTTTAGGATAGGAGCCACATCCGGTATGTGGGCCCAGTTGCCACCATGAATGTTTATTCTCTTCGTTATCAAATGAGAAGTTATCAGAGTGGGAATAAATGAAATGCTCAGGGAGTGAAACAAAATCATCCCAAGATTGACAAATTTCAAAATGAGGTACAAACAAGTCTCAACAACAATAAGAAGAGATATACCATGAGAGGGATTAGTGATCTAAAACCCCATCAGACATAATAAACAACAACATGCCAGAAGTCAATTGAAAAGTAGTTCACAATAGGTCACCGACATGGCAAGGAATGAGTAAACATAGATTCAAAAGCGAAACATACATGCAACCACTATGTATTAGTCCATAACATATTGTGTATATGAAAGCACACATACAAATATGATGAAGTACTAGACAACTAATACAACCACCATGAGTAAGCATGGGAATCGGTGTCAAAGATAAAGAACATATTATTATTATCATTGCAACTTCAAATTAATATCATGTAATTGGTCAAAACCCAATAGTAGAACATGGGTTGTTCATACTGTTGCTCGATGCCAAAAGCCTAGCCCCACCGCAAATCCACTCTACTAGTTGCCAAGAGTTGAGTGGCTCTAGCTCTTAAGCATAAATCAATTATCTATCTTGACCTCAACTCAAGTGATAAAGTCCCTTGGTGATGAGGGTTGAGGGTACATTTGTAGAGATGGGGTGAATTTTCACCTATCGTGACCCTTGGCCTTCCCTTATACCCTTTCGGCTATCCTCATGACTCTTGAGTTTACCCACTTCTTTCTCAAGAAAAAATTATTGTTACACGCCCACATCAGTCCTAACATAAATGTTGATATAATGGCTGGCAATATTTACATTACGATGAAGGAGAGAGAGGGGAGGATGTAGAGGGTCATCAGAAACCCTAGAATGCTTGTTGCCTGTATGTCGCAACGATGAGGGTGCTTGGTCCTAGAACTGTCTTGTTTTCCTGCCACTCTGCTTCGCTTGCATTCATCAATCCTCTGGTGATGTGCCTTGGAGTTTATTGAGAAGTTCTTGGAGCTTGCAAGGGACCACCTGGCTTGCTATGCAAGCTTCATGATACATCCTAAATCTTACACATAGACCGACATCTTGCTACCTTCCTTTTGCCTTGGAGCTAGCTTGACTTCAATATCTGTTGTTGGCCAGGATCATGCATTCCTACAACATCGATCCCTTGGGTCATTTTAGCAACCAATTCAACTTAAGTGTCTGCATAAATGGAAGGGATCTACCTTCGCAGCTTTGGTCCTACACATGTACACAATCATTAATTAAGCATCAAGACAAAAGTATTCTGATGAAATATAAGAAATAAATATCACAATTAATAATGAACAAGAATTCTTAGCCTTGAAATTGCTTGTGATTTCATGGTCACAAATTTGTGCATTTCTCTGCTCCATGTCGTGGGATCAAGGTGGCACCAATGGTTTCTCTCCCTGAGCGGTCATATTATTATTGTGATACTATCTTTCATGCTCCTTTTTCATCCTCACCCACATGTTGGGAATTTTTGCATTGCATTGTTTTTTAAACATTTGCAATGGTGTCAAGTCAAATTCCTTGGCCATTGTCGTTGAATAATACGACCCTTTGCAAACATTCGAACCTTGCACTGCCTGAAAAGTATTCATGGATGCACAACATGTCTAAGAAACCTAGGGTTGGCGAGCTTGCTTCTTGAGCCTACACCCATCATCAACACCCATCGTTATGCTTCTCATGCCATGTTTCTGGAGGTGAGTGGATGCTTTTCTTTTTATTGAAGTCATGAACCATCTCAAATTCCTCCTTGAATTTGTATCCTTCGCTCTCTTATCTAAATAATAAGATGGGCTTGGTGTTGTAGTGGAAACAAGGACCCTTTAGAGAAATGATTGTCATCAACGATATATGGTAGTCTCGGTGATTGTTCATGGGAACCAATGTTGCCTTTTTTCATTCAACGAATTAATTCATGCTCCTAGGGAAACGACACTTGAAAAAATGCTTCTAATGCAGAGATTTCATGTGACTTGAATCAGTGCATCCTTAGACTCCCTTCATGCCGTATACTTCCATAAATCAATTGCATGTGCTGCGTTAAGGCTTAGTGGATTGCTTAGTGCATTGATTCTTTATTTCCTTCTTGAAGAGACATCGGCAAGAGGATCTTGCGTGGTCGCGTAGTCGCTGAAGGGGACAGGTCGCACCCATTGTTGGCTCCTTCAGGTGTGATTTTGCGACCAAGCAACTTGGGAGAGGTCGCATAATCGCATTGGGAGCAAGTCGCACCTCCTGGTTGCGTGTTGGAATGCAACTCAGCAACTTTAGTGGATGTTAGACTCATCGGGGTCGCAATGGTTGCAAAACATAGCTAGCCGCACCTCCTAGCTGCGTGCTGGAATGTGACTCAGTGACTTTAGTGGTTGTTAGACTCACTAGGGTCGCAATGGTCACCAAACATAGCTAGTTGCACCCCTCAATATCTTTCCTAAGGCAATGAGGTGCGACTCTATGACCTATAGTGTTTATCAGCTAAGGATTATGGTTTTTTTCCAATCACATGAGTTTGTGGATGTCTGTGTCTTAGCTTCCGGATGTGAGCAACGAACCTGCTTTGTTACAGACGTGCGCAAGCGTGGCTTCCACAACTAGTTTTGGTGCCATGCATGGGCCATTTTGGGCTTCTTGGTGGCATACACGGTGCTTCAGATGCCACCCACTATTATTTTAGATCAACCAAGTAATGGATCCAATCCCAAAAATAGCCAAGATCAGATGTTGAGTGTGATATAATATTTATTGGCCATTAAGAATGAAACCCTCTCGACTAACCTATCTGTTCGCAATAAATTGTCCCTATTCCGTAGAGTTTCTTGTCTTCCATACCTTTTCTGTTTCACAAGGCCCGACCATTCTGACTACATCCAAGCACTGGGGAGGAAGTATCACCATTCAAGATAGTTCGGATGCGAATCATCCTGTAAGATGGCTAACATCTAGTCATCGCTTGGAATAGTAAGGCGTCAGTGCAATTTTTTTAGTCGATCTAATCAACCCTCCTATTGATTTGGTAATTCGAGTCAACTGGTCAAGTCTATCACATTTCTAATATGTATTAATGGTAGTCCCTCCCATCATTTCTATAGTGTAAGGCAAGCCTGCCAAACCTTCAATATAAATTGTGGTTAACGCCATGCCGCTCACGTCTTGTACCCATGTCTCCAACATTCTATCCCACGTATCATTATGTCATCATTTTCCATGTCTTGGGTATGGGATATCAATAATCTTCATATATAGATGTCGATACCACATTCCCATAATTGGTTTAGACAGAGACGTTCATAAATCCCTCAGTCACATGTGTAGGGAATAGATATTTTGATTGCCCCTTAATAAGAGCTTTGAATGTATTGCTTTGTTGGCCCTGGGTGTTTTCCTTGGCAAGATTGCACAGTCGTTGATGATGGAGGTTGCATTAGTCATGAATTAATGGAGGTCGCTTTTTGGAGGCTCGCTTGAGGTGCGACCCAATGACCTAGAGAATCACATGTGACTTGGCATCGAAACAACTTCATCGTAGTCTTTCACTAGACGATTGTGCCTTACCATGTCTTTGATGTATGTCACGGTCTCTACCATCTCGCCTCAAATAATGTACCTATGTTTTCTTATCCCAACTTAAGCGCATCAATGAACCTAAACCGCACTTGGTGTCACACCTCCATGCATCCACAACACTTGTTACCACTTTCCATGGCTTTGGTATGGGATATTGATCATACACATAGAGATATCGCATTCCCATCACAGTTAGTTCAGGTGCAAATGTTTATCGTGTTGGCTTGGAAACTTCTCGAGTATATATATAGATATGTATATCTGAAAAATGCAAACACTTGCTTGTGGTTTTGTTACACCTCTCAATTCCCTTTCCCAAAAGTCATTTTGCCTCATGATTCATCTCTTTGTCGCATGTGTGGGGAATAGAGCTGCTGAGTGTACCCTTGATTATTCAGAATCATCTTGTTTTTGTTGCTAACTTGTCGTAGGTGCTTTTGAGTAAGACCATCCACCAATACACATGCTATGTGTGTCTTTTAGGGTTGCCACTCTAGTGCTAGCGATGATCTTGGTGGCTCAAGAGAGACACACAAGACAAAGAGGACTCAGGGAAGCTCAAAAATAAAAATGTTTGGATTATGCTCGAACCAAGACCAGAGCGTAGATCTCATATTCCTGATCACAACAGTGTGAACGGTTCGTCAATCCGAGTCTGGATGCGAAAGTTAGAAGCAGTCAAAGTTGGGTTGAGTTTTTGATGATTGTGCAGCTTAAGGAGGCCACAATTTCGACCGAACCTGACCACTGGATTCCGGCTAGCTTCGGCCGGATTCCAGGCGAAATTGTTGTGTCGTTAATTTGACTCGTACGACATAAAATTCCAAATTTTAAAAATGTGTATTGTTTGTTATCAAACAAAAAAATAAATAAAGATATAATATAATAATAGGGAGTGGGGGCCACTAACCCCACCACCCCCCTCCCCATTGTAACCAACGTACATAAATTGGGGGTCGGCGAGGGTTGAACCTGCCTGACCCACATGGGCTAGCCCCCGAGTGGACGTACATAAATTGGGAGCCGGCGGGGGTCAAACCCGCCTGACTCATGTGGGCCGGCCCCCGAGCGAGCAACCCCATACCAAACTTAAAACCAAATATATAACTGTACCTTAAATGCGACCAGAACACATAGCAAATGTCAGTGCGGGAGTATGGGGTGGGTCACCCAATGTGGACCCAACCCCGTTTCAAATGTATTTTAGTTTTCATTTGTGGATTAAAATGAGGGGTCGAGGTTTGACCATCCGGCCTCTGCATTATAATATGGAATCCTAACCAATCCTCCTAAACTAAATTTCTTGTAAATTCAACCACCAAAATTTTATATAAACTCAAATTTTTACCAGATCTAGGGGGAGAGACTACATGGATTTTGAGGCAAAATGCGGGCACGCTTTTTGAGGCAATTATTTAATTTTTTAATGTAGGAACCATGAATTTTGCAGGAGGACAAAATTTTCACTTTGTCAGAATTTGACAAATTTTATATGAATTTTACACTTCTTGTTGCCACGAACACAATGGTGTTGTTCGTTTCTCCATTAGAGGTCTGCATTTTTCGGTCATTTCCAGAATGAACGCGGAACCACGATTTCAGCAAAAACAGGGAGCAGAACCATGAGCCATGAAATTTTCCCAAGGAGGTAAAATTTTGAAATTTCAAAATATAGTCAAGTTTATACTTGTCTTTCATGGTTTTCCGCAAGGATCACAATGGCGAGATCAGATTCGCCATCTGAGTTGCAGATTTCTAGTCCATCCATGGAGCAGAATCTTTGAGGAATCCCGGAGGAATCTAAAAGATTCCTTGAACCCAAAATTCTCAACTTCTCAGAATTCAGATTTTGGACAGTCGATTCAGCACTACTCGACGCCACAAATCTGATGGTGTCTTCAGATTTCTTATTCTCTCATTTCTTCTTCTAGTCACTTTTCTAAATGCCAGTTTAGATGTCCACTTTCATGTGCGAGCAGCCATCTTCATACGATCAGTGCCTTGAGATCGATGGTCCGAGCAGCTTTAGTAATGTGACATCCACTTCTTTAGATGGCCCTTGGTTGTGAGGTATATGATGTGCGCATGTACTTCTTCTTACTGCATTATGTTGCAGAGATCCTTGATTGATGTTGATGCAGGGTCTTGTTTATTACATGTTGTCATGATTCCTTGCTTGATTTGATGCGGAATATTTTATGTGATGTACTTTTTGTCATAACTCATCATGTTATGCTTTGAGATCCCTTGTTGTATGTTGCTGGGATACTCTTGTTGTCGTCATGCATGTGTTTTGTTTTGACATCCCTTTTGTGCCATGTTGGCGGGATGCTCACCATGCATGTTTTTGTGTCATACTGATAGGAGTCTTTTGATTGAGAGTTCTAGTTGTGGAACATCTCTTAGAGCCACTCTTGCGTGAGGGAATTTTTCCTTGTATGATCACGACATCATCTTGTGTGTACATCACCATTATTGACAACACTTAATGTAGCGGCCTACACCCTCTTGACACTGGGGCTTAGAGATGTAGTCCCTCTTGGACAAACTCTGTTATCAACGCTTATGTTTTCATGTGTTGATGATTTTCATGTTCCTCTTCTTTTCCACATGCAGATGTATTCATTAATGTTCTTTTAAAATGCATTTTAACACATCATGAAAGTAAAAGGTCTTGGAAGGGTCCTTCTTCACACCCGGACCTGGATCAAGTGGTATCATAGCGGTCTTTGCGTTGATGTGAATTGCGGTGTGAACAATGGAATGTGCAGCCAAAAAGGATGAAAAAGCGATGTACGAGACCATGGTCAACATTTCCAAGAGAGTGGAAATCGTGTATGAAACTATACAAAAAGAGACAGAGGAAAATGAGCGATTGCAGCTTCAGTTGCAAGCCACAGAGAAGGCCATGGAAGAACTGAAGAAAAACAAACATAATATTCAAATAGAGAATGATGAATTGAAGATGTGTCTACATGAAGAGAAAGAGGAAAAACAAAGTTTGCTACGACAACTGCAAGCAAAGGACGAGGCCTTGGAAAAGCTGTAGCGTGACCCATGTGAGGTAAAAAGTAGTTCTCCATCTTCATGTATGTTTCCTAATAATGATTTTGCTTTGTTTGAAAATCACACCACAGGAATTGGGTCCAAACTGTTGAAGAGAATAGGTACGAAGGAAAAGGCTTGGGCATTAATGGCCAAGGCATTGTCAATCCCATAAAAGTAGAGGAATTACCCCATCATGCAGGACTTGGATATGTCAGGAAAGAAGTTGGGGAATGCGTTGAGACAACGAGCGAACCACCAACAATAGATGAGGAGAAACCCTCATTAGTTCTTTCCAAATCGAAAGAGAAGGTAAAAGATGTTGATTTCCTTTTGATTTCATCTTCTCATAGTATGATGTCTGTTGGAGATTTGGAGATCCCCATTATAGGGACAAACATGAGGCTCCTTACAAGGATGAGGCACGAGGAGAAAGAAGAACTTGGTGCTAATAAACAAGGCATAACTCCACCTCTGGAGGTTGTGCACGAACATCCATTTGCAGGCTCGAGATACACTAAAGGAGAGTGCTTGAAGGTGTTATATTCGTCTGAGACATCGTCGAGGAAAGAGAATGATGGGAAAACATCCCCATCATCCCATGGCAGTTTCCATTGCAGGGAGAGAGCTGAGGCAAGCTCTCATTACCATACTGACATTAAAGACAACAAAGGAAGGTATAACCACTTTCGATCTTTGAATGTTCATTGCGATTATGATCATGTTGTTAATAATGAATGAAGATCAAGGCACCAAAAAACATGCACCTTTTATGGATTCCATAACCATACATTTTCTAAGTGTTGGAAAAGAATGGCAGCACTCATGAGGCGTGAAAGACCCTCTCAATAGCATGAAAAGAAACCGGTTAAGAAAATATGGAGGAAGAAAACCTACTGCAGTCATTGCGACAGAAATGGCCATCAAAGAGCCACTTGTTGGAAGCTCCATCCAGAACAGCGCCTTAAAGACAAAGCATCGGTGCGTGAAGCAGGAAGAGCAGTTGTTCGACAAGCAAAACCACCTCAAGGAGGTGACCCATTCACATTGATCAATGAAAAATGGTTTCTAGACATGTTTTCGTTTCATGGTCATTCTTTTGTAAATCATTTGTTGCATTTTAAAGTGTAAAAGTGATGATGTGGTTTCCATCACTTGGTCAGCATCAATGATGTCTGGTCATGTTTTGAGCCGTATTTTACACTTTGAACGTGATGTTATGTTTCTATCACTTTTCGAAACAATAGTGTCTGGCCTTATGTATGTAAATCATGTGTTGTAGTGATGATGTGTTTTCCATCACTTTTTGAAGCAACCATGATAGGTTGGCCTTGTTGTCATAGCTGGGGTATTACGTCCATCTTGTTGTAAACTTGACCACCGAGTATGTGTTATAAACTCGTGGCAAGTGTGAGACGTTTAGGTCATTAGTTGGTCGTGTCAAGTCAAGCATGTAAATTGCAAAAAATGTACTATAGGTTGCATGGGTAGCAGGTGTCGGCTCGTCACTTAAGGCTCCGAAGAACAAATGTGAAAGAGATGGAAGCGAGACCTTTTCAGGATGCTTGTGATGCAGACAGGGTACAGAGAAGTTGCAAGTTATTGTTCATGATTTTGGAGGACCAAAAGCTCCTCAGTAGGGAGGATTGATCCAGGTGGCTCCAGAGAGACACATAGGACAAAGAGGACTCAGGGAAGCTCAAAAATCAAAGTGTTTAGATAATTCTCTTACCAAGATCAGAGCGTAGATCTCGTTTTCTTGATCACGATAGTGTGAACGGTTCGTCAATCCGAGTCCAGATGCGAAATTTAGAAGCAATCAAAGTTGGGTTGACTTTTTGATGAGTGGGCAGGTTAAGGAGACCACAATTTTGACCGAACCCGGCCACTGGATTCCGACCAGCTCCAGCCATATTCCATGCGAAATTGTGGGGCCGTTAATTTTATTTCCACAGCCTAAAATTCCGAATTTTAAAAATGTGTATTATTTGTTATAAAAAAAAATTAATTAAAATAAATAAATAAATAATAGGGGGTGGAGGTCACCAACCCCACCACCTCCACCTCCCCATTGTAACCAATGTACAAAAATTGGGGGCCGGTGGAGGTCGAACCCGCCCGGCCCATGTGGGCTGGCGCCCGAGTAGGCGACCCCATACCAAACTTAAAACAAAATATATAACCGTACCTTAAACACAACCAGACCATGCAGCATATGTCAGTGTGGGAGTATGGGGTGGGTCGCCCAATGTGGACCCGACCTTGTTTCAAATGTATTTTAGTTTTCAGTTGTGGATTAAAATGGAGGGGTCAGGGTTTGACCACCCGACCTCCTCCTTATAATATGGAATCCTAACCAATCCTCCTAAACTGAATTTCTTGTAAAC
The DNA here is from genome assembly GCA_031772625.1 of Pinus tabuliformis. NCBI lineage: Eukaryota > Viridiplantae > Streptophyta > Pinopsida > Pinales > Pinaceae > Pinus > Pinus tabuliformis. Next base: position 1,215,711,201 of record CM062818.1, read on the forward strand.
TCAGCAACCAAAATTTTATATAAACTCATATTTTTACCAGAGCTAGGGGAGAGATTGCACAGATTTTGAGGCAGAATGTGGGCTCGCTTTTCGAGGTGATTAATTAATTTTTTAATGCAGGAACCATGAATTTTGCAGGAGGGAAAAAATTTCACTTTGTTAGAATTTGACAAATTTTATATGGATTTTACACCTCTCGTCACCACGAACACAATGTTGTTGTTCGTTTATCCATTAGAGGTCTGAATTTTTCAGTCATTTCCAGAATGCACGTGGAACCATGAGCCATGAAATTTTCCCAATGAGGTTAAATTTTGACATTTCAGAATATAGTCAAGTTTATACTTGTCTTTCATGGTTTTCCGAAGAGATCGCAATGGCAAGATCAGATTCGCCATCTAAGTTGCAGATTTCCAGTCCATCCATGGAGCAAAATCTTTGAGGAATCCTAGGGGAATCTAAAAGATTCCTTGAGCCCAGAATTCTCAACTTCTCATAATTCGGATTTTGGACAGTCGATTCAGCACTACTCGATGCCACAAATCTGATGGTGTCTTCAGATTTCTTATTCTCTCATTTCTTCTTCTAGTCACTTTTCTAAGTGCCAGTTCAGATGTCCACATTCATGTGCAAGCAGCCATCTTCATACGATCGATGCCTTGAGATCGATGGTTCGAGCAGCTTCAGCAGTGTGACATCCACTTCTTTAGATGGCCCTTGGTTGTGAGGTATATGATGTGTGCATGTACTTCTTCTTTCTGCATTATGTTGCACAGATCCTTGATTGATGTTGATGCAGGATCTTGTTTATTACATGTTGTCATGATTCCTTGCTTGATTTGATGTGGAATCTTTTATGTGATGTACTTGTTGTCATAACTCATCATGTTATGCTTTGAGATCCCTTGTTGTATGTTGCTGGGATACTCTTGTTGTCGTCATGCATGTGTTTTGTTTTGACATCCCTTTTGTGCCATGTTGGCGAGATGCTCACCATGCATGTTTTTGTGTCATACTGATAGGAGTCTTTTGATTGAGAGTTCTAGTTGTGGAACATCTCTTAGAGCCACTCCTATGTGAGGTAATTTTTCTTTGTATGATTGCAACATCATCTCGTGTGCACATCACCATTATTGAAACACTTGATGCAGCAGCCTACACCCTCTTGACACCGGGGCCTGGAGTCGTAGTCCCTCCTAGACGAACTCTATTATCAACACTTATGTTTTCATGTGTTGATGATTTTCATGTTCCTCTTCTTTTCCACATGCAGATGTATTCATTAATTTTCTTTTAAAATGCATTTTAACACATCACGAAAGTAAAAGGTCTTGGAAGGGTCCTTCTTCACACCTGGACCTGGATCAAGCGAGGCCCTGAAATGTGAGTTGCATGGTGTTTTCCTTTGCTATCTAATTGGTGGATATATGTACCTAAAGAACACTTATTCCCATATAACGTTGATGTGTGCTTCCCAACACATTATATTAATGAGCTAAGACTTGACATGAATTGTCCAGAAGTTCTTTAGCTCGTCTTAAGAGTCATGAACGATACCATGTTTTGGAAATAATTCACGAGGTCCGCTAGTTTCATTTCAAGGTATTGCTATTGTGGGTATGCATTGATCGGTGTGTATCCGAGCCCACTCCAGATTCCCTAAACAATCAATAAAAAAGAACCAATTAGTTTACAGATATGACAAATAAATAAATAAACAGCTAGTTCACTTTGGGAAAATAAACAATGAATTATCCAAATCAAGGTGTTACAAATTATATGGGTTGGTCAAGTGCGCCCAATTTTGGAGACCAACTCAAAACCCAAGTGCTCTGATGAATCTGTTAATTGCAGTTGTCTTTGATATTTTATGATGCCCAAGGTGATGATGCACTCATCGAGCACATTCCTTGAAATGCTCATGACCATGCATTTGAAGGGTGGAGATTAATGAAAAGCAAGGCTTCAAAGACGCACGGGAAAGGTGCAAACTTACAAACCCTAATGCGCACGTTGATATGGGAAACCAATTATGAACGGGGAAAACATGACTTTCAATGATTCTTACCATAATTCCAAACAATGCCAATGAGAATGAAACTCTAGAGATATATGAATTAGGTTATATCATGCAGGGAAACATTGTTGTGCTAATCTAGGGTTTCTACTCAAACCCTAGTATGGCCAACATAATGAAAGATAGATTGGAGTCTTGTCTGCCCACAAATGGTGCCATTATTTATTGAAAGACATAGGGATAGCCTCTGAAGTTGTGGGCAAGAAATCAAACTTCTGAAACCCTATTGCAATATATATCGCATGATTGCACGAGTGAGTGCATCGACAGGGTCTGATAAGAATAATCCATGGGGGGAATCAGCCAATGAACAACTGGAGCATCCCTTAATGGCTTGAGGCGAGTAGAGGGGGACTTGAAAATTTAGATATGCCCAAAATTTTGGGTGGTGTTGTAGTGGCTACAACAATTGGCGAACCACTGGTAGAATCCAATATCTCTATCAACATCCCTGTGGTAGTTCGAGTCTGGATAATGATGCAAGGGAATATTGAACAGGTGTTGTGGGTACCTCTTGTGTTGCCTCGGCCTTGGCATATATGCCTTCCCTTTTTGCCCCAACTAGGTCTTGCTAGTCAATAAGAACCTAATTAAAAGTTCACACATGCTGGAGCAAGATGATGATGCAAAGAATGAGGCATAGGGATTATTGTATTTAGGATTCTAAAATTAAGTTCCTGGTGTTGCTCCACTGCCAGCAGGCCTGGACAGTACCTCGATGGAGTCACTCCAAGAAATCACACACATTGCTCTGCTACCAACGAGCCTGATGGGTACCCCGGAGGAGTCGTTGCATTACCTCTCTAGGTAGGAATCCTTTCTCGATCCTCTACCCTTTATTTAATTTCATATTATTTTTTGTGTGCATTTTCACTTATTACTGGCCATTCATTGTGTCAGGGCGGATGAGGGATCCCGACTTATTTTATGAGCAAGAGAGGTTTCTTGTCTGACACAGAATAAGATATATCCTTATTTAGATTTGCCCTTATGCCAATCTTCCACATCTCATTTCCACTTATCAAGTGAACAAAGAACACAAGTCATTGAAACAATCAAGACCACGTTGAGCACGAGGTTCAGGTTATGGGTATAGGTCATTCAAAGTAATTAGGGTTCCCCACAAGAAATTTGTTCTTATCTTCCTTGTTAATAAATTAGACTTGTAGGAGAGATATCCAGGATGTAATTTTCATGACTGGTTCTAAGAGAATCTACCTTCAGCATAACTATCACAACTTCACACAATCATTAGGGCTAGGGATAGGTGACCAAGGAACTCTCCTAGGGTTTCAACATGTACGAAGAGGTTGAAGAAATCACTTTAAGGTTTGAGTAAGTGCAAAAATGTGTGAGAAAGTTATTCACAGTACCCAAGGTTCGAATGCTTCAGGTTCATGAAGGCTCATGTAGTGGTAAGTAACATAGAGGGGATTTCCAGGGTAGGTCAAAGGTGAGTTTGTGTCAAGCAAGAAGAAAGGTGCATGATGCAATGCAACAGACATGGCTTATGATGCAATATAATTCTATGTGAAGAAGAGATCAGTTAATGGCGGATAAAATAACTATGAAAAGGTGTTATGCATTCTGTGCAGCAACGAACACTGCAAGAATGTGAATACAAGCCAGTGGAAAATTGAAAAGAAGGACACTAAACCACCTACTGTAAGGAAAGCGAAACAAAACAAATTTAAACCATCAAGAAAATTCTAATCAGCAAATGAAAAAGAAAAACCTACAACCTAACTAGTCTAAACCCTAAATCCTAATTTAACCAAAGAGGAGGTCGGATCATGTGAAATCAAACTTCCAATGCAGCCACCGTAGCAGTTCTCGACCTCCAAAAACAAATATGACATCAATTAGAATTTGTGAAAAAAGTTGTGTAAAAGATAAAATGCTTACTTGTAAAGCATGCACAAAAGACAGGATATCTTGTCTACTAATAGGGAAATGTGCAAGAAAAGACCTTTCAAGGCAAACTACAACCCAATCCTGGTAAACTAAATCACAAGTGTGAAATTTATAGTCATCCATCCATGACATACATCTGTTCATGCTTAACCCTAAATCCAATGCAAGTAATGCAAGATGTTGTCGGCTAGCAAAGGAATCTACCAAAATAATCCGATCAGCAACCCTATCATGATGTAGAGGATGATCAACTTGATGACTCTGAAAAGAGGAGCTTCTGCCAGGTGTAACTGAGACCCCTAAGGATTCAAACGCAGAAACCCTAGTTTGAAGTTGTTCATAGACTTCGTCAAGGGCGTGAGGACCTGACATAACCATTAGCAGAAGCTAAAGTGCCTCATCATCCTGACAAATATCTGAACCTTCAAATGACACACCATCAAATATCGGTAGCTTCACAAGGTTTGTAGGTGGATGTATATGGTTATCGTTGGTTGTGACTAGACAACTATTAGTGAAAATATTGTGGATTGGATCTGATGTCTAAATATTGATAGATTGGCAACTCGACAGATCAGATTCTTTAGATTCCCAAGAATGAACTAAATCAACCGAAAGAGTCTCGGGCAGAGGGGAGGTCAGGGGCACCTTCCCATATAGGAGATTGTAAGACATCATCTGATTGTGTATGTTGACAGACTGTATTGGTTGGGAAACAATCAAAAATATTTGAGACAATGGCCAGAGCACTCCCTTCAGCAAACAAATTAGGGTATAGAGGTTGATGCACATCAACTGAAAGGTGATGGGAAGATTTTCTCAGAGAGACATCGCTTGAATCATAGGATTTCCAAGATGAGATCACATCTGGAAAGATGATGTTGAGAGGAGAACGATGTGCAGAAACCCTAATTCAGCTTGGTTCAAGGGTCTCATCAGGAACGTGAGAACCTAACATAACCATCAGTGGAAGCTGAAGTGCCTCAACTTCCTGATGAGTCCCCAAACATTCAAAAGGTGGGTCATCAAATTCTGGTGGCTTCATAGGATCAAAAGATGGATACGTAGGATAATCACCAGAGGCGTGAGTGAATATATTTTTGATATAATGAGAATCGTCGAAACCACCAGTTTGATCAAGTTGGGTATCTGGAACATAAGGCTCTTTTGGGATTGAGAGTGAAGAGGGATTAATGAGAGAACCATCTTGAGAAGGGCGAGATGCAAGGTCCTCTTATTCACTTGTTAAAGACTACGGGTGGAAAAGATCAAACATAAGAGATTCAAAATCTGCATCCCTTGACTGTGAAACATCACCCCCATGTACATGATTGCAATCAACGTGAGCAAGATAAAGATGTGAATGATTTTTCAGAATTGTCGATGTAGTAGATCCATGGACTAAATCAGGGTAGAATGGATGCACAGGGTCAGATGAAGGGGCACCAATCAGACTCGGACTCACATCCTGTCCATTTATGTTCGCCAAAGGGGGAGATGGATTTGCAGGCATGATGTGGTTCATGGATTTGATGGGATAGTCAACTTTACTTGAGACAAGATCAAAGCCATCATGGGAAGGTGAATGAGATCTAGGAATATAGTGAGACATATGTTGAATGGACTCAATCTGGGTTCCATCAGTAGGAAGAGATGTTATATAATTTTCATATTCAAGATCAAAAGGATGTATGAGGGATTTAGAGTTGAGGCCATCATATTCAATTCCTAGAAAGCACTTTTCATCGTCTGAACCATTTACGACCAAATTATTACTATGTGACAAGTCAAGATGAGGATGAGAAATCCCACAAGCAGTAATCTCTTCCTCGGAGGCTTGAGGTTGTTCCAGATTCAGAGAGATAGGAAAAATAAGATTAGGGGTAGAATCTGGACACTTTGTAATCTGCAAATTATGATGATACTCATGTGAAACAGGATTTGTTTCTAATTGAAAATGTTGTAAAGAAACGAGAACCAATCATTGAAAATTTATATTCAAATACACCCAGTCGACATCTCTTTCAGGAAATTCAAAACAAAGATGTACAAATCTAAAATCAAAATCCTCTAAAGATTCTTCAGGTTTCATCCTAAGCTCATTTATCCTCTTTAACACATCTTGAAAATTATACCTGTGAAACGCTTGTTGGAGCTTACCGATGAGTTTCTCGAACGAATGAATGGACGTCGTTGGCAACGTGTGGCACCATTTCTTAGTGTGACATTCAAGGGTGAGGGAGAAGACCACACAAGAAAACTCTTCATCATTGATCTCAAAAGAATAAAAAAAGAGGAAATCAGAAGTGTGCTCGATGATGGATTTTCCATTCTCACCATCAAACTTTAACTGAGACAAGTGATAAACTTGTTCCTCGGGGATGGAAATTTCAAAAATGGACAAACCAGATAAACACCCCGGGAGAAAAATTCAGGTCGGAGCCATTTACAGATATGAGACTAAATTGCAGGCTCCAAGGGCTCAACTTGTCATCTAGCCCTCCTTCTAGTGCCAATTTATTGACGGGTTGAAATGTATTGCCAACAACTAAGGTGTCCCTGCAGTGTGAAGTCCCAATTAGACCTCACATCGTTTGGGATAGGAGCCCCATCCGGTATGTGGGCCCAGCTACCACCATGAATGTTTCTTCTCTTCATTATCAAATGAGAAGGTGTGAGAGTGGGACAAGAATGAAATGCTTAGGAAGTGAAACAAAATCAACCCAAGATTGACAAATTGTAGAAAGAGGTACAAACAAGTCTCAACAACAATAAGAAGAGATATACCATGAGAGGGATTAGTGAGCTAAAACCCCATCAGACATAATAAATAGGAACATGCCAGAAGTCAATTTCAAAGTAGTTCACAATAGGTCACCGACATGGAAAGGAACAAGTAAACACAGATTTGAAAGTGAAACATACATGCAACCACTATGTATCAGTCCATAACATATTGCATATATGAAACCACACATACAAATATGGTGAAGTACCAGACAACTAATAAAACCACCATGAGTAAGCATGGGAATCAGTGCCAAAGATAAAGAACATCTTATTAATATCGCTACAACTTCAAATACATATCATGCAATTGGTCAAAACCCAATAGTGGAACATGGGTTGTTCATATTGTTGCCTGATGCCAAAACCCTAGCACCACTGCAAATCTACTCTACTAGTTGCCAAAAGCTGAGTGGCTCTAGCTCTCAAGCATAAATTAACTATCTATCCTAGCCTCAACTAAAGTGCTAAGTCCCTTGGTGATGAGGGCTGAGGGAAAATTTATAGAGATGAGGTGATTGTTCACCTATCTTGACCCTTGGGCTTCCCTCATACCCTTTCAGCTATCCTCATGACTCTTGAAATTTACCTACTTTCTCAAGCCAAACTTATTGTTACACACCCACATCATTCATAACATAACTACTGATATAATGGATAGAAATGTTTACATTACGATGAAGGAGTGAGAGGGGAGGATGTAGAGGTTCATCAAAAACCCTAGAATGCTTGTTTCCTGTGTGTCGTAACAATGAGGGTGCTTGGTCGTGGAACTGTCTTGTTTTCTTGCCACTTTGCTTCGCTTGCATTCATCAATCCTCTGGTGATGTGCCTTGGAGTTTAATTAGAAGCTCTTGGAGCTTGCAAGGGACCACTTAGCTTGCTATGCAAGCTTCATGATACATCCTAAATCTCACACATAGACCGACATCTTGCTACCTTCCTTTTGCCTTGGAGCTATCCAAACTTCAATATCTATTGTTGGTCAAGATCATGCATTCCTGCAACATCGATCCCTTGGGTCATTTTAGCAACCAATTCGGCTTAAGTGTCTGCATAAATGGCAGGGATCTACCTCTGAAACTTCGGTCCTACACATGTACACAATCAGAAATAAATATCACAATTAATAATGAACAAGAATTCTTAGCCTTGAAATTGCTTGTGATTTCATGGTCACAAATTTGTGCGTTGCTCTGCTCCATGTTGTGAGATCGAGGTGGAAATAATGGTTTCTCTCCCTAAGAAATCATATTATTATTGTGATATTATCATTCATGCTCCTTTTTCATCCTCACCCACATGTTGCACACTTTTGCATTGCGTTGTTTTTTAAACATTTGCAACGGTCTCGAGTCAAATTCCGTGGCCATTTCTGTTGAATAATATGACCCTTTAGAGAAATGATTGTCATCAATAATATATGGTAGTCTCGGTGATTGTTCATGGGCACCAATGTTTCCTTTTTTCATTCGATGAATTAATTCATGCTCCTAGGGAAATGACACTTGAAAAAATGCTTCTAATGCAGAGATTTCATGTGACTTGAATCAACACATCCGTATACTCCCTTCATGTCGTATACTTCCATAAATCAATTGTGTGTGTTGCGTTAAGGCTTAGCATATTGCTTAGTGTGTTGATTCTTCATTTCCTTCTTGAAGATACATAAGAGGATCTTGCATGGTCATGTAGTCGTTGAAGGGGACAGGTCGCACCCATTGTTGGCTCCTTCAGGCTCGATTTTGCAACCAAGCGACTTGGGAGAGGTCACATAATTGCATTGGGGGCAAGTCGCACCTCCTTGATGCGTGTTGGAATGCGACTCGGTGACTTTAATGGGCGTTAGAGTCACCGGGGTTGCAATGGTTTCAAAACGTAGCTAGTCGCACCTCCTGGCTGCGTGCCAGAATGCAACTCAGCAAAACATACCTAGTTGCACCCTTCAGTATCTTTCCTAAGGAAATGAGGTGAAACACTTTGACCTATAGTGTTGAGCAGCTGAGCCTTACGACCTTTTTCCAATCAAACAAGTTTGTGGATGTCTGTGTCTTAACTTCTGGATGTGAGCAATGAACCATCTTTTTTACAGACGTGCGCAAGCGTGGATTCCACTGTAAAATATAGCTACTAACAGCTAACAGCCCAAAGATCATCAATACCGAATATTTCACAAACAGAACTTTATATGAGATGACATACCTTGATTAACAGCGGAAGATGTAATGGCTGCCATCTACTTTGATCTGACTCCTGACTGTTCCTCTTCTTCAGAATTTGGTTTCTCTCCTCTTGCCCTCACTTTCTTTATGTGCTTCTTGATGGAGAAGAATGCAACTCTTGTGTGGGAGAGAGAGGACCCAATTCTTTATATATTATTTAACTCTAATCTGGTATGTCCATCATATACCAATTCAACGCTTAAGATCTAATGCTTTAGATTAGAAACTGCTTTAGTGCTTTAATGCTTTAATGCTTTTAACGCTTTAATGCTTTTAACCGGGTCATATTAAGATTTAGAAACTGCAGATTTCTAACATTCTCCCACTTGACCCGATTATTCATAATATTAAGTGTTGAACATCATACTATGATAAATTGCTGAGAGTTATGGCGGTTGTGCACTATTAATTCAATGCATTCCCTTCCATATACTACAATGCCAGCAATCCATCAATTCATACTCATAATTTATATAAAACAGCATAATGGTCCACATAATGTCTTATATCATAATGATTAAACATAATATCTTTATAAGACTCTTTCTTGTTTAAAATTACATAAAATACGTACTACTTCATTAAAACAAGAGACACATAATTGTATATCAGAAACACATAAAAGAGCTCAGAATGTCACACATCAATTATTATTAATACAACCAAGACCCATTCTTTGAACATGTTCCTTAAATTGTCTTGGTTGTAACCCTTTCGTCAAAGGGTCTGCAATCATAAGTTCTGTCCTGATGTGCATGATTGACACTCTTTGTTTCTGAACCTCATCTTTCACAACAAGATACTTCAGATCTATGTGTTTGGCACCTTTAGAGTACTTGTCGTTCTTTGAGAAAAATACTGCTGCAGAGTTATCACAATAGATTTTCAGCGGCTTGCTAATGGTGTCGACAACCGCAAGTCCTGAAATAAAGTTCCGCAACCATAATGCATGAATTGTGGCTTCAAAACATGCCACAAATTCTGCCTCCATAGTAGATGAAGCAACGATAGTCTGTTTCGCACTTTTCCATGATATGGCACCTTGAGCAAACATAAACAGGTAACCAAAAGTCGATTTTCTAGTATCGATGCATCCAGCAAAATCTGAATCGCTATATCCAATCACCTCTGATTCATTGGATCTTCTATACATGAGCATGTAATCTTTCGTGCCTTGTAAGTACCTCAAAACTTTCTTTGCAGCTTGCCAATGTTCCCTTCCTGGATTACTTTGATACCTCCCTAACATACCGACCGCAAAGCTGATATCTGGTCTAGTACAGGTTTGAGCATACATTAGGCTACCTACAACAGATGCATATGGAATTGATTCCATTTCCTTTCGTTCAACATCATTCTTAGGACATTGCATGAGATTGAATTTATCACCTTTCTGTACAGGAACTATTCCAGGTGAACACTTACTCATTCCAAATCTCTCTAGAATCCTTTCGACATATCCTTTCTGAGACAATCCCAATATTCCTTGTGATCGATCACGGAATATTTCTATTCCAATCACATAGGATGCCTCTCCCATATCTTTCATTTCAAAGTTCGTTGAGAGAAATTCCTTAGTCTCATGCAATATACTTAAATTATTTGCAGCAAGCAAGATGTCATCAACATAAAGGACCAGAAAAATAAACTTGCTCCCACTGATCTTTAGGTATATACAGTGATCAACCGTATTTTCCTTAAAACCAAAAGATGTAATAATGGTATTGAACTTAATATACCATTGTCGGGATGCTTGTTTAAGCCCATATATTGACTTCTTAAGTTTACACACCAATTGTTCTTTACCTTCTACAGAAAAACCCTCAAGTTGATCCATATAAACATCCTCATCAAGATCTCCATTCAGAAAGGCTATTTTCACATCCATTTGATGCAACTCCAAATCATAATGAGCTACTAATGCCATTATTATTCTTAGCGAGTCCTTTTTCGAAACAGGGGAAAATGTCTCCTTGTAATCAACACCATCTTTCTGAGTGTAACCCTTAGCAACAAGTCTAGCTTTATACCGTTCGATATTATCACTAGAGTCGTGTTTGGTTTTAAAAACCCATTTGCATCCGACTCTTTTACAGCCATGTGGTAATTCAACGAGATCCCAAACTTCATTATGTTGCATGGATTTCATTTCTTCTTTCATGGCATTAATCCATTCCTTTGACTCTTTACTTTCTACAGCATGTGAAAACGAAACTGGATCCTTATTGATTCCAATATCATAATCTGATTCTTGCATATAAACCACATAATCATCAGAAATAGCTGACCTACGATTTCTTTGAGGTCTTCTTAATGCTACTTGTTGTGGTTCATGTATATCAGCGTTCTGTAAGTCATTTCCTTCAGGAAGTACTTCTTCATTTATATGTTGTTCATCATCATCATGCTGTTCTACAACAGCTGGAACAACATTTGGAGTAATAGTAGATGGAGGAACTATTCTAGGCAATGTAACATTTACCCTTGTTTCCTTTATTTCTGCTATTTCTCTTCTAGTACTCCCACTGACTTCACCATTCTCAATGAATCTTGCATTACCAGTTTCTATAATTCTTGGACTATGATTAGGACAGTAAAACACGTACCCTTTAGATTTCTCAGGGTAACCTAAAAAATACCCACTGATCGTTCGAGAATCTAATTTCTTTTCATGTGGATTATAAATTCTCGCTTCCGCTGGACAACCCCAAACATGCAGGTGTCTTAAGCTAGGTTTCCTGTTAGTCCATAACTCAAAAGGAGTCTTTTGAACAGCTTTACTAGGAACCCTATTCAAAAAATAATTAGCGGTTTTGAGAGCATACGGCCACAAATTCTTAGGTAGTGTAGAATCTGACATCATACTCCTAATCATATCCATTAACGTCCTATTGCGCCTTTCTGCTACACCATTTTGCTGTGGTGTACCTGGCATTGTGTATTGCGCACATATGCCATGACTTTCGAGGAATTTTGCAAATGGACCTGGACACTGGCCTGACTCATTATATTTACCATAATATTCACCACCTCTATCAGACCTTATGATTTTCACCTTTTTATCTAATTTCCTCTCAACTTCCTTTACAAACGTCTCAAGGACATTCACAGATTGAGATTTTTCATGAAGCAAATAGACATAACCATAACGGGAAAAATCGTCAATAAAAGTGATGAAATACTTTTCTCCATTAAAGGCTGAAGTGTCCATAGGTCCGCAAATATCAGTGTGTATTATTTCAAGAAGCTGGCTGCTTCTAGTGGCTCCTTTCTTATTATGTTTGGTTTGTTTACCTTTAATACAATCCACACATAATTCTAGATCACTAAAGTCCAAATTTGACAAAATTTCATTACTTACTAATCTCATCATTCTTTCTTTGGATATATGACCTAGTCGTTTATGCCACAAGAAAGCAGAATTTTCATTCAACCTGCTACGTTTACATCCAACATTATTTACTACATTCAACAAGGAATTCGCATAAGTGTCATTCAGTTTCAATTTATATAAACCATCAATTAGAATACCAGAACCAACATTATCAGTATTCTTATATAAATCAAAACAGCCAGATCCAAACATACATCTAAAACCAGAATTATCCAACTTACTTACGGAAATAAGGTTTCTAGATAATGAAGGTACATAAAGGGTACTGTATAAGTCTAATACATATTCACTTTCTAGAATTAGACGATAAGTCCCAATGCCTTCAATTGAAGATTTCATTCCGTTTCCCATAAAGAGAAAACGATCTTCATTTGGATTTATGGTTCGGATTGTAAGAAATCCCTGCATATTATTGGAAACATGAGTTGTAGCACCAGTATCAAGCCACCATGTATTAATGGGAACTTCAACTAAATTTGATTCAAAACATACGAAAAATAGATAACCCGCAAATCATAAATGAAATAACTATAAGCTCATGACTAACGCGATTCAGATGTAGACATAATAGTATAATATAGCACTCCTTTGGGTAGATACTATCTTATACTTAACATAATTAAATACCAAAACATAAGTAGGTAATAAATATATTCAATTAAATAGAACTGACATCTTTGGATGATCAATATTTATTTAATCAAACTATCTATCAAACCTCATCATGTCAACTAGTTATAGAACAAGACTTTCCTTTGGGTAAGTTCTCAGGTTCTATCATTAGTGACGCCAGTTCTTAATTGGTATTATTATAACTGGCAATTTCTATCAATAATCATTATGTCACTTATGCACTAAATGATTATTCTGATTTTGACCACTTTGGTGATTAACAAAATCATAAATCTCATGTGCATAAATAATTTATAACACATACCAGAATTTCCAGATTGCGTGTATAATCTAAGCTCCTACTGGAAATAAAATGGCTGTCATTTTAACCATGATTTTCATGTTGAATTTGTTCTCTATAATTACAATTACAGACTCGTGCACGTTTGCCCAATTGATGGTTGGATGTTTAAGTTAAAACAGAAACCTGCTGCACAAATCAAATATGATTAATCTGCCTGCTAGAGCCGAATTCAAATATCATTAATCTGCCTGATACTATGAGGTGGTGACATTTTAATGCCCCACGGCATTAGATTGGATATGCACGCCGACCAAGCCAAAGTAGCAGAGTAACAATGAAATGGTCGTCATTCTCGGCCTTGATTCCAAAATCGTCGGTTTAAATTGCGGGGATCATGACAATATTATCTTTGCAATGCATGCTAAAGGGATTAGTACGTTTTCGTAAGCGGAGATATTTTTCCATCCCATCCCCGACTCTGGTAATTTGGAGATACCTTCCAGCTGTCCTTTAAAAAAGCTGCCTCCAATGCGACATGGCCAGTAGGCTTGCAGGTGAGACATGAGAACGAGACATGAGGCAAAGGAACATGGACATGGGGCAATAATAGGCGGGATTTAGTGATTAATGGCACAACCTCGTAACGACATTGGAAACAAGGTTACATCAAAACGCAACAGAGTCTAGCAAGCTTGTTGTCGCCTAGCACAACGTTAACATGCCGACAACCAAAATTTTTCCTTAGATAAGATTCGTAACAACAACGTGAGGCATGTGCAGGATTTGACTCGAGTCATCAGCAACGTTATGTGCGAGTCTAATGATTCCACGGATCAAAACTCATCCACGATGCATGCTTCAGATATTGGAATGAAGTCCGACTCAAATTGCCCCAAGTACACAAAAACTCAGGAAGCAATGATCACTTAAAAAAAATACCCATTATTCCCAGAACTCTGTTAGTGACGCCAAATGGGAATGTCGTAGATGAGAAATATGAGCTCTTTGAAAAAAGATTAATCTCGATCAGTAGAAAACAATCCAACAAAGCATGATTATATAGCCAGCAAGAGGGATTTAATCTTGAAAACAGAGTATAAGCAAAGGGCAATCACTCTCAACATCATGAGTAAAGCACAGAACAGATCAATTGCAATCATAGGAAATATTCAGTTATTGATTGGTGGCTCTGATACCAAATGTAAAATATAGCTACTAACAGCTAACAGCCCAAAGATCATCAATACCGAATATTTCACAAACAGAACTTTATATGAGATGACATACCTTGATTAACAGCGGAAGATGTAATGGCTGCCATCTACTTTGATCTGACTCCTGACTGTTCCTCTTCTTCAGAATTCGGTTTCTCTCCTCTTGCCCTCACTTTCTTTATGTGCTTCTTGATGGAGAAGAATGCAACTCTTGTGTGGGAGAGAGAGGACCCAATTCTTTATATATTATTTAACTCTAATCTGGTACGTCCATCATATACCAATTCAACGCTTAAGATCTAATGCTTTAGATTAGAAACTGCTTTAGTGCTTTAATGCTTTAATGCTTTTAACGCTTTAATGCTTTTAATCGGGTCATATTAATATTTAGAAACTGCAGATTTCTAACATCCACATCTGGTTTTGGTGCCATGCATGGGCCAGTTTGGGTTTCTTGGTGGCATACACGATGCTTCAGATGCCACTCGCTGTTATTTCATATCAACTGAGTAATGGATCTGATCCCAAAAATAGCCAAGCTCGGACGTTTAGTGCGATATAATATTTATTGGCCATTAAGAATGAAACAATCCCGTTAACCTATCGGTTCGCAAGAAATTTTCCTTGTTCATTAGAGTTTCTCGTCTTCCACACCTTTTCTCTTTCACAAGGGCCGACCATTTCGACTGCATCCAAGCACTAGGGAGGAAGTATCACCATTCAAGCTAGTTCGGATGTGAATCATCCCGTAAGATGGGTAACATCTGGTCATCGCTTGGAATAGTAAGGCATCAATGCAATTTTTTAG
Organism: Pinus tabuliformis; assembly: GCA_031772625.1. Classification (NCBI taxonomy): domain Eukaryota; kingdom Viridiplantae; phylum Streptophyta; class Pinopsida; order Pinales; family Pinaceae; genus Pinus; species Pinus tabuliformis. Next base: position 1,215,726,533 of record CM062818.1, read on the forward strand.
TCAATCTAATCAACCCTCCTATTGATTTGGTAATTCAAGTTAATTGGCTGAATCTATCACATTTCTAATACATATTAATGGTAGTCCCTCCCCATTTCTATAGTGTAAGGCAGGCCCGCCAAACCTTCAATATGAATTGTGGTTAAGGCCATGCCGCCTGCGTCTTGTACCCATGTCTCCGACATTCTATCCCACGTATCATTATGTCATTATTTTCCATGTCTTGGGTATGGGATATCGATAATATTCATATAGATGCCGATACCACATTCCCATAGTTGGTTTAAATAGAGACATTCATAAATCCCTCTGTCACATGCATAGGGAATACATATTCTGATTGCACCTTAATAAGAGCTTTGAATGTCTTGTTTTGATGGCCCTCGGTGTTTTCCTTGGAAAGATTGCACAATCGCTAATGATGGAGGTCGCATTAGTCGAGAAGTAATGGAGGTCGCATTTTGGAGGCTCACCTGAGGTGCGACCGAGCGACCTGGAGAATTGCATGTGACTTGGCATCGAAATAGCTTCGTCATAATATTTCACCAAAAGATTGTGCCTTACCATGCCTTTGATGTATGTCACGGTCTCTACCATCTCTCCTCAAATCTTGTACCTATGTTTTCTTATCCCACCTTAAGCACATAAATGAACCTGAACTGCACTTGGTGTCACACCTTCGTGCAACCACAACACTTGTTACCACTTTCCATGACTTTGGTATGGGATATTGATCATACACATGGAGATATCACATTCCCATCACAGTTGGTTCAAGTGCAAATGTCCATCGTGCTGGCTTGGAAACTGCTTGAGTATATATATAGATATGTATATCTGAGAAATGAAAACACTTTCTTGTGGTTCTGTTACACCTCTCGATTCCATTTCCCAAAAGTCCTTTTGCCTCATGTTTCATCTCTCTATCGCATGTGTGGGGAATAGAGTTATTGAGTGTGCCCTCAACTATTCGGAATCATCTTGTTTCTGTTGGTAACTTGTCATGGGTTCTTTTGAGGCAACCCATATGCATGCTATGTGTGTCTTTTAGGGTTACCACTCTAATGCTAGCGAGGCCATGAAATGTGATTTGCGTAGTGTTTTCCTTCACTATATAATTGGTGGATATACGTACTTAAAGAACACTTATTCCCATTTAACGTTGATGTGTTATTCCCAATGCATTATATTAATGAGCTAAGACTTGACATGAATCGTACAGAAGTTCTTTAGCCCATCTTAAGATTCATGAACGATACCACGGTTTGGAAATGATTCACGAGGCTTTCATTTCAGGGTATTTCTATTGTGTCTATGCATTGATCGGTGTGTATCCGAGCCCACTCCACATTCCCTAAATGGTCAATAAAAAAGAACCCATTAGTTTACAGATATGAAAAATAAACAAATAAATAGCTAGTTCACTATGGGCGAATAAACAATGAATTATCCAAATCAAGGTGTTACAAATTATATGGGTTGGTCAAGTGCACCCAAGATTGGAGACCAACTCAAAACCCAGGTGCTCCCATGAATATGTTAATTATAGTTGTCTTTGATTTTTTATGATGCGTGAGGTGATGATGCAATCATCGAGTGCATTCTTTGAAATGCTCATGACCATGTGTTTGAAGGGTGGAGATTAATGCAAATCAGGGCTTCAAAGATGCATGGGAAATGTGACAAAATTACAAACCATAATGCACGTGTTGAGATGGGGAACCAATTATGAACGGGAGAAACATGACTTTAAATGATTCTTACTATAATTCCAAATATTGCTTATGAGAATGCAACTCTAGAGATATATGAATTAGGTTATGTCATGCAGGGAAACATTCTTGTGCCAATCAAGGGTTTCTACCCAAACCCTAGTATGGCCAACATAATGAAACCTAGATTGGAGTATTGTCCTCCCACAAAAGGTACCATTATTTATTGAAAGGCATAGGGATAATCTCTGAAGTTGTGGGCAAGACATCAAACTTTTGAAACCCTAGTGCAATATATATCGCATGGTTGCACGAGTGAGTGCATCGACAGGGTCTGATAAGAACAATCCATGTGGGGAATTGGCTAATGAACAACTGGAGCGTCCCTTAATGGCTTGAGGTGAGCAGAGGGGGACCTGGAAATTTAGATATGCCTAAAATTTTGGGTGGTGTTGTAGCAGCTACAACAAAATGTCAAAATACCTCCAAGACCAAGTCGACCCTCATTGTGAAATGCTAGCCTAAGAAAGGGTTATTCGGCCTCATGAGAATCATGTATACAGAATGAGGTTTGACCTCATTAACACAAGCTTCCGAAGTTCTTTCTGAAGCAAGACAAGAAGGCAATACTAGAGTGAAATTCAAGGAAGAAGAAGAATAAGATTTGTCTTTTCTACCCATTTTAGTTCACACATGCAAGAAAATCTAGGGTTTTTGCATATTCTAGGGGTTGAAAGTTTCAGGTCGAATTGTAGACCTTAATTGTAGGACTGAAACTTTGATTGGGGAAAATTTTGGAGAGTTTGACCTTCATTGAATTTGAAAGACTTTGACTTGTTTGGAAGAGATCTTGTTGGAGGTTTGACTTGGTGCAAGGACAAGGTTTGACTTTGGTCTTTGGGTCTTGGTTTTCTCATTTGATCTTATTATATAAGAAGAGAAGATATTATTTTTGGTTTTCCCCTTATAGGGGATTTTCCCTAGCTTGGAGCCTACTTCTTATGTCCATTGTCTTAATTGTTTATGCTCTTCATAATTGTTTGATGAAACAATCTAATAAAGAAAAATAAAAAAACTAACTAAATTTCACAAGCAATTATTAAGGATAATAAGGATAGTTGTTTAATAATATTCCACACTATATTCTCCAACAGTGGGTACTAACGGTGGAAAACCACCCTCAAAACCAACTTGAGAAAAATATACATAGCAGAAAAATGGTTTACCTAAGTGACCATCGACGTAGAAATTAGAAAAATGACTGATAGGGGCAAAGAAACCCCAGTATGAAAATGATTCTCTAGCCACAATAAACCTCCAGAAACTGGAAATCACCTTTCAAAATTCCAATGAAAGAATTGGTGCATTCCCTATAGTGTCCAAAACCTAGGGCGAATAAAAATAGGACCCCGAAAAGGGGTTACTAAATCATAATCAACCAAATATTAGTTAGCCATTATCCCCACTCAAACTATGCCAAATCATCACACCACTGAAAAATCCCTAAGTAAAAACATGGTCGTAGGTAGATAAAACCCCACCAGAGCAGAAGATAGGGAGTGGACCAGGTAAAAGTGTTAACTAATTACGGTAAAAACACCTTCACAAAGGGATATAAGACAACAAAAAAACCTCCCCCGCCGCCATGAAAAAAGGGAAAGTATTATTGAGAGTGTCACTCCCTCAAACCTCGAAGACCCATGTGAGGGTATGCCACCCGCAGATCCCAAGCACTCAAGTGGCCATCCATTTTTGCAAACCACGAAACCCTATGCTAGAACCCTCTCCCCTTCATATGCATTTAAGAGGCATGTTGTGCAATGCATATAATATTTAAATTTTGAATTCCTTTCATTGCTTCTTAGCTACAAGTAGGAAGTAAATAAGTATAAGCATACACAATCCCTCACTTTGTATTTCTTTTTTTCACAATAATGGCTATATATTTTATATTAAAGGGAGTTGTTGTCGAAATATACAATGAAGAAATATAAGAATGATATAATAAGGTTATAGCTCAACATCAACAAAATATTGTTTTCCAACCAAAATTTCTTGGCTCTACCTACTCTAATCCAATAGAGGGATCCAAATTTTTTTTATTACCTTATAAAATAGGATAAAGAGATTGAACCTAGCAATGCATAATAAATATTAAAAGAAAGAAAAACAAATGTTTTTCCCTATAAGTACCACCTAATATTCCATGTTTGATACCTTTTGGCATCCGCCAAATTTTATATGTTTCCATCTCTAGTTGGGATCCCTATCTCTATATCATAGAATTTGGCATGCACTTCTTCAATATGAGCTTGAGAAAACCCACTAGCTAAGGATCCTCTACTGACACAAAATTCATAGGGGATGGAGAGCATACCACTTCCCTCAATAACTACATATGAGATGCAAGCTTTCTCATATCTATATTCAATATTCACAACTTAACACATAGCTCTAGGTACTAATTTTGTAGGGTGTCCATGAGCACAAAAATTTCATTCTTAGTTTCCCTAAGTTCTCATAGCTACTTTGTAACAAGTATCTATAAATATTGTGTTATCCTTTGTCTTGCAGTTGCACTCATCTTACTAAAAACTCCATTTTATGGTGGAATTCATGACAATAATCTAGGCATAAGCTAGCCCCCTCTCACATGATTCTAGACCAACTTAAACCTCCTTCAGCTCACACAATGCACAAAAAACATTCCTATATTGAAAATTTCTCATCTTTGCAAGGAATGACTACACCATACTAGAATTGAGTTGACTAAATCTAACCAAAATTGACCTCACATATCAAAGGCCCTCCTCCCAATGTCCCTACTTCCAAAGGAATAACAGTAATACCTAGTTTGAAATTTTACATAACAAACCAAACCTCGATACTTAAAAACCTGCATACATATTCTAACATAGCCTTGATGCAATTCATAACTTCGCGCACTATCAAGGTGAAAGTAAGGAATGGCACAAACTGAGGCTTTAACTTCCATATTGTGCGAGATAAAGTAATGGGACACTAGATTCATGGATGTTCCTTCTTCATTAATGCAATATAATAATGGGATGGGCACAAAGAATAGTTCCCTCTCCATTTACCACAACTATTCCTTGACCTAACTTTGTGCCCCACTTGGACAATTTTTTGGCCATATGATTTTGATTCTATGACACTTGAAAGAAAAAAAATTGTGTGAAGCAAATTCTTAATTCTTGTGTCCTTCAATATTTTGTGAAAGTCATTTTTCTTGAATTATAACCCTGAGATTTAGTTACTATAATGATCACAAAGTCACTAATCATTGTCATATATGTTACCCTTTTTTCCTTGATGAGAGTGAGACCTTGATAAACTACCTACACTTTTACTTCATTGTTTTCTAATGTCCCTAACTCCCCAAGCAAAACTCACATTTTATTTGTCCTTCGAGGTTATATAAAACTCTCCACTATACAATTATCATCCCTACAATCCTTTAGTTTGTTAAAACAAAAAACTCTTAAAATAATTTAAAAAGCATTATCCACACATTAAAGATCCACTCCTAAATAGTTTGGTTATGTGGGGAACTTCTTGAAATAGTTTATAAATGTAAATATCGACACCAAAGAAGAAAACAACAAACACCGCATTTACTCGAATTAATGTCAAATAAACCTAGACAACGATATTGATTTTATGAAGTGAGTTAACTCTAATTAAATGAAATAAAATTGTAGTTTTAACACTAAATTTAATCATATAATAAAATATGATTATAATGTATATTTAACAACATATAATAGAGTCAACTAGGGTTATACTAGGCGGTTGGGAGAAAGGAACCTAATCCTCCAAAACTAAGTTCAATTCTCACAAGTGACATGATGGATGTCATAAATATTGATAGTATGTGTATATTCCTCATATGGAATATATAACGTTATACCTATGAAAAAAAACATAAAATAGAGAAATAAAATAGATCTTGCAAACCTTACATTGTCAAAGAGAAAGAAAGACAACGACATACAACAAGAAATAGATCTATATAGCAGCAAAGTCCTTGCTTATGTTCCTCAAAGCCATTCCAGTTTATTGGATTTCTCGGCTTGGATTCAAAAATAGATCCTTAATATAATTCACTAGCTTTGTTATTGATTCATCTGGTTAGGAGATAGGTAAAATAAATCAATGGTTCTAGTCTCCTGGAGGAAAATAGCCATCTAAAAGAACTATGTGGGTAGGGAATTGTAAAAAATATTTCTTTTTTCCAAACCCTTAGGTTCCAATAATGTATATAAGTTAATATAAGGCCATAGAATTGGGAATAGACTACAAAATACCAATATCACAGCCCTACATCAATCAAAGACCAAATCTAGACCTTGCACAAAAAAACCTTGAACTCTTCCATTAAGCTACAACTAATGCATTCCAATCATTGGGAATTTTTTAATTTGGAAGGTTGAAAAAGGGAACAAGGTCCTTGTTGCAATAAATCCCTAAATTGGAAGTGAAAATAATCATAGACTACTTGTACCTCTCTGTTGTAGCGGCTGCAACACCCTCCAAAATTTTGGCCTGCGCCCAAATTTCGGAGTATTTCTCAAACACTCGAGCTCAACCTGTTATCACAAAACCAGTACTGAGGGCTGCAACTAAGCATGGTCTCATGTAACTATTTCAACCTATCTTTAGACCAAAGATTAGCCTCTTTGATCAGAGAGGGCTCTCTCAAAACTCTTGATAAAATCCTTCACACACTAGATGGCTAACTCTTTATTTACTTATGAAAACATAACTGGTTGGAAACACACCAAAAGATATCTCATTGGGCTATGGAGTCTATAATATCAAGTAGACAAGAAAAACACAGTGATCTCATAGAAATCAAGGCTCTTAGCATTACAAGTCAAACATATTCCACCACACATAGCTTGCTGTATACACAGGAAGTCAGAGCATATAATTATGAATTCTGAGTGATTGCATACAACAAAACCATAAAATAACATAAGGTATAACACATCATCACTTCATTTGACCATGACAATCCTTCGAGAATCTTGAGAAGAGAATAACTCTGTTTTACTATTACTGTCAAAAAAGGTCTTACAGTGGCCCAAAACAACACACTTTTTCTATTAAGTATCCAACCTTTTTTACATCTAAGTTATTCCTATATATAGCCTATCAAAACACTGCTGTACGAGACTCCTCATCAAGCATGAAGGGAGCTCGGGCTTTTGACATAAATGACCTTAACAATAACATAAACAAACTAATTGATTACAAGAGATATGATGCTACGAAAACAGAGGATTCCATCATATTGGCACTTTAAGTCTTCTTCCTTGTATACCCTGCTGTGTCCTTGGAGCTTTCCACCTGTAGTATTGCAATAATAACCATATCCAAACTTAAAACAGATTCAATGTATATACAGCTCCGGATACTTGATGCATAGATGATTCAACAACCGAAAAGAAAATGAAGCCTATATTCTTGGTTGCTGCCTCCCCTCGGTGTTCATATATTAATGATCCATCTTTAAGCCATTTAAACCTTGGATAGTCCCGTGTGACTGAAGAGAACTCATAACCCAGCCATCCCACAACTGGACAAGTGTATCATTTAACACCTCAGCAGCTCTATCCAAACCCTAAAATTTCGGAGATAAAGTGACTTTTAGGCAAAAGACAAAACTTCGGCTTTTTCTTTGAATATTTACACCTGGCCTCCTTTTCAAAATATCTGACTGATCTTCTATAATCTCCATGCTGATATTAAACCATCTCTTTAAATATATGCTGACCTCAGCATTCCAACTCAAGCTTTAAACCTAACCAGTCATCTACAGCAGTTTCGTAGCGCGCTACGAAACTGCTGTAGGTCATCAAAATTAAATATATGAACCTCAAAACAGCAATATTTCAAATCTATGATTCCTTTAGTCTTTCCATACAGGTGTGAAGACACAAAAAAGTCTCAAAAACTTTTAAAAAGACAATGGCCCAAAATATATCAAAATTTGAGAAAACACATTCCTCCTTGAATCATTTAGCTAGCTTGTCTAGCTTTTCTTTCAGGCTGATGACTTCCTCCTTCAACTTCTTGTTCTCTGCTCTTAGACTTGCATTCATTTGTTTCATAGTTTTTGCCTGTTTTAGAGCTGGTACTGTCCATACATAGGCGTCAGATACCGAACTAGCTTGACTGATCAAACTTGTTTTACCTTTCATCACAGCTTTCTTATAACTAGTATATCTCACTGCCTTCTCTTTAAAAATATTATGAACCTGAGGTATCTCCTTACTTGCTCCAGCTTGTTTTTTAATGGCAATCACATTTCCACTTTGACTAATAACCACCTTATTGTCCTTATTCTTGTTTTTAGCTGCTTGGACTATTTCAGAGAAGATTTCAAGTGCCTCTGTCCTAGGCATGTCTGAAGGGACTTTCTCTTTTTGAGCCTTTTCTGCTTCCTTCATTTGCCTCCTAGTCATTGGTCTGCGAGGTTTAAAGGCATACTCTTCACCTGGTTCTTCAAACTTTAACCTTTTGGAAGCCTTTGACTTCTTAGAACTTTCAGGTGAAGATTGTGTTAGATCAATATGCATAGGTGATACCAATTGATCTTGTTCTATTTCAAGTGGTTCAACTTGAATTGGATGTTCTTGTTCTAATTCAATGGCTTCCAACAAATCATTTAGACTACCCTTAGAAACAGGACTCTCTTCCACATGAGCTGATTTTCCTTTTTCTTTGTTCAGCTGGCCTCTAGTTCTTACTCTTGAAACTCTTTCAACTTCACTAGACTTAATTTCATCTTTTCTTTTGTGAGTCTTCTGTTTAGATGATTCTGGTGTTTCTTTAAGAGGCAACTTAGAAGCTTCTTTTTCAGATACTTTAGATGATTTTGAAGTTTTGACTACTGATGCTTCAGGAGTTTCTTTAACTGCTAACTTAGGAGTCTTCTTTGTTGATGCTTCAGGTGTTTCTTTGACTGTTACAGACCTCTCTGGCTTCTTTGTTTTAGCTTTGGGCTTCTTATGGTCTGTTATTTCTTTCCTAATCTCAGCCAAAGTAGTATCCTCACTCCTATCCTCTCTTTCTCTTACAGGTAATGGAGTGAGGCCCGTTTTACTAGGGAAACCGGCCATGAATACAAACGAATCCCAGTCCTTACCAATTTTATGTAGGCTATCCAACACCAATAATTTAACCAGACCATGATGAAAAAGAGATGTTTCATAAGCTTCCTTCTTCAACTGAATCTTGTCACACATCTTAGTAATACTCCTGAATAAGTAAAAAGGGATGTCTATTGAGCTCTTACCAGTGAAGTGTAGTAGCAGCTTGAAATGATATGAGTAGACTTTGTTGTACCGACCTTCACATGTCAAGTACTTCTGGATGCATGTCAATAATGTAGCATAATTCTCCTTAAGATAGCTCCTTGGGACAACTTTAGTAAGATCTTCGTCTACATATGGTGCCTTTAAGAACTCCTTACACGGACCCATATCAAACTTGAAATTCTTGAACCATTCTTGGCCACCTCTTGGGATTTCTGTGACTGTAGAAATGACTTCAGGGGAAACCGGAAACTCCAGCATGGCCACTTTTGAATTTAATCCCGTGAAGTTCACTGCAAATGCCTTGGTCACTTCTGCATGTCCACCTTTGAGTTTTTCACAAAACCGCCAACAACCAGCACCTCTGAACGCCTTTGCTACTTCCTCATCCCTGAGGGTTACATCTAATCCCTCCGGCTCTGTTCTCACACATCTACCCGAACGGTGCTCCTTTCTTTCCATGTTTCTTTGCACAATTCTACACAAGGAAATGACGGTGGTTTGCAGCACGAAAACACTCTTTGGCTGTAGAAATCAGGCTCGCTTGCAGTAGTCTGTTTAGAATAAAGCTCACGCTTTTCATAGAGCAGAAGACATTCATATGTTATGAAAAACACATTATGGAATGACCACTTCCTATAATGTCCTCCAAACTGACACCTAACTCAATGAAATCAGACCTGATGGCAAAGTAATGGCTAATCATGACACATAAATGGTGTGAGGAAACAATCATAACCGGACTCGTGACTCACTACTTCTCGGATTAGACATTCAAGGAAAAATGCTGCACAACAGCCCGAAACCCCGATTTCGTAGCGCGGGCAGTTCAAATTTAAAGGAATGCGCTACGAAATCGCTGACAAACGGGCCGCTACGAAAACACGCAAACATTATTTAGCAGCAGAACTGACCAATCACACTCGCGCTACGAAACTGCGCAAGTACCTAAGAGATCATACCCGCGCTGCGAAACTGCGCAAGTACCAATGACATGACATGACATAACTAACCATGATGGAAGATGACTAATGCCCTTGCCTTTACACGAATTTCATTCATAACTCTTGAATTTCAAAATTTGAAATTGACATAAGTTAACAAACCTATTTACAAGACCTCAAGACTTTATAAAAACTTATGGACAATTAACATATACATGAACTATAGATTCTAGTGATAACACAACCCATGAGCTCTTGTTGAGTTTTCACACCCTCTTTGCTTGATCGATCACTAGTTTTCTTTTCGCATGTTGATCTCTATGTCATTCTTGCAAGTTTGTTATGGAATTTTGAAGGTCTGTCTATGTGCATATGAGTTTTTTTCGCTCTATTGACATTGACCACACTCACACACTAAGTTGTAAAAGTTGTCGCACAAGTTCCATCACGGTTGTTCGAAGACATATTTCAACTGTCGCACTTGTCGCTCTCAACCTTCTAGTCAGCCTCACTAAGAACATGTTGTCTTGTTGGTTTGAGGTGTCCTATTGTCGATTCATGCTAAGTGTGTGATCACATTGTTGTGTCTGCACGAGTACACCTGCTTTCACACTTAGTCAATTTTCTTGAAAATTTGTTGACCAGATAGCCCTTCGTCAATCGGACCTGATCTCATTGACCTTACACTGTTGCGTAGAACCGCGCAGATCTTGAGGCTATCCTCTAGGCATCCTACTCTGGGAAATTCTAAAAATGAGCCAACTAACGCACTCCCAAAACTACATAGAAGCTGTCCTAGAAGCCGATCCACTTTGCGCTTCACACGAGATCTCCCGTCAAGCCTCCTGATAGTCAACCAGAGAAAGAACTTGAGCAGTGACCCCGGGCTGTACTGAGCTCCAAAATTGCATAGAGTTGTCCTATCCTACCCATCCTTCATGCTCTGCAACCATCCTAGAAAAAGCATAGAGCTGACAACTAGCCCTTCTTGCCCACTCTGAAAACAACCCAGGAATTGTGTAGAGTTGTCCTGACACCCAACCCTTCTTGCTCGCTCTACAAACAGCTCAAGAATTATGCATAACTATCATGTTTTTCCCTTCTTCTGTGCTCTGTAATCAGCTCAAAAATTGTGCAGAACTGTCCAGGCCTAGACTGTCTCTCAGGATTGCATAGTTTGACTGGCATCTCCCATAGCTCAACTTTGTGCTCCTCTAGAAAATTGCAGAGATTTTTCTGCCATGGCCTCTTGCTGCCTGCATTGTCCTCCCTAGAGAAATTTCATAGATCTAAGATGGGTGACCTACCCAGTTCTCCCTTGAAAAACTATGCAGATTGGCCCAGCAACTCCCCAACACCCCACCTCTCCTTCCTCCTGGAAATTGCATAGTTATGTCTCCCAGTTGGGTTTTTCCCCGCAGTTGTCATTGTTGTCTAAGATCGTGAAACATCTGAGTATTTTCTCTTGATAGTGCTCTAGAACCCCACATCCCAGCGTGTTTTTTGCTCCTACGGTCTCAGTGCCTTGTCCCTCTCCTGATCACCTGCACCGAAATGGAAAACAATGCATCATGGTAGAATAAGAGATTTTTGGATTTGATGTCTCCTCATCATGAGTGATTGTAGGAATAGGTACATCGATGAAACATGTCATGATGACGAACATGATGGAAAAGAGATGCATGCTAGAAGACTTTCTCATGGTCAAACAAACACATGAAGCACATCGAGCAAGAAAGCGAAAGGGACACATGAACATGCACCATCACGCAAGACCAAGACCATCGAAGACCCCGCACACTTTTCCATGCAGAGGTGAAGACATGTTGCACCAAGAGTATATCATCACTCAACAGCACAACAGCTCAACACGGACACCACAATCATCAAGTACATGTCAGCAGTGTCATGTCAAGTTGTGTCATGAGTTGTCTTAGCCACATCACTACAATGGGCCATACTTGTTGTAATCAATGTAATGTGAAGTGGAAGTCCAAGAGACCCACATGAAATAGAAGAGGATTGTAAAGTCGAAAAGCCATAGGAAGTAAAACAGCCATGAGGGAAGTCGAAGAGTCACCAAGGGTCAATTATACCCCCTCGGCTATATATACCCCCTCATTGTATGGGTAATGGAATTTTAACCTTGGCTCCTCCTACATAGCCTTGAGAATCTATAGTATTTTCTTTGAGGAGCGAGAAATGGCTCCAACACCCCACTACTGGGGTTAGTGATGTATGCTGTACAAATGTGCCTTGGAACTTTTGCTTAATTTAGAAGCCTGTTGTAGAGTCCCTACTTTACACCTTATCCTCCATCATTACCTACTGTTTTCATCACTTTCCTCTCTCTTTTACCTCATTTTCCACCCAGATCATTACATTAGTTGTCATTAAACATGATCAAGTGAACTTTGCTAATGGGTAATTGTTTTGTTTAGTTTTTGACATACTTGCAGGTATTCCGCAGCTTTCTGCTGATTCCGCAGCCATCTGCTGATTCTGCAGCCATCTGATGATCCCGCAGCTATTTTGTTGATTTCAAGGTTCCACGTGCTATTTTGCAGAATGAGCCACGTGGGCATGTTGGAATATACGTGCTCGAGGTTCCTATGCCATCAGTTCAGCCGGCCACGTCATTTGTACCTCCGGTCAAAGGGGGTCAAGTTTCGGTCAAATAAAGGCAGCTTAACGTGGATACGTAAGCTGTTTGATCACGTCGGTGGAAAAGGTGACCTGTCCATGTTTTGAAAGCCGTGGGGGACATGATCTAATGTTAGATTCATTGCCCATATCGACCAGGACCTCCAGCTTGACCACGAAGCCTATGACGTGTTAATTGCACCTTTAATACGCATGACAGTTAGTTCATTTTCTGTTTTTATGTTTACGTATTCGACCATCTTGCAGATGCCTATATATACTTGCGTCTGCGTACGCTGATGTTAACTTTTCAGATGCTATAGTGTATGTATTTGTGAGAATTTTGGCACGTTTTCAAACTCTGTTTTTATAAGAGCTGTTTCAGCACTTTTGGATTATGTATCTCTGCATATAAAGTAATGGAAACGCTGTTTTGAAGTCTTAAGAGCATCTGAGTTTTCTGTGGATAATATGAATGGAGAGCCCCTGTTCGTATTAGCCTTGTAAAGTATTTTCATGTTCATATTTCTGCAATTTCTTTATTTTACAAACAGAATTTCCTTTCTTGAGTTATGTACAACTTGATTTCTCTTTATTGCTGCAGCCTTTATTTTCACTGATCAGATTTACTTCTTTGCAGGTTTTCACCCGGGATTAAGTGTGTTGTGTTTGCTTTAAAATCTAATGGTAGTTGCAGTTGTCTTGTTCATGATGCTGCCCTTTTTACTCTGTTTTCTAAACTAGTTTTAGCTTAGTTTTACAAGTTGGATGCTAACTAATTTATGTTCTCTTTATCATGAATGGCTTATATTTCAAGAGAACAGAACACTAATTAATTGCAGCTTGTATTTGAGTAGTCTTGGCTTGTGATACTAATACTTTTTCCACTTGTTACACATAATCACATATGTAGGAAGCAGTATGTTGGAAAAGGCTTAGTAGTGTTACAATTTGTCAATTAGAGTAGATTAGAGTTTTTATCAATTCTTGGATTTGTTTTCAGCTACCTCCTAATCGTGTTTTACGCAGTACTATGTGGTAGAAGCAGGGAGTTAGGAGGAGATAATCATTAACATCAATCCTTGAAGTGATTTTCTTGTTTCTTTTATTTGCAGTAGTATGGATAGAGACTAATGCCATTAGAATGTGGTCATTTACTTTCAAGTCATTTTAATTTATTCATTTCTTTCAAGTTCTTTTCCTTTACAAATTCAGCAAGTAATTAGAAATCACCTTCACACACACTTCCACTCATCTAGAACTCACTTTTCACACACTTGCACTCATCTGTCTATAATCATCACTCCATCATTAGGAATATAAGTTAACCATAAACAACACCCCCAAACGACAAAAGCTCTAAGAAAGTTACTTAAGTACATATAGTACACCCTCACTTCATCAGCTTACGAGCCCCGGGTTGACAATTAATGACATCAATTTAGGAACACTAAATTGACTAAACATTTTGGCACCGTTGCCGGGGAAGTGAAATTAAGTAGCCATACTTAGAGAAAAAAAAAACATAAAAAAAATTCAAGGAAAGAAGTTAATAATCTATCCAAGTATGCTCTCCTCTTGCACTTTAAAGTGATCTGGAGGATCAGAAAGGAGAAAGTTATTGATTTAGTAGTCTCTTGAGTATGCTCTCTTCTTGCACCTAGAGTGAACTGGAAGATCAGAAAAAAGAACTATTAACTTGACTTGAAGAAAAAATAAAAAATGACATGCATAGAGCTAGAGATTCTAGAGGACGGTTTTTAGCTAGAGCTCGAAGTTCAATTTTTACAAGTCCATCTGCTTCAAGGGATAGACAAGAGACACCCCCCTTATCTCCAACCAAAACTCCTAGTCCTAGAATTCCTGAAATTCAAGAGCCAAGAGTTGACTCTCCTACACCTTCTATTGAGTTTGAACCAGGAAGAGACTCTTCTCTTTCTCCTACAGGAAGACCAATTGTAATTGAGAAATTGGAATCATCTGAAGAGGAAGGAGAAATCTCCTCTCATTCACCTTATGTAGAGGAACCAGAAGATTTTGAAATTCCTAGGAGAATCATCATGGCAGAGGAAGAAGGAGGAGGTAGAGGTAGAGGTAGAGGAGGAGGAGGAAATAACAATAACAACAATGGAGGTAGAGGTCCCATAGGAGGAGGAAATAGAAATGAGGATAATTCATTTGGGTTTCCCATTGTTAATGAGGATTCCCGAGCCACCATGAAAAACATATCACCATCTGTCCTCCCGAACTTCCATGGGTTAAGAACTGAGGACCCTGAAACATTCTTATTTGAGTTTGAAGTGGTGTGTCGAACTTATGACTACCTGGATGACTCTCAGAAACTCAAGTTGTTCCCTTCAACACTGAAGGATCAAGCCTTGAAATGGTTCATGGGGTTACTCACTCAATCCATTAGGACTTGGGATGAGATGAAACAGACATTTTTGGATAGGTATTTAGACTATTGCATGCCTACTAATCACAAGGACGAGGTTTTCAAAATGGTACAAAAAGAAGATGAGAGTCTAGAAGATTTACTTGAAAGGTTTCAATATAACTTGAAAAGAGCAAAAATGAACACCTTGGATGAAGAGACCTTAAAAGCCCTCTTATTAAAAGCCATCAGGGATGAATGGATAGACATCTTAAACATGATGGGGAAAGGGGATATTTCTCAACTTTCTCTCAATGACATAGCAAAACTTTGTATCCATCTCTCAAGGGGCAAATCAAAAACTCAAAAAGGGCCTAGAGATCCTTCTCTCCTTAGGGCGAATAAATCTGCAACAGGATCAGTGAGTAGGGCTGAAATCGGCAGTATGCTTGATGAATTTAAAACTGACATCTTAGGGAGTCTTAGTGAACAACTTGATACCCTTAAGATTCACAATAAACAAAAAGCAGAAGCTGAAGCTTTGGCTATCTTTTGCCCGAAATGCAGAAAGAAACATGCTTTAAGGGAATGTCCCTTAGATGCACACGTTGTAGAAACATGTGTAATTTGCTCAGAAACTCATGAGACCAAGGATTGTCCTTCAATCCCTGGCCTCAAAGCAGTCTTTCAAGAGGATCCAGATACACTCGAATCTCTCTGTTTTATTGCAAGGAGACCTTGGCAAGGACAACAGAATCAAGGGTTTAACAACTCTATGAATTCTCAATCCCAACCAAGTTGGAATCCTTGGCAACAACCTTGGCCTCAACCTCAAAATGCTTTCCAAGCATGGATGCAAAGCATGAAAAATCCTTATGGGAGATTTGCACAATTCTATCAATATCCTCCATCATTTCAGAATCAGCAAGCTCCACAACTTCCAAACCAAGGTCAACAACTATCATTGCCATACCCTCAACAACAACAAACTCCTCCACAAAATCAAAATTCTCAATTAGCACTACAATCCCAGCAGAAGTCTAATCAACTTCCCTCTCAGCCATTACCGAATCCAAATAATAGGAACCCTCAAAATGCTTACATTATGGAAGGTCAACCATTCCCTACCTATATGGTTGTTCCTCTTAATGAAGTACAACTTAGATCAGGTAGAATCCTAGATCAACCTTCCACAAGTGTTCAACAACCAAGCATTTCTGAGGAGGAATCTCTCAAAGTCAATAAAGGTTCTGAAGTATCACTTCAAACCCAAAATATCCAAAAAGAAAAAGAAAAAGAAAAAGAATCAATCTCTACAACTCCCCTAGTTGAGCAACCTACACCTACAGCTACACCTCCCTTTCCTGAAAGATTGCAAATTGATAAAGGGGTGGAGAAGCAGATATGGGTGCCTGACTATAACTTCCTAGATGAATTGAAAAATGTATGTATCAAGATCCCCTTGTTACAGGCCATTAAGGAAATTCCCATTCTAGCGAAGACAATAAAGGAGTTGAGTTTGAAGAAAATAGTAAAAAGAACCAGAGATACTAAAAGGATACATCTAGTTGGAAAAATTGCAGACATAATGATGGGTAAGATTACCATGCAAAAGTATGTAGATCCCGGTAGCCCTATTGTCAAAACTCATATTAATGGGGTTGAAATCCCAAATACTCTGATTGACTTAGGAGCCGCGATCAACATCATGAGTAGACAGACCATGGATCAGTTAAAGCTTCCTAACCTTCTCTTTACACCCACTCTACTGCAGCTTGCAGATAGATCAATCATTAAACCTGATGGTGTATTGGAAGACATTCCAGTCTCTCTAGATTCTTGGGAATATCCTGTTGATTTTATGATTTTAACTCCCAAGAACAATCTAGGAGGACATCCTCTTATTTTAGGAAGACCTTGGCTGGCCACAGCTGATGCTTTCATAAGCTGTAGGTCTGGAGACATGTATATATCAGATGGTAATTCCACCAAGAAGTTCAACTTGTATCCCCCAGCAAAAGCTATAACAGAAATAGGAGAAGATGAATGGGTAGAGGACGAAGATACTATACAACCAGTTCTAACCATCTCTGAGATCAGTGAGGATAGTCAAATTCTAAATACATTAGAAAATTTTGAAGTATCTTTAGAATATGACTCTGAACATTTTCAGATAGATGCAAACATTGAATATCTCTCCTCTAGACAAATGTCTCTCTTCTCAATGGAAGAGTTTGGTACTTCTACAGTTGAAATCCTCCCAGGAAAAACATTAAACATTAACAAAAACTTGGGAAGACCACAACAAGAAGAATTAACTAAACTGTTGCAAAAACATTCCACTGCCTTTGCATGGGAATACACTGACATGAAAGGAATCGATCCTAAGACTTGTATTCATCACATCTACATTGAAGAGAATAGCAGACCTATTAGGCAACCACAAAGAAGGATGAATCCAAACCTTAGGGAGATTGTGAAAAAAGAACTGCAGAAATTGCTCAAGGTAAACTTCATTTACCCCATCTCAGATAGCCAATGGGTTTCTCCCTTGGTTATAGTGCCCAAAAAGAATGGTAAATGGAGAGTTTGCATTGATTATCGAGAATTGAACAAGGCAACCTTAAAGTATCATTTTCCTTTACCTTTTATTGATCAGGTACTAGATACTTTAGCAGGTAAAAAGTATTTCTCATTCTTGGATGGTTTTAGTGGGTACAATCAAATTCAGGTAGCACCTGAAGATCAAGACAAAACCACATTTACTTGTCCTTGGGGAACTTTTGCCTACCGAGTACTCCCTTTTGGATTGTGCAATGCACCTGCTACATTTCAAAGGGCTATATTAGGAATCTTTTCAGATCTGATTCATGATTGTGTAGAGGTATACATGGACGATTTCACAGTTTATGGTAATACATTTGAAGAAGCTTTGGAAAATTTGGAAAAAGTACTGGTAAGATGTAAGGAAACAAATCTTTCTTTAAGTCATGAAAAGTGTTTTATGATGTTTACTGAAGGGATTGTTTTAGGACATCATATTTCAGGAGATGGGATCAAGGTTGATAAATCCAAAGTTGAAGTCATCTCTAAGTTACCTGTTCCAAATTGCCAAAAGGATGTTAGAAGTTTTCTTGGGTTTACTGGGTATTACAGAATATTTATTGAAAACTTCACTAGAATATCATCTCCTCTTTTCAAATTGCTTACCAAGGACTGTGAGTTTAAATGGGATCCTGAGTGTCAATCTGCCTTTGAAGCTTTAAAGTCTAGAATATCTGAAGCACCCATCTTAAAGGGGCCAAATTGGAAACTCCCTTTCCACATCTCTACTGATGCTTTAGATACAGCTCTAGGAGCTGTTTTGGGACAAAAGGATTTGATCCCTTATGCCATTTATTACACAAGTAAGAATTTGACTCCTACTGAGTTAAATTATACTGTTACAGAAAAAGAATTCTTAGTTGTGGTACATGCAATCAACAAGTTTAGACACTACATAACCGGCTATGAAACCTTTGTCCATACTGATCACTCTGCCATAAGATACTTAATGAACAAACCTGTCACTAATGGTAGAGTTACAAGATGGCTTTTACTCTTGCAAGAATTCAACATTACTGTGTTAGATAGACCTGGAAAGCAAAACACAGTAGCTGATTTCTTGTCTAGAATCCAAAACACTAATGAGGATTCTCCAGTAGAAGATAAGTTTCCAGATGAATACTTGTTTGCAGTGACTACCAAGACACCTTGGTATGCAGATATGGCTAATTATCTTGTTACAGGGAAACTTCCTCTACACTTATTTCTTAATGAAAAAAGGAAAATCATTCGGGAGAGTTCACATTATTCTTGGATTTCTAATGAATTGTTCAAAACAGGGCCAGATTGTATAATCAGAAGGTGTGTTCGGGAAGATGAAATGCCTGACATCCTTAAGGCATGTCATGATGAACCATGCGGCGGGCACTTTGTGGACAAAAGGACAGCCTATAAAATCCTTTCTCTAGGATATTATTGGCCTTCTCTCTTTAAAGATGCAAAGCAGTATGTTAAAAGGTGTGACAGCTGCCAAAGAGTTGGGAAACCAACTCCTTCAAATGAAATGCCTCTACAGCCTCAGGTATGCATCGAACCCTTTGAGAAATGGGCTCTAGATTTCGTTGGACCAATCAATCCACCATCAAAGCAAAAGAAATATATACTGGTTTGTACTGATTATGTTACTAAGTGGGTAGAAGCAAAAGCATTGCCTTCTGCCACTGAAAATTCAGTTGTTCAATTTCTTTTTGAGGATATCTTCACTCGTTTTGGTGTCCCAAGGGAAATTGTGACAGATCAGGGTAGCCAGTTTACATCTAATTTGATGGAGAAGCTGATGGAGGAATATAAGATCAAGCACAGAACATCTACTCCCTACCATCCACAATCCAATGGTCAAGTGGAATCTACCAATAAAGTTCTTGAAGGCATTATCACCAAGACTGTTCATCTTCATAGAAGAGATTGGGCGGAAAGGCTCCCTGAAGCCTTATGGGCCTATAGGACCACATGGAAGAACACAACAGGACATTCCCCCTATGAACTTGTTTATGGGAAGGAAGTCCTGCTTCCTATTGAGTTCCAAATCAAGACCTTCAAGATGGCAGTCCAATTGGGAATGAGCCTCTCAGAAGCTCAAAGACAGAATGGACCAGCTAAATGAGCTAGATGAAATGAGACAAGATGCAATTCTAAGGACCGATCTAGTTCAGCACCAAAGATCTAAATGGCATGATCATCATATCAAAGAAAGAAAGTTTCAGAAAGGAGATTGGGCTCTATTGTTTGATTCAAAATTCAAAGACTTCAAAGGAAAGTTTCAAACTCATTAGCTTGGGCCATATGAGATTGATGAAGTCTTTAACAATGGAGCAGTTCGAGTAAAAACTATCGATGAATTTCATACTCCTCTTATTGTGAATGGCCACCGCTTGAAAATCTACCAGAAGCCATTCTCAAAAGAAGAGTTTGTCAAATTGTTCAAAGGAGATTCTGCAATCAGGCTGGTGGAGAAGGATTCTTCTCCTCCATCAGCCTAAAGCTTTGGTTTTTGAAAAAAAAAAAGAAAAATAAATAAATAAATAAATGTATGAGCCTGAAAACCAATCTCTGATTGGCAGTCTCATACAGAAAACCTGAGGTGAAAATCAGGGTCACCTGACACCTCATGTTTTCTAAAGAAAAAAAATCTCTTTCTTCCCTTATTTCATTTCATTTCATCATCACCACCATTTCACCCACCATTTCACCCACCATTTCATTCATTTTCCACTCCACCTCATTTGTTTTCATTCATCCATCCACCCACTACACTCCATTCCATCAATAAAGTCATTTTTTTTACAACTAAAGTTGCTTTTGTGCAGTTGGAGGCTACTACTGCAGATTCCGCAGCCATCTGAGGATTCTGCAGCCATCTAATGATTCTGCAGCTCTCTGTACCTGCACAAATAAAAAACACAGTCTGTTTGAAATTTCTCTACAGCAGTATTCATCAATAATAAAATGGAAAATATTCATGCAAAAATCAGTGAAGGGTTAAGTGGCAAGTCATCAAAGGCAAATCTAAGCGGAAATCTGAGGTATGTTTCAAATCCTAAGCTTACAGTTATTCCATTATGCAAAGTTTTCTAAGTTATGTTTCTTGCCACTAAGTGTAATGATTACTAGCCATGAGACCATATATCCACGTATCATCCACGACTATCAGTCCTTGATTACCATGATTTTAAATCTCACTTCCGGCTGCTTCTTTCATTAAGATCGCGTACTTACGTGACGTAACCTAATGTACTACGTCTTCACTCACGCAGCCAAGTGTAATTTCGAAGCCGAGATCTAAGGACATAGCCGTTGTTTATTCATTAACCCTTCTACCCTCTTACGCTCATATCATTTCACTCCCATTTCCACTCGCATGTTTCATTCCATCTACGCTGCTACCACACTCTGTTATGCTGTGCTCACTACACTGCCATTCACCATACTCTGTTTTTTCCCTCTCTGCTAATTCGAAACACCAGTGGAGGTCTGTTACGGCCGTATTCAAAGTTGAACCCATAATCCACTGTGTTGAGGCCGTAAATTCACTGTGTAGGGCCATTTTAAAACCGAGCTCCAAAACAGAGCCGTGAATTCACTGTGTAATACCCTTGTTGAAGCCGTGTTCCAGAACAGAGTTGTGAATTTACTGTGTAAAACCCTTGTTGAAGCCGTGTTCTGAAACCAAAGCCGTGAATTGACTGTGTGAAGCCGTTTTGAAGCCGTGTTTCAAATAGAACAGAGTCGTAAAAGCAAATGGGGAAGCTCTTGAGGGCAGAACCAGAAGGTTCAAAGTTTTTGGAGGGTTATCCTCAGGTCAAGGAGGCATTACAAAAGGCAAATTGGTTACAATGCGTACAGAAGTTCAAAGGCTACCATAAGGAGGTGACAAAGGCCTTTGCAAGGTCTTTCAAAGAAAAAGATGGTCACGTGGAGATAGGAGACTTACAATTCACAGTCAATGAAAGCAGCATAGCTCAAGCTACCTCACTTCCACAGACCGGAGAAAGGTGGTTTAAGAACCGGGCAGTCCAAGATCAGCAGTGGAAACGAATTTTGAAAAACCCAGGTATGGACACAAGTATCTTTACCAAAGGGATTCTGGTTTCTTATGTTAAAGAAGAGTGGACCACTTTACTCTTGTTAGTGCAGAAATTTTTCACTTGTGAAGGAAGATTTGGGGTCTTATATGTTTATCATGCAAAGGTGATGATGCATTTTCTAGGAGATGACATTAACCTCCCTTAATTTCTATTTTCAAGTCTTAAGAAAATGTGTCCAATGGTCCAAAAGAACCCTAGAAATGTTGAAGCACATTTATGTCATCACGGTCTTGTGAAATTGCTGGTAGAGGAACAATTAAAATCAAAAAGAGACTCATGGGAGAGGTTTCTCATAAGAAACCATTTTCAAGAGTTAGGAGAAACTTCTGGAGGATCCCCTCAAGTGCCAAAAAGAAGTAGAAGAAAAAGAGGAGAGGGGGTTAACCAAGAAACCACTGCCCAAACAGAAACCATTGTTCCTGATACTACTATGCCTGAAACAACTGCCCAAGAGGAAACAGTTCAAGACCAGTTTGATGAGGAAACTGATATACAGCATCCTGAACAGGATATTGATCCTGGATTTACTGAAGATGATAACCAAGCAGCCCAAGGAATTATCACTGAAACTCTTTCAGAACTTGCTCAAGAAATTGCTCAGAAAAGAAAAGAAGGGAAGAAGAAACGTAAGCAAGATAAAGGTAAATCTGTAGTCCAAGAAACTCCCCTCATTCCTGAAGATACTAGTGAGGAAGACACTCAACCATTAGCTCAGAGAATGGCCAAACTTCGCAAAACTGCTCCTTCCAAAAAGGAGGAAAAACAGAAGCAAAAAGTACCAAAAGAAAAACAGCAGAAAGTACCAAAAGGAGAACAGAGTACCACCTCTGTAAGAAGGAGCAGCAGATTGAAAAATAGAAAAGTAGGGGCCACAAAGGGTAAACAGTCATTCTTCATTGACTTAAGCTCACCTCAAAAAGGTGCTACAAGTCCTCCACACGCTGAGCACATTGAGACTTCTCCTCCACGTGAGGAAAGTCCGTTTGAACATGAACTTGAGCATGAACATGGATCTGAATTTGATTATGAACCAAGTCCCAAAAAGTCACCTGAAGTGGACCCGGAGCAGCAAAAAGTGTATAATTATCTGGAAACATTGGAGCAAGCAGCTGCTGGCCCTAGTAATGTTCAGCCTTTAGAACAACAAGTCCACTCCTTGAAACAGGAACTTTTTGAGATTGAGGTTCTAAATCGACATATCACGCAAGAAAATGAGAAGCTGAAAGAGCAAGCCAAATTGGATAAGATGATTCATGATAACACCATGTTACATTTGGGCCTGTGGCAAAGAAATAACAAGAAGTTAAGGAAGAGATGCAAAAAGCTCAACAGAGCCTTGATCAACCTAAAGTTCAAATGCTTAGTAAAGAAGCCAAGGGTGAATGTGTCTACACAGAGAAAGAAGAGGAGATTGGATGTCTTGGCAGAGGCATCACAGCAGGTTGATTGATCAGTGTTTTTGCATGAGGACATGCAATGCCCTCGTAGTGGGGGTATGTAGAGTCCCTACTTTACACCTTATCCTCCATCATTACCTACTGTTTTCATCACTTTCCTCTCTCTTTTACCTCATTTTCCACCCAGATCATTACATTAGTTGTCATTAAACATGATCAAGTGAGCTTTGCTAATAGGTAATTGTTTTGTTTAGTTTTTGACATACTTGCAGGTATTCCGCAGCTTTCTGCTTATTCCGCAGCCATCTGCTGATTCCGCAGCCATCTGATGATCCCGCAGCTATTTTGTTGATTTCAAGGTTCCACGTGCTATTTTGCAGAATGAGCCACGTGGGCATGTTGGAATATACGTGCTCGAGGTTCCTATGCCATCAGTTCAGCCGGCCATGTCATTTGTACCTCCGGTCAAAGGGGGTCAAGTTGCGGTCAAATAAAGGCAGCTTAACGTGGATACGTAAGCTGTTTGATCACGTCGGTGGAAAAGGTGACCTGTCCATGTTTTGAAAGCCGTGGGGGACATGATCTAATGTTAGATTCATTTCCCATATCGACCAAGACCTCCATCTTGACCACGAAGCCTATGACGTGTTAATTGCACCTTTAATACGCATGACAATTAGTTCATTTTCTGTTTTTATGTTTACGTATTAGGCCATCTTGCAGATGCCTATATATACTTGCGTCTGCGTACGCTGATGTTAACTTTTCAGATGCTGTAGTGTATGTATTTGTGAGAATTTTGGCACGTTTTCAAACTCTGTTTTTATAAGAGCTATTCCAGCACTTTTGGATTATGTATCTCTGCATATAAAGTAATGGAAACGCTGTTTTGAAGTCTTAAGAGCATCTGAGTTTTCTGTGGATAATATGAATGGAGGGCCCCTGTTCGTATTAGCCTTGTAAAGTATTTTCATGTTCATATTTCTGCAATTTCTTTATTTTACAAACAGAATTTCCTTTCTTGAGTTATGTACAGCTTGATTTCTCTTTATTGCTGCAGCCTTTATTTTCACTGATCAGATTTACTTCTTTGCAGGTTTTCACCCGGGATTAAGTGTGTTGTGTTTGCTTTAAAATCTAATGGTAGTTGCAGTTGTCTTGTTCATGATGCTGCCCTTTTTACTCTGTTTTCTAAACTAGTTTTAGCTTAGTTTTACAAGGTGGATGCTAACTAATTTATGCTCTCTTTATCATGAATGGCTTATATTTCAAGAGAACAGAACACTAATTAATTGCAGCTTGTATTTGAGTAGTCTTGGCTTGTGATACTAATACTTTTTCCACTTGTTACACATAATCACATATGTAGGAAGCAGTATGTTGGAAAAGGCTTAGTAGTGTTACAATTTGTCAATTAGAGTAGATTAGAGTTTTTATCAATTCTTGGATTTGTTTTCAGCTACCTCCTAATCGTGTTTTACACAGTACTATGTGGTATAAGCAGGGAGTTAGGAGGAGATAATCATTAACATCAATCCTTGAAGTGATTTTCTTGTTTCTTTTATTTGCAGCAGTATGGATAGAGACTAATGCCATTAGAATGTGGTCATTTACTTTCAAGTCATTTTAATTTATTCATTTCTTTCAAGTTCTTTTCCTTTACAAATTCAGCAAGTAATTAGAAATCACCTTCACACACACTTCCACTCATCTAGAACTCACTTTTCACACACTTGCACTCATCTGTCTATAATCATCACTCCATCATTAGGAAGATAAGTTAACCATAAACAACACCCCCAAACGACAAAAGCTCTAAGAAAGTTACTTAAGTACATATAGTACACCCTCACTTCATCAGCTTACGAGCCCCGGGTTGACAATTAATGACATCAATTTAGGAACACTAAATTGACTAAACACCTGTTAATAGGCCAACACGTTTTCACACATGTATCGTATTTATTTGTAAGACTATTCTTTTGGACACTTGTAATACATGTTGCTTTAACTTGTACTAAGATAGTTGAACTATTTCGGTTGTTTTAGTGCATACACTATTGGAAATGTGTTCTATTGGTTTTTATCGTTGTCTTTCCCATGTGGACTACTCCGCCAGACACTAGACAAACTCATTCTTGTAAATTTTTTATAACGATCGTCGCGCTTGTGTGGACTACTCCTCTAGGTGTTGTACGTGCTATCTGTTCACTTTGTGTTTATGACTGTTGCATTCGTGTAGAATACTCTGCTGGAAGCTACGCAAATCCTATTATGTTGTGTGTCTCTACTTGAGTTGGGACTATTCCCTCTCGACTTGGGACTCACTCTCACCCTCTCCCTATGCAGTGAAAGAACTTCGACAAAATTTACACTAAGCACTCACCAGGAACACGAACCTCGCTTTTTGAAGACTAAGTGAACCACTCTCATGTGATAACAAGCAAGAGCTAAGGCATATCTTTAAGATAATGGAAATCGGGCCATCATACCGGATGGAAATCCTACACCAAACGGTGTGAGGTCTAGTTGGGAATTCATACTGGGGAGATCCCCTGAATGTTGGCAGATCCAACATTGTCAACATTTATGGCGCTAGAAGGAGGGCCACAAGTTGTTTATGGCTGAATTTCCTCTCAACCCCACTCATCTATCATCTGGTCAAGGCAGTAACACCAACTCCCTCTCTCCCATGTGCAAATCTGAAGTTGGTTACTCCTCACCTCCCAAACTCGAACAAGAAATCTCATATCATCACCTTTGCTCAGTCTGTCACATCACCCGTCAGTTTGACAAACTTTTTGGACTAATCCCAGGAGTACATAACCTTCCCTCTTCATAGAGGAAACAAAAGACTACACCCACAGGAGTGGTAGTCTCATCTGTTGAAGAAGTAATCCTCGCCACTCTTGAAGAGTTGGCTAAAGTTGTTGAGAACAAAGAGGAACCTCATGTTTTCTTACAAGGAGAAGAAGTTAACAACACACTCTTGGGCTTAGGTTCCGGAAAGGGTAGTGGAGGGGAAGGAAACGGAGGAGGCAGAGGCGAAGATGAATCAACATATTCGTAGGTTGAATCATCTAATTCAGAAGAAGAGGAGAAGTACGAAGAAGAAGAAGACATGGACGATCAAAATTTGGAATGGATGACACTGGGCCCGTTGGAACTCCATGATTCCTTGCACAAGATGCCAAGGCACGCAAAGAATTTGTTAGCAAAATATGACCCTGACAGAGCAGTGAAGGCGGAAGACCATCTAGACACATTCTACCTACATCTATAGACACTCGAGGTACATTATGATGATATTGCATGTAGACTGTTTCCATGTACCTTGGATGACATAGCATCTGTATGGTACCATATCCTTCCTATCAACTCCATTCAGAACTGGGGGATGTTCAAAAGAATTTTCATTGAAATTTTTATTGATGAAAAAACCCCCCGCCATGTTGTTGAAAGAGTTGGGTAGTCTTAAGATGGAGTTGAAAGAGAAAGTGTAAGATTTCAACCATAGGTTTAATCGTATCCTGAACAAGTTCATTGTAGATACTAAACCTCATGACTCCATCACAGTCGACTACTACACATCATCATTGTCGACCAACATTATGCAGTTTGTGAAGCGAGTTGTGAAACAAACACTATCCAAAAGTCTCCAAGAGGCAATTGATGTGGAGAAAGACCTGTGCGCGACTGGACCCATTATGGATGATGAATCAATGAAGGATCCCAAATACGCAGGCAAGGAGTCCCAGGCTACTGTGATTAAGGTGAAGGAAAAATAAACAAGTGAAATTGAGACCCTTACTCATCTCCTTAACTCCTTAACAATTGAAGTAGTAGAATTTAAGCAACAGACAAATGAGACAACAGTGAGCAACATACCTTCCGGTTTTGCATGCATTAAGAGTCAGACATCAGGTAGTAGGAACAGTCACCCGACTAAATATGTGCAGAGTTAAAATGTTGTGTTCCAAGTGGAATAGCTTGGTAAGGATAACTTCTATGATTTCCACCAAGCGTGGCACTCAGAGAAGGCCTATACAAATTGGAACCGAGTTGTGGGCTCATGGCTTCAAGAATGAATGATCATCTTAATGCCAGTGAGTAGGTTCAGCCGAAAGATGAAGATGATGAATAGGATGTTGCATCTGATGAAGCTTCCAGTTCTGGGCATGTGGTCAACATGTACCAATGTCTAAACATTTCCCAGAAGAAGACAACCATCGAGAAGGAGGCCCCAAAACAGAACGGTCGATATAACTTAAGAAGTCAAGGGGCTCCTACTGTGATTAATGTACCGAAAGAGAAATTTAAGAAAATGATCAGAAAAGTTGAAACACCAGTACCCTCAACATAGAAAACACAAAACAATTCTGGTAAGATAGCTCCAATGAAAGATATGTCCATGAGCATCTCACTTCAAAACACTCCACTGGACAACACAAACACAAGTCTTCCCCCCGGAAAACTCGGTGAGCCTTCCCACTTTGGACTACAACATTATCGAAGACATGAAGAAGACATGTGCGAACATCTCGTTGTACGAACTCACCAAACTCACGGGTCAACAAGATATTTTGTTGCCCGCAATGGGGAAAATCACCACAAACTATGTTGCGTCTTCCAGCAAGGGATCAATTAAGTCTCCCAAATCACTCACATATGTACTCAAAATGCTTCACAGAGAAGAAGCATACTCACTATGCCCACCATTTTTGTTATCTTTTGAAATTTTCAACTTCAACATCCACAACTGTTTGGTTGACTCTAGTGCATCAGTCAATGTCATGCCACTCTCCATTACTAAAAATATTCATGTGTAATGGAGCAGTATAGCCATAGAGGTCATCCAACTTGATCGAACATGTGTGCCAACCATTGATGAACTTCAAGATGTGATCATCTGTTTATCTTCTAACAGATGAGTTCACCGGTGCATCAACATTGTGATAGTGGACATACCAGAAGCATATGGCTTACTTCTCAATAGAGATTGGTCTAGCAAGTTGCAAAGATATTTAGCTACAAACTTGTCACACTTATGACTTCTGTATCATATTAGAATCAACTAGATTCGAGTGTTGTTTAAGAGGTATATGAAGCACAATGTTACTCCCTTCTATGGTCAGAATGAATCGTTGGCCTTTGCAAAAGTTTTGTTCGACATTGTTTTCTGGAAACGAAACTAGGGTGTTATCTTGCACAGTCAAGCCCCACCCCACCAGATACATAGTTGGGTCTCCTTCCTTGCCCAACTGGTGAAAATGAAACTTGTACCAAACTTTGTAACAATAGTAGCAGTAGTGTAAGCAGTACCAGCGTGACAAGCGGTCCCTATACAGATGGTTTGTGGACCTTGTATTTTGATGGATCAAAGACACAAGATGGCTCTAGAGCTGGGTGTGTTTTGATCGACCTAAGGAAAAGAAATCATTTAGTCTCAATCCTCTTAGAGTTCAAGAGAACAAATAACACTGTTGAATATGAAGCACTCGTCCTGGGTTTGCACAAAGCCCTCATCCTCAATGTAACTATGCTTAAAGTGGTAGGTGATTCAGAGATTATGGTATGGTAGGTACGTAACACCATACATTGTGTCTCACCTCATCTTAAAGGTTACCAAAAAGAGGTATGGTAGCTTATTTCTAATTTTCAAGATTTTAATATCATATTTGTACCAATAATATGCAATGCATATGCAGATGCTCTGGAAAATGGAGCTGTTAGGATGACACTGCCTAGGGATAGATTTACTATTGAGATTTTGTATAAGCCATCTATCCCTGAAAACATAACTAATTTATGTGTTTTTTATGATGATGAATAGATACTGCACTTTATGGCCAATGCTAACATTTTCAAAGGTGTAGCCATAGATGAAGACGTGCACGAGCAGTCTCTATAAGACATGCCCAATGACAATACAGGAAACCCCATCCCAAAGGGTGTGGTGTCGCTTGAAAAACTCTATGACTTGAAGAACCACTTCAAAGGGCCCGCAAACACCAAAAACCACAGTTCCACATTGATGCACGAACAAATCAACTTGGGAATAGAAAAGGATCTAAAGTTTGTAAATCTCAGTACATGTTGCACACCAGAGGAGCGACAAGCCTTTGTCTGCATGTTTAGACAATATCAAGATGTATTCACGTGGACATACGATGATTTCAAAACATATGACACGCGAATAATCCAACACGTAATTCCAATCAAAGAAGGGTTCAATTCATTTAAGAAGAAACTCAGAAAAGTTCATCCGTCACTTGAACCCCTCATATAGAAATGATTGACTAAGTTGTTGGATGCTTGGATTATAAACAAGGTTCGTCATTCTACGTGGGTTTAAAATTTAGTTCCTGTAAGAAAGAGGTCCAGCGAGATCCGCCTGTGTGTTTATTTCTGAAATCTTAAAAGGGCCTCAGACAAAGACAACTACACTGTTTCATTTATGGAGCATATCTTGTAGAGAGTATCTGGAGCCGAAATGTTTTCTCTCCTTGACAGATTTTCTGGATATAACCAGGTTCTAGTATCAGAAATTGATAAACTTAAAACTACTTTCTGTACCAATTGGGGTGCACTCTCTTACATAAGAATTCCATTTGGGCTTGTGAACGTAGGTGCAACCTTTCAGCGCACTATGGACATCGCCTTTCGTGGGTTCATCGGACAGAACGTGGTGGTCTACCTTGACGATGTGACAGTATTTTCAAGAAAGTGGTCAGGCCTCCTGTGCCACCTCAAGAAGATATTCAAGTGATGTCGAAAGTATGGGATATCCTTGAATCCAAAGAAGAGTGTATTTGTAGTGTCTAAGGGGAACCTCCTTGGGCATATTATTGCTAAGAGTGTTATCAAGGTTGATCCGGACCGAGTTCATACTATCACACAGATTCCTTACCTAATCAATAAGAAAGCTATGCAATCCTTTTTGGGAAAGATAAACTTCCTCCGGAAGATCATCTCGAATTATGCATAGAATGTCAAACCTATCCAAGATATGATAAAAAAGGATTCAATCTGCAACTAGGGTAAGAAGGAAAAGGATGTGTTTGCCCATATCAAGTAGGCAATAGTAGATGCACCTGCACTGTACAACCCAGATTTTAGCAAAGATTTCTTGTTGTATACATTTGCTTCCGACAATTCACTCATTGCAGTGCTCACATAGAAGGATGAGTTGAACAACAAACGTCCCATCTCCTTCATGAGCACGATCATGCATGGATCCAAGCTCAACTATCATTTCGTGGATAAATAGGAATATGTTGTATACAAGGCGGTGAAACATTTCAGACCCTACCTGCTAAAAAATCACTACATAGTCTTTGTGGCACACCCAGTAGTCAGAGCATTGCTTGTTCAACAAGAGTTCGGTGAATGACATGTGAACTAGATGACAAGACTTTAGGAGTATGATCTTGATATCAATTTAGTTCACACTATCAAGGGTCATGGTATCTGCAAACTTGCAGCAGAAGTAGTACACGCCCAAGAGGAAGAAGAAGAGCTCGTTGGTTGGGAGCAAGAAACCAAGATGTATAATATAGAGTGAGCACCACCCACTTCGCATGGTAACTCTTGGTACAAAGAAGTGTGCCAGTACCTTGAGCATGGCACCTTTCACTCTCACTTTTCTATGTAGTAGAAGAAGGCACTTCACCTCAAAGCCTTATCTTTCCAGTTGGTGCACAGAGTGCTTTACAGAAAACACAATAACAAAATTTTTCTCAGGTGCCTGGAGGCACAAGATTCAAAGAGAGTACTACATGACATGCATGACGGACCAGCTGGAGATCACTTCACGAGTAACACCGCTATGCATAAAGTCATGGGAGATGGTTTCTACTGGCCCACATTGTTTAAGGATGCACATGCTTATGCCTGCAAGTGCCCAGTCTGTCAGCAATGTGTCGTCAGAACACAAAGGTCAGCAGTGCAATTGCACCTGTTGCAGTGAATGAATCATTCCAACAGTGGGGCTTAGACATCAATAAGGAAATATTCCACCATTCATCAAGGAAACATCACTACATTCTCACTGCTACATATTACTTCACGCGGTGGACGGAAGCATATCCACTCAAACAAGTGAACGACCAGGAAGTCGTCAGCTTCGTTCAATAGAACATCATCTCAAGGTTTGGTGTTCCTATATCACTTGTTTTTTACAATGCAACTTACTTCTCTTAATTTAAATTGTATGATTTTGCATTGCAATATGGTATTGTTCTTAAACACTCATCTAACTACTACCCACATGGGAATGGTCTCGTTGAATCAACAAACAAGAATCTTATTCACATCATCAAAAATACCATTTACTCTTAGCAGAGAAACTGGCATCCTACCTTGGTGAATGCACTTTGGGTTGACCGAGTTACACCCAAGCCCTCTCTGAACACATCTCCATACTTCCTTGTATATGGTAAAGAAGCCATCCTGCCACCCAATATCTACTTGACTTCTCTTTAGTTATCCCAAGAATCTCGAGGCAAGCTATGTCTATTTATTCAGTGTAGGATGGACACATTATACAAGTTATAGGAAGAATGGGTGAAAGAAAAAGAAAATTTACACTCCACCAACACTGTATCAAGAGATGGTTAGATCGTAAGTCTGCAAGGAACGATAGCTTCATTGTGGGTGACGTAGTCTTGAAATGGGAAAAACCCTGTGAAGACAAAGGAAAATACATGAAGTTCCAATCTCTGTGGATTGGTCCGTACACGGTTCATGAAAAACTTGGCCAACACGTGTATCACTTGCAATCACTTTATGAAAGGATTGACAACCTCTCAGTTAATGAACAAGATTTAAAATTTTATTTTCAATGATCTGGGGTTGTGCCCCACCCATGTACATAACATGCTTACTGTTGCTCTATTACTTTGTTGTTTTTTTGTTTTGTTGCTTTACTTTCCTATTTTTGCTTTATTTTCTTTGCTTTGTGTTGGTTGTCTTGTCATTTTTGTTTTGTAAATACGTGTTATCCTATACTATTATGGATTCTGAATAAGTATTTAGTTGATTTCAAAGATTCTTGTGACACTACAACGCTTGGTCAGTCCTGTGTCCATCTTCTTTGTGCTTGGTTATAACTTTTGGTCGATGAAGCCTGGACAGGAAATATGAACCGTCTGTAAGGGAAGATCTAGTCAAACCATGAACCTGTGTCCAAACT
The DNA here is from genome assembly GCA_031772625.1 of Pinus tabuliformis. Lineage (NCBI taxonomy): Eukaryota > Viridiplantae > Streptophyta > Pinopsida > Pinales > Pinaceae > Pinus > Pinus tabuliformis. Next base: position 1,215,758,828 of record CM062818.1, read on the forward strand.
GGGAAACCCCATGCCTATACTTAGTCTTCTACTCTACGTACTCAAGCTTAATCCAACTAGTAGAAACGGAGAAGGGGAAAAACTGAATGAGTAAACCTAAATAAGAGGTCTTATATGTTTCTCTGAGGGAACAATCTCTTATGCTCTCAATAAGTCAGGATCCCTCTTCTGCCCCAAAAATAAATAAGTTCCTATGCACAATCCTCTTTTCAATAAATACAAAGGTGAAAGAAGAGAAAGGCTTCCTACGTAGAGAGGTGAAGTAGGAAACTCCACCCGGGTACTGACTAGGCTCGCTGGCAATGGAGCAATACTTGTGTTCCTACGTGACTTTGCCAGGGTACTCTCCAAGCCTGCTGGTAATGGAGCAATACCAAAGATGAAAAATTATACTTTGTGAATCTTAAGCTCACGAACCAAACTACCCTTCCTGATTTTGAAACACTGTGATCTAGCTGAATTTTTTTTTGTGTTTGACTGAGTTGGTAAAAGGAGAAGCATGTTTGTCTATGGGGTGAGTGGGGAAGACAAAGTAACCTGCATAAAAAATCAATACTTCCTAAAAGTCCAAGGCCCTATGTTGCAAATGAACCAAAACAGAGGAGAGAGTATTCAATCAATGTGTTTCCAAGTGTTGTAGCAACTACAACACCCTCCAAAATTTTGGCCTGCATCCAAATTTTGGAGCCTTCCTTGGTTTTTAACTTGATGGTTGCAAACACTCGAGCTCATCCCATGAGCTCTTGTTGAGTTTTCACACCCTCTTCGCTTGATCGATCACCAGTCGTCTTTTGTCATATTGATCACTATGTCATGGTTGCGAGTTTTTTCTTTCATTTTAAAGGGTTTTCTTTGTGTGTGTGAGTTGTTTTCTCTTTGTCGACATCGGTTGCACTCACACACTAAGTTGTAAAAATTGTCACACAAGTGTCTTCACGGTCGTTCAAAGACATATTTCAACTCTTTCACTTGTCACTCTCAACCTTCAAGTCAGTCTCACTGAGCACATGTTGTCTTGTTGGTTTGAGGTGTCCTATCGTCGATTCATGATAAGTGTGTGATCACATTTTCGTGTCTGCACGAGTACACCTACTTTCACACTTAGTCAATCTTCTTGAAAATCTATCAACCGGACAACCCTCCATCAAATCGACTCGATCTGAGTGACCTTGCACTGTTTCCTAGAACTGAGCAAAGCTTGAGGCTATCTTTCGGGCAGCCTTCTCTGTGAAATTCTAGAAATGAGCCAACTGACTCACTCCCAAACTGTGCAGGAGTTGTCCCAGAAGCCGATCCACTTTATGCTTCCCGCAAGATCTCTCGTCAAGCCTCCCGTTGGTCAATTGGAGAAATAACTTGAGTTGTGACCCTGGGTTGTACTGAGCTCCAAAATTGTGCAGAGCTATCTTGTCCTGCCCATCCTTCCTCCTCTGCAACCAGCGTAAAAAATGTGCAGAGTTGACAACCACCCCTTCTTGCCCGCTCTACAAATAGCCTAGGAATTGCGTAGAGCTAACCTAATAACCAGCCCTTCTTACCCACTCTGCAAACATCTCAGGAATTTTGCAGAGATTTCCTATCTGACCCTTCTTCCCCGCTTTGCAATCATCTCAAAATCTGCACAGAACTATCCAGGTCTGGACTATCTCTCAGGATTGCGCAGTTTTGACTAGCAGCTCCTGCAGCCCAACTTTGTGCTCCTCTAGAAAACTACGCAAATTTTATGCCAATGCTTCTTACTGCCTGCACTATCCTCCCTGGAGAAATTACGCAGATCCCAACAAGGTGACCTTCCCATTTCTCCCCTGAAAAACTGCGCAGATTGGCCCAGTAGCTCCCCGACACCTCGCCTGGCCTTCCTCCCAGAAATTGTGTAATTTTATTGCCCAGTTGGTTTTTTCCCCGTAGTTGTCACTGTTGTCTCAAATCATGAAAATTTGACTCCCAGTGACATCTGGGAAGTTTCTCCCAAAAGTGCTCTGAAGCCCCGTATCTCGGCTCCCGCAGTCTCAGTGCCTTGTCACTCTCCCTATCACCTGCACCGAAATGGAAAACAATGCATCATGGTAGACTAGGAGATTTTTGGATTTGATGTCGTCTCGTCATGAGTGATTGCAGGAACATGTACATCGATGAAACATGGCGTGACAACAAACGGGATGGAAAAGAGGTGCATGCTAGAATACTTGCTTGTGGTCGAATGAACACATGAAACACATCGAGCAAGTGAGTGAAAGGGACACATGCACATGCACCATCACACAAGACCAAGACCATCGAAGACTCTACACACTTTTCCATGCAAAGGTGAAGACATGTTACACCAAGAGCATATCATCACTCAGCAGCACAACAACTTGACACAGACACCATAGTCAGCCAGTACATGTCAGCAGTGTCATGTCAAGTTGTGTCATGAGTTGTCTCGGCCACATCACTACTATGGGCCATACTTGTTGTAATCATTGTAATGGGAAGTGGAAGTCCAAGAGACCCACATATGAAATCAAAGAGTCATGTAAAGTTGAAAAGTCGTAGGAAGTCAAACATTCATGAGGGAAGTCGAAGAGTCACAAGGGTTAGTTATACCCCCTTGGCTATATATACCCTCTCATTGTATGAGCAATGGACTTTTCACATTGGCTCCTCCTACATAGCCTTGAAAGTTTGTAGTCTTTTATTTGAGGAGTGAGCAGTGGCTCCAACGCGCCACTACTAGGGTTAGTGATGTATGGTGTACGGATATGTCTTGGAACTTTCACTTAATTCAGAAGCCTGTTAATAGGCCAACACATTTTCACACATGTATTGTATTCGTTTGTAAGACTATTCTTTGGACGCTTGTAATACATGTTGCTTTAACTTGTACTAAGATAGTTGAACTATTTTGGTTGTTTTAGTGCATACATTATTGGAAATGTGTTGTATCAATTGTTATCGTTATCTTGCCTGTGTGGACTACTCCACCAGACACTAAACAAACTCATTCTTATAAACTTGTTATAATGATCGTCGCACTCATGTGGACTACTCCATTGGGTGTTGTATGTGTTATCTGTTCACTTTGTGTTTGTGACTGCTGCATCCGTGTGGACTACTCCACCAGAAGTTGCGCAAATCCTGTTGTGTTGTGTGTCTCTACCTAAGTTGGGACTATTCCCTCTCGACTTGAGACTCACTCTCACCCTCTCCCTATGCAGTGAAAGAACTTAGACACAAGTTACACTAAGAACTCACCAGGCACACAAACCTCACTTTTTGAATACTAAGTGAACCACTGTCATGTGCTAACAAGCAAGAGCTAAGGCATATCTTTAAGATAATGGCAACCGGGCCATGATACCAGATGGGACTCCTACACCAAACGGTATGAGTTCTAGTTGGGACTTCATACCAGGGAGATTGCGTGAATGTTGGTGGTTCCAACACCGTCAACACTCTCATTCATAATATTATATCAAAAGGCTATTATACATTCTAGTAATGAAACATGCCAAGCATCATAAATGGCTATCCTGGAGGGGCATTGAACTCAGTGAAGACTAAGTTGAGATTTGGAATTATTAGAAACTTAGGAAATGCAATCATTAGTGGACTTTTGAGATCTTAAATGGGCCTCCTAAGAAAAATGTACAAACAAAATAAACTTTATAAGAACCAATAGGATTCAAGATGATGATGTCAACCATGGGGGACGATTCACCATTTTTGGAGTACAAAGGTAAAAAGATTAAAAATAATAAACTAATATAATAATAAAAAAATACTTTTTCAACTTATCTCCCTAATGCTTTACTCAAATTTCAAGTGGGATTACTCATTGGATGCAAAATTCAATTCCTCATCCAAAGAGTACCCATGTTTCATACTTTCGATGGAACATGCTACATGAAAAAATGTGATTGCAATCATGTTTTTTCATGTATTTCTCATTTTTCATGTAGCAGGGTCCATCGAAAGTATGCAACATGGGTACTCCTTGGATGAGGAATCAAATTCTGCATCCAACAAGTGTTCCCACTTGAAATTTGAGTAAACCCATAGGAAGGTCAGTTGGAGATATGAGTTGAAAAAGTAGTCTTTTCTTTTTTTCCCTCTAAAATTTGATGATGTAATTTAATCTTATTTTATTATTTCCACTATTATTTTATAATTTCCTTAGGAGGCCCATTTTATACCTCAAAATTCCCCTAATGATGTCTATCAATAAAGAGGAGGATGAACTCGGATGATCTACAAACCCCTCGAGAGTATACATGACCATAGTTGGATATAAGATTTAGCCATTGAAGGCTTCAACTAGACTCTAGTCAATGTTGGAATTTCTAACCCGTTAGAAACCATTCATGTACTTCTTGATTTATTTCTGCCTAGTTGTTCTGATTAATTAACAAGTTATTTACCATGTAAATACTAAAAATAAATACAAGTACATGCTCAACACATTACATATCATCAACTGAAGGAAACAAAACAAGAACACAAGTGACACTGTTGCTTTTGGACCAATGTCCTCGGAAAAACCCAATGCCGGAAAACTGGTGCAGCTATCTGAGGGTTTTAATTATTAAGCAGTTTCAAAATACAATATGGGTGCCAAAACTGGATCGCCCAAAAAAGAATAATATCGGCAGTAGTACCTCTCAGTTGGAGACAAATGTTCCAGCTGAAACCCTGGATAAACACTCTGACAGCTCCCAGCTCCAATCTGCCCCACGAAAACCCCAGCATTAGCCTCTAGGGACTGCATCAACCCTTTCTGGCCTAGCGTCACCCTAGCTCACCCCGCGTCAGCCTTTGGAGGCACAGTGTCAGCCCTTAGAGCTTTTGTGTCAACCACGCTGGCTCTCTAAGGCACTGCGCAGCTCTTGGATGCCTCTGCATGAGCCCTGGCTAGCTCTGCGTCCCTCTCTCCCAGCTTCTGCGCTGATCCTCTTGGTACTATCTCTGCCTCTCTAATTATGTATTCACTTCCCCTCAACTGCAACTCTGATCACTCTTTTAACTTCCTTAGCAAACCCCGCCCTAGAAAATCGAAATCTTGATCAATTCAGTGTGTTCTCCAAGTGACCCTCAAGCCTCCTCTTATACTTTTCTCGTTGACAATTCAACGGCTGAGATTAAGTCCCTAATCGACGACTAAGATTAAATCTAGCTTGATCCATGACTTTTGGACCCTTCTAACACAGTTTTATATTAATTCACATTAATATTTTATTTTCCCTAAGTTTATACTTAGGGACTCCATTAAAAATATTAATTATTTTAATATCTCCCAAACTATTTAGAATCTGCCCAAACTATTTCTGAGTATTGGAGATCTCATGTGCTTTAGCCTCTCTACCAATTTTCGTGGCTAGAGCACATCCGATGCTACCCCAAATCAATAGTCAAGTGATGGAAACACAATTGGAAATACAAGTGCCTAGCAAAAGAAAAAGTCTTTATGTGGCTCCTTTTAAAAATAGATCTTTAACTTAGGACTTGCTACAAAATGAAGCTTGTAAGGCCTTCAAAGATGCTAATTATGTGAATTAAACTAGAAATAAATTCCCATCTCATCATACTATATCCCTTCACACAACAAGTATGGAAGGAAATTGAAGACATTATAGGACTAATTTCCAAATGGAAAGGGTGCACAATTGAAGAAACTTTAATACAATGACACAGAGAGAAGGACATAAAATCATTCAGGGCCTTTCCCTTGACGCTAGCCTAGGTTGTTTGGTTAGCAAGAAATGGATTTTTTTTTAAGAATAAGGACACTTATCCATTTCATGTTGTCTTTCAAAACCTCAACATCTTAAGGGCCTCCCCTCAGTTGTCCTCCACTTCTTAGCATGTTTGGAGATCTAACATAAGTATCAACAACTAAATTCCTTTAGATTTATTTGATGAAACCTCTCAAGAATATCCTCCCAAAGGTGGAACAAGGGGTATTATTTACCTCTCCCAAACCATTTCCTTGGCTTCAGAGTCGAAACAAGTCAATCCAAAAATACCATAGTGAACTCATAGCGCTCAGGTTGGTTTTAATCATTGATGTGGGAAAATGAATCACACAAATCTAAGTCCTTGGAGACTCTCTACTAGTGATAAAATGGTTAAAGGGTGAATCTATTTGAAGGAACCTCATGCTCAAACCATTGTTCTATGATATCAAAGACCTCTCTTCATTTTCCCACTTTACATATTCATAGGGAAAACAACATAGAAATTGATAGACTCTCCAAAGATGACCTCAACTTATAAGAAGGCTACAGTGAAATCAAAGAATCCCTCCAAGGAAAAATTACTTCTTATTTTCATGAGTGTTAGTTCACATTTCAATAATAGTTTAGAAAAATATGACACTTCAACATTGGATCTAGAATTTTACTATGAATGCTTCAAAGGTGGTTTTCTTATTCCTATGTATAAATACTTAGAGCTATTGCTACATGAACAATTTTTTTGTAAAATGCCACCTCAAGGGTGAATAGATGTCCCCTCGCTATAATATAGGTTATTAAACTTTTAGGCTATGATTTCTCATTAAGTTAATAAAGCAATTTTGCTTTTATGTATAAACCCTTGCTACCTCTAGTTGTGACCCAATAGGGTATCTTGAAATACCACTCATGTTATTTAGCTCATGGTATTTTGTTATCTTTAATAAAATTACTCAATTTTTCCTCGGGGAAAAAAGTCCCTACCCATGTTGCAAGAGAACTAAATAGAGAGATGAATGTATCCAATAAAATTTATATGCACACATATATAATGTTATGTTGAAAGGAGTTTGTTTTCAATATATTTTATGCTCATGAATAGTGCATGACACAGTCCAAGTAGGAAATCCTTTGTAAATTAAAACTAAACTATGATAGATATAGTTGAACATTGATTTAGAAGTATATTGAGTAATACACCACGATTGGATTCAAGAATGAATAAGCAAAATGCAAGTTAGATATTGTGATAGAAGTAGTTGACACTATTTATTTGGAAGGAAAAGTTTAGTGATGATTTTCTCTTAAAGGTAAGGTGAGAATTATTAGTTAGATGAATTATGTGTTTGAAGACATTGTTCAATTTGAGTTTATGCATCAAAAAATTTAGTGGTTAAAAATAATAGATATTACCAAGAGTGAATTAAAAACCAACCAACAAAAAGTGTAGGAAAGTAGTTTGAGAAGAAGCTTTAAGGTCGGTGAAATTGTGAGCCATTAAAGAAAGAGAAAGCATGCCGAGAGTGGTACATACAAAAGAGGAAAGAAAGAAGTTGTCAAGGGTATCAAAGCTTTACACATTTGCAAAGGTGATTTTTGTTTAGAGTTTACCCCCAATGGAAGGTTTTCATCTTTTGCTCAAGCACCATTAGAACTACGCAGTTTACTATTTTGTTAACTTTTGGAATGTGCTTTCGATATCTTACTACATGTAAATTTTTCATGCTCTCCAAAATTTTAAAAACGTGGATGAATATGGTGCCTTAGTTCATCTAGGAGAAAAGTAATTTTAAAATGAGTAGTTATAATGATATGTTGTGATGATGTTTTAAAGTGCTAGCTATTGATTTAGTTATATTTCTCTACTTTCTAATACATGTGGTAAGGTTTTGACTAACTCCAAAAAAATTATAAGCAAATCTACCCATTCATATTGTCATTATAGACAAAAGAAAGAAAATATGTATTTTCATACATTAATAGATAATTAGGTGTTGATGGTGCAAAATTCCTAACATCAACAATAAAAATTGTCCTCAGAAAGGAGGTCCAATCAAACTATTCCCATTTATTGGAGGAAACCGAACTAAGTTATGGCTGGACAACCACTACTATTTATTGTTCCGTTAGTTACAACATACACACAATTTAGGATTTTCAAATGAAATCAACGAAAATATCATTAACTAATATACTATAGAAAATATTAACTTTAAGAAAAAAAACATAGATACAAGACAATAGAAATAAATGAAATTATTAATAAGGAATTCATTCATGGTGTTATACATTACATTAACTCTAGGGTAATTGCCAATCAACTAAGAATTATCCAGCACTAAAAATGCAGGCGACAATCTTGTATTTCATATAACTTTTTCAAATTAAACTAGAAGAGCATAAAGCTAGTTCAAATAAATGCAAAATGATAATATGAAAATAGTTCACAATATATTCTTACATAAACCTAAATTATAAACAATAAGTTTAAGAAACTTATAAAAATTGTTAAAAGTACATTCACATACTCAAACCACCATAAATACTAAAGGGAGAGTAAGAACAAATACTTTTTAATGAGAATAATCTACAATAAAGAATGGCTCATTATTGAGACCTTCTTGTTACAGGAAAATTTGCGCACATCAACCCCGACTTCTATATCTGTATTATTAGGGTCCATCAACCCCTAATTTAGTTGTTTTCATTCCCTAATGAAGTTAACCTACATCATGCTTGCCTCCTAAGAGTTTCATGACACCATTCATCCAAAAAATGTCCCTAAGGAGATCATCGTAGGTGGCCTTCTATCTGGCTGCAATGAATGGCAGGCACTACACTGTCTAGGTGCTATGCATAGCACCTGGCCTTTGTATCACCTGCGATGAGTGAGATCCATCAAATTTTTCAAATAAATCCATTGGATTCCTCATCCAGTGGATGCTTCTCGAGGTTTCTAGAAGGATTGGACTCGCTTTTGGATGAGGAAGGAGATGAACGAACCTTAATCCACTATCCCTTCCTCCATGGAACCACTTCCCAATTATGGCAAATCATTCATGAGGGTCATTAATGGCTTAACCTCCTCCATTCAGCTATAAAAGGACCAGGCATTCAAGGCTAGTCTAAGGTTGGAACTTCTTGAGCTAAGGAAATGTTGTTGGAAAGAGATTAGTAGTGAGAGTAATGTTATCATGTCAAATTGTTGTTTCATAAGGAGAGAAGGGTTTGAAGCTGGAAGGATGACACTGAATCAGACATGCATCTACATGGGTTGTAATCTTTCCTTCTATGAATAAAGAGTTCTATGCTTTTTCCCATTCATGTGTTATGAAATGTACATTGTATTTTTTATTCTATAATGTGTTTAGTTAACAGATCGATATGTATGCTTTGATAGTTTTCTGTCTCGGCTTGTGTGCAGGTACCTTTCAAGCGAGTTAAGTATGGAAGGGAGTGGCGAAAGCGGTCAAAGGGAAGAGGGATCGAGCGAGAGATACGGGTTGATACTTTTGCTCCTCTTTCTTTTATCTGTTAGCTAGAGGAAAAGCAATGGAATTACTTTAACTGTTGTTCTAGACTTGCTACTAGGTCTAGGGGTTAGTCGTTCGAAAAGACACTAAATTTACCCGTAACACTTCTCATGCACCAAAAAATAACAATAAGAACCTATGTCATGTCAAATTCAAAACACAATATAAATCTCGAATAACAATTTTAGCAAAATATTTATTTAAACAATTTATTAAAAAAATTCTAATTAAAAATAAATTTGACCAAAAAAAGGTTACCGATGTAACATAAATCCTTAAGAGAATAAATTTATTTTCAAACTATATAAAATAAAACTAAATATATTTAATATTGAATTTTCTAAAATTATGTAGAAACTTTCACACTTATGTTTACGAGAATAAAAATAGTTGCCACTTTGTATTTGATGTTCTTTTAAAGCGATCAATTTTATATAGTTTTACTTTCATGTTTTGATGAAGATCATTACTCATTACTTATTACTTATATATGTGGCAATTTCTATCATTTTCATACTTTGGAGTCAAATTGATTTGACTTTCAATTAGTTTTTTTAAATAAAATAATTTTGTTATAATTTTAGGATAGTTTTATCATATTTATATATTAAATTAAATATTCGATAATTATAAAAATAGTTTAGTTAATGAGCCGGAGGAATTGCTTGGAAAACTATGGAAATTCTAGTCATATTTAGAGAAAATTCGGCAAGGATTTTTGTAAATCCAAGTTATAGTTGTTAAACTTCAAAATTTTAGGTGTCCTAGACGTTTTTGATGGTGCTGAATCCATTTCCACCATCAAAAACACTATTCAAACACTACCTCTACAAAAAAATTTGAAATTTTTTTGCCCGAATTCTAGCCACTTTTAGCCGTCCAGGCAATTCCTCCGCCTCGGTAGACAACTCCCTAAGTATATATCATTATAAAATTATTTGTAAAAAAAAAATACATTAAAATTTAAAAATAAGTCATTTTCTATAATTTTCCATGTAGATATTATGTTGACCATTTACATAAATAAAAAACAAATAAAATTAAAGTTATTAATATAAAATTGTGGAGGGGTGTTCTCGATGAGTAGGTTTTTTCTCTAGGTAGTAGTTGCAGGGCCAAAAGCCCTGCAACCATGAGGCCCCCCGTCAGTAGCAAGCAAGGCCTCGTCCCTTTATTAGCATTCTACAATGTAAGAGGACCAATCTTGCATGTACTTTAACATTCTCTCCATCCTGCATTGTTGACATGGATCTGGGAATATTAACAGTGGTACATGATAGGTCAGGGCCAATCAGGTCACCATGGGCTCCTTTGCAGGTACTTACCTCGGAACCTAGCCCTCACCTCGAGATGATTACTTATGGGTTTACCAATGCACCCCCCAATTATTCCTCTCTAGACCCTTTTTCCTCCCCTACCTGTTTACCATCTCTCTCCCCTAACATTACCTTTTAGTCACGAACTCTGCTAGACTTACCCTTCTTGGGGCCCTCACTTGGGCTAGTTGGTTCCCCCCTTGGATTATTTTGTATGTAGTGCTTCCCCCCTCTTCCCATCCTTTTGATTCCCTTAACAATTTCCTCACACCATAAATTTTTAGTACTGTAGGATTCCTTCAACGACTGCTTAACACCTCAGCCCTCCTGTCGACCAACCTCAAGAACAATGATAAGTGAGTTAAAACAAATATAGAGAAGCCACTCTTGGTGCTTGGTAAGGACGTTAAATTGACTGGCATTCACAAGTTGGACAAATCAGTAGTGGTGGGGTATTTTTCCAGTAAGGATATGTCCATGGTAATCCTTCAAAGATGGAAAAAGAAAAATTTCCAGAGGTTGGTGGGATACATGCCTAGATATATGATTTTAGAGAAGGGTTGGATGGGTTTGATTGCCTCATCATAAGAGGATGCAGATTTTTTTTAAATGGGAAACGGTCCTATGGCTCTCGAGCCTTATTCATGAAAAAATGGTCAATTAACTTTGACACATTCTTAGAGAAGCTAGACAGTGTTCCTATCAGGGTCTGACTTCCCAATGCGCCACTCATTTTCTAGTATGAAGATGTTTTCAAGGAGGTAGGAAACATGTTGGGAGTTATACTATGATGCATTCTTCTCTTTTCAATATACAAGATATATAGTTATTGCTTATTTTTGTAGGCCTAAATCTCTCTTTGGGGGCTTTCGGAGTCCATTTTTATAAGCACATGACACATTACTCATCACCAAAACATGGACTACAAAGGAATACCCTTCAAGTGTGCCCGCTACCATGCCCAAGGGAACCTAATCAAAGACTGAAAATTCGGGAAAATTAGAGGGAAAAAATGGGTTCGCAAAGACTCATTATACTTAGTTTCTCCACCTTGGCCTCCCCTTTCCGATCCCCTTCTTGAATCATCCCATGCAACCCTTGGCTGCAGGCATCTAGCCACTCCTATAGGCATGAGTTCGATGGAAGTTCGAATTTGTATGGAGTCTTAGCCTCCAAAATTTTCTTTGGGACCACAGGAAACATCATATTTAGAGCCCCTTGTTGGATAGCCTTCTTCGGTGGAAGACATAGAAAAAACTCTCTTGGAGGCCCCCCCCTCCTTAGGTACGATGAATCAAAATTCTAAGATTCTCCCTATTTATGTTTGTCTTTTAAATGGTTCAATTTCTCTCGGCTTTATTCCATGTAGCACTATCAAGGATGTCTTTATTGGAGTCCTAAAACTGCTTGCAAACATCTCTTTCCCTATTTCTCTCCACCTCTTCTCCCTTTATTCATGTTCCTCATCTTTCACCACATCCTCCCTCATTGCCTCCCTATACCTCTGCTCACCTCCTTCCCCTTAATCCATTCCTATGCCTCCCCCCTCCCTACCACATTATAATATTTACTCCTTGAGACATCCCTACAACCCCCCACCTTCCTCTACTTCATTTGAACTACTTGTTTATATCCTGGTGGGGGATTGGGTTTCCTCATGGATCCATCCCACCCTAAATGTTCTAAATTATGTAAATACTTTCTCTCAAAGGCACAAAACTAGGCCTCTTCTAAAATTCAATTAGGCAATCAATTAGAAATTCTAAGGGTGCTTATAGCATTGAGCCTTCTTTCAATTCTCAAACGGAGATCCTCTCTCTAAAATAATGGGGTATTTCTAACCCCTCGAGAAAAACAACAATCAAAATAAATATTGGCATTCATTATCCACATGTCCTCCTTTTACAAGAAATGAGGTTGGAAGGGGATAAGGCCATTAATATCCTTAAACATGTCCTCCCAAATTGGGATTTTTTAGCTTTGGATGTTGTTATCATATTGGGAGGTCTCATCTCAGGTTGAAATACTTTTCGCATTTGAATCTCTTCTACTTGGTCTATCAGGTTGGGCCTCGTCCGAGACCTTCACACTTTTGAATTGGACATGTCATTATTGTGTGTAAATTTCTATGGTCCATATGTTGAGCAGAAGGATTATTGGACTAATTTTTCTTCTCTCTCTATTTTTAACTCAAGGAATGTTCTAATTGGAGGGGTTTTAAATTTCACTCTGGTAAATTTCGAACTCTAGGGGCCCTCTTCTATACTTGAGCCCCTCTAAATTTTTCTTATTTGTCTCTGGGATGTTCTAAGCCTCTATGACATTCTCCCCACTAAACTTCTTCCAACCTGAACAAACAACAGGTCTAGATTATCTAGAATAGCTAAAATATCAGATTGTTTCATTATCTTGGATGCTCTGCTTGATACCAGTTTTAAGATCAAAAGATGGACCTTGATGGGGGGTGACTTGGATCACTCCCTATTCTTTATATAACTGGATAACTTTCCACAAAACCTCCCAATCCTTTTATATTAAATCCTTCCTAGCTCAAAGCACCTTCCCTATTGGACATTTTAAAAAAATAACTAGACACATTTCCCATCATCAAATGGGGAAAACAAAAAAGGTAGGCGACTAAAGGAGCCCTCATATACATCAAATCAAAAGTACAATCATATTTTGAACTAGAAAAATCACCGAAGGCACCTAAGCATATGAAGGATAGAATCTCAAAACTCGAAAGGATTAGAAGGAAGATCCTCCTAGTCCGAGAGAAGGAATGGTGATTGAAAATTCGTATCGTTTCACTGTAAGGAGGTGACAACAACACAAAGTTCTTTCATAGGGTGGAAAATCATAGGAAATCCATTAATACAATATGGGGCATTAAAAACTTGGAGGGTTCCATAACTACCTCCTTCTCAGATATTGTTGCAGAGGGCTACTCGTATTTCAAATATATCTTTCACAAAGAAAACAAATCCACCATAGAAAAAATATTGCTTGTAGTAATTTTGTTCCCCAGGTTCATTGATAAAGAGGAAAATGACACTTTAATGGCAGAGGTTCCAAGACAAGAGCTTGAAAGAGTCCTACACAGTTTTCAAAAGAGCGAGAGCCCTAGTTCAGATGGACTCTCAATTGAATTTTATACTAATTGCTGAATTTTATTGGTGATGATATCCTCTCATTTTTTGAATATTTGAGGACCACTTGTAAAATTCTTTCCCCTTTCAACTCCACTTCCATTTCCCTTATCCCAAAAGCTAACTTTGTCGATTCTTTTGACTTATATAGAACCATATCCCTTTGCAATTACATCTATAAAATTATCTCAAAGATCATAGCCCTTAAACTAAAGGATGTCCTAAATGCAAACATTTGCCTTGAACAATTTGGTTTCTTATCTGATAGATAAATCCATGAAGTTATTAGGCTTTCCTGAGAAATTCTATGTTGAAGAAAGTGTAACTAGGTTCAGTCTTCATGACATTGTAATTGTGCTTTTTGTAAGATGAATTTATTATTCCTTGTTACATCGTTTTCATGAGCAATATGTTATTTATTTAGTGGCTCCCATTGAGAGCCTTAGGATGTCAAAGATTCAATGTCATGTGCATGAGTCTATATGTCTAAATAGCCCTCCAAGACAAGCACAAGAAATAAGTTTTCAAGCTAAACAATGAAGAAGGCAACAATGCCGGCCTAAAAATATATTTAAATGACAAGTCAGCTCATATATGGAGACACAATAGTTCATGGTGACATGTCAGCTTATTTATGGAGGCAGAACTTCTATAAATACCCCACTGGGGTCACCACACAGAAAGATTCTTCTTTGAACTTCGGATGGGTACAAGTGGTACAGGAATCTCAATTCAAGGCAGAAGAACAGTGTCTCTGATCTCTAAAAATTCAGGTAAGTATAGGACCTCGGATCCTCTTGGATGGGTATAGGAATTTGAACTTCGCATTACAGGAGGACACATCTCGAATACCCCTACAATTAAGTGTACATGTTCAGTAAGCAGATTACAATCTTCTCCTTGGTGGTGACAGTCTAGGATGCAAAGAAAGAACACTGTCACAATCTTGTCATAGATGTGATGATGAAGAACTTAGTGCTAATCATTTTCTCAGCATGTTTGTTATGAAGAAGGTGAATATGATACAATAATCATTGTCTTAACATAATTGTGATCCTACAATAATGCTCTCTCAACATATTACACATGACCTCGACACAATGATCTTGATGAAGACAAGGTCATGACGGAAATCTTAGTGCATCGATGAAATCATGATGATGATATCAGTGAACAGTGCAAAAATTATCTAGGTGAAGGAATAGCAATGATGCAGTAAATTATGACCTCAATGGTGCAGCAATGATGATGATCTCAGCAGTGACAAAGAAGAGGATTGGTGTCTTGGTCTTGGAGCGGCTTCATAGGTCAATGGTCATGGTCTCGGTATTCGTCAATTGGAATCTCTATAAGAAGAATTTTGTGTGGGTGTCCCTCTCAAGAGGGAGAGGTTTTGGCCCTGGCAGAAAGCAAACATCGTGTGTTATTGTCTCTTTGTTTTGGTAGCTATTTGATGAACTAACGAAGATACACTCTAATAATAACAAGTGAAAAATATGCTAAGAAGAAAAGTTAAAACACCTCACAAATAGTTATCAAGCTAAGAAGAATCACATTAATCATACTTGCCCTAGATTATTCAACATGGTATCATAGCTAAGGTGCTGAAGTCAAAGGAAGGGAAGAAAAAGAGACATACAAGGATCAATCTTCAAGAAGGGCATCAAAGCAAGAGCTTTGTCAAGATTAAAGGATTAGTCTACAACAATAGTCTACAATAGCAAAGGCTTTCATCTATATAATCAAGGAGACAACCTTCAACAGTCTATACTACCCATAGTCTCGGTGCTATGCTATTGATATCTCGGTGCCACAATAGGATTAAGTAATCTCAGTCAAAGAATGAAGTTTTAATGTTAGATCACAAGTACTCAGAACTCAGAAAAAGAATGAAGGTCATGGCAACAATTTTCATAGTCTTAGTATATGTCATACCACAGTAATCTCAATATAGAATGAAGGTGTCTGTTCATGGGTCTCAAGATGGTCATCATGGCAAGCAACATCAAGACTCTATGGTTATACACAATGCTGCATACTACAAGGTTCCATGATCCACTTATGTGATAACAAGACAGTGTCATCTCAAGTTCATCAACAGTTTGTTAATCACAAGAATCAGATGTATAATTCTAAGTAAATTGAAGGCAAGAAGTCAATCCTCATACCATTACATCAAGGATCTCATCTGGAGGAAGCATCAATGCATATGCTTCAACCATCATCAAAGTAATCAAGTGGAAGAGTTCATCTTCACTTTCCAAGTAAGTATCTTTCATTTTATAATCAAGTTTGGTTAAATGACTTCATGATTGCAAGGATATCTATAGGTTGGATGGGTCATTAGAGGTCCTTGCATGGAACAAGGAGGATTGTCATAATCCCACGGGGGAATCACTTAGTGAACCTCTAACATATCACGTGCATTCGTGGCATATTAAACAATACCCTTAATTTGACTACATATTGGAAAATCCATCTAAAAATCACATTATTTAACCCCCTACCAATATGAACCCAATATAGATTCCCAATTTAAAAAACCCCTATTTCACTAGATATTGTAGGTATCCATTTTTCCATTAGCATTTCTTATACCCCTTTATATTTTTTCATTAACTTTAAGCTCCATTTTTTATATTTGCCAATATAAAAACCCTTTACCCCCTATATATCCGCCAATATATTATGTCATTATTTCCTCAATATATATCCCTCAATATGAACCCGCGTGGTATGATATTTCTCCACCAGTGAAGCCCCCGTGCATAATCCTCAGAGATAAGAGAATTCAAGTAAACATACCAAGGAAAAAGGTCTCCTTTAAATTCATGGGAGGAAACTCTTAAGTTTCTCTCATCCCTATGTAGCAAGAAAGGATACATCACAAAGATGTATATGATAAACTTAGTCTCTGAAGGTGCAATGAAGAAGATCACATGAAATCTGATCTACATAAAAGTAAAGGGTATCTAAGGATGTAGGATACCTTCATAAGGTCTCATCTACAAGATCTAGGAAGGAAGATAACCATCGTTGATCTATAATGCACTAACATGTAATCAAGGTAACAAATATCCATGGGATAAGAAGGTTACCTCATTTGACAACTTATGGTCTCTATGTTAAATACAGAAATACAAGTTGATGGTAAGAATATGAAAGGGTAAAGGACTAAATCATGTGCAGGAAGGAAAGGGAAGTTTGGTCCTCAAACAAGGAAGAATATGTATAGCTAAAAATTATGGAAGATCATATCACCGAATAGATGGAGGAAGATGAAGAAAAGGGCCAAGAAAAGAGGGAGTATCATATCTCAACTATGATTGGGATAATATCCCTCACAAAATGGTCCTATCATAAGATTTTGTTATAAGATATGACAATGATGATCAGATGCATCGAGGCATCGTGGCATCACGGAAGCATTAGAAACAAGAGATTGTAACATCACCATGGAATCATGAAGCACAAAATCTATGATAGGAAAAACATGAAGGATATAGCTCTTGGGAACCTCAGTGTACATTGAAGGAAGAAGTCATCTAGGACAAGGCTCATCATACATCAAGTCAAAAAGGAAACATCTGCCAGTTGGGGATATACAAGATCCTCAAAATTCTCTGATGGAATCCTTATCGTAGGGTTCACTAATCTAGAAGGAAGCAAGTGTTTCAACAAGAACTCCAATTTATGGAATCTATAAGATGATGGTGTTATGACATGAAGTTGATCAAGGGATTGAAGATCTTTTCAATCAAGCAAGTTGTTGGAAGAAGCCTTGATGACTTCAAATTAAAATAAGGAATGTATTCTTGTGTTTAATATTATAATGTCATGTCATATAGTTGTAGGTAACATGGATCATTGCTTCTATCTTAAGAAGCATGATCAAGAGAAAGTATCTCCTCCTTTGAAAGGACGCAGGAAGGAATACGTCACACTGGATGAAATCAACATAATATGTCCTCATATGAAGTACGAGGTGGTTGAATACAATGAAGAAACTCTGATTGAAATCTACTAGGACTTTAATGTGTGAGGAGGGAAGAGATCGTTATATATGCAACTGTGATGAAGGCAATCACCATCTAAAAGATCAAGAAGACTTGACAAGAAAATATCCTATGAAGACTCCGATGGAAAAGATGAAGACCCTTGACAATGGATATATTTGGGATATGTGTCAACATGTATTGATCCAGGTGGATGTTGGTGGCCACCCACCTATCCCACTTGGACCCCCACAACTGTCTCTTTCATTTTTTTAGTTTCCGTAATTGTAGCACAATTTACTATTTTTAGCAGTTTTTCGGGTCCTAAACGTCCGGAGCCGTTTTGATGCCCTAAACGACTTTTTTTGGGAAATCTAGGAGCAACATGGGTTCATGGACCAATGTTTCTCTTCCCAAAGTTGTAGTGCTTGGATAGACCTTTCTAACGAGCTATTGTACGCGTCAAACGAAGATCAGGTGCCAAAGTTACGACCCCAGGAAGTTGATGTACCAACTTACCCAAAACGAGGCCCAAAATTTGGCGTTTCATCTTCTAGGGTTAGGTTTTGGGATGTTAAGGGGTTTTACATTGTTTCTCAACAATAAATAGGCCTTCGAGCCTCATTGTAACACATTTCAGAGGCATGTAGCCGCCATATCTCTTATAAGAGATAAACTACCATTGCCCTAGCTGGTTTATTTCCATTTCTGTTTGTAAGCATATTTCAGTATTTTATAGTAATGAAATGAAGGATTATTTCCACTACATCAATGTGTTTATGGTTATCTCTTTAATTTGTTGTGTTCCTATTTAAATCCGGATCAGTGGTATCGGAGCGATCTGATTTTTCTCTATTTTTCTTTGCATGTCCCCAACGAGGTCGGGATATAAGGAGTTAGGGCTTGAACTAGTCGAACCTTTGCAAGACCAGCCTCGCAAATCTCAACAGCCTCCCATGGCGAATGAAAATAAAGATGAGGGGGCAGGAGATCCTATCAAAATCTTGCTTGAAGAAGCCCTTGAGCAGAAAAGGAATGCGATGATGGACAACTTTGCCCAGATCCTTCAGCGGCTACCTAGAGGCGATGCATCGACTTCCAACAGCTACTCTGGAAACACCACACCATTTAAGGTACAAGTTAATTTTGAAATACACATATTCAAGGGTGAAATAGACACAGATGCCGTAGATAAATGGTTAAATCTGCTAGATGGGTATTTCTCTGTTCATGATTTTTCCAATCGAGAAAAGATTATTATTTTCGCTCTTCTCAAAGCAGTCCCCCAAGTCAAGGACTGGTGGGAAACCTACTGCAAGCAAAAGGATGAAAGTACAGGCTCACTATTTTCAGTTGCACCCACTTGGAATTCATTCCAAGATGACATTAAGGAGCAGTATTACCTTGTCAAAAGCTATAAGGACAAATACATAAAGTGGACCATGTTGCGGCAGGGAAGGGACCAAGATGTGCCGGAGTTCACCAACATTTTTCATACCCTTCGCACACAGTTGGGTATCAAAGATTCTAAGCTGCATCTAGTACTCAAATACTGCGGCTGCATACACAGGAACATCCAGGAAGAAATGTAGTTCTTGAACATCTCCTCGCTCGGCACGACGTACCAATACGCTGTCAAAATCGAGTAGAAGTTGAAACAAAAGAAGCGAGACTTTGGATCTGCAAATCCGAACACCAAAGTACAAAGCCAAGGCAGGGTGACCCAAGACAACCCGTCAAAGCCACAAGAAAAGAGCTACACCATGAAGTCGAAGAAGGACACAGGAAAATGGTGTGATTTCCATAAGAGCCCCACTCATAACACAAGTGAGTGCCGGACCAAGTAGTCGCTGGTGGCCGAGTTGAAGGCTTCTGAATCAGATGCATGTTCCAACCCTGAGTTAAAACCCCAAAAGGGGAATGGCAAAGGGAAGCAGATCATTGATGCGGAACCCAATGTTACTGTTGCCACTGCCAAGATTCAGAAGAATGAGCCTGAAGATCCAGAGGAGGGGGAGCATCTTTTCCAATCACAGATGTGGGTGAAGGGTTCACCACTGCAATTCATTGTCAACAGTGGCAGCCAAAAGAACCTCATTTAAGCAGAGGTCGTGAAGCGGTTGTGCCTACTGACTACACCACACCCACAGTCGTACAATATCGAGTGCCTTCACCAAGGACGAGATCTTCGAGTTCGCCAGTAGTGTCGCCTTCCCTACAACATCAAGCCCTTCACAGATGAGGTATTATGTGATGTTGCACCTCTAGATGTTTGTGATGTACTATTTGGCCAGCCATACTTGTGCAGGCAACATGTTGTGTACGAGTCAAGGCCTTGCACTGTTATTATTACTCTGGGTAATTCATTATACAGGATACCGGAGGTAGCCCCACCTACCGCCACCTCTTTGATTTTGTAGAAATTTTGAATAATTTAACACATATTCACAGAGATTATCCTGATCATACAATTATAAGAGGAACATGTATAATACATAATCTCCTCTACGTTGATCATCAATTTACAGAAGCAGAAACATTCACAGGCACACATAGAAGCATCAATCAAACTCATTAACACAGTATGTATCCCAAGGAAAGCATCTCGCTAAAAACCCCACACTATCTGTATATTATATTGATTGAATCATGTAACATTACAAAGTACAATACTTATCACAAGAAATCCAGTACCAGCTCCACCTGTTACACAAAATACAGCTCGGATCTGATCTCCAAATCTCCTCCGCTGCTTTGCCTGCCTCCATAGCTCAATACCTGCTCAAGAACTGATGAGAATGGTTTACCAAACTCGTATTTGACCTGCAAATAATCACTCACACTGTGTTGGACGTGAGCACAAGCTACAATTCTTGGTATTGGCCAATTCATTGGCATACTCAATCCCTCTGATTGTGCAAATCATCATGTACAGCTATAGTCACAACTGATAGCAATATGATCCTCTAACACCTGTCCCTGCTAAACTGAACATGCACTGACATGAAACTAAGTTAACTGATGTATTCTATTTTTGCATTATGAGTTAATAACTTGTGAATTAATTAATAACTAATTCACCCAACTCATCTCTAGTCTATTGATCAGTTAGACTAAATACAACTAGTTTAACAAAGTTAAACTGAACACAACTGCACCTCCAGTCCACTAAACTCAACTCACTTGAGTTCTAACTGAAGTCTTGCATGCAAATATTAGTCATCCCATAGGTAACCACGTATTTCCTTCTGGGATCTGCATGTACCACATCCATAGCTCATCTTGAAGTGCTCCAAGAGAATAAGATCAAGTTTATAGTCCAAATATTATTATGAGACAATAATATTTGACTTTTCTACTTTTGACAGCCAGTCTAAAAATAGACTTTGATCACTCATACTGTGATCACTCATACTGTGGTCACCCATACTGTGGTCATCCATACTGTGATCACTCATACTATGATCACCCATACTGTGATCACCCATACTGTGATCATCCCTGCTGTGATAAAAAAATAGAACTTGTGCCATAATTTGCCTGTGGGCCCACTTAGTGAAGGCGACTCTTTTCACTAAGCTCCATCATCTTGTTGCATTCTGAACAAGCATTTCTTGTTGCACACTTTTCAACACTCCCTCTCAACAAGAAATGCTTCCTCTCAAACCCGATCCTGTAACTATGGAATGTTCTCCATGAAACACATCTGGCCGGTCCACTTGCTCTGTCATCAAAGGCTCTGACTGCTATTGCCTCTGTCGACTGAAAACTCTGCATCTCTGTGCTCTTCAGTATCTGACTGCTCTAGCCTCTGTCACTTTGATATCTGACTGCATCTGTGCAACTACTAGTTCTATCTCCCAGCATTGCATCCGCACTGCACCTCCCAACTGACCTCCCTGTTGGGCTAGAAACACCCTATGATGCTGAAGCTCTACCTGCTGCTGACAAGTGCTCCCTCTCTGAAATCTGCGCTACTGCAACATCTCCATGCATCTCGCACCATTGCACACCTCTCTATGCCACCTAGCACTGTGCAAAACACTTGTGCCTCTCACATTGTTGCAGCCTGCTAGCTATGCGCTGTCCGGGGATTCCCTGCACTGTCACTCTCTCTGCTGCTCCATCCACATCTGTCTCTACCCAATCAGTCAGTTCCTGCTACTACACATCGGGGCTCCCGTAGCAAGGTCTCATCCAAGAGGTTGGGTATCTCAAGGATCTTGCCCCTCCTCCTTGGGACGATCAATCCAAATCACCCCACCTCCTACCTGGAGGTATGGCTGCATGTGATCCCTCAGCCCACCTGGCTCGAAGTTTCCCCCTACTGGAGGTCTCTGGATGAGTAGATGTCTCTACTCGATCTCCTCTCAGCTTCCCCTGTTGTGGCTGCTCCACAACCTCCTAAAGCTGCTGCACCAATCGTGGCTCCTCCACAATCGTCTGAGACTTCTTCTGGCTCTGCATGTCGAGAGGTAATATACGCTCCCTCTCAACCACCAAGTCTCCATCATGACAACGAAAGCATCTCACCTTCTA
The DNA here is from genome assembly GCA_031772625.1 of Pinus tabuliformis. NCBI lineage: Eukaryota > Viridiplantae > Streptophyta > Pinopsida > Pinales > Pinaceae > Pinus > Pinus tabuliformis. The sequence continues at coordinate 1,215,781,074 of CM062818.1, forward strand.
CTTGTCAACCTTCTTCCCATCATTGGAAGAACTGGATTCGAAAAGAGAACCCTTCTCCTTCCCCTTCTTCACCTTACTCGCTAAGTCACAGTTCTCCTCATCCTGCATGGATGAAGAACCGTCTCTGGTGCTCCGTCTAATCTCCTCCTGCACAAGATCCAACCAAAGTCTCTCCCATCCTAGCAGTTTCTCCCTTCCATTCACCGAGTCCTGGTAGCTATGCCAACTCTTAGGAAGGTCAAGGAGTCCTAGACTGACCATCCTCATCCGACAGTCACCCCCACACTTCCCAGCTCATCCCGGCATTGGGTGAACTTCGTGAGATACTGGGGCATACTGTCTCCATTCTCACACTTAACGTTTCTGAGTTTTATCTCTTGCTTTGGAATTAAATTTGAATTCCACCAGCTCAAAAACTCAACCACTTTCGATCTAGAATTCGTGAGAACAAAGTATTTCCTGTACAAAGATTGACTGTCTGGGCATTCACCGGATATCTCACCTTCCAAAAGAAGGATGAATCCAGAGGCTACCTGGCCCGATTACAGACTCTGCCTGAAGAAATAAAATGTAAACACTTTCTGAATAATAGATCCGATGATCAATCCTCGCTTGATATCCTGTAAAAATCTCTTCTACAAATCAAGAAGCTCTGATACCATGTAGAAATTTTGAATAATTTAACACATATTCACAGAGATTATCCTGATCATACAATTATAAACGGAACATGTATAATACATAATCTCCTCTACGTTGATCATCAAGATGCAGAAACATTCACAGGCACACATAGAAGCATCAATCAAACTCATTAACACAGTATGTATCCTGGGGAAAGCATCTCGCTAAAAACCCCACACTATCTGTATATTATATTGATTGAATCATGTAACATTACAAAGTACAATGCTTATCACAAGAAATCCAGTACTAGCTCCACCTGTTACATACAATACAGCTAAGATCTGATCTCCAAATCTCCTTCGCTGCTTTGCTTGCCTCCACAGCTCAATACTTGCTCAAGAACTGATGAGAATGGTTTACCAAACTCGTATTTGACCTGCAAATAATCACTCACACTGTGTTGGACGTGAGCACAAGCTACAATTATTGGTATTAGCCAATTCATTGGCATACTCAATCCCTCTGATTGTGCAAATCATCATGCACAGCTATAGTCACAACTGATAGCAATCTGATCCTCTAACACCTGTCCCTGCTGAACTAAACATGCACTGACATGCAACTAAGTTAACTGATGTATTCTATAGTTGCATTATGAGTTAATAACTTGTGAATTAATTAATAACTAATTCACCCAACTCATCTCTAGTCTATTGATCAGTTAGACTAAATACAACTAGTTTAACAAAGTTAAACTGAACACAACTCCATCAACTGCACCTCCAGTCCACTAAACTCAACTCACTTGAGTTCTAACTGAAGTCTTGCATGCAAATATTAGTCATCCCATAGGTAACCACGTATTTCCTTCTGGGATTTTCATGTACCACATCCATAGCTCATCCTGAAGTGCTCCAAGAGAATAAGATCAAGTTTATAGTCCAAATATTATTATGAGACAATAATATTTGACTTTTCTATTTTTGACAGCCAGTCTAAAAATAGACTTTGATCACTCATACTGTGATCACTCATACTGTGGTCACCCATACTATGGTCACCCATACTGTGGTCACCCATACTGTGATCACCCATACTCTGATCATTCGTGCTGCGATCAAAAAATAGAACTTGCGCAATAATTTGCCTGCGAGCCCACTTAGTGAAGGCGACTCTTTTCACTAAGCTCCATCACCTTGTTGCATTCTCAACAAGCATTTCTTGTTGCACACTTTTCAACATATCTCTCTTAAGAAATGCATCAAGATCGTCTCCCAAACTAGGAAATCCATTTTTTGTCTGGTTTGCTCCCAAATTAAGGGGAAGATCGTAGCCACATCCATGACCCGCACGAAGCGTTCCTCCATGCAAAAGCAGCAGCAAAGGGATACGGTCATGACAGAACATAGGAACAACTTCTCCTCACCCACAGGGGTACCACACAAGTTTCAGGTGGGTGACAAAGTCTGGTTGCATATGCAGAAAGAACGCATGACAAGAGCCCATCAAAAGCTCAGACCACTCCGACATGGTCCTTACAGCATTACCAAGGCTATGGGAAACAATGCTTTGGAGCACAACATTCCTCCATTCCTTCACTTGCACCGAGTGTTCAATGTGGAATGCCCTCGACCATGCTTCCCACCATTACTGGACACATCAGAGATTACAGAACAGCTCACCAAGGACCAAGCTCAGTAGATGGAGGAACTCAATGCAATGGGGACCATTGCTTCCTAAGGGGGGAGGAATGATCCAGGTGGATGTTGGTGGCCACCCACCTATCCCACTTGGACCCCCACAACTGTCTCTTTCAGTTTTTCAATTTCCGTAATTGTAGCACAATTTACTATTTTTAGCAGTTTTTCAAGTCTTGAACTTCCGGAGCCATTTTGAGACCCTAACGATGTTTTTTTGGGAAATTTGGGAGCAACATGAGTCCATGGACTGATTTTGCTCTTCCCAAAGTTGTAGTGCTCCGATAGATATTTCTAACGAGCTATTGTATGCATCAAATGAAGATCGGGTGCCAAAGTTACGACCCCGGGAAGTTGATGTACCAACTTACCCAAATCGGGGCCCACAATTTGGCGTTTCATCTTCTAGGGTTAGGTTTTTGGATGTTAAGGGTTTGCCATTGTTTCTCAACAATAAATAGGCCTTGAAGCCTCATTTTAACACAGTTCAAAGGCATGTAGCCACCACATCTATTTTAAGAGATAAGCTAGCTTCGCCCTAGCTGGTTTATTTCCGTTTCTGTTTGTAAGCATATTTCAATATTTTACAGTAATGAAATGGAGGATTATTTTCACTGCATCTATGTTTTTATGGTTATATTTGTAATTTTTTGCGTTCCTATTAAAATCCGGATCATGTATGCAGGATGATGATACCTACAGAAAGATGTCATGATGAAGATCCATCTCGTAAGGTATGATTTGATGTAATATGATGTTTTAATTTCTTGAATAATATCTGGATAATGCAAGGCTACTCGAACAAGGGTTGTAAAAACAAGTGCAACTAGCATTCATGTGATTAATGGAAGAAGCATGATGCGAAAGAAGTAGTCATATAATGAAGATTCCAGATATGAATAAGGCCACTTTCCATGAAGAAAGGAATGACATGACGAATTGAGGAAAGTGATCGATGGTTGTTGCCCTAAAAGGAAGAAGCTCTACTAAATTTCATGACATCAAGGAGAGAACTTGATCAAGCAGCTGAAGGACCCACGAAGAAGAAGTTGTTGATGTATAATAATATTCCCTAGCTCAAGAGGAAGGTCTAACAAGTCCCTGATCAAGAGGGAGCTTGGATTGGATCACCCTTGATTAAAAAGGAGTGACAGCTATGTTTTTCTATTTCATGGGTCATGCACTAGACAAGGACTAACAGTCGTAAGTCTAGGTGAAGGCCATGAAGAGAAATGTAGACACATGATATCCTCCCTTGTTGAGAGGGAGAGATAGACATAACATTCTTGTCTTCACTTTGGAAGAAAGGATGGAGGATTGGGTAATCATCTGGCATCCGCTGCTCTTTGAGGATGTGTAGGGCATCCAAGACAAGAGTAGGCAAGAGGAACGATATTCTTTGAAGGTTGAGAACCCAAGATAAGAATAGTCCTAGAAGGTCATACTCCTTGAACACCCGGGTGCGTATGTACCTTGAGAGACGATGATGAAAGCGTTTATAGTCATTGGTCTCTCCAACATTGTGCTCTGATCTAATGAGAGATAGAGCTATTAGTCAAGGCCTTGTTGTGGAAACAATGTTGGTTACTATGATGCTATACAGATGGATTACCAATATGATTCTTCTTATGAGAATGACCAAGTACCATCATGAATACCTGCCTAGTTAAGAGGCAGTGTTGAAGAAAGTGTAACTAGGTTCAGTCTTCATGACATTGTAATTATGATTTTTGTAAAATGAAATTATTATCCTCGTTGCATGTGTTTCATAAGCAAGAGGTTATTTATTTAGTGGCTCCCATTGAGAGCCTTAGGATTTCAAAGAGTCAATGTCATGTGTATGAGTCTATAAGTCTAAACATCCCTCCAAGGCAAGCACAATCCTCCAAGACAAGCACAAGAAATAAGTCTGCAAGCTAAACGATGAATAAGGCAGCAATGTCGACCTAAAAATATATTTAAATGACAAGTCATATCATATGTGGAGACACAACAGTTCATGGTGACATGTCGGCTTATTTATGGAGGTAGACTACTATAAATACCCAATTGGGGTCACCACAACAAAACAGAGATTTCAGATTTTTCTCTGAACTTCAAATGGGTGTAGGAGGTACAGGAATCTCGAGTCAAGGCAGAAAAGCAGTGTCTCAGATCTCTGAAAATTTGGGTAAGTATAGGACCTCGAATCCTCTTGGATGGGTACAGGAATCTGAACTTCGCATTACATGGGGATACATCTCAGATACACCTGCAATTTCATGTACAAGTTCAGTAAGAAGATTACAGTCTTCTCCTCAGTGGTTACGGTCTAGAATGCAAGGAAAGAACACTGTCACAATCTTGTTATAGATGTGATGATCAAGACCTCAGTGCTAATCATTGTTTCAACATGTTTTCTATGAATAAGGTGAAGATGATACATTGATCATTGTCTCAACATAATTGTGATCCTACAATAATGCTCTCTCAACATACTACACATGACCTCGACACAATGATCTTGATGAAGACAAGGTCATGATGGAAATCTCAGTGCATCAATGAAAGCATGATGATGATATCAGTGAAGAGTGCAGCAATGATCTAGGTGAAGGAAAAGAAATGATGCAATAGTGATGTAGTAAATGATGACCTCAATGGTGCAGCAATGATGATGATCTCAGCAGTGACAAAGAAGAGGATTGGTGTCTTGGTCTTGGAGTGGCTTCATAAGTCAAGGGTCATGGTCTTGGTATTCACCAATTGGAATCTCTATAAGAATAATTTTGTGCAGGTTTCCCTATATAAGAGGGAGAGGTTTTGGCCCTTTCAGAAAGCCAACATTTTGTGTTATTGTCTCTTTGTTTTGGTAGCTATTTGATGAACTAAAGAAGATACACTCTAATAATAAAAAGTGCAGAATATGCTAAGAAGAAAAGTTAAAACACCTCACAAATAGTTATCAAGCTAAGAAGAATCACATTAATCATGCTTGCCCTAGATTCTTCAACATTCTACACTCCATCAATTCTAAGCGTAAAAAATATTTAATCTTTAAACTAGACCTCTCTAAAGCTTTTGATAGGGAAAATTAGTTATACCTTAGATTTATGTTGATCCATATGGGGTTTTTTCACTCTTTTGTCTCTCACGTTATGAATTTTATTAACACATGATCCTTCGCCATTTTAATTAATGGGGTAGCCTACCCTATTTTTCATGGTGAGAGAGGAAAAAGATAAGGTTGTTCTCTCTCCCCTCTCCTCTTCCTCTTGGTGGCAGAAGGCTTAAGCAAGCTCATTTCAAAATTAGTTCAGAGAGGCAAGTTTAAGGGGATCAACATTGCCCCACATTGTTTCCTTATCCACCTTCTCTTTGTGGATGATGTCCTTATTTTCTTTGATGGCCTCTTCTCACAGCTTCGTGCTTTAAAGGATATCTTGGACATTTTTTGTTAGGATACAGGAATGCAAATAAAATCAATGAAATCTTCCATCATTGGTTGGGGAATTTCAACAGATGAGAAAAGAACAGTTGAAACACTTTTCTCTTCCTCTATTTTGGAAATAATCCATGGCATAAAATATTTTGGATTTATATTAAAGTCATATAGCTATCAAAATTTAGACTAGTCCTGGTTATTGGGAAAAAATGAAAAAAATAATTAGACTCTAAACAAACAGATGGCTCTCAAGAGTAGGGACATTAGCTCTTTGAAAATCGATGGTTCAAGCCATTCCTATTTACAAGGCTTCCCTAGCATGGATTCCAATTACAATCCTCTATCAGATAAAGCAATTATTTATATACTAGCTATGGTCTAGGAAATTTTTTTCCCTGACCACATGGAATTTGATCACCCTTCCAAAATCTCAAGGTCGATGGTGAATCAAATGCTTGCCTCGATTTTCAAAGGCCCCTGTAACTAAGGGTGCATGGAAAATAATTCAGGGAGAAGGCCTTTGATCTCATGTAATGCAGTATAAATACATTAGGCCTTTATCAACTGTTGAATGGATTAGGTCACCTTAGAAATCCCACAAACATGAATCCATCAACTAGAAAGGGACCATAAAGGATTTCTATGTCATCGCTAATCACCTCTGTTGGAAAATTTAGAAAGGCTCAAATATTCTCTAAGGTAAAGATTCCTAGATTAGTATTTAGTGTTAGTACCATCACCCAGATCTGCTTATCCAACAATTATATAAAGTAATTTATACCACTCTTAATCAAGTTTCCGTAAATCAACTTCCAAATGGAACCCAAGCGTGGATTTCCTCCAATGAACTTCTCTTGTTAGGAGAAGCAGTAGAAGCCTAGGATCACTACCTTTGAACTCTCAAATTTTCAAATGTTACTCTCTCATAATTGGATGATTAGCTAATATGGAACCTTGGCTTGTGTGGTTGTTATGCCCCAAATTATGGATATCTCTAGTAAAATCAAGCTATATATGAGCCCCATTGTGGGGGGGAATATTTGGAAACTTAGTTTCCTTCCAAAAGCCAAGTTATTCATATGGCTATTGCTTAGGAATAAACTCCTTACTAGGTATAGTCTATAGAAAATATTGTTTCAGGGTCCTAGTATTTGCTCCCTATGTTGGAAGGACCTAGAATCAGATTCCCACCTCTTCATTTCTTTCCCATTCACTCATGTCGTATAGGTTGATAACATAAATCTTGGCAATTTTTCCATCTATTGGAAAGCAAATGACATAAACCAATGTTTTCAATCCTGGCTTTCTCACCCTCTCCCAGAACATTAGAAGGTGCTCCCATTGTGCATTTGTTGGGGTAGTTGGTTAGAAATAAATGAAACCATATTTGAAAATAAACCTCCAAACTCTATGAAAGTTTCCATGACCTTCCTACCCATTGCAAATTTCGTTACACATCTCCTCCAATGGACCTGCAACTTCTCCTCCTGCAAATGAAATCTTATAAGGCACATCATGGGCTTTCTTTGAAAGATCAACCTAGGGGTCCACCTCTATGGGAGGGGTGGGGAGAATTATTCATATTTCAACTCCTCATAGTATCTCCTTCTATGCCAACATCGAGCATGCTTCAAACAACTATGTCGAACTCTTTGCATTATATGTCACTCTTCTTTGGCCCAGAAATTTGATGTCCATTCTCTTCACATGCAATGACCCTATAAATGTCATAAATTGGATAAAGGGATCAACAGCTATTAGAAACTTTACTTTGCTCCCTATTTTTCAAAAAATTACACAAAAATTAACATGTTTAACTCATATTTCCTTGGATCATATCTATAAGAACAAGAACGAGGAAGTTGACCGGTTGTTAAAAAATGGATTGGATCTAGACTGAAGCTCTTGCATAGCCCTTGAAGTTAAAGAAGGCCATCGACATGAATTTATTTTTGACCCTTGGGTTTGAATGATTCTCAAATGATTTTATATTTCCAAAAAATTATTATCTATGTTTGTATCTACTCACCTTCAATATATGCTAGATATTGCATACAAACAAAGTTTTGTATGATGGCTTAATCAGAGCGAGTTTCAGACTATTTGTGTGTTTTTTTGTCATAAAATCATAAATAAAGACATTAAGACTGGTAGGTTTTTCTATGGTATTTATAGAAAGTAAATTTTGACTATTGTTAGCTTGTCTATTTGAGGGACATCATGCCATCAAAATGCTTACAACATATACTTATGTAACTTCTATTTACTACTCATACATAAAAGTTACAAATATTTTTTCCTAGAAAGAATAAATCTAAATCACCTATAATGAAATACTTACACTATGCCTACCATTTCTTTTTGTCTAGGAAAGTAATTGACCATTCATACATAAAGGCCAACAAGTGGGAACTTTGTTGACATTTTTACTCCCACGTTGTAGATCTAGATCTTCTACACACAAAACTAGATTGAAAGCAATTTTCTGTCATCACACTTCTCGACATACAATGACCTTCATACTAGAGTGGATTCAAACAATTAATCATCATTAATGTCATAATAACCTAAATTCGAGATATTTCTAATAAAAATTTTCCTTTTTTGCGTTGACAGGCGTTGTACAACCCCATATAGGGGGAGATGTCTAGGCTTGAACGTTTAACATTTAACATAACCAAACTTAATCCAATCGTCCCTAACTAATAATTTAATAATTAACTAAAAATTTAATAATTTAATAATTAATGTAATAAACAATGCGAAGTGAAATTAAGGGCGCTTAAGGGCGGAAGTGTCAATCCATCTAGATTTTCTACTTTCAAGGAATTGATTTCCAAGTTCAATTTCTTTTATTTTGGGTTTGCTTTTTTGTTTTAGGGTACAATTGAAGTGTGTAAAGGTTAAATAAACGTCATTCTAAATGTTTATGCGGTGTCTAAGGGATATTTCACTCAATCTTAAAACATTATTTTGTTAAAAGAAAGTGCAAGAAATAAAATTTCACTGCATTGATATATTGATTTATAAGGTTGTAAATTAACCTAAAACTAATAAAACTACCAAAACTAAAATCAATTTGATATTATTGTGTAATTATATAAGTTAATTTTATTTATATTGTATTGTGGTTAAATGTGGAATACGTTATTGAAATTATACATCTATGTTTCCTATATCACAAACTCTAGAATTATCAAACAAAATTTTCTATAGTCCATTTTCACAAGTTGGTATTCATTTAACCATTATCAATTTCAAGTTTTTATATATTATCGATTTATCTTTAGTTATTTATATATTATCAATTTATCTTTCTTGGATCCTTAGTAACACATATTGAATCAAATACAATGTATGCTTCACACATGTTCGTTCTTTACACACTCCAGGACTCAATCATAACTCTGCTCGGTAGGGGACTTAAGTTACCACACACAACATGGCAACCACATTCTCTTGCACACACTACACACACATCGTGCTTAGAAACTTTGTCATTCATCATGATTGTACCCTCAAAGCCAGGATCAACACTCTCACTTGTAATAGTACGCAGATTATAATGACTCCTATTTTTTACTTATATTCCTCTTAATTTCATGATTCAAAGTGGGATAGCATGAAGTTACAATGGGTGCTTGGAAAGTATGCACCTGGACTTGCCTAAGGCAGGCTAGCTAAGCCCAAGTGATGAATATGAAGTCCCCCAAGTGTACTAGGTGATCTTCCTTTGGCTATGCGCTGAAATGCCTAGAAATGAGCTACTCATTGTGTAGAATAGTTGTTATGGCTTGATTTGTTGCTCAGAAAATTCCGGGAAATTAACTTTGAGCTCTCCACATTTACCCAGAATAACTCGCGAAGGAATTTGTCAATTGTTGACTTTGGAATTTTGGCCCAATTTCCCTCAATGGCTCTGTTGTTGGGAAATTCGACCCACCTAACAATCTTGCTGTTAAAAGCCCCAAAAATAGCTGAAATCACCAACAAAACTCCTCTCCATACTCCTCAAGTTTCAGCCCCGAACTCCCTTCTCTCCTCAACCCCCAAGTGTGACTCCTCCAAGGACTGTGCAGTGTCTGCATTGCTGCTATTGGAACCTCCATCAAACTTGCACTTCATTGCTTCTGGATCGAACTGGAATGGATTAGACTCCCTCCTTAGGTTGGCACTCGAAGTCCACCGAAGAAAGGGTTGATATTTCTACTTGGAAACACTTTTGTGTAAACAACACTTGCAGACTTGCCTTCAGCTCAAGTGTGCTAGTCTAAGACAATTCTCAAATAATCATGAATGACCAAAATGAGTGCCTCTTCGTCTTTTTGTCAAAGAACCTCCAAAATTCCCATTGGGCCCAACTCAACTTTCCCCCACCAAACTCGCTCCAATGAGTGCGTGTTTCCCTTGTGGGCCACATTTCTGTAACAGGGTTGGTGAAAATTCCATGTAATAAAAGTAAATAAAGGCAAAATAAGACCACGGGTAAGGGACACATATTCCAAGTTGAATGTTGGGTAGGACATCCCATTGTGGGTGTTCATTTCAGTTTATTATGGATAAGGAATTTGGCAAAGGCATTTTGGCACATTTATTTATGAAAATAAAGGAAATTAGGAGAAAAGTAAGGTGAAAGGTCACAGGTTGCATGTGAGGAGGAAAATGAAGGAAAATCATGGAAAATGAAGAAATTAGAGGCATCATTAATAAAAAGGCTTATGAGGATCAATTGGCAAGCTTTTTGTCAGTGTAAGCTCTTGGCTTAAGTTTGCTCAGGTTTTGGAGCAAGGAAGGGAAAAACAAGAAAGGAAGGACAAGGAAGGGAAAGGAAGGAAAGTAAGGATCAAGGAAAAGTAGGATCAAGCAGCTTCAACAGGAATACTTGCAAGTAACCTTTTGCATGTGTGATTTCCTAGTTGGATTGGACATGCATGGCTTTGCATGTTGGTGTATGGTTCTCTTGTTTTCGGTGGCATGGTTTTTTCGGGTTATGATAGTGGTTTTCAGCCTAGCCTTTCCTTTTTCTATATGCCATGGTGTTGGGATGTTTATTTTGGTTTTGAGCTTTGGTTTGTCGGATGGATTTCAGAATCTGGGGCAGAGGTGGTCTCAAGTTTCATTCCCAAAGGCCTAGGTATCCCTTGACTGGTTTTGGTAGGATACACGAGAAAGCCTGAGGGATAAGTCTCGGTTTAGGCCTAGTGATCTGGGTTTGGATTGCAGTAAAGCCTAAGAGACTGGTCTCGGTTTAGGGCCTAGTGATCTGGGATTGGATTGCGGTAAAGCCTGAGAGAAAAGGAGATGGAAAATTCCTCAAGGATAGTGATGGATTCCGAATGGAATTCCAAGTTTAGTTCGGTTGTGATCGGAGCACTAGTTTTGGTGTGATCACAGTTTGATGAGGGCGAAGGTGGTTTAACCTCTGTATTCCCTTGGTTGTTCTTTGAGATCCCACATTCATACTTGGAATATGGCATGGGGGTGACTAGATGGAAGAAACATTTGGTTCAGCCATGTCTGTGATCAGGTGGTACGTGGAAGTCTCGAACCTGGTCGGATTTTCCTATGATTAATGAAAGCTAAGTTATCTTACTTTTGCACTTGTTTATATGTGGATTTAATGGTTGTCATATCTCTAATATATATATGGTTTTGTGCTGGTGTTAAGCATCTTTATATGATTGGTTCATGTCATGGTTATTTCATGTATTTACTTGTAATTGTTAAAATGATGGATGCAAGACCAAATTGATGTTATAATAGTTCCATGGAGAAGGTGGTGATCCTTTTGGTTATGTTTCATAAGTGCTTTCATTCATTCATGCTCTATCTTATATCCTAGACCTGTAGGTTGCATTGATTCCAAGTGTTTGACAGAATGTTAGTCCATGTTGGGGATGCTCAAGCCTAGTCCTGAGGTTGATTTTTTATTTTTTTTTATCTTGTCATCATGTCTTTGATGGATTTCGGAGGTTGTAAAAAGTTATGGGTAGAAGTGCCTTGAATTCTGCGGATGCTGGCACAGGTCTGCTGCGAAGATTCCATGGACGTTGGCACAGATGCCTGTGAGAGCGAATCTAGGTTTCTAGACGTTTTCATGCCTATAACATGAGAGCAACCAGGGGTTAAAAGGCTTAAAACATTAATGGGACCCAACAACAGGATGTTTGAGTGGTTGACATGTCTCCTCATATTATTGTTGTTGATATGGATGGGTTGGTTGATGTGTTCTGTTGATTCCATTTCCTTAAGGTCACCGAGGAGGTTGAATCCCTTATAGTGGCCTCTTTCATCACATGTTTACCCTGGTTGGTCAGTTGCTTGGGTAGACCTAGAAGGAGGAGGTGTTACAATTTATCTATGAGTGGCCCCCACGTACCACTAGTGGCTCTATTTTCCTCCTCTGTCCTCTAAAATTTGGGCTTCACTTTACTCAAAAATGCACGTGGGGCCTCTAAACCCACATTTCCTAAATGCATGTGCGAATTTATCCAAAATTGATATTTCCCCTTAGCAATGTTGCTAAGTGGGAGTATCACAATCCTCCTCGCCAAAATATTGCTTGTCCTCAAGCAACTGTAATGAAGGATGTTGAAGTATCTGCCCCCTCTCCGAAGTGGCATCCTCATCTAGTAGGTTCTTACATCTCATCAAAAACTCCTTGATAAACCTATTCCAAAGTGCCTCTCATGGGTGTTCAAAATAGCCTCTGGCTCCAGAACTAAGTGCCCCTCATCATCCATATGTGGTAGCTCTGTAGTCATTGTCACCTGCATCCCTAGTGGTTTTTTCAGACAAGGGACAAGAAAAATGTTGTGTACTCAGCTCCACAGGGGTAGCTCCAGCTCACATGATACCTCCTTGACTCTCCTAGTGACTCGGTACGGCCCATAGAAGCAAGGCTTGAGCTTCTTGGCCCCCTTCTGCTTAAGTGATGACTGCCTATATGGATGGAACCTCAAGAAGACTAAGTCCCCCGACCTCAAATTTCCTCTTTACTCGGCCCCTGTTTGCATAGAGCGTCTGTTGGTTCTGTGAAGTCTACAAGTTATATTTGAGAGCCCTCAATATATCTTGGCTCCCATGTATCCAATCCTTGGCCCTAGGGGCCTTGCGGTCTCCAAACATCACGTCAACAAAAGAAAATGCATCGTAACCATATAGAGCTTTGAATGGGGACATACCTATGGACATGTGGTATGTGGTGTTATAGTAGTACTCGCCCAAGTGCAACCACTATATCCATGCATGTTGTTGACCCGTCACGTAGTTAAGCAGATAACCCTCTAGCCATTTATTGATAATCTCTGTCTACCCATCCGTCTAGGGGGTGATAAATGGTGCTCAAAGTAAGCTCTATGCCCATCACTCGAAACAGATTCCGCCATAATCCTCCCGTGAACTTGTTGTCCCGATCACTGACTATGGTCTTCAAGAGACCATGAAGTTGAAATACCTATCTGAAAAATAATTCGACCACCTGTGAGGCCAAGGATCGAGTTGATATGGCAGCAAAGTGTGCAAACTCTTTCAATCAGTCCACCACCATGTATATGCAATCCTTACCCTATGTCGTGGGCAACCCAGTGATAAAATCCATCGACACACTCTCCCACTTCGCCTCAAGAATAGGAAGAGCTTGTAGTAATCCATCAAGGTGGGTTTTCTCACCCTTGTTCCTTTGGCATGTGTCACACTCCAAAACATGCCTTAGAACATCATCCTTGAGGCCCTTCTATGCAAATATCTCCTTGATGGCCCTATAAGTCTTAGTAAACCCCTGATGCCCTGCTAAAGGTGATTCATGGGCTGTCTGCAGGATCTTCTCCCTCAACTAGGAGCCAGGTACCAAATAAATCCAATTACAAAAGTAAATCACCTTGTTTATCACCTGGTATCGGTCATCCACCACTGCACTGGTAAGGATCTCACATGAAAAATGGTCCTTGGAATACTCCACCAGTGACTATGCCTGCCAATTCGGTGCAATGCTCATCAATGAAAGGGTATCTGACCTCCTAGACAACGCATCAGCTACCATGTTCTGCTTCCCTTTGACATACTCAATGTCAAATTCATATGCCTGGAGCTTGCTCACCCACTTTTGTTTCCTCTCTTGCAAATGCTTTTGCTCCAAGAATAATCTCAGACTGTTGCAGTCTTTTTTGATCTGGAACTTGTTTCCCACCAAATATTGCCTGAACTTGGCTAGCGCATGCATCATGGCTAGTATCTCCTTATTGTAAATGGAGTATAGTCTCTCGTGGGGCAATAACTTACGGCTCTCGAAAGTTATCGGGCGTCCCCCCTGCATCAAAATTTCTCCTACACCCTCCCCTGATGCATCACACTCAAGCACAAAGGATTGTGCAAAATCAGGGAGTGCCAACACCGAGTAGTTTCTCATGACCTGTTTGAGGCACTCAAAATCCTCCCATGCCCCATCTATCCACTCAAATGCCCCCTAATTCGTCAAATCAGTGAGAGGAGTTGCTAACTATGAGAAGCCCTTCACAAAATTCTGATAGTAGGTGAAAATACCCACAAAACCCCTCAATTCTGTCACATTTCGGGGCTCTGGCCAATCTCGGATGGCCCTGATCTTCTCCTCATTGACTCTCACCATCTTCCCCAATAATGTGCCCTAGATAGAGCATCTTCGTCAAACTTAACTCACACTTGGACAGCTTAGCGTAAAACTGTTTCTTCTCCAGAATACACAATATTGTCTCTAAATGCTGCAAGTTATCCTCCGAGGTTCAATTGTAGATCAGTATGTCATCGAAAAACATCAACACGAACTTTCAAAATTTTCCATGAAATATGTGTTTCATGCAATATTGGAAGGTGTTTGGTGCATTGGTCAGCCCAAAGGGTATAACCAAGAACTCAAAGTGACCATAGTGACATTTGAAAGTTGTCTTAGGGACATCCTGGTCCCTCACCTTGATCTGTTGGTACCTTGAGCACAAGTTAATCTTAGAGAAGAACTTAGCCCCCCTCAACTCATCCATCATATCATCTATGAGTGGGATTGGGTAATGGTTCTTCATGGTCTTCTCATTGAGGGCCCAATAATCTATGAACATGTATAAGGACCCATCCTTCTCCTTCACCAGGGCAACTGATGAAGCAAAAGGGTTGGAGATAGGCCTGATGCACCTAAGTGCCAACAACTCATGGATGGCCCTCTCAATCTCATCCATGTATGCCTTGGGATGTCTATAAGGTGTAGTGATCAAGGACTATATCCCTGGCTCCAACTCAATAGTATGCTCAAAACCTCGATCAAGAGATTTTCCGGGTGGTATGTCTCCAAACACCACTAGGTAGCTCCCCAAAATAATTTATATGTATGGGTGTGGTGGCTTGGGCTAACCCCTAGCCTCATAAGTCCACAACTCCACGACCCATTCAATATCACCATGCCTCAAATCAGCCTCCATCCTATGGGCCAAAACAGTTTATGGAGGGTAAGAGTGGATACCCCTCAGCAAAACCAATTTTCCATATGGACCTGTGAACTCCATCTCCAACTTACTCCAATCTGTAGTGACTCAGCGAAGTGAATAGAGCCACTGGACACCCATCACCACGTTGGTTTCTTGCACATCTACCATAAAAAGTGGTTTGACATTGAATAGTTCCCCTTGGTGATTGTCAATGCAAGAACATAGCAAGTGCACTGCATGGTTCTATCTCCTGGAACAAGAATCGAAAATCCCTCAAACTCCTCGGTTTGATGCCCCTCCTCTGAACCATATGTGCATCGATGAAGTTGTGGGTAGCCCCATTGTCCACCAAAACTAAAACATGTTTCTTGTGCACCGTGCCCCTGATCCTCAAGGTCAAAAACTTGGGTACCCCTCAAAAAGATGCAAGGACCCCTCCTGCTGGTGTGAAAGGATCTCCCCCTGGTGGTGGTAGTGGTCCCCTCTCCACATGTGTTGCACTATAATATCCACCCACTTCCATCTCTACATCATCCCCCAAGTCAATGTCTGAAAAGACCTCAATGTAATGGGCCTTTCCTGCTATGCATCTATGGCTTGGATCCCATGGTTCCTGATAGGTGAAGCATAGCTTCCTCCTCTGAAGGTCCCTCCTAGTCTCCTCATCCAGTTGCCCTCGCCCCTGGTTGGGTCTCGGTGGTGGAGCCCTCGTGTCTCTTCCCCTCCGCTGGAACCCTTCTCTAGGTGGTAACAATGCTCTAGGCCTGGGTAGGGCATCCTACAAATCTTGGGCCCTCTCCACTACATCCTGTAAGGTAGTGGGCCTGTTGGACTTCACCTATCCCTTCAGTGGCTCTGCTAGCCCCTATAAAAACATGAAGACCCTCCTGGCCTCTGAAAGATCAGGCACCATGAATAACAACCTCAAGAACTTTGAAATGTATGCCTCAATGCATCTCGTCTATTTGAGCCTTTTCAGCTCCCCAAAATTCTCCTCTGGGTCTCTCCTCTCGAAACACTCCAAAAACCTCCCGGTGAACTCCTCGTAGGTTGCCACTCCAACATGCTGCATTGTGGTTAGCCCACGGAACCACCAGTCATAGGATTCTCCCTCTAAATTCAAAGTGGCAACTTTAATTACCTCTCCTTGCATCATCTAATTATGTTGGAAATATATATACAAGTTCTTCACCCATGCTTTTGTTGAGTTCTTAGACAACCTATCAAAATTTGGGAGGAACAGTCTCCCCATGGTGCATTGTAAATCGATGTCGTCAGTGCAACTTCCTCCACCTTATCCCTTTCCCTATTATTGCCTTTCAACTAACAAAAGTCTTTGAAAGTAATGGCCTCTCTAAATTCAGGCCCATATGACTGATACTATATGAAATAGTCCCCCATGTGCATCTCCTCTTTCCCTTGTGGCCCTCCAATGTCAGACACTATAAATGTATGAATGGTAGACCTAGGTGGTGTGTTGGGAATGAGGGGTGATTTGGGGCCATGACTCCCTTAATGATGCGAAGTAACGATGCCCCTGTTGTTACTACAATTTTGTTGCCTTAGTTCCTCAAGGCTTTTGGACAAATCCTACACGACCTTGAGAAGATGTTGGGAAAACTCCTCCTCTTTACTCCCTCTGTCTCCCATGTTATCCCCCTTGTTTTGCCTTTCAATCTCTAGTTTAGCAATCTCTGGATCTGGGGTGATTTGTAGCTACCTCTCGTTGCTTCTGTACCTATTCCTCTTGTAAGTTACTTCCTCCTATTGGTCTTCTAGTGTCATAGACTGATGTTGCTCCCCACAAGTTGAGCCAAGACTATGAGGTTTGATACCACTGTAATATCCCTAAGGAAAATTTATAGTAAAAAATAAAGCATGCATAGAAATAAACAAACAAAAAATTTACTCAAACATCATAACACCAAATAGAGCCAAAAATTGCGATGTTGAGCCATTTTATTGATAAAGCATGAAGTCACAATGGGTGCTTGGAAATTATGCACTTGGGCTTGCCCAAGGCAAGCTAGCTAAGTCCAAGTGATGAATATGAAGTCCCCCAAGCATACTACCTAATCTTCCTTTGGCTCTGTGCTGAAATGCCCAGAAAATGAGTTGCTAGTTGTGTAGAATA
Organism: Pinus tabuliformis; assembly: GCA_031772625.1. Lineage (NCBI taxonomy): Eukaryota > Viridiplantae > Streptophyta > Pinopsida > Pinales > Pinaceae > Pinus > Pinus tabuliformis. The sequence continues at coordinate 1,215,798,408 of CM062818.1, forward strand.
GTTGTTATGGCCTCCCCCGATGCTCATAAAATTCTAGAAAATTAACCCTGGGCTCTCCACCAAATACCCATAATAACCCATGAAGGAATTTTCCATTTGTTGACTTTGGAATTTCAGCCCAATTTCCCTCAATGGCACTGTTGCTGGAAAATTTGGCCCACTTGACAATATTGCTGCTAAAAGCCCCCAAAATTGATGCAATCACCAACAAAACTCCTATCTGGGCTCCTCCTCAAGTTTCAACCCCAAGCTCCCTTCTCTCCTTAACCCTCAAGTGTGAATCCTCCAAGGACTGTGTAGTGCATGCGTTGCTACTGTTGGAACCTCCCTCAAACTCGCACTTCACTACTACTAGATCGAACTGGAATGGATGAGACTCCCTCATTGGGCTGGCACTCGAAGTCCATTGAAGCAAGGGTTGAGATTTCCACTCGAAAACACTCTTGTGCTAAAGAAAATTTGCAAACTTGGCTTCATCTCAAGTGTGCTAGTCTAAAACAGTTCTCAAATAATCATGAATAACCAAAATGAGTGCCTCTTCCTCTTTTTTTAAAAGAGCCTCCAAAATTCCCATGTGGGCCCAACTCAACATTCCCCCACCAAACTCGCTCTAATGAGTGTGTGCTTCCCTTGTGGGCCGCATTTCTTTATGGGTGGCCCCCATGTACCACTAGTGGCTCGATTTTCCTTCTCCGTCCTCTAACGTTTGCGCTTCACTTTAATAAAAAATGCATGTCGGGCCTCCAAACCCACATTTCCTAAGTGCAAGTGCGAATGTATCCAAAATTGGGAAAAATTGATATTTCCCCTTAATGATGTTGCTAAGTGGGAATATCACAAATTATTGGCAATCTTTGTAACTTTTCTATGTTGATTTTGTTACGTTTGATTGTCAGTTATTATATATTGATGATAAAAAGAGACGATGGGCGTGAGTTTAGAAATTTTGTTGTGGGATTGGAACTTTACATAATTGTTGTTCTCAACTCAAAAAAGAGGTTTGCACCTCAAGAGATTTGATCCCTCTCAACACTTGATAGATCAAGGGTTAAGATGGATCTAGACCGGTTTACAAAGTTTCAATTACAAAGAAGTTAGTATCTAAATTTTAAATGAATTTAATAATAATAATAAATAAAATAAATAAATGAATTGTAACAGCCCAAAATAAACATGTAATTAATTAGATTATTAGAGATTTCAGCAAAATCACATAGAGAATCATTTGTCGACGCGTTTCGAACCAACTAGTGTGGTTCATCGTCAAGACAAGTTGAGAAACAAATCTGAGTGATCCGTTAAATAGAGTATGCAGGTCCTTCAACGGCTATATAAACGGCTATATGAACAGGCAACGGTTAAAAAGTCTTTTAACGGTTAATATATATATATATATATATATATATATATATATATAGATATATATATATATATATATATTATTTTTATTATTTTAGTTATTATTATTAATATTAATAAATTAATTATTTATTTATTTATTTACAGTAATATTATTGTATTATATTAACCTCAAGTTAATATTACTATATTAATTTTAAATTAACATTTTTGAATATTATTATCAATAATAGATTAGGGTAATTTATATTTTATTTTTATATTCTATTATTATTATTAATATTATTAATTTTCATTCATTTATTTTTATTTTTATTTTATTTTATTTATTTATTAATTTACTTCTTCTTCTCTCTTTTTTATTTATTTATTTTTTTTTAATTTTTTTTTTAATTAATTAATTAATTAATTTTATTTTATTATTATTATTATTATTTTTAATATATGAGTGAAATGAATAAAATTGCAATTAGTTAATTATTAATAATCTAGGTCTAGGGTGAATAATTAAAAGGGTGAAATTACTATTACTAAACCAATGATATCAAGAGAAAACAAAGACCAGCTAAACAAACAGATCGGGGTTAGGCGAAGAAGAGGCTAAGGTAAAAGGGCTGGGATCCAACACCTACTAATCTTCCAGCCGTCATCCCTATTGAGATTCAAAGGTCTTTTCTCGATCTCAAGGGCTTCCCTCAATTTTTGATGGTGAAATTGTGCCACTCTTGCGATAACTTGAGCCTCTTTGATACAGACTTGATGTTTAGTTTTCTCAGCATGCTCAGCCAGGGCTGAGGACTTGGCCCTACCATGCCTCAAGTCTGCTGCATGCTCACTGATCCTTTGAAACCTCTAACAATCAAGTATGGATCACAGAAGTCTAAACTCTTTATTAATTAGATTAATCAAGCAATTTATAATCAACATGCAATTATCAACTAATTAACATCAAAGTTCAAAACTATAAGTAGAGACACTTACCTGTGATTTCAGTTGAATTTTACTTCCTGTAACAAAGTCTTGGGGACGACTCTCCACCCAACTGTAGGCTCAGTTGCACCAAAATCTTGCTACAATTGGCCACCCCCGAGCCCTCAATCAACGTACTACTGCTAGGGTATCCTTTGTCTCACAACACTATTCTCCCAAGAGAATGGATGGTAGAATCATGGAATGCCTCTCATCTTCTTCACCATCTATTAAATAGAGCAAACATTAGAAAGGGAACCACATGCATACACTCCATGTGTCAACATGCAACTTTACTGTTTTTTTGTTTTATTCTTTTGTTTTACTTTTTGATAGTTTTACTGATTTTTACTATTTTTCTTGTTTTATTTCTTTTGTTTTTACTTTTTGATAGCTTTACTGATTTTTACTATTTTTTTGTTTATTTATATTTATTTAGAGCATGTAATTAATTTATTATTTTATTTATTGTTTATTATTTATTTAATATTTAATATTTAATATTTTTATTATTTATTATTAAGGGACATTACATACTCCCCCACTTTAAGGAACTTCATCCCGAAGTTAAGTTTTTTTATTATTTATTATTTATTATTAAGGGACATTACATTTATTTTATTATTTATTACTTCATGTAACAGTCCCGACACCCTCTGCTGAACTAGTATAACCAGCAGGCATCGAAAGTTTCACAACACTCAAGAAATCCCAAGGAATCTCTATCCTTTTTCCCACTTTCGAAATTAGGAATAAGCCTCCTCGGTCTATATCCTAGTCCAAGGCTGGCCCCAAGGCTCGCGCCTAAATTATACCTCATCTGCCCCAAGGCAGGCATCCAGTACAGTGCTCATTGTCACTGGCATCTTGCAAGGTTGGCCCACTCCCTCCAAAACTCACTAAGGTGCACAACCCCAGGCATTGAAGTCCTTACACCCCTACCAAACTTCGGCATCCCAATAGGCACCTAGCCTAGAACATTAGGCACTTGGCCTCCTCCAGATAGTCCCATAGCCCTTCAAGTACACAAGACAAAGGAACCACTGGCATATGTAGTGTTGATTGAGTTTGTCCCAAGCCCATATGGTGTTACTTATTCTCCCTCGTGCGTATGGGCTCACACGAGATCATCAAATAAACCAACCCTCTCGGCCCATTTGTGGAGTCCTATCAATCATCACACCTCAACATGCAACCAATGCATTAGCTATACCACAATAGAAAATAATCCATATGCCAAGTATTGCATATCATCATGTGAAAATAATTCCTATGCCATGTTATGCATATCATACCCATCATGAGTATTCAACATTAAATACCTATCATCACGTAGTAAATGAATACATTGTCAATATACCTTGACATAACATCATAATGCCTATGCAAATCGTCATCATCATAAGGATACATCATCACTATTGTAACAACTATATGAACCACATGTGCATGATCACCCTCATACCATCATATCATGAAACATCATCAATATGTGAAACATCTCAATACTTATCAAATATAGAATAATACTTTATAAGAATTCTTATCATGATTCATCAGAAAAATCAATTTCATTTACTTTACAAACATTCAACTATGAACTAAGATTATTCAATATCCATCTAGGATCTGTGTTATCTCATCAGTGTTATTAGTGTTATGTTTTCATCAAGATACCAATTACTTTTTCAATAATCATTTCCACTTCTTTCAACTAGGAAGTCGACCAATTACACCATAGGTATAATCATCTAAGTACATCGTTAAATTTCACATGAGCCTCATCATCTTGAGTCTTAATCTCTCGTCATATATTCTGCCTTCCCCAAGGAAATCCTGGTGAAATTCATTGTTAAGATATTTCTAGTTATACAATCATTTTTTTTTAAATCATCTATCTCACAATTAAATTCCCTTGGTTTTACATCCATTTACCCTTTGGCTTACCGATTCTAATACCGCTATAGGCAATTGCATATAAACACTAGGTCATCATGATTTAATTTTATATCATGCTTAATTTACTTGCATGAGGGTTGATCCATGTTGACTTATACATACATCACTTAACAATTATCGTTTTCATCCACAAAAAATATTTTCTTATCTCGTCAAGTTCCTATCTCAATACCACTTGATTGCTTATCGTAAATTTACCCTTCTTCAAGTTGGACAAGAGATTCTTGCTCATTAAATAGTATCTTTATTTTAGATTTTAAAACAGTTGGAAACACTACTACCATCATTGTCCATGAAAAATTTAAATGTGTGGTGTTTTGTGGAAACAACTTCTTTTAACGCTATGGGAACAACACTTAACTTCATATCTTCATACTTTTAAACTATGTAGATCATCACTATGACCATTACCAATCATGTTCCTCAGTCCACTCATCAATACCCTTAAAAGAACTTTCTTCTTGATAGAAACATCCCTTCATTTCCTCCTACCAGATATTCATATATATATATATATATATATATATATATATATATATATCTATATATATATATCTATATATATATATATATATATATATATATATTTCTCCTAGTCTTAATTTCCTAATATTCCATGTCTACTAGCTTCAAAAATGAAAACTTCTTCACTTCATTCTATTTTATTAAATTGACTTTATTTTCTCACCTCCAGTCATTGTGGTTTCTTTTCCTCCTCTCTTAAAAGCATAACATTGGTACACTTTGGAAATGTTGTTACTATTCCCCAACTTGGGTAATACCCTATAAATAAATTCATTAAGATGGCTACCAAATGTAATCCGCTTATCATTTCCTGTTTTAAGACATCATCCTAATAAAATTGCCTGATCATACATCTTATTATCCATAATTCATGCATATAGTTAGTCACCTATGGAAAACTTTACAATGTGGCTCTCCCATTAGAGGGAAAAACTATTATAGATGTTTTCATGCACACAACTTATCTCCTCCAATTGATCAATTTTATTACGGATTTACTTCATTAATCTATGTCATCATAACGTCCAGGTTCCTTTAAACTGGCCTTCATTATTACCATGATTATTTAACTTCATTAGTTGATTGCCAATATTTTCTTCTTTATGCGCATCATCCTTAGATAGACCTTATAGTGATACCTCAAGTTATGATTATACCAAACTCTTTCAGTATGTTCTAAAATAGGTTGCCTCTTCTTATTGATTTCTTACCCTTGTTGTGACACTTCCTCTCAACCACCTTAAGCATCTGATCCAAGTTGGCCATAATCACATGAGCTATCATTAGTTATCATCATTAGAAAATTTGCAAATTTCTCCTTTCCATTTCTCCTTAGACAACTTTATCCACTATATGCAATTAACCTTGAATCACGAAACCTCATGTAACATTATACTCAACATCATAACAATTAATTAAACTAAACTGAAATCATAATGTACGATTTAGATGCATCATAAAGTTTAAACAATAAAACATGATTTAGATGCTCCATAAAAGTATCTATCTTAGCTAAGTAAGCACTCCTAATTAGTTCACCACATCTTAATCATAAAGGATTTGTTGTCATCATTAGAAGATCATATTCATAGAATTGTGTTCTTGCAATAATAGACCAGAGAAATGCCAAGCAAACTGCTATCACTAAAGGACAATGAGAACAACAATCCCAAATAAATAGTGAATGATCAGCATTCAAGGAATGTTATCTCTATGTTTTTAGATCAGATTGAAACCATAAAATAATGACAATGTTTTAGAACATTATCTCATAATGCCAACAGTGTCCTTTCTCTTACTTAAAATTTGAGATAAGGAAAGATCTTTTAGTAAAACAAAACTTGGAAAATGGTAAATGAGATGTCAACTTAGATTCACCAATAATGTCCGAATGAAACAGGACCAAGCAGCAATCCTTTGGAAAATACAAACTAAAAGATATTGTCAGGCCGATTCACTCAAACACATTTATAAACAAGTTGTTGAATGACGGGATAACAAAAAAAACTTCTTCCAATGATGAATCAACGAATCACAAAAATACTATATAACTTTGTTGAGGATTTCACTTTGTCATATGACAGTTAGAAACCAGTGAATCTTTTGATAGTATCCAAGCACAATAGAGACTACTAACAACAATTTGAAAATCCAATTCAACCATAAACTAGACTTGGATAACAAGAAAGACACGGTTATGCAACTCAACTATGAAATGCATGTAGATTTTTTATTGTGCAAGCGTGGAAATGCAGTTAGTGAGGAGATCAAAAGGTTTTCCTTAACAAAAACTGAACCAATAAGAAAATGTCAATTTTATATCAATCTGCTGTTCAAAACCAATGAATATCTTACCAAATATGCATCGGAACTTCACTGTACCATTGCCAATCAAGCTGTAGCTTGTCTTCCAATATATTTCAGCCCAAAAAATACCAATATCAAATACAAATAGAGAAAATCCAATGCATACTAACAGACAAGAATACTTATGCTAGATAAATAGATGATGATTTAGTTAATGAATGACTAATTAAACATTTATCCTTCAATAAGAGCTATAAAAGCACACAAATTAGTGTGATAGAAAAAAATTAGACCAAAAATAGCTAGCAGAAAATGCCAGTAAAAAAATATAGCTTCTGGAAATACCATAGAAACAACCCTACAGATCAGAAAGTTTCTTTACAAAATTCATTTCCAGGGCACAAAATGCAAATAGAAACTTAATGTCTCACCTAACATAACAATGATATGAATGTTCTAATTACTAGAAGAAAAGAGTTCAGAAGGCTTTTTCTCACTCCTGTTCATAATACATATTGTACATTTGCATACCAGTCCAAATGCATGGTAAAAAGTTGTCATTTTGACAGAACAGGCAAAAGCACATAAAAAATCTGGAAGCACATGAATTACAAAACTACAAAAGTTGAAAAAGATGAAAAAAATAAGCAGCAACATAGATACAAAACCATCTTCTTATATCGCCAGTTACTACTAAAAATACACCTAAACTTATGCTAATATATTTGAACATTTCATTTAATTAATTTTTATATTTAATCTAGTACCTTGAGTCCTGGCATTTCCTTCCTGACAACATGTTACCTTCTATCAATCTATGGTACTTGATAGCACGCTAAAGAGGAAACCACGATAGATGGACGAAATCAACTATTCACCATGCTAGAAGCAAGACAATAAAATTCTTTATAAGTCTTTTGTGTATCAGGGATTTTCTTCTCCCATGGTCCACACAGGAAAAATATTGACTAAAAAAATACCGAACGACCCTAGCTTTTTCCAAAATGCAAAAAAAAAACCCATTGCGACTTTGATTTGCATCAGCAATCCATGAACGTTGAGTTAGGCATTTTTTTGATGAATTGATCCTCGGATATTTTCATTTTATAAAATAAATGAACAATAAAACATTCCCTCTTGGGATCACATCATCATAGGTGTCCTTTTGGCTAAAGACAAAGGTCAATAATTTTCAGGCATGCCGATGTTTTTTTTTACTATGGCATCAATAGCAAATGTTTTCCATGAGTACGTTCAATTATGGATACTTCTCAGTTGGTTTCAGGGAGTAATGTAATCAGTGCAGGGACCTTAGAAAAGAGGTTACTATGAACACAAAGTTCAACAACATTATCCCCAAAATAGCTAGAAACTGCACATATTGACCCAAAAATATCTTCCATGTCTTATCATCCATGGTAGCATCCTGTGAATACGGGTTGAACAGATCATAATTATACACATGTTGGGAATGATAAATTTCTGATGGAATGTTTTGTGGTTTTAAAGTGAACTAATCCAAACTTACACTTACAGATTTCACTTACAACGTTTTTTTCCTGGATCTAGCATGTGTCAGAAATAGGTGAATTTCAAAACTACAGGAAGTATGATTGGGTTAAGACAACATTTCTGTACCAATAAAAAATGATCAAATACGTTAATGATTCAACAGGTAGACTTTCAACCAAAGTTATGCAAGACTATTGTTTCCATCATGCAAATGGAGCTATTATCAAAACGAAACACGTATTTTCAAAAAAAAAAAATGTAATTAGCCCCTGTAGAATTAATGTTCTCACATTAGGTAGAATAACTGTGCTATATGCTCAACGCAGAATAAAGAACTTCCCAGAGTATTACTTGTGATAAGCCCACAGACTTATCTTATAGGTTGCCAGACACGTCAATATGTTTATCTAGAATCTAGAGAAAGGACAAAACAAAAGGTACAAAGAGGAGAATTTAGCCTGTACTTCAAAGCAAGGCGATGAAGTAACCTTTCGCACAGGTTAATTTTAAAAATGCTGCAGTGCACTGCTAAAAAAAACACCGAACAGATAAACGATCATGGACCGAATCCTTACCAGTTTTGGGAAATTTCACTAAAATACAACGAAAACTACCTAATTAAATGCATCCTGATTAACTAGTCTGAAAATTAGATATCGTGACAGACAGACATACTAAAACATAAAGAGTAGAAATGAAACATAAAGAGGAGGAATAAAATGAGCGATGCCCAGCAGCCCAACTAGACTGTGGGCTTGATATGAATTTAAGAAAAGAACTATAAAATTGTTAATAAAAAATCAGAATGACACTCACTGTCAGTCAATTCAAGCACGTTTTTGTGGGAACCAAAATCTAAAATATCTGTATAATTGGAATAATTCGGAAGAACGATGGTAGCCATATTAAAATTATGTCAATGTTTCGGATCACCAGCTACATCCATCGTCAAGACAAGGATAATGTTTAGAGTTGATAAGAAACCCAATTACAACACTCATTTCCCAAACTAGATCCAATGCGAAAATAAACACAGTTGCATTCTCCATTAAATTACGAAAAGAAAACAGTAAAGTCCAAGTGGTATTAGAGCCCAGTTAAAAAAAAAAAAAAAAACAAAAAACTTTTGGCACATCTACTTTGAATTTCATTCAAAATCCGCTGCAAAGAAAAGATAAGAAGCTAGAAAATCAATAAAAATGAAGGGTTTGTAGACCATGCGCAGCGCAAACAATATAAATATAATTATATAGCGACCCATTTCGCATCTAGAGTAAAAACAGGGCAAACCTGTATCGCCACTGCTATCTGATAAGGGTATTTACTCATTTTAATTTCTGAACAATTAAAAAAATGGGTATTTAATTATTTATTTTATTTTTTCAATCATTTAAATCTCCTCTGAAAACCGAAAAGAGAAAACTAAGAAAAATTTTAAAGAAACAAAAACAGAAACCCCAAATGGGCATGGAATACAATTAATAGCTTCATAAATTTTCCTTGTCTCTCTTACCTCTCCAAAAAAGAGTTTCTGGTGTTCTTGCAGTCCACTTTCGAAAGTCGTTGCAAGTAAATCTTGTTTTGTGAGAGCATATATATATATATATATGGTGTGTATATAGCCTACTGTTGTATATAGATTCAACTGAGATTTAAGCTCTGTTTTGGCTTTGGCTTTTCGATTAAAATATTTTTATGAATCTTTGATTTTATTTTTCAATAAAATAATCTTATCGATAATTATTGTAAAAATTAAAAAATGATAATACGATTTTTCTTCATTATTTTTTTAGAGAATATTTTCTCATGAAAGTAGTAAATATCAAGAAATAATCAAAATTCTCTACATTAAAATGCCCATATGCCCTAAGTGTTTGAGCCTAATCCCTGAAAGCAATTTATAATCAATATGCAATTATCAACTAATTAACATCAAAGTTCAAAAATACAAGTAGAGACACTTACCTGTGATTTCAATTGAATTTTACTACCTGCAACAAAGTCTTGGGGATGACTCTCCACCCACTGTAGGCTCAGCTGCACCAAAATCTTGCTACAACTAGCCACCCTCGAGCCCTCAATCAACGTACTACTGCCAGGGTATCCTTTGTCTCACAACACTATTCTCCCAAGAGAATGGATGTTGGAATCATGAAATGATGGAATGCATCTCATCTTCCTCACCATCTATGAAATATAACAAACATTAGAAGGGGAACCACATGCACACACTCCATGTGTCAACATGCAACTTTACTGCTTTTTTGTTTTATTCTTTTGTTTTTATTTTTTAATAGTTTTACTGATTTTTACTATTTTTCTTGTTTTATTTCTTTTGTTTTTACTTTTTGATAGCTTTACTGGTTTTTACTATTTTTCTGTTTATTTATATTTATTTAGAGCATGTAATTAATTTATTAATTTATTTATTGTTTATTATTATTATTTATTGTTTATTATTTATTATTAAGGGACATTACATAAATAAATTATCAATTTCATTATAACTTATATTATTTGTATTTATAAAAACTTTGCCTCTATATTATATTTATTAAAATTCTAAGTTATTGTAAAGTTAGTAAATAACCTAAATTATATTAAAATAAAAAATATATATAATAATAATTTGCTCAAAAGGGCTAACCAATAAAAGTTGTACGAACTTTTCTCATTGGCTATAACAAATTAAAAAGCCTTCTAATACTAAATCATTCCTATTTTTAGCTTTAAACAAATTAATGAATGATGACACATAGTTATAAAATAAATTAATATCTACATATCAGTCTAGATCCATCTTAACTTTGGATCTATCAAGCACCAAGAGAGATCAAATGTAGTTTCAATTATTAATTTTATGTTTTTTATTTTGTTTTATTTTATTTTTATATAATTCGAAAGAGTCAAAATGTTTTATTGGTAATTATAATTATTATTTTATTTTTATGTAATTCTATTTATTTATTTTATTTTATTTTTTCTTTTATGTAATTTGATGGAGTCAAAATGTTTTATTGATAATTATAATTATAATTTTATTTTATTTTATTTTTATGTAAATCTTTACCAGACTGGGATCCTCTCGAAATGATGTAAAGGACCAACCTAGATCCATCTTAAGAGGATCAAATATCTTTTCACTTTAAAAGAGGTTTGCATCTCGAGATATTTGATCTCTCTCTGTGTTAGTGTGGGTATCTTCATCCCTTCGTCAGTGATCAAATTCTCTTGTTGCATCGCATGTTAGGTGTCTCGCTCAGTCAGCTGCATTCCATTAGGATCATGGATCATCTGACGGTAGTGGCTTGTTGTACATTTTCCCCTCATGCCCTTTACCTGCTGGCACATTACCATTCATCTAGATCGTCTGCAGTCAATTTTTTGTTTTTAAATCTGCAAGAGTCATTTTTAGGGTTTCAGATTCATTAGGTCTAGGGTTTCATCAAAAAGGTCTTCAAAATGTTCAATAACGGTCAGCCGACGCATGAGGAGGTTGAATAAAGTTCCAGTACCAATAAATTCCATAATCACATGCTCAGAAATGTATTTTTCCTCAAAACCCTGTTTTGAGGAAAAACAGAGTATTCTATGTTTTCATGTATAAAATTTGGTGTAATTTCAATTTTTCACATGTAATAGCTTCAGTGGCAACCCTGGTCACCTTGCCAAACTTTAGCATCTCCATCACCTGCAAGGCAAACAAAAAGTTAAGTCATTCAGTTCAGAAAAGGCAAAATGAAGCAAAACTGCCTAAAAACAGAGTTTAAAAAGAAAGTGTCCAATGTAAACATTACAAAAGTGGGTTTTATGAGTGAAAAATTAAAGTTTCTTGTATATAAGCCATTTCTTGTGTTTGAAAAACTCATTTGCATCCAAAAGATAAAGAGGAACTCAGAGCAAAGTTGTGGAGGGAAAATCGCAGCAAACAGTTAAAATTTCAGGGGCGCGGCGCATTGGGTCACCGGCGCGGTGCATAGGGCTGGCGTGGCGCATTGGGCCGCCCTCCACAGTGCAAAAACTACACTGGCGCGGCGCATACAACAGGCGTGTCGCATAGAGCTGCAAGCCGTTTTCACCCACGAAACTCATCCCAATGCTAAATTCGCTCGGTTGCCACCTGTCCAAAGTAAGTCAAACAATCTTCCAATGCCAATGAATGTGTGTCTTAAGATGTTTATGATGATTTTGTGAAAAAAATTTCAAACCCTACCTCCTTGCAATTTTTTCTCAAAAAACAATTGCTTAGGGTTTGTAGTTGTGTTTTTGTTGTCAAGTCCACTCCATCACTCCCTCACCCTTTGATTCCCTGATTTGTTTTCTGGTTTCATTAACTCATTCCACTATCCCCATATCCCTAAATTCATTCACCCCCTATCCCCAATTCCCACTATCCCAAACCTTAGCTACAAATTCCTAAACCCCAATTGCTATCCCAAAGCCTAATAACTGTCCCTAAAACCCTTCTATTCCCCAAATTCCAGTCAGAAACATTCCCAAAACCCCTCTTACCCTCTCCCCTCACAGTCCCTCATACATTTTCATACATTTGGCAGCAAAAAATCAAAGGCACCTAAAATATCTTCATACTCATCTAAGACAACTCAAACATTTGGCAAACATGGAATCTGATCCTTTCTATGACCGAGATGAGGAGACACACAGTGACTCTCCTAGAGAAATGCATGCACCAAGAAGACCTCACAAGGGTGGAAAACATATAAGAGAGGAACCTACTTCACTTGCCGAGCTGCAGGCCTGTCCTCTTGCTGTCACATGTTTTCAACACCAATCCTGTTATCAGTTCTGTGAGATGGTTGAGAGAGTCCAGTACCATCATGAATTGGCCAGGTTGTTTGTCCTCCATCTACATAATGGCCAAGTCACTCTAGCAGGTGTGACATTCACCTTGACACCAGAGTCTATTTCTCTAGCAACTGGCATTCCCAACATCGGTGAGCAGTGGAATAAGAGGCAACAGATTGACAGGGAACATTATGAGCCTTACATTAAGGCTGGCTATTTGAGACATCTCAGCAAAGTTTTTCCTTTCCGGTATCTGAAAGACTCATATGCTCCCTTGATGAAACTGATAATCAAATATTTCAGTTATGAGGGCCGGTTTTCTCGCCTGTATGCCTACCATATCAGACTGTTGATGCACTTCACTAGGGTGAGAATGATGAACCTCCCCTATTTTATTTTCCGGAACATTGAGAAGATGACCACCATAGTGCACAAGAAGACTCCTCAGCAGCAGTATAACAACATATATCATTTTGCACTAATCAAGATTTTGGTCATGCATCAGCTTGGTTTACAGAACATCTTATGGGAGAATTTCATTTCACATGAGGTATTCACTGCTTCTCAAGTACCTCCAGCAGCTTTTCATGAGACAGGTGAACCTTCACATCAACAGGAGCTTCATGAGACACAAACCGCTAGTCTGCCAGTATATGTCACCTACCAAAAGGGCACAAGAAGGTTGTTTGCAACAGCAAAGTGAGTATTATCTCCACCCAGGGTGGAAGGGCTCTCGCTTTCTCCATCAACAGAGCATGTATAGTTCAAGGGAAAGCAGCCATTACAGGATGAGGGGCCTTCAGGAGAGCAGGAGACAGATTTTATTCTCATTCAGGATGATTACACCGATTTGGGCTCACAAAGCTCAAAGCTTAGAGAGATCATCCAGGAGCAACAAGCTGACATTAAACATTTGTCTCTCAACCTACAAAGAGCCAAGTGGATCATCAAATATTTGGAGCAAAGAAACAAACAACTAGAGGATCAGCAAACCATAATGGAGCTAAGAAACATACGAGAAAACCGGCAAGCTACCAAAAGGAGGAAAGTCAAGTTCACAACACTTGAGCAAGAAATCAATGCTGATCGTGAGTCTTGGTTGGAAAGGACTAATATCCACTTGGAGAGGATGCTGGAGAAGGCCATTAATGAAAAAAAATGTTGAGAAACATGGCATATCACTATCTGTCAAGGAATATGGTGTGCCAAGCTAGAATCAGGAACTTGAAGGCCAAGTTGAAGAAGAGATCAAGGAGGCAAAAAGCGCAAGATAAACTTTAGATCTTGGCCGAGGCTTCCTTGGCCCAACATAGCACCTAATGGAGGACACTCAGCCCAAATTTCAAAAAATTTGGGGCACTTTTTGTAATTTTGGAAATTTTGCCTTAAAAAACAGAGTTTTCTGCCTAATGCGCGTGCCACCCAGCGCTCGCTTTTGATGGAGGCATAATTTTGAGGAAAACTCAACATATTTGGATTTTTCATGAAAAAATATGCATGTTCAAAAATGGACAAGAAATTTTGACAGGTTTTGGACTTCCAAAAAGGTCAAAAACACCCCAAAAATGACTTTTCTGCCCCTTTTTTGACACACAGGAAGCAGTGTTGGAAGAACTCAATTTTGGAGGGGAAAATGGAGGACAAATTCAAAAATTCCACCTGTGTTGGAAAGTAGACAGGTAAACCTTTCCAAAAAGCCCACTTGGAGAAAATTTGGACACTGGGAAGGCCTCCAAAATCAGCTACAAAAAGGCACTACGCATAGGGAAATCGGCGCGACGCATTGGAGGAATTTTTGCTCAGTTTGACCAAAAATACTTTGTTTTTCGCCTAGTTTCTTGACAGTTTGACTTTTCTCCTTCTAATTTTCAAACTCATGATGTAATTTAATGTGACATGATGGATTTTGATGTAATTATGCTAAATTTTCACTCATAGAGGTAGATTCATCCATCAAAAGGTAGTTTGCAACTGAATGAATCAGTTTCCTAGTTTTTAGAGGCAAGCTGTTCCACTGCCTACTTTTTAGTTCTCAGTTTAGATTTTGTTGGAACAGCTCCTAATATTATGAGCTCGACCCCTAGAGGCTAGGATGAGTTGTTGGTTGCCTATATCTTGTAATTTTTCATTCATTAGCATGGTTGGACTTTTGGGAAAGCTTGGAGCTTATTGTATACTCATTTCAGTAGTTTGGCTAAGCAATAGACCAGTGGTTTGCAGCACTTTATGGGATACATGTGGCATCTTGCTTTGGTATTGTGTTTTCTTCTGTAATTGCAAGTTTACATGTGATTTTTGTATACCATTATCTCTCTTTGCTTCATCTTAACTAAATCAAACAATGATAAAGGTAGAATACATTGAAAGTGCAGTGCTCTACCTAGGGTTGGTTTAGTTATCTATGTTTTCAACTGTTTGAAAAGGATCCCTGAGTTTTTCATGCCCTTTTCAACTTCTCACTTGTCTAAAATCTCTCCATCTCACTCAATTTGAAGTACCAAATCACTTGCCTACCTTGCCCCATAGAGATCTCTGCAAAACTGAGTCTCATTCCTTGGACCCAAATCTGCCTTTCACATTTGAGCCAACAAAACATCATCAAATTCAATCAAACATCTCTGCACATATACCTAGCCTAAAATCAGTCATTACATCAATCATCTCAAGCTTCATAGACCATCTTTTCTGAGATTGACAAGGAGAGAGCCCTCTCCCGACCTGGTAGGGCTAGCTACCAGGTTAAGCGTGGTTTGATGTTACCCTAGATCCTACCTTTCTCAGCCTGAGGTAGATTTAGGCCCTAACATAGTGGCGACCATACTGGGGAGACGAAAAGTGTGTTGTTTGCTTTATAAACTATAGACAGAGCCTGAAGTTAGCTAGGTAGCCTTCGAAACGGTCTTGCTTTGCATTAGCGAAAGCAGATGAATGTTGCTTTAGTCAATCTCCAGTCTAGTTTATGAACTGAACATCAGGTTTCCTCAGCAAAATATAATCAAGTTCAGATCTGATTGTTGATGGTGGACAATGATCAGACACCGCAAGGCTAAAATCATTCACCTGGCGACTCTAAATCAGTTTTGAGATCAGATTCAAGGACTCCACTGAAGGATGAACCTAACCAACAAAAACATGAAAGGACAATATGGAAAGATCAGGTATTCAAGTTGGAATTTCATCCAAGACATTTGTTCTTTGTTATAAATTATTTCTTCTATTTTCCCGAGAATGTCAAGAAGGCTTTGCAAAGTATATTGTATTTGAGAAGAGATCCTCAGCCTGCATTTGATTCCTTCCCTTTGAAGATTGTAAATACCAAGGAATTGCATGCCTTTGAGCTTGATCAAGAACCTTTTTTGAATCTTGTGATGACCGTCTTCAAACTGATGAGCCTCAAGAGACCAAGACTGATTCTACAGCTTTTGTACATACCCCACTACCTTGTAAAATTCTAGATCGATACAAGCCTCTGATTTTACCTCCTATATCCCATGCTTTCCCTAAAAATCATGATCTATATCTACCAAGATTTGATGGTGAACGCGACAATATCACTGCTGAGAGACATGTTTTGAATTTTGAGTCTTTTCTTAATCTTTTTGAAGTTGATGAAGAGGATGTCAGAATTAGGCTTTTTGCTCTTTCTTTGCAAGGCAAAGTCAAGAGTTGGTTCAAAACCCTACCTGATGCGAGCATCTCAGATTTCCTGCAGTTCGTCAAAGTTTTCCTCGACAAGTGGGTGGTCAAACAGAACCCTTTCTTGATTATAGAAGAGTATAACCAACTGAAAAGATTGCCAGGGGAGACAGTACAATAGTTTTCTGCTAGGTTTAACCAAGTCTCTTTTTCGATGCCGGTTAATATAATACCTCCTCTTGGATCCGCTCTCTTGCACTACCCGGGTGCCTTTGATCCGGAAATGGAGTTTCAGTTGAGAGAAAGGAATCTTGCAACACTTGAAGAGATGCAGCACAGTGCAGTAGATGTAGAGGCTCATTTGCTGATCCGAAGGGCAAAGTTGAAAGAAGAAGAGATGAAAAACATAGATTCGGAGGAATCGACACCTCTAGAGGTAAAGCTTGACATTTTGGTAAGTACAGTGGAAGAGATGATGTAAAGGATCATCACAAGGAATGAGTATAGTGTTCAAGCCCATCGCTCGCTGATTGAAGAAGAACAAGTTTATGATCCAAAACATCTTCTTTCTTATCCCAGTTGTCATATATCTGATAATGATTGTTTTATAGATCCTCTTGGAGAAGAGAGATCTGTTGATATGACATGTATGCTTGATGATGTGTTTTATACTGACAATTTGCCTCAGTTTGATCAGTATGATGATGATTATGTTCTCCAAACGGAAGTTAATCTTGCAGACAAATCAGTAGCTAGTTTGTGGAAGAGGAAGTTCATTTTCAGTAGCTCGAATACAATGTTCAGCCATTACATATCAGCTATGGAAATGACGAGGAAAGTGTAGCAAATTTTGAAGTAAGTGAAGGATCTTTGCCTTTTTGATTTGCTTCGTTTTAGTTCGTCGGAGACAACATTCATGCAATCAGAAATCAACGGTTGACAAGTCTTGATCTGAACCTTTTTTAGGGCAATGAAAACCTTGTTCAAGACTTCTCATATCCAGATTTGCAGCCCCTGAATGCCATTGATTGTCAAGTTGCAGATGAGGACTTGGAAGCTGACACATACAATCAATTGATGCAAGATGATTCCGTACCTTTCTGTTTTGAATCATTTCAGTTTTTGAAGGGAAATTTGCATAGTAAATCTTCAAATGAGCAGCTTGCAGGGAATCATGTAATCTCATCAGAAACAATAGAAAATGGGTTGCAGCAGTCTTTTCAAGTTTTTCATGATCCAATAGCTGATGTGTTGGATGATTTCTGCAGTCAAAGTCCTTCTCCTATCTGTGAGCTTGACAAAAGTATTGATACAAACTTGATCTAGCAGCCAGTTTCTTTGTCATTTTCAGTAGGAGTCTCGTCACAAAGCTCAGATCAAAGTTTGCATTCATGGTATGAGGAGAAGAGAAGTAATCCATTGGATGAGCTAAGTCCCAGTGTGCATGAATTTCAAGATCCTTATGCAGTGTTTTTGGAGGTGGATAGAGAATCCATAGTATTCAATGGATCTGTTCACAAGTTTTCATGGGAGTTGCCTTTCAGTAGTTCTCTCTTGTTGTTCATAAGCAAGCACTTGCGGAGAATTCAAACAGCAGCTGGAATACTTACTTGGTTGCATTGGTTGTTTCATTTCACTTGATCAGGTGATGAATGAAACTGTTCGAGTAGGTTTTGATGAATAAGCTCTACTTTGAGCATCATTTACAGTTTGTCAGTTGTGTTTAAGTATCAAGTCAGTTTTTAGTTGAGTGAGAGTCAGTTTGTGCCGTAAAGTCGTCAGTTTTCAGTCATGCATTTCAGCTTGAGTTTTTGACTCCATTGCCCAATGGAAGAAGGCACTGTCTGCTTCCCAAAGATCTGCCATTCTTGGCACCTCCAAGGAGCTACCATCCCCATTGGATCCAATGTTAGTGTCGGTATCTTCATCCTTCCGTCAATGATCAAATTCTCTTGTTGCATCGCATGTTAGGTGTCTCGCTCAGTCAGCTGCATTCCATTAGGATCATGGATCATTTGACGGTAGTGGCTTGTTGTACATTTGCCCCTCATGCCATTTACCTTCTGGCACATTACCATTCATCTAGATCATCTGCAGTCAATTTTTTGTTTTTAAATCTGCAAGAGTCATTTTTAGGGTTTCAAATTCATTAGGTCTAGGGTTTCATCAAAAAGGTCTTCAAAATGTTCAATAATGGTCAGCCAACGCATGAGGAGGTTGAATAAAGTTACAGTACCAATAAATTCCATAATCACATGCTCATAAATGCATTTTTCCTCAAAACCTTGTTTTGAGGAAAAACAGAGTATTCTATGTTTTCATGTATAAAATTTGGTGTAATTTCAAATTTTCACATGTAACAGCTTCAATGGCAACCCTAGTCACCTTGCCAAGATTTAGCATCTCCATCACCTACAAGGTAAACAAAAAGTTAAGTCATTCAGTTTAGAAAAGGAAAAATGAAGCAAAACTGCCTAAAAACAGAGTTTAAAAAGAAAGTTTCCAATGTAAACATTACAAAAGTGGGTTTTATGAGTGAAAATTAAAGTTTCTTGTATATAAGCCATTTCTTGTGTTTGAAAAATTCATTTGCATCTAAAAGATAAAGAGGAACTCAGATCAAAGTCGTGGAGGGAAAATCACAGCAAACAGTTAAAATTTCAGGGGCGCGGCGCATGGGTCACTGGCACGGTGCATAGGGCTGGCGTGACGCATTGGGCCACCCTCCACAGTGCAAAAACTACACTGGCACAGCGCATACAACAGGCGCGGCGCGTTGGGTTCGTGGCACGACGCATAGAGCTGCAAGCCGTTTTCACCCATGAAACTCATCCCAATGCTAAATTCGCTTAGTTGCCACCTGTCCAATGTAAGTCAAACAATCTTCCAATGCCAATGAATGTGTGTCTTAAGACGTTTATGATGATTTTGTGAGAAAAATTTCAAACCCTACCTCGCAATTTTTGCTCAAAAAACAATTGCTTAGGGTTTGTAGTTGTGTTTTTGTTGTCAAGTCCACTCCATCACTCCCTCACCCTTTGATTCCCTAATTTGTTTTCTGGTTTCATTCACTCATTCCACTATCCCCATATCCCTAAATTCATTCACCCCCTATCCCCAATTCCCACTATCCCAAACCCTAGCTACAAATTCCTAAACCCTAATTGCTATCCCAAAGCCTAATAATTGTCCCTAAAACCCTTCTATTCCCCAAATTCCAGTCAGCAACATTCCCAAAACCCCTCTTGCCCTCTCCCCTCACAGTCCCTCATACATTTTCATACATTTGGCAGCAAAAAATCAAAGGCACCTAAAATCTCTTCATACTCATCTAAGACAACTCAAACATTTGGCGAACATGGAATCTGATCCTTCCTATGACTGAGATGAGGAGACACACAATGACTCTCCTAGTGAAATGCATGCACCAAGAAGACCTCACAAGGGTGGCAAACATATAAGAGAGGAACCTACTTCACTTGCTAAGTTGCAGGCATGTCCTCTTTCTGTCACATGTTTTCAGCACCAATCCTGTTATCAGTTCTATGAGATGGTTGAGAGAGTCCAGTACCATCATGAATTGGCCAGGTTGTTTGTCCTCCATCTACATAATGGCCAAGTCACTCTAGCAGGTGTGACATTCACTTTGACACCAGAGTCTATTTCTCTAGCAACTGGCATTCCCAACATCGATGAGCAGTGGAATAAGAGGCAGCAGATTGACAGGGAACATTATGAGCCTTACATTAAGGCTGGCTATTTTATACATCTCAGTAGAGTTTTTCCTTTCTGGTATCTGAAAGACTCATATGCTCCCTTGATGAAACTCATAATCAAATATTTCAGTTGTGAGGGCCGGTTTTCTCGCCTGTATGCCTACCATATCAGACTGTTGATGCACTTCACTAGGGTGAGAATGATGAACCTACCCTATTTTATTTGCTGGAACATTGAGAAGATGACCATGATAGTGCACAAGAAGACTCCTCAGCAGTAGTATAACAACATATATCATTTTGCACTAATCAAGATTGTGGTCATGCATCAGCTTGGTTTACAGAACATCTCATGGGAGGATTTCATTTCACATGAAGTCTTCACCACTCCTCAAGTACCTCTAGCAGCTTTTCATGAGACAGGTGAACCTTCACATTAGCAGGAGCTTCATGAGACACAAACCACTAGTGTGCCAGTATATGTCACCTACCAAAAGGGCACTAGAAGTTTGTTTGCAGCAGCAAAGCGAGTATTATCTCCACCCAGGGTGGAAGGGGTCTCGCTTCCTCCATCAGCAGAGCAGGTACAGGACAAGGGCAAGTGGCCATTACAGGATGAGGGGCCTTCAGGAGACCAAAAGACAGATTTTATTCTCATTTAGGATGATGACACTGATTTGGGCTCACAAAGCTCAAAGCTTAGAGAGATCATCCAGGAGCAACAAGCCGACATTCAGCATTTGTCTCTCAACCTATAAAGAGCCAAGTGGATCATCAAATATCTGGAGCAAATAAAGAAACAACTAGAGGATCAGCAAACCATAATGGAGCTGAGAAACATACGAGAAAATCAACAAGTTTCCAAAAGGAGGAAAGTCAAGTTCACAACACTTGAGCAAGAAATCAATGCTGATCGTGAGTCTTGGTTGGAAAGGACTAATATCCACTTGGAGAGGATGCTGGAGAAGGTCATTAACGAGAAAAATATGTTGAGAAACATGGCATATCACTATTTGTCAAGGAATATGGTGTGCCAAGCTAGAATCAGGAACTTGAAGGCCAAGTTGAAGAAGAGATCAAGGAGGCAAAAAGCGCAAGATAAACTTCAGATCTTGGTCGAGGCTTCCTTGGCCCAACATAGCACCTAATGGAGGACACTCAGCCCAAATTTCAAAAAATTTGGGGCACTTTTTGTAATTTTGGAAAATTTGCCTTAAAAAACAGAGTTTTCTGCCCAATGCGCCGCGCCACCCGGCGCTCGCTTTTGATGGAGGCATAATTTTGAGGAAAACTCAACATATTTGGATTTTTCATGAAAAAATATGCATGCTCACAAATGGCCAAGAAATTTTGACAGGTTTTGGACTTCCAAAAAGGTTAAAAACACCCCAAAAATGATCTTTCTGCCCCTTTTTTGACACACGGGAAGCAGTGTTGCGAGAACTCAATTTTGGAGGGGAAAATGGAGGAAAAATTTAAAAATTCCACTTGTTCTAGAAAGTAGATAGGTAGACCTTTCCAACAAGCCCACTTGGAGAAAATTTAGACACCGGGAAGGCCTCCAAAATCAGCTACAACAAGGCACTACACATAGGGAAATCAGCGCGTCACATTGGAGGAATTTTTCTCAGTTTGACCAAAAATACTATGTTTTTCGCCTAGTTTCTTGACAGTTTCAATTTTCTCCTTCTAATTGTCAAACTCATGATGTAATTTAATGTGACATGATGGATTTTGATGTAATTATGCTAAATTTTCACTCATAGAGGTAGATTCATCCATCAAAAGGTAGTTTGCAACTGAATGAATCAGTTTCCTAGTTTTTAGAGGCAAGCTGTTCCACTGCCTACTTTTTAGTTATCAGTTTAGATTTTGTTGGAACAGCTCATAATATTATGATCTCGATCCCTAGAGGATAGGATGAGTTGTTGGCTGCATATATCTTGTAATTTTTCAGTCATTAGCATGGTTGGACTTTTGGGAAAGCTTGGAGCTTATTGTATACTCATTTCAGCAGTTTGGCTAAGGAATAGACCAGTGGTTTGCAACACTTTATGGGATTCATGTGGCATCTTGCTTTGGTATTGTGTTTTCTTCTGTAATTTCAAGTTTACATGTGATTTTTTGTATGCCATTATCTCTCTTTGCTTCATCTTAACTAAATCAAACAAGGATAAAGGTAGAATACATTGAGAATGCAGTGCTCTACCTAGGGTTTGTTTAGTTATCTATGTTTTCAGCTGTTTGAAAAGGATCCCTGAGTTTTTCATGCCCTTTTCAACTTCTCACCTATCTAAAATCTCTCCATCTCACTCAATTTGAAGTACCAAATCACTTCCCTACCTTGCCCCATAGATATCTCTGCAAAACTGAGTCTCATTCCCCGGACCCAAATTTGCCTTTCACATTTGAGCCAACAAAACATCATCAAATTCAATCAAACACCCCTACACATATACCTAGCCTAAAATCAGTCATTACATCAGTCATCTCAAGCTTCATAGGCCATCTTTTCTGAGATTGACAAGGAGAGAGCCCTCTCCCGACCTGGTAGGGCTAGCTACTAGGTTAAGCATGGTTTGATGTTACCCTAGATCCTACCTTTCTCAGCTTGTGGTAGATTTAGGCCCTAACACTCTTGACTTGCTAGATCAAGCATTAAGATGGATCTAAGCTGGTTTAATTTGCCCCTTTAAATAGCATGTATTCCTCATGAACACCATGGATCTATACCATGGGTTCTCAATACCATGGATCATTTTTATTTTATCATTATTTTATTTTTATAGGAATATTTTTATTTTTAGTTTTAGTTTTATTTTTTAATTTTATTTTGACCGAGTTAAAATGTGTGCATTACATTAATCTTTTTATTTATTTTATTTTTATTTTTATTTTTATTTTTATGTAATTGATTTAGTCAAAATGTTAAATGGGATATTATGTTACAACATCTCAATGAGGAATTTATGAACTTTAGATATCTTTATTGTCAAGGATAAAAAATTAAAATGCAAATTAGTGTTTAAAACATATTTAATTACTTTAGAACTTTGGGTTCTGTGATTCATAATGAAGATGCTAACTCTTTTGGATTAATCATAACACTGTTTTAGGGGAATCAGTGTTGAACCCTCAACTGTGGTTTATCATGAGGATTACATTAAAATTAAACTATTATAAATTGATATGTAATTAATTTTAAATTAAAACAAATTTAATTTAATGTATATTTAAGTTCCTTTTTGTTTATATGTGTGTATTTTTATTTTTTTTGTTTAGAGGATTAGATTTAATGGTTAAAACTGAGGAGTTTTCTATCACCAAATAAGGTTTAATTTAAGTGAATCTTGAGGTTGAGGACTTTAGGAGCACTTTGTGTCACAAATGTATGTTTGTCCAACCCTTCACCCATCTTCAAGGGCTTGAAGCTTACTATTGATGTGAATAGTGCTAGACCCCTATATATAGAAGATGTTAAAATATAGTTGTTAGAGGATGTTAAAATATAATCGTATAATTGTTAGAGATGGGGAAGAGATTATATGAACCTAATGAGAAAGAGTTGATGATTAAATTAAATTTTATTAAAAGGCATATGAGAACGAAAATAAATTATTAAAAATTAAATAAATTTGACTTCAATAATATAAGAAAGTAAAAATTTTAACTATATGAAAAGTTCAATCCAGGGAGAATGTAAATATATATCATAAAATAGAAATAATTGTTATATTTAAGGATAACAAATTATATAAATTTGATTTGAATAAAAGAAAGAGAATTCTTATTTGAAAAACCAATTTTCCATCTGGACCTGTGAGCTCCATCTCCAACTTACTCCAATATGTAGTGACTCAGCCAAGTGAATAGAGCCACTGGACACCCATCACCACTTTGGTTTCTTGCACATCTACCATAAAAAGTGGTTTGACATTGAATAGTTCCCCTTGGTGATTGTCAATGCAAGAACATAGCGAGGGCACTGCATGGTTCTATCTCCTGGAACAAGAACCGAAAATCCCTCAAACTCCTCGGTTTGATGCCCCTCCTTTGAACCATATGTGCATCGATGAAGTTGTGGGTAGCCCCATTGTCCACCAAAACTAAAACATGTTTCTCGTGCACCGTGCCCCTGATCCTCAAGGTCAAAAACTTGGGTACCCCTCGAAAAGATGCAAGGACCCCTCCTGCTGGTGTGAAAGGATCTCCCCCTGGTGGTGGTGGTGGTCCCCTCTCCACATGTGTTGCACTATAATCTCCACCCACTTCCATCTCTACATCATCCCCCAAGTCAATGTCTGAAAAGACCTCAATGTAATGGGCCTTTCCTGCTATGCATCTATGGTTTGGATCCCATGGTTCCTGATAGGTGAAGCATAGCTTCCTCCTCCGAAGGTCCCTCCTAGTCTCCTCATCCAATTGCCCTCGCCCCTGGTTGGGTCTCGGTGGTGGAGCTCTTGTATCTCTTCCCCTCTGCTAGAACCCTTCTCTAGGTGGTAACAATGCTCTAGGCCTGGGTAGGGCATCCTGCAAATCTTGGGACCTCTCCACTACATCCTGTAAGGTAGTGGGCCTGTTGGACTTCACCTATCCCTTCAGTGGCTCTGCTAGCCCCTATACAAACATGAAGACCCTCCTGGCCTCTGAAAGATCAGGCACCATGAATAACAACCTCAAAAACTTTGAAATGTATGCCTCAATGCATCTCGTCTGTTTGAGCCTTGTCAGCTTGCCAAAATGCTCCTCTGGGTCTCTCCTCTCGAAACACTCCAACACCCTCCTAGTGAACTCCTCGTAGGTTGCCACTCCAGCATGCCGCATTGTGGTTAGCCCATGGAACCACCAGTCATAGGATTCTCCCTCTAAATTCAAAGTGGCAATTTTAATTACCTCTCCTTGCATCATCTGATTATGTTGGAAATATATATACAAGTTCTCCACCCATGCTTTTGTTGAGTTCTTGGACAACCTATCAAAATTTGGGAGGAACAGTCTCCCCACGGTGCATTGTAAATCGATGTCGTCAGTGCAACTTCCTCCACCTTATCCCTTTCCCCTATTATTACCTTTCAAATAACAAAAGTCTTTGAAGGTAGTGGCCTCTCTAAATTCAGGCCCATATGACTGATACTATATGAAATAGTCCCCCATGTGCATCTCCTCTTTCCCTTGTGGCCCTCCAATGTCAGACACTATAAATGTATGAATGGTAGACCTAGGTGGTGTGTTGGGAATGAGGGGTGCTTTGGGGCCATGACTCCCTTAATGATGCGAAGTAACGATGCCCCTGTTGTTACTACAATTTTGTTGCCTTAGTTCCTCAATGGTTTTGGACAAATCCTACACAACCTTGACAAGATGTTGGGAAAATTCCTCCTCTTTACTCCCTCTGTCTCCCATGTTATCCCCCTTGTTTTTCCTTTCAATCTCTAGTTTAGCAATCTCTGGATCTGGGGTGATTTGTAGCTACCTCTCTTTGCTTCTGTACCTATTCCTCTTGTAAGTTACTTCCTCCTATTGGTCTTCTAGTGTCATAGACTGATGTTGCTCCCCACAAGTTGAGCCAAGACTATGAGGTTTGATACCACTGTAATATGCCTAAGGAAAATTTATAGTAATAAATAAAGCATGCATAGACATAAACAAATAGCAAATTTACTCAAACATCATAACACCAAATAGAGCCAAAAACTGCGATGTTGAGCCATTTTATTGATAAAGCATGAAGTCACAATGGGTGCTTGGAAATTATGCACTTGGGCTTGCCCAAGGCAAGCTAGCTAAGTCCAAGTGATGAATATGAAGTCACCCAAGCATACTACCTAATATTCCTTTGGCTCTGTGCTGAAATGCCTAGAAAATGAGTTGCTAGTTGTGTAGAATAGTTGTTATGGCCTCCCCCAATGCTCATAAAATTCCAGAAAATTAACCCTGGGCTCTCCACCAAATACCCATAATAACCCATGAAGGAATTTTCCATTTGTTGACTTTGGAATTTCAGCTCAATTTCCCTCAATGGCACTGTTGTTGGAAAATTTGGCCCACTTGACAATCTTGCTGCTAAAAGCCCCCAAAATGGATGCAATCTCCAACAAAATTCCTATCTGGGCTCCTCCTCAAGTTTCAACCCCAAACTCCCTTCTCTCCTCAACCCCCAAGTGTGAATCCTCCAAGGACTGTGTAGTGCATGCGTTGCTACTATTGGAACCTCCCTCAAACTTGCACTTCACTGCTCCTAGATCGAACTGGAGTGGATGAGACTCCCTCATTGGGTTGGCACTCGAAGTCCATTGAAGCAAGGGTTGAGATTTCCACTCGAAAACACTCTTGTGCTAAAGAAAATTTGCAAACTTGGCTTCATCTCAAGTGTGCTAGTCTAAGACAGTTCTCAAATAATCATGAATAACCAAAATGAGTGCCTCTTCCTCTTTTTTTAAAAGAGCCTCCAAAATTCCCATGTGGGCCCAACTCAACTTTCCCCCACCAAACTCGCTCTAATGAGTGTGTGTTCCCTTGTGGGCCGCATTTCTTTATGGGTGGCCCCCATGTACCACTAGTGGCTCGATTTTCCTTCTCCGTCCTCTAATGTTTGTGCTTCACTTTAATAAAAAATGCATGTCGGGCCTCCAAACCCACATTTCCTAAGTGCAAGTGCGAATGTATCCAAAATTGGGAAAAATTGATATTTCCCCTTAACGATGTTGCTAAGTGGGAATATCACAAATTATTGGCAATCTTTGTAACTTTTCTATGTTGATTTTGTTACGTTTGATTGTCAGTTATTATATATTGATGATAAAAAGAGACGATGGGCGTGAGTTTAGAAATTTTGTTGTGGGATTGGAACTTTACATAATTTTTGTTATCAACTCAAAAAAGAGGTTTGCACCTCAAGAGATTTGATCCCAGTCAACACTTGATAGATCAAGGGTTAAGATGGATCTAGACCGGTTTACAAAGTTTCAATGACAAAGAAATTAGTATCTAAATTTTAAATGAATTTAATAATAATAATAATAAATAAAATAAATAAATAAATTGTAACATCCCAAAATAAACATGTAATTAATTAGATTAATCAAGCAATTTATAATCAACATGCAATTATCAACTAATTAACATGAAAGTTCAAAACTATAAGTAGAGACACTTACCTGTGATTTCAGTTGAATTTTACTTCCTGCAACAAAGTCTTGGGGATGACTCTCCACCCAACTGTAGGCTCAGTTGCACGAAAATCTTGCTACAACTGGCCACCCCCGAGCCCTCAATCAACGTACTACTGCCAGGGTATCCTTTGTCTCACAACACTATTCTCCCAAGAGAATGGATGGTGGAATCATGGAATGCCTCTCATCTTCTTCACCATCTATTAAATAGAGCAAACATTAGAAGGGGAACCACATGCACACACTCCATGTGTCAACATGCAACTTTACTGCTTTCTTGTTTTATTCTTTTGTTTTTACTTTTTGATAGTTTTACTGATTTTTACTATTTTTCTTGTTTTGTTTCTTTTGTTTTTACTTTTTGATAGCTTTACTGATTTTTACTATTTTTTGTTTATTTATATTTATTTAGAGCATGTAATTAATTTATTATTATTTATTATTTTATTTATTGTTTATTATTTATTTAATATTTAATATTTAATATTTTATTATTTATTATTTTTATTATTTATTATTAAGGGACATTACTTACTCCCCCACTTTAACGAACTTCGTCCTGAAGTTAAGTTTTTTTATTATTTATTATTTATTATTAAGGGACATTACATTTATTTTATTATTTATTACTTCATGTTACAGTCCCGACACCCTTTGCTGAACTAGTATAACCAATAGGCATCGAAAGTTTCACAACACTCGAGAAATCCCAAGGAATCTCTGTCCTTTTTCCCACTTTCGGAATCAGGCATAAGCCTCCTCGGTCTGTATCCTAGTCCAAGGCTGGCCCCAAGGCTCGCGCCTAACTTAGACCTCATCTACCCCAAGGCAGGCATCCAGTACAGTGCTCAATGTCACTGGCATCTTGCAAGGTTGGCCCACTCCCTCCACAACTCACTAAGGTGCACAACCCCAGGCATTGAAGTCCTTACACCCCTACCAAACTTCGGCATCCCAATAGGCACCTAGCCTAGAACATTAGGCACTTGGCTTCCTCCAGATAGTCCCATAGCCCTTCAAGTACACAAGACAAAGGAACCACTGGCATATGTAGTGTTGATTGAGTTTGTCCCCAGCCCATATGGTGTTACTTATTCTCCCTCGTGCGTATGGGCTCACACGAGATCATCAAATAAACCAACCCTCTCGGCCCATTTGTGGAGTCTTGTCAATCATCACGCCTCAACATGCAACCAATGCATTAGCTATACCACAATAGAAAACAATCCATATGCCAAGTATTGCATATCATCATGTGAAAATAATTCCTATGCCATGTTATGCATATCATACCCATCATGAGTATTCAACATTAAATACCTATCATCCCGTAGTAAATGAATACATTGTCAATATACCTTGACATAACATCATAATGCCTATGCAAATCATCATCATCATAAGGATACATCATCACTATTGTAACAACTATATGAACCACATGTGCATGATTACCCTCATACCATCATATCATGAAACATCATCAATATGAGAAACATCTCAATACTTATCAAATATAGAATAATACTTTATAAGCATTCTTATCATGATTCATCAGAAAAATCAATATTTCATTTACTTTACAAACATTCAACTATGAACTAAGATTATTCAACATCCCTCTAGGATCTATGTTATCTCATCAGTGTTATTAGTGTTACGTTTTCATCAAGATACCAATTACTTTTTCAATAATCATTTCCACTTCTTTCTACTAGGAAGTTGACCAATTACACCATAGGTATAATCATCTAAGTACATCGTTAAATTTCACATGAGCCTCATCATCTTGAGTCTTAATCTCTCGTCATATATTTTGCCTTCCCCAAGGAAATCCTGGTGAAATTCATTGTTAAGATATTTCTAGTTATACAATCATTTTTTTTTAAATCATCTATCTCACAATTAAAATCCCTTGGTTTTACATCCATTTACCCTTTGGCTTACCGATTCTAATACCACTATAGGCAATTGCATATAAACACTAGGTCATCATGATTTAATTTTATATCATGCTTAATTTACTTGCATGAGGGTTGATCCATGTTGAGTTATACATACATCACTTAACAATTATCGTTTTCATCCACAAAAATATTTTTCTTATCTCGTCAAGTTCCTATCTCAATACCACTTGATTGCTTATCGTAAATTTACCCTTCTTCAAGTTGGACAAGAGATTCTTGCTCATTAAATAGTATCTTTATTTTAGATTTTAAAACAGTTGGAAACACTACTACCATCATTGTCCATGAAAAATTTAAACGTGTGGTGTTCTGTGGAAACAACTTCTTTTAACGCTAAGGGAACAACACTTCTCAACTTCATATCTTCACACTTTTAAACTATGTAGATCATCACTATGACCATTACCAATCATGTTTCTTAGTCCACTCATCAATACCCTTAAAAGAACTTTCTTCTTGATAAAACATCCCTTCATTTCCTCCTACCAGATATATATATATATATATATATTTCTCCTAGTCTTAATTTCCTAATATTCCATGTCTACTAGCTTCAAAAATGAAAACTTCTTCACTTCATTCTATTTTATTAAATTGACTTTAATTTCTCACCTCCAGTCATTGTGGTTTCTTTTCCTCCTCTCTTAAAAGCATAGCATTGATACACTTTGGAAATGTTGTTACTATTCCCCAACTTGGGTAATACCCTATAAATAAATTCATTAAGATGGCTACCAAATGTAATCCGCTTATCATTTCCTGTTTTAAGACATCATCCTAATAAAATTGCCTGATCATACATCTTTTTATCCATAATTCATGCATATAGTTAGTCACCTATGGAAAACTTTATAATGTGGCTCTCCCATTAGAGGGAAAAACTATTATAGATGTTTTCATGCACACAACTTATCTCCTCCAATTGATCAATTTTATTATGGATTTACTTCATTAATCTATGTCATCATACAGTCCAGGTTCCTTTAAACTGGCCTTCATTATTACCATGATTATTTAACTTCATTAGTTGATTGCCAATATTTTCTTCTTTATGTGCATCATCCTTAGATAGACCTTATAGTGATACCTCAAGTTATGATTATACCAAACTCTTCCAGTATGTTGTAAAATAGGTTGCCTCTTCTTATTGATTTCTTACCCTTGTTGTGACACTTCCTCTCAACCACCTTAAGCATCTGATCCAAGTTGGCCATAATCACATGAGCTATCATTAGTTATCATCATTAGAAAATTTGCAAATTTCTCCTTTCCATTTCTCCTTAGACAAATTTATCCACTATATGCAATTAACCTTGAATCACGAAACCTCATGTAACATTATACTCAACATCATAACAGTTAATTAAACTAAACTGAAATCATAATGTACGATTTAGATGCATCATAAAGTTTAAACAATAAAACATGATTTAGATGCTCCATAAAAGTATCTATCTTAGCTAAGTAAGCACTCCTAATTAGTTCACCACATCTTAATCATCAAGGATTTGTTGTCATCATTAGAAGATCATATTCAGAGAATTGTGTTCTTGCAATAATAGACCAGAGAAATGCCAAGCAAACTGCTATCACTAAAGGACAATGAGAACAACAATCCCAAATAAATAGTGAATGATCAGCATTCAAGGAATGTTATCTTTGTGTTTTTAGATCAGATTGAAACCATAAAATAATGACAATGTTTTAGAACATTATCTCATAATGCCAATAGTGTCCTTTCTCTTACTTAAAATTTGAGATAAGGAAAGATATTTTAGTAAAACAAAACTTGGAAAATGGTAAATGAGATGTCAACTTAGATTCACCAATAATGTCCGAATGAAACAGGACCAAGCAGCAATCCTTTGGAAAATACAAATTAAAAGATATTGTCAGGCTGATTCACTCAAACACATTTATAAACAAGTTGTTGAATGACGGGATAACAAAAAAAACTTCTTCCAATGATGAATCAACGAATCACAGAAATACTATATAACTTTGTTGAGGATTTCACTTTGTCATATGACAGTTAGAAACCAGTGAATCTTTTGATAGTATCCAAGCACAACAGAGACTACTAACAACAATTTGAAAATCCAATTCAACCATAAACTAGACTTGGATAACAAGAAAGACATGGTTATGCAACTCAACTATGAAATGCATGTAGATTTTTTATTGTGCAAGCGTGGAAATGCAGTTAGTGAGGAGATCAAAAGGTTTTCCTTAACAAAAACTGAACCAATAAGAAAATGCCAATTTTATACCAATCTGCTGTTTAAAACCAGTGAATATCTTACCAAATATGCATCAGAACTTCACTGTACCATTGCCAATCACGCTGTAGCTTGTCTTCCAATATATTTCAGCCCAAAAAATACCAATATCAAATACAAATAGAGAAAATCCAATGCATACTAATAGACAAGAATACTTATGCTAGATAAATAGATGATGATTTAGTTAATGAATGACTAATTAAACATTTATCCTTCAATAAGAGCTATAAAAGCATACAAATTAGTGTGATAGAAAAAAATTAGACCAAAAATAGCTAGCAGAAAATGCAAGTAAAAAAATATAGCTTCTAGAAATACCATAGAAACAACCCTACAGATCAGAAAGTTTCTTTATAAAATGCATTTCCAGGGCACAAAATGCAAATAGAAACTTAATGTCTCATCTAACATAACAATGATATGAATGTTCTAATTATTAGAAAAAGAGTTCAGAAGGCCCTTTCTCACTCCTGTTCATAATACATATTGTACATTTGCAGACCAGTCCAAATGCATGGTAAAAGAATGTCATTTTGACAGAACAGGCAAAAACACATAAAAAATCTAGAAGCACATGAATTACAAAACTACAAAAGTTGAAAAAGATTAAAAAAAAAAATAAGTAGCAACATAGATACAAAACCATCTTCTTATATCGCCAGTTACTACTAAAAATACACCTAAACTTATGCTAATATATTTGAACATTTCATTTAATTAATTTTTATATTTAATCTAGTACCTTGAGTCCTCGCATTTCCTTCATGACAACATGTTACCTTCTATCAATCTATGGTACTTGATAGCACGCTAAAGAGGAAACCATGATAGATGGACGAAATCAACTATTCACCATGCTAGAAGCAAGACAATAAAACTCTTTATAAGTCTTTTGCGTATCAGGGATTTTCTTCTCCCATGGTCCACACAGGAAAAATATTGACTAAAAAAAGTACCGAACGACCCTAGCTTTTTCCAAAATGAAAAAAAAAAACCCATTGCGACTTTGATTTGCATCAGCAATCCATGAACGTTGAGTTAGGCAGTTTTTTTGATGAATTGATCCTCGGATATTTTCATTTTATAAAATAAATGAAGAATAAAACATTCCCTCTTGGGATCACATCATCATATGTGTCCTTTTGGCTAAAGACAAAGGTCAATAATTTTTAGGCATGCCGATGTTTTTTTTATTATGGCATCAATAGCAAATGTTTTCCATGAGTACGTTCAATTATGGATATTTCTCAGTTGGTTTCAGGGAGTAATGTAATCAGTGCAGGGACCTTAGAAAAGAGGTTACTATGAACACAAAGTTCAACAACATTAGCCCCAAAATAGCTAGAAACTGCACATATTGACCCAAAAATATCTTCCATGTCTTATCATCCATGGTAGCATCCTGTGAATATGGGTTGAACAGATCATAATTATACACATGTTGGGGATGATAAATTTCTGATGGAACGTTTTGTGGTTTTAAAGTGAACTAATCCAAAATTACACTTACAGATTTCACTTACAATGTTTTTTTTTCATGGATCTAGCATGTGTCAGAAATAGGTGAATTTCAAAACTACAGGAAGTATGATTGGGTTAAGACAACATTTCTGTACCAATAAAAAATGATCAAATACGTTAATGATTCAACAGGTAGACTTTCAACCAAATTTATGCAAGACTATTGTTTCCATCATGCAAATGGAGCTATTATCAAAACGAAACACGTATTTTCAAAGAAAAAAATAAAAAAATATGTAATTAGCCCCTGTAGAATTAATGTTCTCACATTAGGTAGAATAAATGTGCTATATGCTCAACGCAGAATAAAGAACTTCCCAGAGTATTACTTGTGATAAGCCCAAGGACTTATCTTATAGGTTGCCAGACACGTCAATATCTAGAATCTAGAGAAAGGACAAAACAAAAGGTACAAAGAGGAGAATTTAGCCTGTACTTCAAAGCAAGGCGATGAAGTAACCTTTCGCACAGGTTAATTTTAAAAACGCTGCAGTGCACTGTTAAAAAAAACACTGAACAGATAAACGATCATGGACCGAATCCTTACCAGTTTTGGGAAATTTCACTCAAATACAGTGAAAACTACCTAATTAAATGCATCCTGATTAACTGGTCTGAAAATTAGATATCGTGACAGATAGACATACTAAAACATAAAGAGTAGAAATGAAACATAAATAGGAGGAATAAAATGAGCGATGCCCAGCAGCCCAACTAGATTGTGGGATTGATATAAATTTAAGAAAAGAACTATAAAATTGTTAATCAAAAATAAGAATGACACTCACTGTTAGTCAATTCAAGCACGTTTTTGTGGGAACCAAAATCTAAAATATCTATAATTGGAATAATTCGGAAGAACGATGGTAGCCATATTAAAATTATGTCAATGTTTCGGATCACCAGCTACATCCATCGTCAAGACAAGGATAATATTTAGAGTTGATAAGAAACCCACTTACAACACTCATTTCCCAAACTAGATCCAAAGCGAAAATAAACACAGTTGCATTCTCCATTAAATTACGAAAAGAAAACAATAAAATCCAAGTGGTATTAGAGCCCAGTTAAAAAAAAAAAAGGACTACTTTTGGCACATCTACTTTGAATTTCATTCAGAATCGGCTGCAAAGAAAAATAAGAAGCTAGAAAATCAATAAAAATAAAGGGTTTGTAGACCATGCGCAACGCAAACAATATAAATATAAATATATAGCGACCCATTTCGCATCTAGAGTAAAAACAGGGCAAACCTGTATCGCCACTGCTATCTGATAAGGGTATTTACTCATTTTAATTTCTGACAATTAAAAAAAATGGGTATTTAATTATTTATTTTATTTTTTCAATCATTTAAATCTCCTCTGAAAACCGAAAAGAGAAAACTAAGAAAAATTTTAAAGAAACAAAAACAGAAACCCAAATGGGCATGGAATACAATTAATAGCTTCATAAATTTTCCTTGTCTCTCTTACCTCTCCAAAAATGGGTTTCTGGTGTTCTTGCAGTCCACTTTCGAAAGTCGTTGCTAGTAAATCATGCTTCTGTGAGAGCATATATATATATATATATATATATATATTGTGTATATATCCTATTGTTGTATATAGATTCAACTGAGATTTAAGCTTTGCTTTGGCTTTGGCTTTTTGATTAAAATATTTTTATGAATCTTTGATTTTATTTTTCAATAAAATAATCTTATCGATAATTATTGTAAACAATAAAAAATGATAATATGATTTTTCTTCATTAAATTTTTTTTAGAGAATATTTTCTCATGAAAGTAGTACATATCAAGAAATAATCAAAATTCTCTACATTAAAATGCCCATAGGCCCTAAGTGTTTGAGCCTAAGCCCTGATGCCATATGTAACATCCCAAAATAAACATGTAATTAATTAGATTAATCAAGCAATTTATAATCAACATGCAATTATTAGCTAATTAACATCAAAGTTCAAAACTATAAGTAGAGACACTTACATGTGATTTCAATTGAATTTTACTACCTGCAACAAAGTCTTTGGGATGACTCTCCACCCAACCGTAGGCTCAGTTGCACCAAAATCTTGCTACAACTGGGCACCCCCGAGCCCTAAATCAACGTACCACTGCCAGGGTATCTTTTGTCTCACAACACTATTCTCCCAAGAGAATGGATGTTGGAATCATGAAATGATGGAATCCATCTCATCTTCCTCACCATCTATTAAATAGAACAAACATTAGAAGGGGAACCACATATGCAAGTTTACTGCTTTCTTATTTTATTATTTTGTTTTTACTTTTTAATAGTTTCACTGATTTTTACTATTTTTCTTGTTTTATTTCTTTTGTTTTTACTTTTTGATAGCTTTACTATTTTTTTGTTTATTTATATTTATTTAGAGCATGTAATTAATTTATTATTATTTATTATTTATTATTTATTGTTTATTATTGTTTATTATTATTTATTATTTATTATTAAGGGACATTACATAAATAAATTATCAATTTCATTACAACTTATATTATTTGTATTTATAAAAACTTCACCTCTATATTATATTTATTAAAATTCTAATTTATTGTAAAGTTAGTAAATAACCTAAATTATATTAAAATAAAAAATATATAATAATAAATTAATTTGCTCAAAAGGGCTAACCCATAAAAGTTGTACAAACTCTTCTCATTAGCTATAAACAAATTAAAAAGGCTTCTAATACTAAATCATTCCTATTTTTAGCTTTAAACAAATTAATGAATGATGACACATAGTTACAAAATAAATTAATATCTACATATCAGTCTAGATCCATCTTAACTTTGGATCTATCAAGCACCAAGAGGGATCAAATGTAGTTTCAATTATTAATTTTATGTTTTTTATTTTATTTTATTTTTTCTTTTATGTAATTTGATTGAGTCAAAATGTTTTATTGATAATTATAATTATAATTATATTTTTATGTAATTCTATTTATTTTATTTTATTTTATTTTTTCTTTTATGTAATTTGACGGAGTCAAAATGTTTTATTGATAATTATAATTATAATTTTATTTTATTTTATTTTTATGTAAATTTTTACCATACTGGGATCCTCTCGAAATGATGTAAAGGACCAGCGTAGATCCATCTTAAGAGGATCAAATATCTTTTCACTTTAAAAGAGGTTTGCATCTCGAGATATTTGATCTCTCTCTTTGTTAGTGTGGGTATCTTCATCCCTCTGTCAGTGATCAAATTCTCTTGTTGCACGCATGTTAGGTGTCTCACTCAGTCAGCTGCATTCTATTAGGATCATGGATCATCTGAGGGTAGTGGCTTGTTGTATATTTCCCCTCATTCCGTTTACCTGCTGGCACATTACCATTCATCTAGATCATCTGCAGTCAATTTTTTGTTTTTAACTCTGCAAGAGTCATTTTTAGGGTTTCATATTCATTAGGTCTAGGGTTTTGTCAAAAAGGTCTTCAAAATGTTCAATAATGGTAAGCTGACGCATGAGGAGGTTGAATAAAGTTCCAGTACCAATAAATTCCATAATCACATGCTCAGAAATGTATTTTTTCTCAAAACCCTGTTTTGAGGAAAAACAGAGTATTCTATGTTTTCATGTATAAAATTTGGTGTAATTTCAATTTTTCACATGTAATAGCTTCAGTGGCAACCCTGGTCACCTTGCCAAGCTTTAGCATCTCCATCACCTGCAAGGCAAACAAAACGTTAAGTCATTCAGTTCAGAAAAGGCAAAATGAAGAAAAACTGCCTAAAAACAAAGTTTAAAAAGAAAGTGTCCAATGTAAACATTACAAAAGTGGGTTTTATGAGTGAAAAATTAAATTTTCTTGTATATAAGCCATTTCTTGTGTTTGAAAAACTCATTTGCATCCAAAATATAAAGAGGAACTCAGAGCAAAGTCGTGGAGGGAAAATTGCAGCAAACAGTTAAAATTTCAGGGGCGCGACGCATTGGGTCACTGGCGCGACGCATAGGGCTGGCGCGGCGCATTGGGCCGCCCTCCACAGTGCAAAAACTACATTGGCGCGGTGCATACAGCAGGCGCGACGCGTTGGGTTCGTGGCGTGGCGCATAGAGCTGCAAGCCGTTTTCACCCACGAAACTCATCCCAATGCTAAATTCGCTCGGTTGCCACCTGTCCAAAGTAAGTCAAACAATCTTCCAATGCTAATGAATGTGTGTCTTAAGATGTTTATGATGATTTTGTGAAATTTTTTTCAAACCCTACCTCCTTGCAATTTTTGCTCCAAAAACAATTGCTTAGGGTTTGTAGTTGTGTTTTTGTTGTCAAGTCCACTCCATCACTCCCTCACCCTTTGATTCCATGATTTGTTTTCTGGTTTCATTAACTCATTCCACTATCCCCATATCCATAAATTCATTCACCCCCTATCCCCAATTCCCACTATCCCAAACCCTAGCTACAAATTCCTAAACCCTAATTGCTATCCCGAAGCCTAATAACTGTCCCTAAAACCCTTATATTCCCCAAATTCCAGTCAACAACATTCCCAAAACCCCTCTTGCCCTCTCCCCTCACAGTCCCTCATACATTTTCATACATTTGGCAGCAAAAAATCAAAGGCACCTAAAATCTCTTCATACTCATCTAAGACAACTCAAACATTTGGTGAACATTGAATCTGATCCTTTCTATGACTGAGATGAGGAGACACACAGTGACTCTCCTAGAGAAATGCATGCACCAAGAACACCTCACAAGGGTGGAAAACATATAAGAGAGGAACCTACTTCACTTGCCGAGTTGCAGGCCTGTCCTCTTGCTGTCACATGTTTTCAGCACCAATCCTGTTATCAGTTCTGTGAGATGGTTGAGAGAGTCCAATACCATCATGAATTGGCTAGGTTGTTTGTCCTCCATCTACATAATGGCCAAGTCACTCTTGCAGGTGTGACATTCACCTTGACACTAGAGTCCATTTCTCTAGCAACTGGCATTCCCAACATCGGTGAGCAGTGGAATAAGAGGCAGCAGATTGAAAGGGAACATTATGAGCCTTACATTAAGGCTGGCTATTTGAGACATCTCAGCAAAGTTTTTCCTTTTCGGTATCTGAAAGACTCATATTCTCCCTTGATGAAACTCATAATCAAATATTTCAGTTGTGAGGGCCGGTTTTCTCGCATGTATGCCTACCATATCAGACTGTTGATGCACTTCACTAGGGTTAGAATGATGAACCTCCCCTATTTTATTTTTCGGAACATTGAGAAGATGACCACCATAGTGCACAAGAAGACTCCTCGGCAGCAGTATAACAACATATATCATTTTGCACTAATCAAGATTGTGGTCATGCATCAGCTTGGTTTACAGAACATCTCATGGGAGGATTTCATTTCACATGAGGTCTTCACCACTCCTCAAGTACCTCTTACAACTTTTCATGAGACAGGTGAACCTTCACATTAGCAGGAGCTTCATGAGACACAAACTGCTAGTGTGCCAGTATATGTCACCTACCAAAAGGGCACTAGAAGGTTGTTTGCAGCAACAAAGTGAGTATTATCTCCACCCGGGGTGGAAGGGGTCTCACTTCCTCCATTAGCAGAGCAGGTACAAGACAAGGGCAAGCGGCCATTACAGGATGAGGGGCCTTCAGGAGAGTAGGAGACATATTTTATTCTTATTCAGGATGATGACACCGATTTGGGCTCACAAAGCTCAAAGCTTAGAGAGATCATCCAGGAGCAACAAGCCGACATTCAACATTTGTCTCTCAACCTACAAAGAGCCAAGTGGATCGTCAAATATCTGGAGCAAAGAAACAAACAACTAGAGGATCAGCAAACCATAATGGAGCTAAGAAACATACGAGAAAACCGACAAGCTGCCAAAAGGAGGAAAGTCAAGTTCACAACACTTGAGCAAGAAATCAATGTTGATCGTGAGTCTTGGTTGGAGAGGACTAATATCCACTTGGAGAGGATGCTAGAGAAGGCCATCAACGAGAAAAATATGTTGAGAAACATGGCATATCACTATTTGTCAAGGAATATGGTGTGCCAAGCTAGAATCAGGAACTTGAAGGCCAAGTTGAAGAAGAGATCAAGGAGGCAAAAAGCGCAAGATAAACTTCAGATCTTGGCCGAGGCTTCCTTGGTCCATCATAGCACCTAATGGAGGACACTCAGCCTAAAGTTCAAAAAATTTGGAGCACTTTTTGTAATTTTGGAAATTTTGCCTTAAAAAACAAGAGTTTTCTGCCCAATGCGTCGTGCCACCCGGCACTCGCTTTTGATGGAGGCATCATTTTGAGGAAAACTCAACATATTTGGATTTTTCATGAAAAAATATGCATGTTCACAAATGTCCAAGAAATTTTGACAGGTTTTGGACTTCCAAAAAGGTCAAAAACACCCCAAAAATGACTTTTCTGCCCCTTTTTTGACACACAGGTAGCAGTGTTGGGAGAACTCAATTTCGGAGGGGCAAATGGAGGCCAAATTCAAAAATTCCACTTGTGCTAGAAAGTAGACAGGCAGACCTTTCCAAAAGGCCCACTTGGAGCAAATTTGGACACCGGGAAGGCCTCCAAAATCAATTAAAAAAATGCGCTACGCATAGGGAAATCGACGCGGCGCATTGGAGGAATTTTGCTCAGTTTGACAAAAAATACTCAGTTTTTCGCCTCGTTTCTTGATAGTTTGACTTTTATCCTTCTAATTTTCAAAATCATGATGTAATTTAATGTGACATGATGGATTTTGATGTAATTATGCTAAATTTTCAGTCATATAGGTAGATTCATCCATCAAAAGGTAGTTTTCAACTGAATGAATCAGTTTCCTAGTTTTTAGAGGCAAGCTGTTCCACTGCCTACTTTTTAGTTCTCAGTTTAGATTTTGTTGGAACAACTCCTAATCTTATGAGCTCGACCCCTAGAGGCTAGGATGAGTTGTTGGTTGCCTATATCTTGTAATTTTTCAGTCATTAGCATGGTTGGACTTTTGGGAAAGCTTGGAGCTTATTGTATACTCATTTCAGCAGTTTGGCTAAGGAATAGACCAGTGGTTTGTAGCACTTTATGGGATTCATGTGGCATCTTGCTTTGGTATTGTGTTTTCTTCTATAATTTCAAGTTTACATGTGATTTTTGTATGCCATTATCTCTCTTTGCTTCATCTTAACTAAATCAAACAAGGATAAAGGTAGAATACATTGAAAGTGCAGTGCTCTACCTAGGGTTTGTTTAGTTATCTATGTTTTCAGCTGTTTGAAAAGGATCCCTGAGTTTTTCATGCCCTTTTCAACTTCTCACCTGTCTAAAAGCTCTCCATCTCACTCAATTTGAAGTACCAAATCACTTTCCTACCTTGCCCCATAGAGATCTCTGCAAAACTGAGTCTCATTCCCTAGACCCAAATTTGCCTTTCACATTTGAGCCAACAAAACATCATCAAAGTCAATCAAACACCTCTGCACATATACCTAGCCTAAAATCAATCATTACATCAGTCATCTCAAGCTTCATAGGCCATATTTTATGAGATTGACAAGGAGAGAGCCCTCTCCTG
The DNA here is from genome assembly GCA_031772625.1 of Pinus tabuliformis. Classification (NCBI taxonomy): domain Eukaryota; kingdom Viridiplantae; phylum Streptophyta; class Pinopsida; order Pinales; family Pinaceae; genus Pinus; species Pinus tabuliformis. The sequence goes on from CM062818.1 coordinate 1,215,839,191, forward strand.
ACCTGGTAGGGCTAGCTACCAGGTTAAGCGTGGTTTGATGTTACCCTAGATCCTACCTTTCTCAGCCTGAGGTAGATTTAGGCCCTAACATAGTGGCGACCATACTGGGGAGACGAAAAGTTTGTTGTTTGCTTTATAAACTACAGACGGAGCCTGAAGTTAGCTAGGTAGCCTTCGAAACGCTCTTGCTTTGCATTAGTGAAAGTAGATGAATGCTGCTTCAGTCAATCTCTGGTCTAGTTTATGAACTGAACATCTGGTTTCCTTAGCAAAATATAATCAAGTTCAGATCTGATTGTTGATGGTGGACAACGATCAAACACCGCAAGGCTGAAATCATTCACCTGGTGACTCTAAATCAGTTTTGAGATCAGATCCAAGGACTCCACTGGAGGATGAACCTGACCAGCAAAAACATGAAAGGACAATATGGAAAGATCAGGTATTCAAGTTGGAATTTCATCCAAGACATTTTGTTCTTTGTTATAAATTATTTCTTCTCTTTTCCCGAGAATGTCAAGAAGGCTTTGCAAAGTATATTGTATTTGAGAAGAGATCCTCGGCCTGCATTTGATTCCTTCCCTTTGAAGATTGTAAATACCAAGGAATTGCATGCCTTTGAGCTTGATCAAGACCCTTTTTCTGAATCTTGTGATGACCGTCTTCAAACTGATGAACCTCAAGAGACCAAGACTGATTCTACAGCTTCTGTACATACCCCACTACCTTGTAAAATTCCAGATTGATACAAGCCTTTGATTTTACCTCCTATATCCCATGCTTTCCCTAAAAGTCATGATCTATATCTACCAAGATTTGATGGTGAACGCGACAACATCACTGCTGAGAGACATGTCTGAATTTTGAGTCTTTTCTTGATCTTTTTGAAGTTGATGAAGAGGATGTCAGAATTAGGCTTTTTGATTTTTCTTTGCAAGGCAAAGTCATGAGTTGGTTCAAAACCCTACCTGATGCGAGCATCTCAGATTTCCAGCAGTTCGTCAAAGTTTTCCTCGACAAGTGGGTGGTCAGATAGAACCCTTTCTTGATTATAGAAGAGTATAACCAACTGAAAAGATTTCCAGGGGAGACAGTACAACAGTTTTTTGCCAGGTTTAACCAAGTCTTTTTTTCGATGCTGGTTAATATAAGACCTCCTCTTGGATCCACTCTCTTGCACTACCCGGGTGCCTTTGATCCAGAAATGGAGTTTCAGTTGAGAGAAAGGAATCTTGCAACACTTGAAGAGACGCAGCACAGTGCAGTAGATGTAGAGGCTCATTTACTGATCCGAAGGGAAAAGTTGAAAGAAGAAGAGATGAAAAACATAGATCCGGAGGAATCAACACCTCTAGAGGTAAAGCTTGACATTTTGGTAAGTACAGTGGAAGAGATGATGCAAAGGATCATCACAAGGAATAAGTATAGTGTTCAAGCCCATTGCTCGCTGATTGAAGAAGAACAAGTTGCTGATCCAAAACATCTTCTTTCTTATCCCAGTTGTCATATATCTGATAATGATTGTTTTATAGATCATCTTGGAGAAGAGAGATCTGTTGATATGACATGTATGCTTGATGATGTGTTTTATACTAATGATTTTCCTCAGTTTGATCAATATGATGTTGATTATGTTCTCCAAACAGAAGCTAATCTTGCAGACAAATCAGTAGCTAGTTTGTGGAAGAGGAAGTTCATTTTCAGCAACTTGAATACAATGTTCAGCCATTACATATCAGCTATGGAAATGACGAGGAAAGTGCAACAAATTTTGAAGTAAGTGAAGGATCTTTGCCTTTTTGTTTTGCTTCGTTTCAGTTCGTTAGAGACAACATTCATGCAATAAAAAATCAACGGTTGACAAGTCTTTATATGAACCTTTTTTAGGGCAATGAAAACCTTGTTCAAGACTTCTCATATCCAAATTTGCAGCCCCCGAATGCCATTGATTTTCAAGTTGTAGATGAGGACTTGGAAGCTGACGCATACGATAAAATGATGCAAGATGATTCCGTACCTTTCTATTTTGAATCATTTCAGTTTTTTAAGTGAAATTTGCATAGTAAATCTTCAAATGAGCAGCCTGCAGGGAATCATGTAATCTCATTAGAAACAATAGAAAATGGGTTGCAACAATCTTTTCAAGTTTTTCATGATCCAATAGCTGATGTGTTGGATGATGTTTGCAGTCAAAGTCCTTCTCCTATCTGTGAGCTTGACAAAAGTATTGATACAAACTTGATCCAGCAGCTGGTTTCTTTGTCATTTTCAGCAGGAGTCTCGTCACAAAGCTTAGATCAAAGTTTGCATTCATGGTATGAGGAGAAGAGAAGTAATCCATCGGATGAGCTAAGTCCCAGTGTGCATGAATTTCAAGATCCTTATGCAACATTTTTGGAGGCGGATAGAGAATCCATAGTATTCAATGGATCCGTTCACAAGTTTTCATGGGATTTGCCTTTCAGTAGTTCTCTATTGTTGTTCATAAGCAAGCACTTGCGGAGAATTCAAACAACAGCCGGAATACTTACTTGGTTGCATTGGTTTTTTCATTTCACTTGATCAGGTGATGAATGAAACTGTTTGAGTAGGTTTTGATGAATAAGCTCTACTTTGACCATCATTTCCAGTTTGTCGGTTGTGTTTAAGTATCAAGTCAGTTTGTTCTGTAAAGTCATTAGTTTTCAGTCATGCATTTCAGCTTGAGTTTTTGACTCCATTGCCCAATGGAAGAAGGCACTGTTTGCTTCCCAAAGATCTGCAATTCTTGGCACCTCCAAGGAGCTACCATCCCCATTGGAGCCAATGTTAGTGTCGGTATATTCATCCCTCCGTCAGTGACCAAATTCTCTTGTTGCATCACATGTTAGGTGTCTCGCTCAGTCAGCTGCATTCCATTAGGATCATGGATCATCTGATGGTAGTGGCTTGTTGTACATTTCCCCTCATGCCATTTACCTGCTGGCACATTACCATTCATCTAGATCGTCTGCAGTCAATTTTTTGTTTTTAAATCTGCAAGAGTCATTTTTAGGGTTTCAGATTCATTAGGTCTAGGGTTTCGTCAAAAAGGTCTTCAAAATGTTCAATAACGGTCAGCCGGCGCATGAGGAGGTTGAATAAAGTTCCAGTACCAATAAATTCCATTTTCACATGCCCATAAATGTATTTTTCCTATTTTTCCTCAAAACCTTGTTTTGAGGAAAAACAGAGTATTCTATATTTTCATGTATAAAATTTGGTGTAATTTCAATTTTTCACATGTAACAGCTTCAGTGGCAACCCTGGTCACCTTGCCAAGCTTTAGCATCTCCATCACCTACAAGGCAAACAAAAAGTTAAGTCATTCAGTTCAGAAAAGGCAAAATGAAGCAAAATTGCCTAAAAACAGAGTTTAAAAAGAAAGTGTCCAATGTAAACATTACAAAAGTGGGTTTTATGAGTGAAAAATTAAAGTTTCTTGTATATAAGCCATTTCTTGTGTTTGAAAAACTCATTTGCATCCAAAAGATAAAGAGGAACTCAGAGCAAAGTCGTGGAGGGAAAATCACAGCAAACAGTTAAAATTTCAGGGGCGCGGCGCATTGGGTCACTGGTGTGGCACATAAGGCTGGCGTGGTGCATTAGGCCACCCTCCACAGTGCAAAAACTACACTGGCACGACGCATATAGCAGGCGCGACGTGTTGGGTTCGTGGCACGACGCATATAGCAGGCGCGACGCGTTGGGTTCGTGGCACGACGCATAGAGCTGCAAGCCATTTTCAGCCTCGAAACTCATCCCAATGCTAAATTCGCTTGGTTGCCACCTGTCCAAAGTAAGTCAAACAATCTTCCAATGCCAATGAATGTGTGTCTTAAGATGTTTATGATGATTTTTTGAAAAAAATTTCAAACCCTACCTCCTTGCAATTTTTGCTCAAAAAACAATTGCTTAGGGTTTGTAGTTGTGTTTTTGTTGTCAAGTCCACTCCATCACTCCCTCACCCTTTGATTCCCTAATTTGTTTTTTGGTTTCATTAACTCATTCCACTATCCCCATATCCATAAATTCATTCACCCCCTATCCCCAATTCCCACTATCCCAAACCCTAGCTACAAATTCCTAAACCCTAATTGCTATCCCAAAGCCTAATAACTGTCCCTAAAACCCTTCTATTCCCCAAATTCCAGTCAGCAACATTCCCAAAACCCCTCTTACCCTCTCCCCTCACAGTCCCTCATACATTTTCATACATTTGGCAGCAAAAAATCAAAGGCACCTAAAATCTCTTCATACTCATCTAAGACAACTCAAACATTTGGCGAATGTGGAATCTGATCCTTCCTATGACCGAGATGAGGAGACACACAGTGACTCTCCTAGAGAAATGGATGCACCAAGAAGACCTCACAAGGGTGGCAAACATATAAGAGAGGAACCTACTTCACTTTCCGAGCTGTAGGCCTGTCCTCTTGCTGTCACATATTTTCAGCACCAATCCTGTTATCAGTTCTGTGAAATGGTTGAGAGAGTCCAGTACCGTCATGAATTGGCCAGGTTGTTTGTCCTCCATCTACATAATGGCCAAGTCACTCTAGCAGGTGTGACATTCACCTTGACACCAGAGTCTATTTCTCTAGCAACTGGCATTCCAAACATCTGTGAGCAGTGGAATAAGAGGCAGCAGATTGATAGGGAACATTATGAGCCTTACATTAAGGCTGGCTATTTGAGACATCTCAGTAGAGTTTTTCCTTTTCGGTATCTGAAAGACTCATATGCTCCCTTGATGAAACTCATAATCAAGTATTTCAGTTGTGAGGGCCGGTTTTCTCGCCTGTATGCCTACCATATCAGATTGTTGATGCACTTCACTAGGGTGAGAATGATGAACCTCCCCTATTTTATTTGTCGGAACATTGAGAAGATGACCACCATAGTGCACAAGAAGACTCCTCAGCAGCAGTGTACAACTTATATCATTTTGCACTAATCAAGATTGTGGTCATGCATCAGCTTGGTTTATAGAACATCTCATGGGAGGATTTCATTTCACATGAGGTCTTCACCATTCACATGAGGTCTTCACCACTCTTCAAGTACCTCCAGTAGCTTTTCATGAGACAGGTGAACCTTCACATTAGCTGGAGCTTCATGAGACACAAACTGCTAGTGTGCCAGTATATGTCACCTACCAAAAGGGCGCTAGAAGGTTGTTTGCAGCAGCAAAGCGAGTATTATCTCCACCCAGGGTGGAAGGGGTCTCACTTCCTCTATCAGCGGAGCAGGTACAGGACAAGGGCAAGCAGCCATTACAGAATGAGGGGCCTTCAGGAGAGCAGGAGACAGATTTTATTCTCATTCAGGATGATGACACCGATTTGGGCTCATAAAGCTCAAAGCTTAGAGAGATCATCCAGGAGCAACAAGCCGACATTCAACATTTTTCTCTCAACCTACAAAGAGCCAAGTGGATTGTCAAATATCTGGAGCAAAGAAACAAACAACTAGAGGATCAGCAAACCATAATGGAGCTAAGAAACATACGAGAAAACCGGCAAGCTGCCAAAAGGAGGAAAGTCAAGTTCACAACACTTGAGCAAGAAATCAATGCTGATCGTGAGTCTTGGTTGGAAAGGACTAATATCCACTTGGAGAGGATGCTGGAGAAGGCCATTAATGAGAAAAATATGTTGAGAAACATGGCATATCACTATTTGTCAATGAATATGGTGTGCCAAGCTAGAATCAGGAACTTGAAGGCCAAGTTGAAGAAGAGATCAAGGAGGCAAAAAGCGCAAGATAAAATTCAAATCTTTGTCGAGGCTTCCTTGGCCCATCATAGCACCTAATGGAGGACACTCAGCCCAAATTTCAAAAAATTTGGAGCACTTTTTGTAATTTTGGAAAATTTGCCTTAAAAAACAGAGTTTTCTACTGAATGCGCCATGCCACCCGGTGCTCGGTTTTGATGGAAGCATCATTTTGAGGAAAACTCAACATATTTGGATTTTTCATGAAAAAATATGCATGCTCACAAATGGCCAAGAAATTTTGACAGGTTTTGGACTTCCAAAAAGGTCAAAAACACCCCAAAAATGACCTTTTCTGCCCCTTTTTTGACACATAGGAAGCAGTGTTGGGAGAACTCAATTTTGGAGGAGCAAATGGAGGCCAAATTTAAAAATTCCACTTGTGCTGGAAGGTAGACAGGCGGATATTTCCAACAAGCCCACTTGGAGAAAATTTGGACACCAGGAAGGCGTCCAAAATCATTTACAAAAAGGCGCTACACATAGGGAAATCGGTGTGGCGCATTGGAGGAATTTTGCTCAGTTTGACAAAAAATACTCTGTTTTTCACCTAGTTTCTTGACAATTTGACTTTTATCCTTCTAATTGTCAAACTCATGATGTAATTTAATGTGACATGATGGATTTTGATGTAATTATGCTAAATTTTCACTCATAGAGGTTGATTCATCCATCAAAAGGTAGTTTGCAACTGAATGAATTAGTTTCCTAGTTTTTAGAGGCAAGTTGTTCCATTGCCTACTTTTTAATTCTCAGTTTATATTTTGTTAGAACAGCTCCTAATCTTATGAGCGCGACCCTTAGAGGCTAGGATGAGTTGTTGGTTGCCTCTATCTTGTAATTTTTCAGTCATTAGCATGGTTGGAGTTTTGGGAAAGCTTGGAGCTTATTGTATACTCATTTCAGCAGTTTGGCTAAGGAATAGACCAGTGGTTTGCAACACTTTATGGGATTCATGTGGCATCTTGCTTTGGTATTGTGTTTTCTTCTGTAATTGCAAGTTTACATGTGATTTTTGTATGCCATTATCTCTCTTTGCTTCATCTTAACTAAATCAAACAAGGATAAAGGTAGAATACATTGAAAGTGCAGTGCTCTATCTAGGGTTTGTTTAGTTATCTATGTTTTCAGCTGTTTGAAAAGGATCCTTGAGTTTTTCATCTCCTTTTCAACTTCTCACCTGTCTAAAATCTCTCCATCTCACTCAATTTGAAGTACCAAATCATTTGCCTACCTTTCCCCATAGAGATCTCTGCAAAACTGAGTCTCATTCCCCGGACCCAAATCTGCCTTTCACATTTGAGCCAACAAAACATCATCAAATTCAATCAAACACCTCTACACATATACCTAGTCTAAAATTAGTCATTACATCAGTCATCTGAAGCTTCATAGGCCATCTTTTCTGAGATTGATAAGGAGAGAGCCCTCTCCCAACCTAGTAGGGCTAGCTACCAGGTTAAGCGTGGTTTGATGTTACCCTAGATCCTACCTTTCTCAGCCTGAGGTAGATTTAGGCCCTAATACTCTCGACTTGGTAGATCAAGCATTAAGATGGATCTAAGCTGGTTTAATTTCCCCCTTTAAATAGCATGTATTCCTCGTGAACACCATGGATCTATACCATGGGTTCTCAATACCATGGATCATTTTTATTTTATCATTATTTTATTTTTATAGTAATAATTTTATTTTTATTTTTTAATTTTATTTTGACCGAGTTAAAAAGTGTGCATTACATTAATCTTTTTATTTATTTTATTTTTATTTTTATGTAATTGATTTAATCAAAATGTTAAATGGGATATTATGTTACAACATCTCAATGAGGAATTTATGAACTTTAGATATTTTTATTGTCAAGGATAAAAAATTAAAATGCAAATTAGTGTTTAAAACATATTTAATTACTTCAAAACTTTGGGTTCTGTGATTCATAATGAAGATGCTAACTCTTTTGGATTAATCACAACACTGTTTTAGGGGAATCAGTGTTGAACCCTCAACTGTGGTTTATCATGAGGATTACATTAAAATTAAACTATTATAAATTGATATGTAATTAATTTTAAATTAAAACAAATTTAATTTAATGTATATTTAAGTTCCTTTTTGTTTATATGTGTGTATTTTTAATTTTTTTGTTTTTTTGTTTAGAGGGTTAGATTTAATGGTTAAAACTGAGGAGTTTTCTATCACCAAATAAGGTTTAATTTCTGTGAATCTTGATGTTGAGGACTTCAGGAGAACTCTGTGTCACAAACATATGTTTGTCCAACCCTTCACCCATCTTCAAGGGCTTGAAGCTTACTATTAATGTGAATAGTGCTAGACCCCTATATATAGAAGATGTTAAAATATAGTTGTTAGAGGATGTTAAAATATAATCGTATAATTGTTAGAGATGGGAGGGAGATTATATGAACCTAATAAGAAAGAGTTGATGATTAAATTAAATTTTATTAAAAGGCATATGAGAACGAAATAAATTATTAAAAATTAAATAAATTTGACTTCAATAATATAAGAAAGTAAAAATTTTAATTATATGAAAAGTTCAATTAAGGAAGAATGTAAAGATATATCATAAAATAGAAATAATTGTTATATTTAAGGATAACAAATTATATAAATTTGATTTGAATAAAAGAAAGAGAATTCTTATTTGAAAAAGTCAATTCAAAAAGGAATATAAATTTTATTTTAAATTATTTTAGAGGATGGTCAAAATTAATTAGAATGGGCAAACATAAAGATAGGAAAACAAATTATTAGTTAAAAGGTTGTAGATTTTCAAATTATTAAAATATATATTAAAATAAAAGTGGTTATTTGAATTAAAGTATAAAATGATTTTTAACTTGGTAAAAGGAATGTTGTTTATCATGAAAGATATGACACTTTGAGGTAGTGGTCGAAAATATGGTTGTACTTAGAGATATTATATTAATGGTCTCATGACCCTTGGATACACAAGTGGATTAAAGCCTACCCTTATGTCTTTTTTGAAAAAGTCAAATCTTGCTAGCACGGTTGGATTTTGAGGGTTTCATTTTGTAAGGCAGCTAAAGTTCAAAACGGGTAGTAGTTGGGAGGACACACCTAATGGGTAGTAGTTGGGTGGACACACCTATCATCGATGCAATAGCCAAGTAATTTTGATGGATTAAATGCATTTGAGCTGTGATTTGTTAAACCGCAAGCTAGCCCCACAAATTATGGGCATGCCAACAAACACACGCTCACACATATAAAATCTTTTTCCATATTACAAAATTATTTTGTATATATTTTAATTTATAAATATTTATATACATTTTTTTCCTTTTGTTAATATTACCTTAAACTTTATAACTAACTTATATCAAATAAGTAAAAATAAACAAATACACATTTCCACCTTTTACTTTTCTCGCTACATTATTAAAAAAGAGGCAGTCGGTAAGCAACAAGTCCCTACTAAGCAGGAAGTGTACCTCGCCAAATAGAACACATTAACTATCTCGCAAAAATATTACACATATTTTTCATTTTAAAGTTTGAATAGATGTGAAACTGCATTTCTAAGTTTGAATAGATCTTAATTTTTGTTTTTTTTTCATGGAAATATTTTTCTGTAGGTAGAATTATATATTACTATTGTTTTTTATATGTTAGTTCCTTTAATCCAACTCTAAATTTCTACAAAATATGACAGATTTATATCCATTTAAATGTAACTTAGGAAGACATAGCCTCTAATCAACCAAAGGAGCATCTTTATCAGGCAAGATCTACAATAATAATTTAAAGATCGTACATGGGGCTTTCATGAGGCACTTATTGAACACAGTCAAAATTTCTTATGTTATCTAATGCGTCAATGGAAGGTGACAAATGACCATTTAAGTAGAATTTTTTTTTCTAACTGTTGTAGAAACAACGAAAAAGTGATTTACATGCATTGTCAAATTTGATGCATAATAATTTAGAAACTTTTACAAATCACACTAGAGTAAAATTTGATAATTTATATCATCCCAATGCTAATAATAAAAATCAAAGTGTTTGCAAGAAATAACCTCCTTCGATAGCAGTAGCATGATAGACACGAGACATTGAACAAAATCAGTTGACTGACTTCCAAATCTCTCAAAACATTCAAAAGTGTACTCACCAGTGTTGTCAATGGGAAGTAGTCATACCTTCCAAACATTTGCATTTCCATACCTTGACAATCATGAACAATTTTAAGACAATAAAATTTCACTACAACCAATTCCCCTTAACTCAATATAGAATAATGAACAAATGTATATCTAAAAAAGTGTGTTTAAGCCGATCTTTTCATCACACCATTTTTTTTTTATATACAAGGGATAGTGTCACAATTTCTCAATATTTTTTGTTTGAAATTATTTGGAACAAAAAATAAGCAATTGAAGAATTTGGCACCATCACCTACAAATCCTCACATTAGTTGTAGTTATTGGAGGTAATTCATTGTTATGACATTAGCTCACAAAAAGATAGAAAATCTAGATCAACAACTCCAAAATCAGCCTCTTCAAGGGGGCAAGCTCCTTTACATTACACAAATGAACAATTCTTGGATGATACAAATGACAAAACCCCCTTTGTATATATAGGAGTCTAAGGGGTCACAATATAATCAAAGTCGACATAACAATAATAATATAAGGGCACAATAATAACAATAGTGGGAATCTATGGGGCACAATAATAACAATATGGGGACAAAAGGGGCACAACAATAACAATAAGGGCTACAATAACATTAGTAATGGGGGAATCACTAGTATTATAGGGACCTAACATGCCCCTATTCTTCACAAAAGTGTTGTCCTCAACGCTTGAGTAGTTATGGATGCTTCTGTATATTATCATCCTCCCATGTGGAATCTTCAGTGGGTAAGTTCTTCCACTTGACAAGATACTCTGAAATTGATCGATTTCGTAGCTGTCGAGTTATGGTTTCTGTGACTGCTTCAAGTTCCAATATGATTTTTCCTTCCTCGTCAAGTTTTGGCAATATTGTTTATGCTAGGAGCTTGTCACCAATAACCTTCTTTAAACATGAAACATGGAAAACTAGGTGCACTCGGGAAGCTACAGGAAGCTCCAACTTGTATTCCATAGTACCAATATTTTGCAACACCTTGTAAGGACCATAATACTTTGGTGATAATTTATTATCCTTCTTAGCTTGCTTGAGGGACATTTTTTTATATGGTTGTAGTCGTAGAAATACCCAGTCACCTATATCAAAACTTCTTTTGCTATGATGTTGATATACCTGTTGTTTCATTCTATTTTGTGCCAAAGTTAGGTTATCCTTTAAGAGTTGGAGAACTTGTTGTTGATGCTCGATGTGATATTCCGCTACTTGAACCTTATAATTTTCTCTTAAATATGATGTGATGGATGGTGGGTGATATCCATAAAGTGCCATAAATGGGGTCATTTTTTCTGCAGTATGGAAGGAAGTGTTATACCACCATTCAACCAAAGGCAACCATTTGACCCATTGTGTCTGTTTATCAGATACAAAGCAACGAATATATCCTTCCAAAATTTGTTTACTATCTCAGTTTTCCCTTCAGATTGAGGATGATAAGATGAGCTATGGGCTAATTGAGTACCAAATGCAATAGAAATTGTACTAGATTTAAATGGATGAGATAATCCACAAAAGTGTGCATACTTGGTAAGCTTGTCAACTACCACCATGATGACACTCTTTCCTTCATACTTGGGTAAACCTATGATAAATCCATTGAAACCTCCTCCCAACGTTGACTTGGAATGGATAAAGGTTGTAATAGACCCAGGATCTTAATTGTTTCAACTTTATTTTGTTGGAAAACCAAACATTCAGCCACAAACTTTTGAATATCATATTTAAGGCCATCCCAAAAAAATTCCTTCTTGACCATGTGGTAAGTTTTTAAAAATACCGAGTGCCCTCCTAAGGGAGAGGTTCACAATTCCATAAGAATCTTTTCTTTGAGTTGGGAATTCTGACATAGGTATAAGCGATCTTTGTACCATAACGAATCATTTCTCCAGCTAAATGTATCAGATGTATTGGGATCTTGTTATAACTTTTGAATGAGTGCCCACACTTCTTCGTCATTCTTCCATTCATCCCTTGCTTCTTTTATCCAATCTGGTTGGATAATAGAAATGGCACAAAGCAATGCTTCCACATCCTCATCCTTTCTTGAGAGTGCATCTGCCACAACATTTTGCTTCCCTTTTTTGTATATGATTTCAAAGTCATAACCCAACATCTTTGTGACCCATTTTTGTTTCTCTACTGAAGATAATATTTGTTCTAAAAAGTATTTAAGACTATCATGATCCGTTTTACCTTGAAGTGTCTTCCCATTAGGTAGGGTCGCCATTTCTTAAGTTCATGTAGTATTGCCAACATTTCCTCTTATAAATAGCTTTGTGTAAATACTTTCCTTTTATTGGACGAATTTCGAAAGCAATGGGTCTTTCTTCTTGCATTAAAACAACACCAATTCCATTTCATGAGGCATCACATTCCACAATAAAGGTTTTTGTGAAGTCTGATGTAGCTAAGACCGATGCTTGGCACATTTCCTCTTTAAGATATTCAAAGGCCTTCATTGCTTCTGGAGTCCATAAAAATGCATCTTTCTTCAATAATGTTGTTAGAGGTGTTGCTATTCTCCCAAAATTCTTAACAAACTTGCAATAATACGTTGTCAACCTGAGAAATCCTCGCAAATGCTTTATGGATGTGGGGATTTTCCATTCCTTAATGGCTTTAATTTTTCTAGGGTCTACCTTAACACCTTCATGAGATACAATATGACCTAGATATTCCACCTCTTGTACTCCAAATAAACATTTGGAGCTTTTTGCATATAATTTTTTATCCTCCAATAGTTTGAGCACCCTGTCAACATGTTGAACATGATCCTTCCAAAACTTGTTATATATTAGTATATCATCAAAAAATACTAACACATATTTTCTAAGTAAGGGTTTGAAAATGGAATTCATCAAGCCTTGAAATGTAGAAGGTGCATTGGTAAGGCCAAAAGGCATGACCAAAAATTCATAATGAACCTCATGAGTTCTAAATGTTGGTTTTAGAATGTCTTCAGTCTTCATTCCGATTTGATGATATCCTAAACAAAGATCCAACTTGGTGAAGTAAATTGATCCATGCAATTCATCCAATAGTTCATCAATGACAGGAATGGGAAATTTATCTTTAATAGTGAGCTTGTTGAGCTCCCTATAATATCCATCCTTCTTATGCACCAATACTACTGGAGCAAAGAAAGAACTTTGACTAGGTTGAATTAAACTAGCCTCTAGAATTTCTGCAACCATACGTTCAATTTCACTCTTTTGGGCATAGAGATATCTGTAAGGCCTGATATTTGGAGGAACACTTCCTAGAATCATATGAATAGCATGATCATGATCACGAATAGGTGGGAGACCTTTGGCAGTCTCAAATACCTTGGAATGATTTTCCAAGACTTTTTGGAGATCTGGAGAAATAGATGATTTCGATGTGGGAACCTCTAGCGAACATAATTGTGCAATTACGCCTCGTTGTTCTTTATTTAGAAGCTTTGTCATTCCATTAGCGCTGATTATATTTCCTGGTTTCCCTGCAATACCTATTAATTCAACTTCCTTTCCTTCCGAAGAAAATTTCATGAAAAGTTCTTGAAAATTAAAAGCTGTTGTACCCAAGGATTGTAGCCATTGGACTCCTAGTCAAACATCAGCACCACCCAATGGAATGGAAAGAATTGGGCTATTCAATACATATTCTCCCATGGATAGCTTGAAATTATGGCACTTCCAGAGAAATTTATAGTTCCTCCACTTACAACCATCACTTGACACTCTAGTGCTGGATATAGGAAGAAATTCAATTCCTTGGCTATTTTACAATGAATAAAATTATGGGTGTTTCCCGAATCAATCAACACTATGACCTTTTTCTTCTTGATATATCCTTCTATCTTGATAGTTTGAGGAGTGGTAATTTCGGCCAATGCATTACAATGATATGGTCAGATTCATTTCTTCTTTCTCTAGGGTTTGTTCCTAGTGTATATCCTCTTCTTTTGACGTTTCTTGTTCCTTTTCTTCCTCCTCTTCACAATCTATGTAAAATAATTTCTTCTTTGCACACTTATGACCTTTAGTGTATTTGCCATCACAACTGTAACAAAGCCCTTTTGCTCTTTTTTCTTCCAATTTTTGGGGTGTCAACCTTGTAGGTTGTGGAAAGCTAGGGGAACCAACACTTCCATCCTTATAGTTGTGAGTGGTAGGCTTCCTTGTTGCCATAATTTTTCTTTCCATTTTTCTTGCCAACCTAAATACCTTCTTGAATGAGTCAGGTTCCCAAAGGCGAACCTCATGTTGGATGTTATCATTTAAAGTCCATATGAACACATCAATCCTATGCTCCTCTGGAATATCTTTTACCCTTATATTCAATTTTTGGAAGTCCTCAATGTGCTCCATCATTGAACCCTTTTGTTTGAGGTTTATCAATTGGCTAAAAAAAGTGTTTCCTTTTGTATCCTTATAATGTGCCATCATTTCTTCCACAAAAATTTCCCAAGTGACAATTTGTTGACGAGAGAAAAGTCATCGATACCATACAAACTGACTTGGTTCCAAATATAAAGTTGCAATGCGTACCTTTTGTGTGTTTTGCACATTATGGAGATCGAAATATTGCTCCATCTATAGTATCCATGTTACAGGATCCTTGCCATCAAACTTCCTCATATCGGTCTTTGGAACATGGTGGGTCTTCAATCCAACGTTAGAGTATGAAATCATGATTAACATTTATTTTATTCTCATCATGAGTTTCCTTTACTACCCTTTCACCATTAGTAAGCATTTCTTATAGCAACTTAGTCAAATCTATCTTCAAATCTTCCATGTCGCCTTTCATTTTTTCTGCTATACCATCCATCTTAGCGTCCATGCCATTCATCTTAGATTCCATGCCATCCATCTTAACTTCCACACCATCCATATTAACTTGCACGCCATTCATATTAGCTTCTACACCATTCATCTTAGCTTCCACGCCTTTCTTTAAACCATCAATCTTGCTTCTGTTACCTTTTGTGAGAGTGAAATTTGTTGCACTTGGTCTCATAATTTTGATATATTATGTTGCATTTCTTCCTCTTCTTCATAAGTCATGCTAGAGCTTTCAGTTTGCTTACTAGGTGTTTCTATTTTCTTTCTTTAGGGCATCAATTAATGATAATTATGCTTCACTATGCCCATTGAACTTCAAACTAATTTTTCAACCCAAACTTATGCAAAATTTTAAAAAGACTACACCTTTTTTTCGCTTTGTAGAATATCGATATTTTTTTTAACAGGAACGGATAGATTTTATTAAGTTTTAAGAGGTTGGGCCGAAGCCTAAACAACCTCTATTACATAGAGCTTCCGTAGAATGCTTCTAGTCTACACGGCGTCGACAAAGACCGATATTCAATGTCCATGTGATGTGAATACCTTATCATTGATAGTTTATGTTGCAGTTACAAAGGGATACATGAGGACGATGCACAGGGAGTAGCTTGTGTTGTAGTTCCGATTCTTATTGATAGACTGTGTCGAAGATTGGAGGCGCCCGGGATCGAAACCTTCAGCGTAACAACTCTTGTTTCAACAGCCTTCATGAGTATAATGAGCTGATATGCCTTTTTTTTTAGCCCTTACTTGAATGCTGAGTGCATGGATACTACCTAGGGAGCTCAGGAGTGTTGACCGAGGTGAGAGGGATGAGCTGGAATGAGATCCTGGTTGTATCGCTAAAACATATTTTTTGCCTATGTTGCTATACCAGAAGTTCTGAAGAGATGGGGTCTTTTGGTCGCTGCCTACAATAATTGATTGAAAAACGTGGAGACAGATGCTTTGCATGTTGGAGGGCGAAACTAGGATCAGATAATTTCCTTGTTCTTGACCAACTCGAATACTTCTCAGTTATGGAATAGGTTTCCATATAGTTGCTTCATCATTTTTTAAAAATTATCCTTGAGCTAAGAGGCAACCCATATTTTCCCTTATGTCTGCTTCCTTATTTAAATTTCAGAGGATGTGGTAGAATGAAGTAACAATGAAACTCTGAAGCACTTTCCTGAGTCTATGCAGTGTCTTGTTGAGCACTGGATTATTGAGTTGATCTCTTGTGTTTAAGATTTTTATCAGGATTTATGAGTCCCCAAAGATTTGAAGGTTTTCCCCTCCTTTCCCCTAAGCAAGCTGGCATGCTTTGAGCAATCCTAAGATTTCTGCCTTATTGTTAGTGCTTTGTCGTAGGCCCCAACTGAAACTGTCTTTGTTGTTCCCGTCCGACGAGTAGATTACCCCCCTTGCTCTTGATTTCCTTGGATTTCCTTGGGAGGCTCTGTCGAAGAATATCGTGACATTTCCCTATTTCTTCCACCACTCTTGAAATTCTAGTTCAGAAATCTAGAGCCGCCACTCAGGGTTGAAGCATGGCCGAGATTGGTTCTTTTTTTTGCTAGCATGCCTCAGAGAATCACCGAGCCAACTGGTCTCTTCAGGGAGGAGCACATTGTCTGGCTTATTAGGTTTGTTCTCGATAGTTTCCATCAACAATGCTTTGGCTTTGGCCACTACAGTGGGAGAGCACAGACTATTTTTGAAAATGGCTTCATTCCTTGCTAACCACACTCCCTAGCAAATGAAATTTGGTATTGCGTACCAAATTTTGGTCCACATCGATTTTCTCTTCAGTGCGTGAGGGGAACACCCTTTCCAGGAGGTGAAAATATTAAGTACTGAGAGCTGTGTTGGGGTTTGAGCATTGAGCCCGTGCATAGTCTGCATCTAGACTTCTTGAGTGAATGTGCAGTCAATAAACAGATGATCAATCGTTTCCTGAGCCAAACAGTAGAGAGGACATCTATGGGGTCTGATTATTCCCCGTTTCGCTAGGTTGTCTCCTGTGAGGACCCTTCTGTGCATGAGAATCCAGCAGAAGAAGTTGATCTTAGGGAGGCCAAAGGGGTCCCAAACATGCTGCTAGAGCGAAGGAAAGTGGATCTGTGGATGATGTTCTTGGAGGGCTGCAAATCCCTGCGATGTTGAGTAAGCACTATTCTTCCCCCTACCCTATTTGTCCCTTGAATGAAGGTGCATGGGAGCCAGTTCCAAGATCGTAGTTAGGAAGACGTGGCTTTGAGGGTAAAATCTATCTGGGAGGCATTGGAAAGCCCAGGAACTCCAATTCCCATCAGAGTCCTAAGAAGAAATATCAGCCAGCTTGTGGATGTCTTGTTGAATTAACCAATCACGCAAATCTGCAAATTCAGGGGTGAATTTGAGGGGTTGGAGGCCCATGATCTTGTCTTCCCACAACCCAATTCTTTTGCCATTTCCAGGGATTCTGTACAGGCGCTCTTTAAAGAACTCCCAGCTTTGGCAGCATAGCTTCCAAAGAGTGGTTCCTTTGTCAGAGACTCCTTCTTCCATGTTGTTTATTGAGAGCCCATGCAAGTATTTTTTAATGAGAATTTGACTTACTGGATGTCGATGATTTGAGAAGATTTTCCAAAGAATATTTCCTCATAAAGCCAGATTGGCTAGCCTGGTGTCTCTTACTTGAAGACCCACTTCTGATAATGGCCTTTTCATAATGTCCCATCTTACTAGATGAATTTTTTTTATTCCCCTTTTCTCCTTACCACAAGAAATTTTGAATTAGCTTAGAAATCTGCTCAGTGATCATTTTTGGAGCCAAGAGGAATGAGGCATGATAAATTGGAAGGGAGGAGAGAAATTTTTTTACAAGGATGGGCTTCCCGGTTGTGGTGAGACACTGACCTCCCCGAGCAGTCATTTTCACCTTTACTTTGCTGATAAGTTCTTGCCAATGGGGGGCTTGCTGGTTCCCAGAGTTAAAGGCAGCCCTAAGTACTTGACTTTGTCCCAAGAGGCAAAGCCCGTGAAGCCCAACGCTTGAGCTATCTGGATAATAGTTTGTTGGTCTACCGCCCAACCATACACTTCAATTTTCTTCCTGTTGACCAGAGCTCCGGACACTTTGCAAAAGTTTTTAATAACATCGTTAAAGCCCTTGCAATTTTAATGGAGGCACCTCGCATAGGAAGAGAGTCATTGACGAACAAGGCATGGTTGATTGGGTCTGTACCTTTTATTGCCCTGATGCCTGGGAGTGTCCCTTTTAATTTCTCTATTGCCAGCTTTTGGCTTAGGGAATCTTCCATCAAGATGTACAGGAAGGGGGATAGTGGGTAGCATTGCCTTATGCCCCTCATGGCTTTGAAATAGTTGGCTGGCTTGCCATTTACTAAAGGAGTTATCCATGGTTCTCCTATACAAGCTTTAATCAATTTTATAAAATCAGGGTTGAAACCAAAAGCGGAAAGAACTTGGAGAAGGAAAGAATTTCTTACTTGGTCAAAGGCATTTTCCATGTCCAGCTTAATGAGCATCCCTTGCTCTTGGTGTTGGTGGCTGGAATGAATGATTTCCTGCACCAGGATCACGTTGTCCAGGATATGCCTTCCTTTAACGAACCCCCCTTGGTTGGGAGAGATGAGTTTTTCCAGCAGAGGCTTTATTCTATTTGCTAGAAGTTTTGAGAGAATTTTGTAGGATGCATTGCAAAGCAAGATTAGCCTAAAACGATCAAAAGCCTCAGGGTTCACTTCTTTTGGGATTAGTGCTAGGAAAGTGGAGTTTTTACTTCCTCCAACTTTGGCTTTATGGAGAAATCCTTTGATCATACGAAATAGATCAGCCTTGATGATGTCCCAAGAAATTCTATAAAAATGAATGGAGAACCCATTGGGTCCTGGAGCTTTGTTTGGTTCCATCCTCCAGATGACATTGCTGATTTATTCTTCAGTGAAGGGCTTCAGGAGTGTTGAGTTATCCTCCTTGCTTACCAATCTTGGAACGTGTGTGAGGAAGTCTGATGATTCCTCGACATTGTCCACGCCTTATTCTTTGTACAACTGCTGGTAATGAGAGGTTGCAACCTCTTTTATCAGAGTTGTGCCTTTGAGGATAGACCCATCTGAAGAGGTAATTTTAGCAATGTGATTTCTGGAAAGACGAGTTTTGATTTTCTTATGGAAGAAGGCATAATTTTTGTCTCCAGACTGGAGCCAGAGATTACGTGATTTGAGCCTCAGGGATTCTTCCTCCACTTTGAATGATCGGAGAGTGCTGAGTTGAGCTTCTTGCTCATTCTGAATTTCTGAACATGTAATGTTTTGTTGTTCCATACCCATTTGAAAATCGAGCGGCTGCTTGGTGTTCTGCTTTCTGAGCGTAGTTGGGGAGTCTGGTGGCTTTTTTATCCATTCTTTCAAGTCTGTTTTGGTGGCCTTTAGTTTTTGTTCCCACACATAGCTGGGCGATCCGAGTACTGGGATGGACCATTCCTTCCTGACTGTGTCCGTGAATCCTTCCTTGTCCGACCGTAGGGGGCTGAATTGGAAGGGGATGGGCCCCAATTTTTCCTCTTCTTCGAACAAAAAAAGAATGGGTTTATGATCAGATGTCAGCTTTGGCAGAATTTTAGTGGAAATGATCTTCTTTTCGGATAGGAAGGTGCTATGAAGTAAAAATCTATCCAAACGAGTTGATATATGCTCCGCCCCTGCTCTGTTGTTTGACCAGGTGTAGAGCCCTTTTTTTGGCTTAAAATCCAGTAAGTCCCATTATTGAATCAGGTCTTCCACGAAGGGAAGACACTGGTCCCTGTTGCTGACTCCTCCTCTTTTTTCCTTTGGGTCAAATATTAGATTGTAGTCTCTTGCTAGAATTATATTCTTGGGGGAGTAAGCGTCCAAAAAATCAGGCAAGATTTTCCAACAATCTTTCTTTTCTGCATAGAGGACAGGGACATAAAGGTTAAAGAGTACAAAAGTGATCTTACTTGCATGGTGTTGGAGTTCTGTGTAGATCCAGTTCTGTGTTTGAAAGGAACTCTCAAGTTGATATTTGTCTTCCTCCCAGAGAGTGGCGAGCCCACCACATGTACCCCTTGCACTTATTTCTTTTCCATTTTTTTTTTTCCATTTTGTTTTACTGAGTTCAAGAATGGCATTCCCTTCTATTTTAGTCTCTTGGAGCATGAGGATCTCGGGGGTTTTTAATTTCAATAGGTTCTTCACCGCTTCAGCTTTTAAGGGGTTCCCCAGGCCTCTGCAATTCCAAGAGACTAATTGCATTATTTACTAGCAGGGGGGAAGCCGACCCACCCTTGGGTGGCCTGGTTCTAGTATTTCTGCCTATGGACATCTAAATCGTGCCCTGGCTGCCTTGCATTTTTTGTCTTTCTGTGCGATTTCCTCCCAACTCTTTTCGAGGTCCTCTTGGTTGTCTCATCTTCCGAGGAACTAGAAATATCGCGAGACTTCTTCCTTGCCATTTCAGCATTGGATAGGGGGTTAGAGGCACTTTTTGGTGATCCGGCTTGATGGGGGCTTGTTTCTTCCGGTCTTTTCTCTTCCTCCATATTAATGGGCTATTGTTTAGCCTCTTCAACTGTTGGGGCTAGGGGTTCTTCTGGTGTGTTGAGTATTTCGAAGGGGTTGCTAGATATATCTGCTCTTGGAGGACCTGTGCTCCCTTCCCCTTGAACCATTAGAGGTGCTCTGCTCCCCGTGAGCACAAATTTCCCTTTGGTTCTACTGTTCTGTTTGGTTTTTGTTGATTTCTAAACTGAGTCCATTGTTCCCCTTTTGAGTTCTTGACGTCCTCATCTGATTTCTTTTTACAATTCCTGGCAAAGTGCCCATAGCCATGGAAATGATGACATTAAAACGAGAGTTTCTCCTAGTCTAACACTTGTATGTGAGACCAATCAGCCACCGTAAGCTTTATAGCTTCAGGGAGGCCTTCCTCTAGGTCAACTTCTACACAGATTCTCGCACAGGAGTACTGATCCCTCCTTTCAGCACGATCTATGTATTTGCCAAGCTTATTGCCTATGGCTTCTAGAGATTTGGGGTTCCAGTAGTGCAGAGGTAGGTATGGCCGGTGTACCCATATGGGGATAGCCGATGGAACATCCTGTCTTGGATCGAAATCCAGAGTCCATTGATTCAAATAGAGACCCAAAGGGCCCATGAAATATGGGCCATTTCTGAATATGAGGTTCTTGTCCTCTACCAACTCAAAAATAAACACAAAGAAACCCTTACCAACTAGATGACTTTTGATTCCTTCTTTAACCAAAGGTCTCCAGTTCCTTTGCACCCAGGCATCAATAGCTTTGGGAAAGGGCTATAGCCCGATGAACTGCCCAATGAGCCCTCGTTCTGCCAGGTTCAGGGCTGATCTACAAGGTTCTTCAATCGACAGGGTAACCGTGGGGATGGATTCCATTGTTTTAACAAATTTCTGTTGGTTTCCATTTACTGGGCATTTGTTGCATGTTGCTACAAGCCTCATGAACGCCGTTAGCTTGAGAGGCAGTGCAGATTCGACCTCAGGGCCCCCTCTTGGGGCCATGGCGAAGGAGCAGCATGCATGTGCTCGATGTGACTCTGTTTCTCTGCGCGCGCGCCTCAGTTGCGTGATCCATAGAATCTCGATATTGAATCTATTGTATCTCTGTAATTATGGATCTCCAAGGTCCAAAATTGCTTCCTACAGTAGCCCTCTGAGTCCTCTTTCCAATGCCACTAGTCTGATCAAAATTGGATTCTCCAAGAAAGAGTTATGCCCAATCTCCCAAGATGACATGATTATATAATTTTTCAGTAGAGCGAACTTGTACGACGTGCCACGTGTCACTGTTTTGACCTTCAGATCTGAAAAAGATACACAAAAAACTACAGTCTATCCTCTTTCTGTAACTTCTTACGAAATTTCAATCTGATGCTCAGAGAGAAATTTATGATAATTTTCCCAAGGTCACCTGTTTGGAATGTAATTCAGGAGGCTGCAAAAACCCTAATTTCCTCAAATCATATCTCCAAAAATATAGAGACACAAGATCTAAAATTAGAACCCGAGGTTCAGAACAAATTCTTCTCAAATGGGTTTTTGTTTTAGCTTTTGAAACTTCGTAGAGAATTTTTTTTAATGAAAATTCCAAGACGACCTGTTTGGAGCAACAAAACCCTAGAATCCAAGCTCTAATACCAAATTCTATGAAACCAGCTCACAAAAAGATAGAAAATATAGATCAACGACTTCAAAATAAGCCTCTTCGAGGGGGTAAGCTCCTCTACATTACACAAATGAAAAATTCTTGGATGATACAAATGACAAAACCTCCTTTCTATATATAGGAGTCTAAGGGGTCACAATATAATCAAAGCAGACATAACAATAATAATATAAGGGCACAACAATAACAATAGTGGGCTTCTATGGGGCACAATAATAAAAATATGGGGACAATAGGGTCACAACAATAACAATAAGGGCTACAATGACAATAGTAAGGAATCACTAGTAATATAGGGACCTAACAGTCATAAAAAAGAAAGGAATGTATATTCCCCGATTACCTGAGTTCTCCAACCTATGGGATTCTGCAAAGGACACCAAGAGTTCAATTCATATGCTTTTTGATACTTAAACCAAATTATATTCTAATATTAATATTTTTGTGGCTTATGTGCATTGTAGCAGGAATCAAAGGAATTGGCTAGTTGAAAGTCTTGTCACTAATATACTTATTTTGATGTAAATTCCTTAATGTGGTTACTATGACTCAACTCCTATGCTATATGTTGGTAGCCACATAAATTATATGGATTTAATGGACTCTCAACCACAGAAGTGAATTTTATTTGCCAAAATCCTCTTTTACTAGTCAATCTAACCCACTGGCATAACAAATGTTTAAAGAAGATTGAAAATCATGGCCCTATTTGTGTGAGTTTCCTCTGTTGGTTGATTGCAAGTGACAAATGTAACTATAGGAGGGCAAAGTAACCCATCTAGGGTACCAATCAACACATTTTTTTCCATTCACCAATATAGTTGGGCATCTAGGGCATCAAATATATCAGGTATTTATCTATATTATAGTCATGGATTGAATGTTATAGGCCTCTTAAAGCATCTTTTTAGCCATAGAGGTAACCTCTACATGTTGTTATCTTGATTTATTCATTGCTAGTGTAAACATTTTCTTAAACATTTCTATAGTTTTATGTTGCACTACATCAAACATGGGGGATGGTAAAGCGTAGTCTGCAACATGCATTGTGCTTAGTGTGTGAACAAGATCAGTTTTCACGTCAATAATACTTCCAAGTTGAGCACCAGAATCTTAAGACTTTTGCTCTGTGATGATTCCAAGTTGAGCACCAGAATCTTAAGGATTTTTCTAAGTGATATATATGTCTTTTGCATTAATTCAAATTCTTCACCTTCATATTCATGGAGATTTTCTAGGTTCAATATCACTCATTGTTAGGGCACTTTGATTTTTCCTCAATTGTGCTTGCTTCTTCAAATATGACACTATTTTTCCACATGATTCTTATCTTCAAAATCTAAGATGTTTGTGGATGTTATCATAATCAAGTGAAACATTGCTCCTTTTTTCTGTGCATATAAATAGTTGCCCCAAATATGTGCAATTTAGAAGTGTGTTGCTACTTTGGTATACTTTGGTATATGCATATAAGTGGACACATTCCATAGCATTCTACTGATATGAGCTAGTATCACTATTCTAGTAATCATGATAAGCTTAAATCTCATAGATCCAGTAACATGCCACGATGGAGGCAATTTGTCAAATCTAGAAGGTGGAAGGATGATGAGAATTCCATTGCTACAATTTGCTCATAAAATCATGCCTAACCCCTTCAATCCATCTAAAATACACTAGTAGAAAATCAAAAAATCCAATGAGGAATAGGTCACCCCAGCTACTTGTGGAAAGAAAATAAAACATACTTGACAAGTTTTGCATGCCTACCAATTGTATTAACTTGTTTTTTAGATAACCTTTATATAGCATCATCTCAATGTTGATTTAGGTATCATCCTAGCATATAAAATTGTTGTTTATGACACCATCATTTCAGCCAAGGAGTGCTTTATTGGGTTATGTATTTTGTTTTGATTTAGAGTTTCATTCCTTCTTATGGTGTGAGAACACAACAAATTTACAACAAAAAATGGGTTTGGTTATTTGGTTCATAAATACATTTTGTCAAAGACAATTGTTAGTTTGAAAGCATGTACAAACTCACTCTGTAAGAATTTATATCTATTAGGAGAAACATATATCCTCTAGTAATTTAGATCCAAACTCCAATATTGGTTAAACTTGTGTTTCTGATAGTATTTCCCAGTATATCATCCACTTTCTACTTCATAACAAATCACTTATAAGCATGTCACTGAGTGAAATGCTACTTGTTTCTCTCTAATGTCTTAATATGATTAATAAACATTAACAAGACTCGTTGGTAAGCATAATGAAAGAGTATGCAAAGAAATGAAGATTTTCTAACTCCCTCCTTATATGTATGTACCTTTAAGGTTATGCTCTGTTTTGGATAATGATGGAAAATGCCCAATAAAGTTTGAACAATAAAATCACTTTCATAGATACATAGCCTGTTAGTCAAATCTGGGGATTATTAAAGCAATTTTTGAAATATAATTTCTTGAAAGGACAAGGTTTCCTATCTTCTGATATGAGAGATCTAAAATATGGAAAATAGTTTAAGTTTCAGCTTACAGTCTCCCTCTTACTTCCAAACCAACATGAAAAACCAGGATACTCGAACAATCATACAAAATTGTAATTAAGTGAAAATTATTTCCTTCATGGTCAACTAAGACAGTCCTAATCATAATTGATTAGAACTTATAAATTTTGATTCCTTTGAAATAGTAATCCTAGACAATCAGAGTAAGGTTTGCACATAATAACCAAGGTGTTTTTATGTAGCTTTAGTTCCAGCTCAAGCAAGGGGTAAACTAACATAGGATGGGGTTGGAACAGACTAAAAAAAGAATATGTAATACACAACAAATGAAATGATAGAAGAGACACTTTTTATAGGCTTGTTGCTATGATTGTCCTAAGAAAAAGTTGTAAATACTTGTCCAAACAGTCTTCAAGAAATCAACTCCATACAATTTATAAAAGTATGTTATCAAGTAACAATCAACATAAAAGGAAAGAGTATATCTAATAATGAATATCATTCAACATCTCTTTTTACTTTCTCATGTATTTTCTTTTCTTCATAAATTTTCAATTGTTCCTTCTGTCTAGCTTTCTGATTTAGCTATGACCGAGTAAGTTTCTTAATATTTAGAGGTGTGCATCAAAAACATAGCATCAATATTGATTAACTCAGACCAATACTAAATCACTTTCTAAGAAAAATGAGAATTCAACTACATAATCTCTAGACATAATAAAAAAAGAACGAAAAGATTGAGAGGATTGTCGTGGTTTATAATTTGTTAGGGTTTCATTAGGGGAATTTTGAGGTCTAAAATGGGCCTCCTAAGAAAAATGTACAACCAAAATAAACTTTATAAGAACCAATAGGATTCAATATGATGATGTCAACCATGGGGTTGATTCACCATTTTTGGAGTAAACAGGTAAAAAGATTTAAAAATAATAAAATAATAAAACTACTTTTTCAACTCGTATTTTCAACTTATCTCCCTAAGGTTTTACTCAAATTTCGATCGGGAGTACTCTTTGGATGCAAAATTTAATTCCTCACCCAAGGATTACACATGTTTCATACTTTTGATGGACCTTGCTACACGAAAAATGACAAATGCATGAAAAATGTGATTGCAATCACGTTTTTCATGTATTTCTCATTTTTCGTGTAGTACGTTCCATCGAAAGCATGCAAAATGGGTACTCCTTGGATGAGGAAACAAATTCTGCATCCAACAAATGTTGTCACTCGAAAATTGAGTAAACCCATAGGGAGATAAGTTGAAAATACGAGTTGAAAAAAAAGTTTTTTCTTTTTTCCATCTAAAATTTGATGATGAAATCTAATCTTATTTTATTATTTCCACTATTATTTTATAATTTCCTTAGGAGGCCCATTTGAGACCTCAAAATTCCCCTAATTCCTAGAACAGAAACTTCAAAGACAAAAACTCATTTTCATCTACTTCTAAGTTGACAATGTAAGATACAAACATAGCACATATCAAATCTGATTTAAACTCCAGCGTAAAAGTGACTCAACAAGAGTGCATCTATCGATTACCAACAAAGAATTAGAATTGACAAGATGGGACTCATCATGAAATACCCTAATAAAACACTCGATGATATTATTAAGAGAAAAATGTAGGTGTCAAGCTTGAAACAAATTACCAATTTATATTCTCAAAATCATACACCCAACAAGTAAAAGTATGAAGAAAATAAACAAAATCAGGAAGATATGAGATTATTTTTGAAGTGGATCTCTTTAACAATGTCAAAACTTTTACCAAATAGCATATATTTCATCAATAGAAAGAGATATTTAAATTTGCAAGGCTTTGTCAGCCATAAACATCCCTTGCATTGCTTTTCCAAACAACAAAAATGTTGTGCCTACTCTATTATAACTAGATCAAGTAGCACTTTAGAAATGCCCCATTTCTTCTTCTACATTGCAGTTGAAGCAATGTGCATTCTCAATGGGAGACAAAGAGGCAAAGTGCAACAACGCCCCACCATGGGAACTGAAGAGGTCATTGTCATGAGCGGTGAGAGGTTGGTGCAATGAGAACTACAACTTCAAAATAGCAGGAGAAGCGTGGACCAATCTCCTACCTACAACCTTGAATTTTTCCTTAAGTCATGGGGAAAGCAAGCCATGACATAAGTGAGATAGATTGATGGGTCTCCCCTATAGAAGAGAAGAGTTGGGGAGTGAAGCTAAAGGGTTGATCTTAGTTTAAGAACAACATGCAATCAATATTACTAGGTTGTAGTACACATCTAAAAAAAATTCATAGAAACATTTCATCAAATAGTTTGTGTGCAACTGGATAAGCTTTTAAAATTTGATGGTTTTCCTTATTATTTATCATTCAATAAATAGGGATAGATGTTGTATTGTAAGAAAGAATCATAATGCATCCCTTGTGTAGGAATTTACACTCATAAATCTTCCTTTAGTTTATCTTTCACACAGATTTGTGAGTGCAAGCACTAGTTTTCCCTCTAAAATGTATCATTGCTGGAGGAAGGAAAATTAGACAAACATGGATCTAAGCTAAATGAGCAATAAGTTCCCAAACTTATGTTTGGGCATGAGGGACTCTAAACAGAAGACTAAGGTTGCAATAAAATGAACTACTAGTGATTTATCTAGTCTCTTGGGTTCATAGAGTTAAGGGTGTCAAGAAAGGGGAATTGTTGAACAACTAGGATCTCCAAAAAAATAGAAAATAATAGATAGAGATGGAGATGATATTTACCCAATCCATCACCAACAGATACAACCATCTTGGATCCTATGACACTACCAACATTGACAGCTGTGAGATCTGTTATACATTATTTTGTCACATTCATGGCAATTGATGTTGTACCCCTATCCTTCGTCATTTGAACTATTATTCTCATTAATCGTTGAAGAAGATGGAAGAAAAACCTTTCTTTGGTTAATAAGAATCTTGTGAAAATACCTTAAAAAACTCTAATTCATAAGGATTTCATAGTATGTGCATTGATAACCTATAACAAAGCTCATTGACGCAGGTTTCATAAATCTTAACATGTGACAGTATCGCAAGTTGCTCATTCACATAGTGTGACACAATTTTTACAAATAAAAAATTAAAAAAATACAAGAAGCTTCTAGAATAGAAGCCTCATGGATGGAGTCTCTTTCAAGCGGTGGGGATCTAACTTGCATCCCTAACTTGTTGGATCTCAACTTCCATCACTTATCCTCCTCCTATCCTTTATTAAGCCTACACGTACAACCATCTCCCATTGATATGGCTAGTTATAAAATCTCAGAAAGGTTTTTGGCTTTATTCAAACTCTACTAAACTATCAAACATTTGATCTCAATACTTTTTGAAGGTAAGGCATTGGAATGAAGAACAGTTGGAAAGGGACCTAAAACATCAAGGAAGCTTCAAGTTGTAACCTTTTCTTCATTATAATACAGTTACATGTTTCTTACCGATAAATCATTGTCTGTTTGTTTGGAAATCTTTGGTATATACTTCCTTGATCATATATAGGTTTTATCAAATTATTTTTAGATTATGCTTTGATGGTTTGTTTGTTTGTTTCATTTGTGGGTATTTACTTCAAGCATTAAGGACAAGGCTACAAGATACACTTCAAGCAATCAGAGAGGACAACCTTTGTAAAAAGGTATGAGTTCATCCCACTCTCATTTCTATTGATAATTTGATTGTAATTAAATCTTAGAGGGAAAGTTTCTTATTTTTCCATGTTTTGTTCTAGATCTGATTAACAGATCTAGGGATATCTCTCTTGTCCGCAAGAGGTATTTGTATGTAAATAAGATCCCATCCTTGAAACATGTAATCAACTTAAAATGCCTTCTTCATTGCAAAAATAATGGCTACATTCGCAACAAGAATGATAGCCTCAGAAGTTGGGAAACTACATGGAGGGATAGAAAGATGTTAATTGCCCCAAGATGTTTATCCTCCAACACCACTCCAATAAAATGAAAATGTTTGTTAACAAAGGTGCGTTAAGAAATTAGAAACTTCTCAGTCACTTTTAAAAATTAGATGACACATGGTAAAACCTGTACACATGGAAAAGTACACCATCGCATGGGCCCATTCTCTGACCACTTTTCCACACTGACATGCTCTTCTTCCTTGTATCCCTCATGCTTTTTGTGATCATTCTCTCTGTTAAAGCTACTCCACAATCTCTTCCTTCTTGCTTGAATACCTTTCTCTCAAGTCTAGTCAGAACCTGTAGGATAGGGTGTCCCCCCAACTCGAAGCACTTTATTCTAGCCTTTCAACCCCCTTGCTTACATTTATGCTTGAGAAAAACACAATCAATCTCTCAATGGTCTAGTCATGCTTACCGAGAACAATCACAGACATGCTTACCGATGAAACCAAAGGTATGGCGACTCTAAAAAATAAATCACGACTCACTTTTTTTAGAGAATTCAATGTATTTTAGCATTTAAATGATCCATTACATGCAAAACTCGTGTCAATGCTATGTGGAGAATACCTCAATATTGCTTCCATTCATTCACTGAGTGTAAAGATACTTTAATGCTAACCTACAGCCTTCAATCTTGGTATGGGCATCCCAGCATGCTACTCCATCTCACAAGAAAATCATGCCTTCCTACGCTACCTTGCAAGTAACCTCATTTTTGGCAAGCAAGTAAACAAGTAACCTTGTTTTTGGCAAGAAAATAAAAAGGAATTTGGAAAATTGAGAAGTGGGTAATGACATTGATAAGGGAGGATAGATGAAAAAAGTGATTTAGTGCATGTAGATTGAGTCAACTATATTGAATGCGAACACATAGTTTTTTTTGGCAAAAGACCCGTACAATAGAAGAAAATAAGACTCCTTGGGCTTAGAATGCATTTGTAAGATTCATAACTTAATAAAATAGGAGGAGGGTGAGAAGTGCCAAGGAATTAGTGACAAATGGAAAGACCGACTACTTTAAAATTCCTATATACATGGACATTGATCTACGTAGAAGATATCGGTGGATGGTGCATGCATTAAGCCCTATGCTAGTCCAACCCTGGCCAAACCACCTGGCCAAACCACCTTGAGTTTGAGGGGGAGGGGGGTGACACAATTTTCACAAAGGAAAAATTAAAAAATATGACAAGCTTCTAGAATAGAAGCCTCATGGATGGCATCTCTTTTAAGCAATGGGGATCTAACTCGCATCCCTAACTTTTTGGATCTCAACCTCCATCCCTTATCCTCCTCCTATCCTTTCTTAAGCCTACAAGTACAACCATCTCCCATTGATATGGCTAGTTAGAAAATCTCATAAAGGTTTTTGGCTTTATTCAAACTCTACTAAACTATCAAACCTTTGATCTCAAGACTTTTTGAAGGTAAGGCATTAGAATGAAAAACAGTTGGAAAGGGACCTAAAAAATCAAGGTAGCTTCAGGTTGTAACCTTTTCTTCGTTATAATACAGTTACATGTTTCTTTCCGATAAATCATTGTCTATTTGTTTGGAAATCTTTGGTATATACTTCCTTGATCATATATATAGGTTTTATCAAATTATTTTTAGATTGTGCTTTGATGGTTTGTTTGTTTGTTTCATTTGCGGGTATTTAATTCAAGAATTAAGGACAAGACTAAAAGATACACTTCAAGCAATCAGTGAAGACAACCTTCGTAAAAAGGTATGAGTTCATCCCACTCTCATTTCTATTTACAATTTGATTGTAATTAAATCTAGGGAAAGTTTCTTGTTTTTCTTTGTTTTGTTCTAGATCTGATTACCAGATCTAAGGATATCTCTCTTGTCCATAAGAGGTATTTGTATGTAAATAATATCCCATCGTTGAACCATGTAATCAACTTAAAATGTCTTCTTCGTTGCAAAAATAATGGCTACATTTGCAACAAGAATGATAGCCTAAGAAGTTGGGAAACTACATGGAGGGATAGAAAGATGTTAATTGCCCCAAGATGTTTATCCTCCAACAACACTCCAATAAAATGAAAATATATGTTAATAAAGGTGCGTTAAGAAATCAAAAACTTCTTAGTCACTTTTAAAAATTAGATGACACATGGTAAAACCAACACACATGGAAAAGTACACCATCGCATGGGCCCATTCTTTGACCACTTGTTCACACTGACATGCTCTATCCCTGTATCATGCTTTTTGTGACCATTCTCTCTGTTAAAGCTACTCCACAATCTCTTCCTTCTTGCCTGAATGCCTTTCTCTCAAGTCTAGTCAGAACCTGTAGGATAGGGTGTCCCCCCAACTCGAAGCACTTTATTCTAGCCTTTCAACCCCCTTGCTTGCATTTATGCTTGAGAAAAACATAATCAATATCTCAATGTTCCAGTCATGCTTACTGAGAACAATCACAGTCATGCTTACCAATGAAACCAAAGGTATGGCGACTCTAAAAAATAAATCATGACTCACTTTTTTTAGAGAATTCAATGTATTTTAGCATTTAAATGATCCATTACATGCAAAACTCATGTCAATGTTATGTGGAGAATACCTCAATATTGCTTCCATTCATTCACTGAGTGTAACGATACTGTAATGCTAACCTACATCCCTTCAATCTCAGTATGGGCATCTGAGCATGCTACTCCATCACACATGAAAATCATGCCTTCCTATGCTACCTTGCAAGTAACCTCA
The DNA here is from genome assembly GCA_031772625.1 of Pinus tabuliformis. NCBI lineage: Eukaryota > Viridiplantae > Streptophyta > Pinopsida > Pinales > Pinaceae > Pinus > Pinus tabuliformis. The sequence continues at coordinate 1,215,870,397 of CM062818.1, forward strand.
TTTTTGGCAAGCAAGTAAACAACAAGTAACCTTTTTTTTGGCAAGAAAATAAAATGAAATTTGGCAAATTGAGAAGTGGGTAATGACATTGATAAGGGAGGATAGAAAAAAAAATGATTTAGCGCCTGTAGATTGAGTCGACTAGATTGAATGCTAACACATAGTTTTTGTTGGACTCCTTGGGCTTAGAATGCATTTGTAAGATTCATAACTTAATAAAACAAGAGGAGGGTGAGCAACGCGAAGGAATTGGTGATGAATGGAATGACCGATTACTTTAAAATTCCTATATACGTTGACATTGATCTACGTAGAATGAGTTAGGGGTTTACCTGAGGTCTTGCCATAGTATAGAGGGAATAACCAACCCTCTCCTCTTTTTTTAACCTGAGCAGAATGAAAAATAAGGCCTTGAAAGGTCAAATTCTAGATAGTCAACTGAAGAAGAGATGGGTGGATGATGCATGCCTTAAGCCCTACGCTAGTCCAACCCTAGCCAAAACCACCCTGAGTTTGAGGGGGTGGGGGGGGGGGGTGACACACTTTTTACAAAGGAAAAATTAAAAAATACGAGAAGTTTCTAGAATAGAAGCCTTATGGAAGGCATCTCTTTCAAGCAGTGGGGATCTGACTCACATCCCTAAGTTGTTAGATCTCAACCTCCATCCCTTATCCTCCTCCTATCCTTTCTTAAGCCTACAAGTACAACCATCTCCCATTGATATGGCTAGTTAGAAAATATCAGAAATGTTTTTGGCTTTATTGAAACTCCACTAGACTATCAAACCTTTGATCTCAAGACTTTTTGAAGGTAAGGCATTGGAATGAAGAATAGTTGGAAAGGGAACTAAAACATCAAGGCAGCTTTAGGTTGTAACCTTTTCTTCGTTATAATACAGTTACATGTTTCTTTCTGATAAGTCATTGTCTATTTGTTTGGCAATCTTTGGTATATACTTCCTTTATCATATATATAGGTTTTATCAAATTATTTTTAGATTGTGCTTTGATGGTTTGTTTGTTTATTTTATTTGCCGGTATTTAATTCAAGCATTAAGGACAAGACTACAAGATACACCTCAAGCAATCGGTGAGCACAACCTTCATAAAAAGGAATGAGTTCATCCCACTCTCATTTCTATTGATAATTTGATTGTAATTAAATCTAGGGAAAGTTTCTTGTTTTTGTCTGCTTTGTTCTAGATTCGATTACCAGATCTAGGGATATTTGTCTTGTCCGCAAGAGGTATTTTTATGTAAATAAGATCCCATCCTTGAACCGTGTAATCAACTTAAAATTCCTTCTTCTTTGCAATAATAATGGCTACATTCGCAACAAGAATGATAGCCTCAGAAGCTAGGAAACTACATGGAGGGATAGAAAGATGTTAATTGCTCAAAGATGTTTATCCTCCAACACCACTCCAATAAAATGAAAATATATGTTAATAAAGGTGCGTTAAGAAATTAGAAACTTCTCAGTCTCTTTTAAAAATTAGATGACACATGGTAAAACCTGCACACATGGAAAAGTACACCATCGCATGGGCCCATTCTCTAACCACTTGTCCACACTGACATGCTCTTCTTCCTTGTGTCCCTCATACTTTTCGTGATCATTCTCTCTGTTAAAGCTACTCCACAATCTCTTTCTTCTTGCTTGCATGCCATTCTCTTAAGTCTAGTAAGAACCTGTAGGATAGGGTGTCCCCCCAACTCGAAGCACTTTATTCTAGCCTTTCAACCCCCTTGCTTGCATTTATGCTTGAGAAAAACATAATCAATATCTCAATGGTCCAGTCATGCTTACTGAGAACAATCACAGTCATGCTTACCGATGAAACCAAAGGTATGGTGACTCTAAAAAATAAATCATGACTCACTTTTTTTAGAGAATTCAATGTATTTTAGCATTTAAATGATCCATTACATGCAAAACTCGTGTCAATGTTATGTGGAGAATACCTCAATATTGCTTCCATTCATTCACTGAGTGTAACGATACTGTAATGCTAACCTACATCCCTTCAATCTCAGTATGGGCATCTGAGCATGCTACTCCATCTCACATGCAAATCATGCTTTCCTACGCTACCTTGCAAGTAACCTCATTTTTTGCAAGCAAGCAAATGACAAGTAACCTTGTTTTTGGCAAGAAAATAAGAAGACATTTGGTAAATTGAGAAGTGGGTAATGACATTGATAAGGGAGTATAGATGAAAAAAATGATTCAGCGCCTATAGATTGAATGTGAACACATAGTTTTTGTTGGCAAAAGACCCGTACACTAGAAGAAAATAAGACTCCTTAGGCTTAGAATGCATTTGTAATATTCATAACTTAATAAAATAGGAGGAGGGTGAGCAGTGCCAAGGAATTGGTGACGAATGGAATGACCGACTACTTTAAAATTCTATATATGTGGACATTGATCTATGTAGAATGAGTTAGGGGTTTACCTGAGCTCCTCCCATAGTATAGAGGGAATAACCAACCCTCTCATTTTTTGTTGAACTGAGCAGAGTGAAAAATAAGGCCTTAAAAGGTCAAATTCTAGATAGCCAACTAAAGAAGAGATGGGTGGATGGTGCATGCCTTAAGCCCTATGCTAGTCCAACCCTAGCCAAACCACCCTGAGTTTGAGGGCGGGGGGGAGGGTGACACAATTTTTACAAAGGAAAAATTAAAAAATATGAGAAACTTCTAGAATAGAAGCCTCATGGATGGCATCTCTTCACGCGGTGGGGATTTGACTCGCATTGCTAAGTTGTTGGATCTCAACCTCCATCCCTTATCCTCCTCCTATCCTTTCTTAAGCCTACAAGTACAACCATCTCCCATTGATATGGCTAGTTAGAAAATCTCAGAAAGGTTTTTGGCTTTATTCAAACTATACTAAACTATCAAACCTTTGATCTCAAGACTTTTTGAAGGTAAGGCATTGGAATGAAGAATAGTTGGAAAGGACCTAAAACATCAAGGCAGCTTCAAGTCGTAACCTTTTCTTCTTTATAATACAATTACATGTTTCTTTCCAATAAATCATTGTCTATTTTTTTTGCAATCTTTGGTATATACTTCCTTAATCATATGTATAGGTTTTATCAAATTATTTTTAGATTGTGCTTTGATGGTTTGTTTGTTTGTTTCATTTGCGAGTATTTATTTCAAGAATTAAGGATAAGACTACAAGATACACTTCAAGCAATCAGTGAGGACAACCTTCGTAAAAAGGTATGAGTTCCTCCCACTCTCATTTCTATTGATAATTTGATTGTAATTAAATCTAGGGAAAGTTTCCTGTTTTTCTCTGTTTTGTTCTAGATCTGATTACCAGATCTAGGGATATCTCTCTTGTCCACAAGAGGTATTTTATGTAAATAAGATCCCATCCTTGAACCATGTAATCAACTTAAAATTCCTTCTTCGTTGCAAAAATAATGGCTACATTCGCAACAAGAATGATAGCCTCAGAAGCTAGGAAACTACATGGAGGGATAGAAAGATGTTAATTGCCCCAAGATGTTTATCACACCACTCCAATAAAATGAAAATATATGTTAATAAAGGTGTGTTAAGAAATTATAAACTTCTCAGTCACTTTTAAAAATTAGATGACACATGGTAAAACCTGCACACATGGAAAGTACACCATCGCATGGGCCCATTCTCTGACCACTTGTCCACACTGAAATGCTCTTCTTCATTGTGTCCCTTATAATTTTTGTGATCATTATCTCTGTTAAAGCTACTCCACAATCTCTTCCTTCTTGCTTGCATGCCTTTCTCTCAAGTCTAGTCAGAACCTGTAGGATTGGGTGTCCCCCCAACTCGAATCACTTTATTCTAGCCTTTCAACCGCCTTGCTTGCATTTATGCTTGAGGAAAACACAATCAATCTATCAATGGTCCAATCATGGTTACCGAGAACAATCACAATAATGCTTATCGATGAAATCAAAGGTATGGTGACTCTAAAAAATAAATCACGTCTCAGTTTTTTTAGAGAATTCAATGTATTTTAGCATTTAAATGATCCATTACATGCAAAACTTGTGTCAATATTGATTCCATTCATTCACTGAGTGTAAAGATACCATAATTCCAACCTACATCCCTTCAATTGCGATATGGGCATCCGAGCATGCTACTCCATCTCACATGCAAATCATGCTTTCCTACGCTATCTTACAAGTAACCTCATTTTTGGCAAGCAAGCAAACAACAAGTAACCTTGTTTTTGGCAAGCAAATAAAAAGAAATTTGGTAAATTGAGAAGTGGGTAATGACATTGATAAGGGAGGATAGACGAAAAAAATGATTTAGCGCCAGTATATTGAGTCGACTAGATTGAATGCGGACACATAGTTCTTGTTGGCAAAAGACCCATACACTAGAAGAAAATAAGACTCCTTGGGCTTATAATGCATTTGTAATATTCATAACTTAATAAAACAGGAGGAGGGTGAGCAGTGCCAAGGAATTGGCAATGAATGGAATGACCGACTACATTAAAAATCCTATATACGTGGACATTGATCTACGTAGAATGAGTTAGGGGTTTACCTGAGATCATGCCATAGTATAGAGGGAATAACCAACCCTCTCATTTTTTGTTGACCTGAGCAGAGTGAAAAATAAGGCCTTGAAAGGTCAAATTCTAGATAGTTGACTGAAGAAGAGATGGGTGGATGGCGAATGCCTTAAGCCATATGCTAGTCCAACCTTGGACAAACTACCCTGAGTTTGAGGGGGCGAGGGGGTGACACAATTCTTACAAAGGAAAAATTAAAAAATACGAGAAGCTTCTAGAATAGAAGCCTCATGGATGGAATCTCTTTCAAGCGGTGGGGATCTAAATTTCATCCCTAACTTGTTGGATCTCAACCTCCATCCTGTATCCTCCTCCTATCCTTTCTTAAGCCTACAAGTATAACCATCTCCCACTGATATGGCTAGTTAGAAAATCTCAGAAAGGTTTTTGGCTTTATTGAAACTCTACTAAACTATCAAACCTTTGATCTCAAGACTTTTTGAAGGTCAGTCATTGGAATGAACAATAGTTGGAAAGGGACCTAAAACATCTAGGAAACTTCAGGTTGTAACCTTTTCTTCATTATAATACAGTTACATGTCTCCTTTCGATAAATCATTGTCTATTTGTTTGGAAATCTTTGGTATATAATTCCTTGATCATATATATAGGTTTTATCAAATTATTTTTAGATTGTGTTTTGATGGTTTGTTTGTTTGTTTCATTTGTGGGTATTAATTCAAGCATTAATGATAAGACTACAAGATACACTTCAAGCAATCAGTGAGGAAAACATTCATGAAAAGGTATGAGTTCATCCCACTCTCATTTCTATTGATAATTTGATTGTAATTAAATCTAGAGAAAGTTTCTTGTTTTTGTCTGTTTTGTTCTAGATCTGATTACCAGATCTAGGGATATCTCTCTTGTCCACAAGAGGTATTTGTATGTAAATAAGATCCCATATTTGAACCATGTAATCAACTTAAAATACCTTCTTCGTTGCAAAAATAATAGCTACATTCGCAATAAGAATGATAGCCTCAGAAGCTGGGAAACTACATGGAGGCATAGAAAGATGTTAATTGCCCCAAGAGGTTAATCCTCCAACACCACTCCAATAAAATGAAAATATATGTTAATAAAGGTGTGTTAAGAAATTAGAAACTTCTGAGTCACTTTTAAAAATTAGATGCACATGGTAAAACCTGCACACTTTGAAAAGTAAACCATCGAATGGGCCCATTCTCTAACCACTTGTCCACACTGACATGCTCTTCTTCCTTGTGTCCCTCATACTTTTTGCGATCAGTCTCTTTGTTAAATATACTCCACAATCTCTTCCTTATTGCCTGCATTCCTTTCTCTCAAGTCTAGTCAAAACCTGTAGGATAGACTGTCCCCCCAACTCGAAGCACTTTATTCTAGCATTTCAACCCCCTTGCTTGCATTTATGCTCTAGAAAAACACAATCAATCTCTCAATGGTCCAGTCATGCTTACCGATGAAGCCGAAGGTATGGCGACTCTAAAAAATAAATCATGTCTTAGTTTTTTTAGAGAATTCAATGTATTTTAGCATTTAAATGATCCATTACATGAAAAACTTGTGTCAATGCTATGTGAAGAATACCTCAATATTGCTTCCATTCATTCACTGAGCGTAAATATATCGTAATGCCAACCTACATCCCTTCAATCTCGGTATGGGAATCTCAGCATGCTACTCCATCTCACATGCAAATCATGCCTTCCTACGCTACCTTGCAAGTAACCTCATTTTTGGCAAGCAAGCAAACAACAAGTAACCTTGTTTTTGGCAAGAAAATAAAAAGAAATTTGGCAAATTTAGAAGTGGGTAATGACATTGATAAGGGAGGATAGACGAAAAAAATGATTTAGCACCTATAGATTGAGTCGACTAGATTGAATGCGAACACATAGTTTTTGTTGGATAAAGACCCGTACACTAGAAGAAAATAAGACTCCTTGGGCTTAGAATGTGTTTGTAAGATTCATAACTTAATAAAACAAGAGGAGGGTGAGCAGTGCCAAGCAATTGGTGATGAATGGAATGACCAACTACTTTAAAATTCCTATATACGTGGACATTGATCTACGTAGAATGTTAGGTATTTACCTTAGCTCCTGCCATAGTATAGGGGGAATAACCAACCCTCTCATTTTTTGTTGACCTGATCAGAGTGAAAAATAAGGCCTTGAAAGGTCAAATTCTAGATAGCCGACTAAAGAAGAGATGCGTGGATGGCACATGCCTTAAGCCCTATGCTAGTCCAACCCTGGCCAAACCACCCTGAGTTTGGGGGGGTGGGGGGGTGACACAATATTTACAAAGGAAAAATTTAAAAATACGAGAAGCTTCTAGAACAAAAGCCTCATGGATGGCATCTCTTTCAAGAGGTGGGGATTTGACTCGCATCCTTAACTTGTTCGATCTCAACCTCCATCCCTTATCCTCCTCCTATCCTTTCTTAAGACTACAAGTACAACCATCTCCCATTGATATGGCTAGTTAGGAAATCTCAGAAAGTTTTTTGGCTTTATTAAAACTCTACTAAACTATCAAACCTTTGATCTCAAGACTTTTTGAAGGTAAGGCATTAGAATGAAGAACAGTTGGAAAGGGACCTAAAACATCAAGGCAACTTCAGGTTGTAACCTTTTCTTTGTTATAATACAGTTACATGTTTCTTTCCGATAAATCATTGTCTATTTGTTTGGCAATCTTGGGTATATACTTCCTTGATCATATATATAGGTTTTATCAATTTATTTTTAGATTGTGCTTTGATGGTTTGTTTGTTTGTTTACAAAGGGAAAATCCTTATTATTGCCCCAATTGTCAAAGGTATTGCCGATTATGTATGATATACAATTTTGTGGTGAATTTTGTGTAGTAGTCATGGTATGACATTCAACAACCACCACCCCAAGAAGCGGGGAAGGCGAAGACAAATAGAAATCCCTATGCATCTATTCCAAGTAAATAACCAGTAACAAGTAAATAACTAGCAATAAAATCATAGGCAGATGCAGTTTACTGAAAAGCCATATCACTAACTGTTGCTAAGGCGGAGACATCAAAGCAAAGCAACAAAATATGCTCATAACTTGTGTTAACCATTTACCTTATGCTACACACATTTTCTTCAAGCTTAAAAGTGGAAACATTCCTAGGAAAATGTAATTGAAATGTGAAAGAAATGAAATTCAAACCCCAAGTGTGGTGGTGAAGCGTGAAGCATCTCTGCGGGCATCAACAACTAATCAATTGCAGATTGAGTAGCTTACCTTGACGTCGCAGAGGAAAACATTGGAACAGAGGTAAGAGAACCAATAATAAAGGAAGGGGAAAGACCATTATGATTCCTAAGTGATCGCCAAGCAAAACCCAAATGTCACAAAGACCAGATGTCCCAAATGTCACAAAGATTACATATGTCACAAAGATCAGATGTCCTAGATGTCACAAATATTAAAAGGAAATGGGAAATCATGGTTGGTGTTAATTAAAAAACAAACATTTATTGTTAATAAAGTAACGTTAAAGTAGCATTAGCATTAGTTTAGTGAAAAAATCATGGTCATCAAATGTACTTTATATCTTAGCTTTAATGTAAGCTAATATGGGTCGGTGCCTCAGGGAGAGGCTAAATAAGACTGCAAACCTTAAAGTTTTGTTAAAATCATGAAAATATTAAAAACAAATTATATCATTCCATGAAACCTTCGATTTAAATCGTGAAAATTACTTTCGTTTTCATGCATAATTAATACAAAACCAAAATTTGATTAGTATAGTCCCTATACCCCAAAGGGCAAGGACTAATAATAGTAAGGAGTTATACATATGCTTTATTTTCTTGTTCCAAAACATTTGCTTTCTCATTGTGCTCATGAGTGAAAACATGTTTTTTTGACACCCCATGAAAGTGTGTTGTCATATTATTATAATTTATGTAATTTAAATATAAATATAAATATTTTTAATGCTTATTTAATAAGGTTAATAGTTTAATAGATGTTTTTTTTATTATGATTTTTATTTAAAGATGCATAATTCTTTCCTTTAAGTACTTTTCAAACATTTATTTCATTATGCAATATTTATTTAAAAGCTACCTTCATTTAAATAGTTTAATAGGCTAAGGTTGTTTGTGCAATGTTGTTTTTTTAAGACATCTAGTAAGATGAACTCAAGGTCAAGGATGTTGTAATTAAAAGAAGAAAAAAATCAAAACATCTACTTAACATGATTTGTTATGGTTACACCAACGTGTACTACTTACTATATCATGGTGTTGATAGAGAAATGTTTGACAAGACATTCTTAGTTCATTGTGGTATGGATAAGAATGTGAGATATTATAATTATCTCTGATCACGTTGAATGGAACTTCATGATGACAATATATACTATGTTCTAAAATTTGTTGTCGATAGATCATATTAAGGTAAAACTATAACTATAAAAACATGTTGTGCACTCCTTAGGTGCAAACGTAGATCACCTTGAAGGTTATCACTCTCATGTTTTTAAGAGTATGTACCTTAAGTAGCTTACCAATTAGCCTCTACATTTATAATAGAAAGGTACAATTAATCTTCTTTCTCTTTTATTTTATCTTCCAGGTAATCCCTACTTTTAGATATCATGATGTCAACCCTTGGACTCTACCTAGGTTTCTACATGTGTGTTAGAGTATCCTTGCTAATTTCAAGAGGTCTAACTAATAGAAATACTTGTCACACTATTATGTTAACTCCTAATTTTATCTTAATAGTGCCCTTAGTGTAAAAATCAATTGTAGCATGGTAGCCTTAGTGGGGTTTTCTATTACACTATCCCCATAAATCTAAGTTAAACATGAACCACTAACTCACTAACCCCAACCCCCTACCATGAACCCCTAACACCTAACCCATTGCCCCTCAAATCAGTAACCAAAAATCACCTCAACCACTAATCTTTAATGTCCTTACCACTAACCCACTAACCAACACAACCTATAATCATTGATCCACTAAATCATAATCCCTATCATCATTGATCAACCAACCAACTAATGTGTCCTGATCATGAATCCATGGGCTCCCTAACTACTATGGTTGACTACAGTCAAACATGGTAAACTATGGTAGAATATAGTTATCCATGATTGGAGCTACTAACCCACTAATATGTAATTTGCTAACTTATAAATCATTTAAGCATGTCCAACTAACTCCATAAGAGACAAGTTTTAAACAACTTTGCTACATTGTAATTCATTGAATAGGTTCTTACACTCAATTTCACTATAAACTAACATACAAAGGTAAAGCTACTAAGAAGACCATATCCAACAAGGTATTTGTTGTACATTATTTAACAAGCAATAAATACTAGTGCAAGAACACTAAAATGTTGGTATTTTCCTATTATAACTTCCTTTAAGTACATAAATTACTTCAATACTAATCTTTATCAGTCAAATTTGAAAGGCTTGGAACTTCTACTCTTCAAAAAAACCTTTATAAATGAAATGCAACTATATATATATTGTGTTAGTTATGTGGACATTATGTGATATTTAAATATAATGTATATCTCTATTTCATTTATATGTTTTTTTGCTATAATACGTGTATTATGTTTGTTATGTCTAAAATTTTGATATACAATATAAAACACATTTCATGTTTAATTAGATTCAAGGTATTCCAAATTCAAGGTCATTTATGTAGTGGCATTTATTACTCTACTTCAATGTGTATAGATAATATATGACCTAATTTCTTTTAAACTTCTAAGTAGTACTATAACTAGGCTAGATCCATCTTAACTCCAAATCTACCAAGCACCGAGAGGGATCAAATCTCTTTTCACTTTGAAAGAGGTTTGCATCTCAAGAGATTTGATTCCTTGGGCTCTTGGGAAATCTAGAGTTTAGATTGATCTAGGTTGGTTTAATTTTCTCCTTTAAATAGGTTATATTCTACATGAATACCATGGGTCCTCATAAACCTGGAGCACAAAAACCACTAGTAACTTGACCAAGTCAAGTTTACCTTAACTACCAACAAAAAGTAATACAAATAATAGTAATAAAATAATAATGTAAAATTTTTATTTTTATTATTTTAGTTTGAAGTTATTTTTATTTTAACATAAGGTTTTTTTTTTAATCGTCAAAATATTTACAGGACATTGCATTACAACATCTCTACCATACTGGGTTGGAGAGTGACTCAAGGGGATGTTAAGACAAATGAGGATAGATTATTTTGTTGGGTCCAATGTGACTCCTGTGTAAGAGGAGCTTCCCAGAAATGTGATGTAGTAAATGGATTTCACTCCCTACCTCAAGATACTAGGTTTATTTGGTAGCCTTGGAGAGTTAAACTCACCACCTATTCCAAGTCCCTAAGCCTAAACTAATGTGTGTATGCTACTAGAGAATGATAAAATTGTCAAATTAAATTTATTGAGCGTTGTTTTTATGATTGTTGTTTACTCAATAGGTAAATGGAGATGAAACCAATGATGTAATGACTTGACCCAAAATATTAATACACCAAGAATGAGATGCAAATTTTGAATTTGATGAATGTTAACTACAAGAAGGAGAAGAGCTTTTCATTTTTTCAAAAATACAAGGAATGTCTCACTCTTGATTAAAATCCTTTAAGTACCAATAAACTACTTAAAATTGCTTTTTCCCTAAAACATATAAAAACGCCCTCCTAATTTCAAGAATTTAACAATGTTTTGCTTTTAAAGAAAGAATCAAACATATATGACAATGTAAATCATTCAAGCTTAAAAGAAAAATCAATTTAAGCACTCTTTTTTCTTTTTGTCAAATCAAATATTTTATGGAAATAAATATGACAAATCTTTTCACAAAACACTCAAAAAATAAATCTTTGATATAATAACTTAATTTCCCCAAAGAAAATAATCAAGATATGAATATTCAATGCTTGAAATCACAATTTTTTCGATCAACAAATACCAAAATAACTAAATCAAAGTGACAAAAAATGATATTTTCACTCAAACTAAAAAAATGTGAAAAACACGCAAAAGGATTAAACCTGGAGAAATTCAAGTTGTAAACAAGAAGTAAACAAACTCAAACATCCAAACAAAAACAAATCCATAATAAATTCAGGCAAACCCTAGGAAAATCTTGACTTTCAAACAATGTTGCATGTTACAAATCAAAACAGTGCGATGTATAAAGAATGTCATAGGCTTAAAACATAATACAGTGTGATATTGTCTCCCAAATCAAGGGTGTGACAGACACAAAAATTCAAGAAAAAAATAATCCAAATATCAGGAAATATCCAAGGTTTAAAAATTGAATTTAGTTCCACTAATGAATCATAAAACAACAGATCTTAAAAAGGGAAAGGATTCAATCAAAAAGTGAAATCGAAGAATAGATCTGAAGATCGTTCCCCAGTATGGTCGTCAATTTTGTTAACGAATGAATCCCTCCCGCGGATAAGAGTGGTCTCCTAGATCTGGAAGCCAAATCTAAAACAAAATAGTCAAAAGCATACAACTTTCTCTAGCTTTAAATATCATTAAACCATAAATGTCAAGGGAATGATGAATAGACCTTACCTTGTTTACTGACTTTTTTCCTCGTTGTTTGTTGTCTTTGATCTTATCCTTGATGCTCCGATGAAAGGATATGCAAGTGACACAAACAAAGAAAACAACGAGTATATAATACTGATATGATTGAATGAAAGTTATATGAATGATCAATGAAACTCATAAAAAACACCATGTATATCTGAACAAATGGATGTGAGAAGGAAAATATGCAATTGTATTCAAAAATAGTAAGGGAGCTACAACCAAAGCTTGATGTTGTGACCTCCTTCCAGCTTTGTTCATTCCAAAAACCATGCCTTCAAAAGACTATAGACCATAGGTTGGATATTTTGAGCAAGTGAGAGTATGAGAGCTTCTGAGTATTTCTGAGTCAAAAATCCAACCCTTTCCTCATGAAAAACCATTGTATTTATAGGCCAAGGAAGGGTGAGTGGAAGATAAGAAATGGGAGTTAAGATCCATTAAGGTATGGATGAGATCCAATATAGGAGGGATGCGAGCCAAATCCCCACTATGTGGAGTATATACCATTACGAGGCTTCTAGAATGGAAGTTTCTCATGTTTTTTTTACCCATGTTAAAATAGTGTTGCACCCTGTAATGGAGAAAAGTGTGATATTATTGCATGTTATTAGTTATGCAACTTGCTATGTTGAGCTTTATTATTGGGAGTGTATAGTGCAACATGTGATAGCTTTCAAAAATAGTGTTTTTTAAGGTATTCAAGAAAGATTCTTATCTTTCACAATGATGTTTTTCTTCCATTTCCTCCAAAGATTGATGGAAATAATGCTTTAGATAGCGAAGGATAGGGGTATGACATCATTTGTCATGACTGCAACAAAATAATGTGTAACAGTCTTGTTATAGACCAAGTTTTGGTCTGATCTTTGAGGTGGTCGAGCTCAGTTAGAGCATTGTTGCAGGGATCTTTGGAGGTTGAGTCTGGTTGGATAAGGAAGTATTAAGGGAGTTGTTAACTAAATTAGTTGTGATGTTAAGGTGATGATAGGGCTTAACCCTATTGTGGACAAAAGTGTAGTAAAAACAATACTATCATGGATAATTTTTGTGATAGGCTTGTGGGTTGGATAAGGTGAGTGTTTAGTGCAAAGGTTAATAGGACAAAGGAAGCATACCTTTAAGGTTGTGTAGGCCTGTTTGGTTCTAAGTGTGTTGAAAATCCCTATGTAGAAGAAAAAATTCTACAGTGTTGAGTACAAGCTACTAGGTGGGCAGGCTTTCTCTTTGAACATATAATAAGCCTAAGCAGTGACAGTTGAATAGTGAACAACAAGAGTTGAAGAAGTTTAATTTCCAAATGGGCAGACCTCCTTTTGATCAAATACAGAGAACTGACATGTAGGAGATTAAGTCTACAGACCTAAGTCAAGAAGCCTAGTTGAAGAATTAAAAATTAAGGTGTATAGGTCAAGTGGTCATGATCAAGCTTGAAGGATAAAACCTGGGGGTTGCATGGTTACAGGACAACTCTCTGAAGAATTTGTTGAGGAACATAAGTTATTGATGATAAATCCAAGGAAAAACTTGAAGATGTAGGTTGGTGCCTACAGTTTGTTGTGTTGGTGCTTAACTAGGGGGATTGGTGTCTACTATAGGTTGATGCCTGCATTTTCTTAGTTAGTGATCAGCTAGGGGAGTGAAATATCCTAGAGGTTGGTGCCTATGAAAGTTATATGTGGTGCTTACTTTATACAAGGCAGTTTACAAAATATTTACAAAGAAAATTTGTATGTGTTTCTTATGTAAAGATATATGTTTCATGATTTATGTGCATCAGATGTCTTAAAATATAAAATAGTTAAAAATAATGAAATATTGAGTCACCCCCCATATTTGTAATTCCAACAATTGGTATCAGATGAGGTACCTTCATACACATCCTAATAGCTAGAAGGTATACCTCATAAACACATGTGGAAAATCCAAGAAGGCATGACTCTAAACCCCCAAAAGAAGTCTCCTCCATAGCAATGAATATAGAATCTTGTAAAGAAGATGAAGACAATCAGAAGAGTTAATTATATCTTTAAGAAGCTTACACCATTTATTTTGTAGAATCTATGGTTGCTCAAGAACAAATAGTCAGTCTCAGAAAAGAAAATATAAAGCTTAAAGAGCATTTGCAAATCCTTAAAGAGAAGAGTCATAACAATTATGAAACATAAGTTGTGCTCGTGAGATGTTAAGAAAAGGAAGAAAAATATAGAGAAGAAATGTTTTTAAAGTAAGTTAAATGAAAAGGTTGAGGATTATGAGAAGCTAGAAGCAAAATTTGATCAAAAACTGAAAGAGCAAGAGAAAAAATTTGAAGAAGTCATCTCCTTGAAATTTCAGCTAGAAGAAGGTAAGAGAACAAAAAAAAGTGATTAAAAGCTAGATGAAGGAAAAAGAAGAAAAATGTGAGGATCTTGAAGAAGAAATTATGTCATTAAGGAATTAAGTAGGCAATCTCAACAAGAACTTGAAAATTTCTCAAATGTTGGATGATATTCTTAGTACTCAAAGATCACCATACGAAAAAACAGGTCTTGGTTATGTGGGAAATATTCCATACAAATAATATGCGAGCCTTATGTCACAAGAAAATAAGATTGAGGAAAATTCAAAAAGTTATGCTAATATTCTTTAAATCCCCATCCACAGTAAAAGAAAGGGGAGAAATAAGGATGATTTTGGAAGAGTTACTACACCTATAATCTATTCAAGTAGCAGTGAAATAAGAGATAATGATCAACAAAGAATTGAATCTTCTCCAAAGAAGAACAACTTCAAAAGAGTTGTTTCATCAAGGCAATCTTGCTCAACCGGGCATCAAATTAGATTTCTTGGTCATTGTATTTCATGCACAAACTTTAGACATAAAGCAAGGAATTGTAGAACTTATGACAGGGATAATTATAGACACCCTTATCAAACCTCTAGAATCAAAATTGCAGGCAATCAATTCAGAGGGTTCAATGGCTACAATAGTAGAAATCATAATTCATTCACCCCCTTATTCAAGTATAGTAGATAATGTTACAAAAGACACAATTATGGACATATAGCGCGTGACTGCAGAAGCAGTGTGGGATGGTCTCCTTAAAAAATCAAGAAGATATATCTACCAAGCATAAAGGAAAATACACCAAGGTGTGAAGAAGAAAACAGGAAGATCCCAAGATGGATATGTATGCTCAAGAGATAGGTCGTTATGGATGGAACTTATAGTTGATGCACTGGATCAATGAAATTCACAAGAGCTAGCTTATGCTTCCCTGAACTAATCAGGGTCCACCTCATCAATGGACCAAAGGAGTAGAAACTTGTTATGTGCAAAGGATGATTAAAGAGCATGAGAGAGCTCGGGAGCTTGCTTGAAAAGGAGACGGAGAGAGGAAAAATCTAGCTAGAGAAGAGGAGTGAAATGATACTTGTGGACTAGAGCCCTCTCTAAACATAGGGGAAGCATTAGAAAAGTCTCAAGTTGTGTCTCAAAATTTGGAGGATGCAATCTCAAAGGGTTCCATAGATCATGAGATTCAAGGACTTTTTTGAGAGATTCAAGACATTATTTTGTAATGTATTAGTAGAGATGAGGTGGCTCATGTAATAACACAAAATGTTTTTAAGAGAATGTATGGGAATGGAAGTAGCTTACATGTTTCAACCCATATTGTTGTATTGGTGACCATCCCTAATGTTTGCAAACGGGTTTTGAAGGAACTAACAAGTTGGGTTGTTTATTCAAATGAGGAACACAAATTCAATAAGATATAATTGTTACACATATGTGTTATGAACTAATTAACCTTACAAAATAAACCATGCATATTTCTAAACTTGTGGATGGAGGAAATAATGTTGTGGTAATTGAATATGTTATCTTTCTTGTTAAAACCTATGTTATTCAAGAATATGGGGTTAATGCATCTGAGCCCTACAATCTTAATGAAGCTCTGGGAAAGGTTGCACAAAGGTTAGGATATCCTGGATCCTTGCAATAATTAATTGAATATGTAATAAATGTTTCATCAAATGTAGCTAGTCAAAATGCATCTTCATTTGGGAAAGAGGTGAAGGCTATACAATCTAGAGATAAGAAGGTTATCCCTGGTTGACTTAGGGAAATTAGGTATGACAACCAAATAATTGGATGAGATGGTGGATTATTTGATCCTAATGGTTTCTGTGAACAAGTTGGAAGTATTTTTGAAGACTGGGCTTGTATTTATGATCCTCCTAGAGTTAATGATAAATCATATTATGTTTACATGTCATAGTTACAACAATCTGGGATGTTAAAGGCAGATGATATTTTTGACCATTTTTTCCTGTGTCTTGATGGAACTGTTTGTTTGACATTTTTTGTCCTCTAATATCTCAGTGTTGGTTTCTCTTCCACTCGCACCCCAATAAATGACATGAGGCCTTTCATTTACATTAATTGATAGGTATTAGAAATTTGTGGTTTTGTTAGTTAAGTATTGTGCAGTGGACCCAAGACTGAGTAAAGTTAATCTTCTAAACAAGGTACTTGCAATAAATGTGAGCGTCATTCAAAGGAATGCAGAATACAATAATGTGAATTCCATAATAGACCTTATTTCTAGTTATTTGTGAACTGGATCATGGATTCTAACTCCCATGATCATGCTCTTGATGCTAACAATTTTCAAGTACTCATTGCATTTGCAATTTATTTCCATTCTTTATAAAATCTAAGACTACCTGGTTGGATTTTTGCTTATTTTGAATAAAGAGGAATATTATGAGGATTTATATGAATAATAACCTCTAAGATAGATGGATATGAGGATGAGTTACAGAGAAAACACGATAGCAGTGTGCATCAAGCATTGCCCTTTGAGGGTGAATTTTTAGTGGTTATAGACAATAGTGAACACGGAGTCCATAAGAATGAGGCTTTAGAGACCTATAAGGAGGTATTTATCAACGAGGAAGAAGGTTTATATAAATTTCATCAATCCATAATCCAACAACTTATTGTTTAACAAGTCTCTATGGAGACACCTAGCTTGGCCTCGGTGGAGTTAGGCATGTCCAATATTGAAGACATTCTAAAGATACATATAGTGATCAGCTAGATGGAGCATAGATTTATTAGAAATAATTTATATATGTATGATGTTATGAGCTATGGAGCAAGACATCCATATTCAACATTGATTGAAAATCCTCAATATGAAGATAAAGATTGGAGTAAAAACTCAAGGGGAGCAATCCTTAATGACAGAAAAAGAGGAACATTTGTTTGAAAGTGTTGAAAAATGTAGATAAAGGGAAGAACAATTTGCTATTGATTTCAAAGGAGGAGAGAATGCAGATAGGGAGAGAAACTGACAAGAATTATGAAGAGAATGCAAATAGGGGGAGCAATTGTAAAAAAAAGCAAATATCAAAGTATTGCAACCAATAACAAAAGGGGAGATTGTTGAAAATGGTTTTTTTTTATTTATGACAAAGGCTATCCAATTGAAAAATAAATTTATATAGTCAAATAACATATTTCAATACCTTTCCAACGATATATGCATGCCTTCTGGAAATATTGTTTTTGGATTTTTGATGCCCCATTAAATATCTTATCTTTGAATTCATTTTTACTTTAATTACCTAGCTTAAATGGGAGCATAATATATATGGTTAGAAAGCTTATTATGAGACCTTTCCAATAGTATATGGCATTTCCTCTAACTCCTCATGGTTGAGGAAAAATGATTTTTTGAATACTCATTATACAGTTTTCCAAGTCATCCTAGCCAGTGCACAAGTTAGCCCTGCTTTTGGGTGTCAAATGCACTATATATAGGCATTATATAGAGGAACCTAAGACTCACTCGCTCAAGTAAATTCAGGTACGTCTAATAAATTGAAGGAGTGGTTTTGAGTTTCATACCTCATTAACCAAATGAAGCAAATCCAAGTTGGAGATTTTTTTCATGGGAACGGGTTTTGGCACATTTTTGGAAGGTTTTTGGCACTCTTTGCAAAGGTTTTTGGTCCTAGTTAGAAGGCGAGTTGTAGAGTTGTTCTAGAGGCCAACTTTAAGCCTTATTGAAGGTGAGTTTTATCCCTATTGAAGTTTCAAATTCATTCCTATTGAGGCCAAGTTTCAAGTTTGTTATGGGGGTCGTATTTTAGTGTTTGAAGGTCAAGTTTAGGCCTAGTTTGAAGGTCGAGACCTAGAGTTTTCGAGGTTGAATTCAAGCCTAGTTTGAGGGTGAAGTTTTGGTGCATTGAAGGCTAACTTCAAGTTTGGTTAGGCTGGTTTCTGGTGTTTTCAAGGTTGAGTTCAAGTCTGGTTTGGGATCGAAGTTGTAGCCCTATTATAGACCAAGTTCTGGTCTGATCTTTGAGGTGGCCAAGCTTTGTTCAAGAATTGTTGCAAGGATATTTGGAGGTCGAGTCTAGTTGGATAAGGCAATGTTAAGGGAGTTATTAGTTGAAGTATTTTTTATGTTAAGGTGATGATAGGACTTAGCCATATTGTGGACAGAGGTGTAATAAGAACACGGTTATCATGGACAATTTTTGTGATAGGCTTGTGGACTGGATAAGGTGAGTGTCTCATGCAAATGTTGATAGGCCATAGAAAGTATACCTTTAAGGTTGTAAAGGCATGTTTTGTTCTAAGCATGTTGAAAATACCTATTTAGCATAATGAAATCTACAGTGTTGAGCACAAGATGCCAGGTGCACAGAGCTTCTCTTTGAACATATAATAAGCCTAAGAAGTGACAGTTGAACAGTGAACAACAAGAGTTGAGGAAGTTGAAGTGCCAGATGGGCATGCCTATTTTTTACAAAATATAAAGAACTAACATTGAGGAGATAAATTCTAAAGAGCCAATTCAAGAAGCCCAGTTGAAGAGAAAAATGTTAAGGCGTATGTTTTATGGATAAATCCCTTCTGTGGACAGAAGCGATCTCCCTAGGTTGAGTGGCTTAACCTAGAAACAACCAAACAGAATACAATGTCATTCTCTAGAGATATTTGAAACATGAGAAGAATACTTACTTGGAATCCAATACAAGCTTCCTTCTCTTCGTCACTTGTTCCCTCAAGCCCCAACTTTGACTTCCAAAAGTAGAACCTACAAATCAACCAAAACAAGCAAAGAGACCAAAATAGACAATGTGATATATTCAAATAACTCTAAACAAGTGATAAAGGAATCTTATTCTACCCATTTAAAAGCAAAGACATAGTGTATGGGGAAAAAATTCACTTTGTATTAATAGAAATAGAGAAAGATTACAACCCTTTTTAGGTATTGATGTTGTGAATCTCTCCTAGCTTTCTCATCCTTTGTTTGCCACAATGATAAGCCTCCAATCTCGTCAATATCTAAGGATGGATTATGGACCTCCAAAATTAAATGAGAAACATAAGGGCATAATCAGAGTCTCCAAAATCCAACCCAGACTCTATAGCAGGTAGTGCATTTATAAGACAAATGAGGAAGTTTTAGATCCACCATATTAGGGCTAGATCCACTTTGAAAGGGGATAAGGCCCATGGAATAAGAGATAAAAACTTACTAGTAGGAATTCGAGATCATCTTCAACAGTAAATGGAAGAATCGGCTCCCAAAGCATCTAGAAGGGGAAGCTTCAAAATTATATTTTATTTTTCCTCATTTCCAGGTGTCTTCACACTTATTGTAAAGGAAACCTATGCTGACCAATGCAAGCTACATGTGTGAAACTTTCACCATTGCAGTTTGTCAAGAGAGTAAGTGCAATGGAGTCTTAAATTAGGATTTTGAGCCATTGTAATCTGAGATCTTTACAAATTTTGGGGAAATTTTAGCTTTTGGCCTTGCATGGGATTGATGCAAAGTGTAATGGATGGCGAGAGATCCAGTTTCAGGGACTTTTGCATAAGTGTCACAAAATGGCCTATAACAGTGTACAAGTCAAGGGGTTGTGATCAAGCTTGAAGGCACAAACTTGAGGGTTGCATGGTTAGATGAAAAAACACTAAATAATTTGTTGAGGACCAAAAGTTATTGATGAAATATCCAAGGAACAACTTGAATACTTAGGTTGGTGCCTACATTTTGTTGTGTTTGTGCTCAGTTGGGAGGTATTGGTGTCTTTTGTAGGTTGGTGCCTACATTTGTTGAGTTGGTGTTCAACTAGGGGAATAAAATCTCATGTAGGTTGGTGCCTACGAAAGTTGAAAGTAGGTTCTTACTTTGTACAAGGAAGTTTACAAAATATTTACGAAGAATTTTTTTATAAATGTTTCTTATGTAAAGATCTATGTTTCATAATTTGTGTGCATCAGGTGTTTAAAAAAATAAAACTAGTTGAAAATAATGAAATATTGATTCACCCCCCACCCCCCTAAGTATTTCCAATGTAATTTGGATAAATAGATGGTAATATAATAATAATAAAAGCAAACTAAAACATTTACTTTTTTTGTCTATTTATAAGGCTAATTAAAAGAATTATTATTGTCTAAAAGTTTCATGAGTACTTAATATTACATTAAACCATATTCTATATTTGGTGGGAGTTTCTTTTTATTCTTTTGATTGTCAACCCTTCTCTTTCTAAAATCTTCCTTTTTAAATTTTGATGAATTTTTTTTATTTTAAGCAAGTCCATTTATTTTTTGAATTTGATTCTTTGAACTTAAAAAATTCCAAAATCTAGATGTAAAAAAAATAAATTTTTAAATAGCACATTGTAGGAGCTTTCACTTTTATCTGAGTTGAAATTCTACTTTTTCTAATACCAAGTTGCAAGCCTTCCCTAAGTTATCGAAGAAGTGCATAAACTTTGATTTATTGGAATGTTAAAATTGTCTTCTAAACATATCCTATGAAGTTAATTGTTGGTTTTATAGGAGTGAAAACTTAAAATCTAAATCCATTGAAACTCAAGAGTGGAATTTGTTATCCACCATCGTATCTAATCATTTTTTACTGGTCCTGAAGACACCTTTTGGATAATGGTTTTGGTTTTCCTATGGAAACATTGGAGTATCATTGTTGGAAGTAATGCTTGCGGATAAATATCCAAATATACAAATGTTTTCTTTGATAAGATATCCATTTAGTCGAAGGCTTGATCCTTCATCATGGAGACTAGCATCCAGACATGAAGAAACAAATGGGGAGCTACTACATATTCACTTTAAATGTATTCCTAAAACATAAACAGAATGTGGCCTTTCTTGGAGTGGTGCATGTAAGTTGTCCAATTCCTACTATAAAAAGAAATATATGTGTGAAAATATAGGTACAAAAAATATAGGATTAAGACATACTAGTGAGGTGTTACTATACACTTGACAAGTGGAAACAACTATGATGCAATTAAAAATGAAGGCTAAAGATAAGGAATTAGCGAATGGGAACTCGTCACTTAAAAGAAGCTACATAGATGCAAAGTTACCCATGAGATTAATAAGTGGAAGTATGGAGTCTAAAATTCTTTTGGAGCT
Organism: Pinus tabuliformis; assembly: GCA_031772625.1. Lineage (NCBI taxonomy): Eukaryota > Viridiplantae > Streptophyta > Pinopsida > Pinales > Pinaceae > Pinus > Pinus tabuliformis. Next base: position 1,215,892,053 of record CM062818.1, read on the forward strand.
AGAGGAAACAAAGAGAGCACAAAGATCAAGATATCCATCACAAACACATTTCATGGGCCTTATCTTGTTGAGAAAATACTCAAAAAAATCAAGGTTATCACTTGAGCCTAGCCATTTAGAATTTGAACTGAAACATCTTGTGGAACCATATTGCTTGGTCTAAGCTAATTCGCTTTGACAATGGATTATAACATTTCCTCTTTATAGTTTATAGTACAAGATTTCAAATAGGACTTGGCAAGATGATCCTTACAATGTCATTTTAATGTTCCAGTGCTTAAGCCAAATTGTTGCAAATTCAAAACTTAAATGTGTGAAGGTGTTCCACCCTTTTCAATGCAAGGAATTCACATAATATATTGATGTTTTAAAGCAAAAGAAAAGGCTTTTACATATGTTTCCTCAGACTTATATATATATATATATATATATATATATATATATATATATATATATATATATATATATATATATATATATATACAAAAACTCATGTGGTAAGACTTGAATGTATTATGGTGTGTGTGTGAAGCGCAAAATTAATGTAAGTGTTGAACCAACCTATGAAATTGGCTTAATGTTGACCTCTGAAGGGTGGAATTTTTTAAGGTACATAAATGGGTTGATCCCTAGAAGTAAATCTAATTTGACCTCAAGTGGATATGGAGGGAAGGGTTGTTTTGTCCATGTTTGAAGACAAACTTGCACAATGAAGGGTTTAGGGGTAGCATTGTGGTCCACTTATTACATGACAAGTGTAACACACCCTCCCACCCCTTTAAAGGGTTATTCTTGAGTAGTGGAAGGTGTTACATCAAAATTAACCCATTATCCAAGGTCTGTTATGAAGATGGAGTCACAAAAATCCTCTTTTTACAACTTCCTTAAAACTCAAAACAAATGTGACCATTGTGTATGTTTTGTCGAGAGCTTTAAAGGGATATAAATTTTATCTCAATTTGACTCTCGGATTGAAATTTATGCCCATTTAAATATTTTCTCATCAGTTCCCCCACCACATCAGCATGCACCCCACGTGGCATTGCCATGTGGCATACACGTCTCTGCCATGTCACCCATAAGCCCACATGGCTTTAGCCACATCATCGCGTCAGTGCATGGGGTGGAATCCCTTCTAATTTTTGGCATGGTGAGACGAGGTTTTACTATGGGTTACTAGGGAATTTCCCGTCTAGTGCTCTCTCTCAACCACACCTAGCACTAACGCATCAACATGCCAAGGTAGGAGTTGAACATGAGGCTCTAGATGGAAGGTGCAAAGGATGTCACCTAATGAAAAGTTTCCATCTTGCAATCATCGAATTGACATCGCGCTATCCTTGGGAAAAACCTGTTTTAACCTTTGTGGTGTGGTAGCTATTTTTCATGTTAACTACTGGGAAAGCTTCATGTTCTATGGCTTTAGGCTACCATGGTTCCCACTACAATAAACATTGCAAACATCGTTGGGGGTCCGTAATTTGTGATGATGTGGCCTTGAGCCATGTCAACTCCATGTCAGTGCCACATATCACATCTAGACCACGTGGTCACCTGTCTCCCTTTCTCCTTACTGATGTCATGTCGATGTCATGATCACCTACCACGTGGAATCCTCTGACGGTGCCATGTGTCACCCAAAAGTTGACTTTTTTGGCCATCCAAAAAGGCCAATTATGCTTGTCACATGTCAGACCATGAAGGTGCCACATCAACATTATTTCCACATCACCCTCAACATGGTGTCCATGTAACCTTGCTCGGCCTATGTGGCGCCTACCACCTCAGCTCATCTGGTGGGTCCCTCAAGGTCCAATCTCCTTCAGACAATTCACCATTTCCTTTGTATTCAATCCTAGGAAAAATCTGGATTTGGCCCACATCTAAGGCTTCTGCTAGAGTGCACAAGCATGTATGTCCCAGATGTCTAGAATCCTGGATTATCTCGGCCAAATGATTATCTGGGTCCGCCCATGATGGCCCCCATCCTAGAATTTTTCAAATCTAACTCCACTCCAATTTGGGCTTGCATAAATTATTCCCCCATTCTGGCCCCTCCCCCACCCCGGATACACTACCTTTCTTCATTGAAATCCAGATAGCACTTTTTCAAATTTGCACAAGGGCAATTGGTCTGGATGTTCGAACTCCCAGATACATCGCGGCCAAACCTGCATTGTATCTGGCCCGGATACATACGTATTTACAATTGTTCTTCGAGCTTAGAAAATATTTATGGTATTAGGGAGTTAGCCTAGACTTTGATCTGTGTGCAGTGTTGTTCAAAACACTATTTCCGTAGGAATGAAATGTTCATTCCAATTCGCAACACTTCAAACATTAACTCAAGCTAGAAATGCATCAAATGAATTTGATAACATGTTTACCATTAAGCATCAACACTAGGCTAAACCATAACTAGTTGTGTTTTGTAGACTTCGATGCAGCAGCATCATAATCAAAGTCATAAATAAGTCCTAGGTAGGGACATCAGCTCTAAAGAGAGATCATGCAATATAATGATGAATATCTATAGGGTTAAAGGTACAACTATTTGCATCCATTTATTGCAAAGTTATGTAACTCTTGCAAGATTCTTATATACAACGCATATCCATCTTGTACATAATGAGAGTGCATAATATCATTAAACAAAAATACTAAACCTTTACAATTTATAAGCACGCAACCATCAAAGCACTATTATCAACAGTGATCTACATGTCCTCATGCAACCAGTCTCAATTGCATATATATTCAATAACATTCATAACATCCATATACCACTAGTATTCCAACTTAGCCAAAAGAATATACAAGGCATATTTCTTATCAAGGACATGCAACGATTTCCAAAGACCATTCAGAAATAATATAGAGCCATGCATTATTCATTAACATACCTATCATGGTATTTAATCTAACTCAATTATACACAATCCATGGCACTTATCTGAATAACTAAAGATGGCTAGAAACTAAAGGTGGGACTTCAACACTCCACCCAACCATAAGCCAAATACACCATAATATTTCTTATAGTTGTTCACCCCTGAGCTAGATCCATGATGCAAGGCATTTCAATCAGAATCATCTAGAATAATGTTGAGCTCCAAGAGTATGGGATCACTTCTTAAGTGGTTTATCAGTTGTATCTTCAAGGCAAGCACTACAGGAAACTATAGCTCGCAGTTTGGGTGGTTTATCAACTTACTTGGTAAGCACTAAGTGGTTTATCACCCCTCTTTTCAAGAACTTAATGGTTTGATAGCCCTTTCAACAAACACCCCAATGAATTGCTACCCTACCTAGTGGTTTATCAGCCCTTTTAACAAACACCCCAAACAACGTAAACTTTGAAACGGGAACTGTAAACTCAAAACGAGAACTCTAGCCAAAAAACCCCAAAAAAACATGAAAAACAGCCTAAAAACGAAAAGCATTGATGTTGGAATAGAGTTCTTTTTTCAACATTTTTTAAACATGGTAGTAAAAACCAATAAAACCCAATTTGTTTTTGAGGTACATTTTCAACATTTTTTTGCAATGACGTTAAGGATAAAATGTCATGACTCAGAAAACCCTTAAAAATTTTACAATTTTTCAAACTGGAATTAAAATTGAAGATCATGACTACAAAAAACCTTAAGTTTTCAACATATTTCAACCATGGCATTATGAAAAACTTCTATGACTATTTTTTTTTTAAATGAATACCTGAATGAAAGAGTCATTATACAAAGAGTAATTTTTTTTCAAATGCTAAAAGTATAACAACTTCAAAATCTTACCCTAAGACAACTTGACACATTGCAACAAAAATTTAAAAATAAACCATCAAATTGACAAGCAGTGTAGGTGAACTGACCCATTCTAATGAAAAATTAAAGACCAACCATTAAATTGACACATTGTGGGGTCAGACTCGATACATTATAACGAAAAATTTAAAATCAACTATCAAATTGACACATAATGGGATCGGGTTGCTAGTCGAGGATCAACACAGACCTTGCAGGAAAAAATAAAATCAAACAAAATAATAAATAAATAAATAAAAATGAAAAATAAAAAAAAAATAAAAAATAAAAATAAAACATTAAAAAAAAACACAATTTAAAGAAAACTATAAACTAAAACAAATATTTTTTTTTTTAAAATAATAACAAAGAAAAATATATATTAAAATATAATCAAATTAAAAACATGGCAAAAATAATATATATATATATATATATATATATATATATATACAAAAAAGAAAAAATTGTAAAAAGAAAAAACAAATTTAACTTAAAAATGATAAAAAAAAAAAATTAAAAATTATATAAAAAAAAACGAATAAAAAAATTAAAAAAATACAAGAAATTCTTACTAAAATAAACTAACAAAAAATAAAAATAAAAATGATACAAGATAATTAAAAAATAAAAAACATCATTAAAATAATAAAAATCATAAAAACTTAAAAAAAACATTAAAAAAAAAAACATAAAAATAAATATTTAAAAAAATGCCCTTCCATGGCCCCACCCCCGTAACCCAATGGGAGGCCCAATTTTGAGAATCAGACCTCCACCCCTGGGACCCGTTGGGCCGGGGGGTGGAGCGGGAGGGGTTGCACGCGGCTCCATCCCGCCCCACCTCAGAATCAGGCTTCCACCCCCTAGGGCCCATTGGGCCACGGGGGTGGGGCCTTAGCAGGGAATTTTTTTAATATTTTTATTTTTTACAGAGTTATGTTTTGTAAATTATTTATGATTTTTTTTAATTTTTTAATTTTTTAAATAGGTTTCAATATTTAATTTTTAATGTTTTTTTATGTTGTTATGATTTTTTATTTCGTTTTTTTCCTAATTATCTAGTATCATTTTTTATTTATTTATTTTAGAAACAATTTCTTGTATTTTTTGATTTGTTTGTTTTTTTATATAATTTTTAAAATTTTTAAATTAATTTTGTTTTCTTTTTATATATAGCCATGTTTTTAATTTCATTATATTTTAATATATATTTTTCTTTGTTATTAATTTTTTAATTTTTTTTGGTTTGTTTTAGTTTTTATTTCTTAATATTTTAATTTTTGTTTTTTTTTAAGTCGTGTTTTCTTTTTAATGTTGTAATATATCTTTTTATTTACTTATTATTATTATTTTTTAAACTTCTTGTGTTCTTTTTTGTTTTTTCAAACTGATCTCATTATTTGTCAATTTGATAACTGAGTTTAAAGTGTCTAAAATATGCCTTAAAAAACAATGTTGATGCTTTTCAAAATCCAGATGAAAATTACCAAAAATTTTAAAAAATCATTCACACCTAATACATTAGAAAATTTAAAGTGTAAAAACTAAGCATTTTAAAAAAGAGGTTGATGTCTCATCAACGCTTTTCAAAATCAACATGAAAATCATTAACATTTTAAAAAAAATGTTCATAAGAAAATTTAAGGGGTTGATGCCTCATCAACACTTTTCAAAATCAACATGAAAATCATTAACATTTTAAAAAAAATGTTCATAAGAAAATTTAAAGTGTCTAAAATATGCTCCAAATAAAAAAAGGTGTATTCTGAATCAACACTTTTCAAAATCGAATGATTTTTTTGCTACCTCAAAAAAAAGGGTAATCCTATCTTGTTTCAAAGTTTACATTGTTCCCAGCGAATTGTTACCCTACCTAGTGGTTTATCAGCCATATAATAAGCACTCATCACCCAATTTCTCCTCTGAGCCTTCCATTGATCTTTTCAAGCTTGGACACCACAGTCCAACAACTCCAATGTTTCAACACATGGATTCACATCCCATTAGCCTCTACAGGCTTTCTCCAACACACAACATTCTTTCTCTTGTGTTGCAAGCTTGTTGCCTTCTATAGTGTTCTCTCACGCTAGTCGTGTCTTGTGTTCTACTTTTTGAATCACTATTTTGCTTCCATTCTTCCCTTTTGCTTCAAGCTCCTTGACTTTCCATGTAATGGAACATGAGAAACATGTGCTTTTCCTTGCCAATTATAGGTGGTGGTGCATTCGGTTATGTGAGTCAGGCACCACTTGCACCCTTCCCTCAGATCGTGGATCCATCGTCCCATTGTTCAGGCTAGCCAGAATATTAAAATTGATTTACAATCACATTCATTATTTATCATTATAAAACCATAGGTTAACACAAGGTTATTACAAAACCCAACCCCTTAAAGGGAACATCATCCTCAATGTTCTCTGTAACTAGAAAACAAAAACAAAAAATGAGCTTTATATATAGCTCTTACATCCACTTATTCATCAAACAAAAATGGGTATAACACCCTCATTTTTTCTACCATCTCACAGGTGGATTCATTGGGTCCAAAGTGCTTCCATTCCATCTTAACCTGATCTATTACTTGATTTAGGAGCATGGTATTCCTCTAGTCTATAATCGTAGTGGTTTTGATTGGAACTCTCCCTCAAGTTCCACCTGTATCACATATAAGTAGCCAATATGATTAGCATCATGTACATACTTGTTAAACAAAGAAACATGAAAAACATTGTGTGCATTCACTATGGGTGGCAAGGCTAATATATAAGCCATTGGCCCCACTCTTTCCAAGATTTGAAATGGTCCACAAAATTTGAGTGTCAACTTTGCACAAGGCCCCACTTTTAGTGAGCTCCTCCTCTATCTAATGCGGAGATACACATGCTCTCCCACTTGCAAATCCTTGTGCATCCTTTGCTAGTCTACATAAATATTTTTCCAATTTTGAGTTGCCTTTAATTTTTGCTTGATCTTGGCCACTTTCTGCTCCATTTCCTTTAGCATATCAGGTCTAAGAACTATTTTGTTAACTAAGCCATCCCAAACTATAGGAATATTGCGTTTTTGGCCATACAGTACCTCAAAAGGACTCATCCCCAGTGACTCTTTATATCCATTATTGTGTGAAAACTCCACCAATGGTAAGAAATATTCCCACTTCTTTGGTTGATGCATGACATACATTCTTAGCATGTCCTCCAAAATTATGTTCATTCTTTCCATTTTTCCATTTGTCTAATGATTATAGGTGGTACTAAAAGCCAGCTAGATTAAAAAACTAGAAAACAATTACTTCCAAAAGTTATATGTGAAGTTAACATCTCGATATGATATAATCTTCTTAGGCACACCATACAACTGAAATATTTCCTTCATGGATAGTTGGGCTATGTCAATAGCTTTGTGAGTGGACTTAACAACTATGAAGTGGGTTGCCTTATTAAACTTCTCCACCACCACTCCACCACCACCATAATGGCATCATGATGTTTGGTTGTCTTTGGCAATCTCATAATAAAGTCCATAGATATGATTTCCCACTTCCGCTTAGGGATTTGGATTGGTTGCAACAATCCTAATGTATGCCTACATTCTGCCTTTAATTGTTAGCATTCCAAACACTTGGTAATATATTCAGTAACATCATTCTTCAATCCTGGCCAATAATATGTTTTTTTATGGTTGTTATCATCTTCTGATAACCATGATGACTTGAGTAAGTTATTGTGTGAAACTCATCCATGATGAGTTTCCTTAAATCAACTACATTAGTCACATACTTTCTATTTTTTAACAGTAGTAGACCGTCATGAATGAGATGGTAGCTCTTTCTCATGAATCCCTCTAGTTCCTTTTACAAACATTTCTTTACATGGTAGTAGTGTTCATCATGGGACAATGCCTCTCTAGTCCTTTCCATGATGTCAACCATGCAGGTACTCAAGGCTACCAAATGAGCCTCTTGTAGACTTCCACTGAGTGCATTTTCCACCTTATTTTATTTTCCCTTGATATTATTTATCTCAAAATTAATTTGGTTGATCAAAGCCAACCACCTGGATTGTTTGGAATTTAACTTGGTCAAACAGATATCTCAATCCCCCATGGTTTTTCATCAACACAAACCTTCTCCCCAATAGATAATGTCTCCACATTTTTAAAGTGTGCACTACTGTTGCAAGTTCTAAGTCATGGGTAGCATAATTATTCTCGTTTTCGTTTAGCTTTCTTGATTCATAACAAATCACGTATCCTTCTTGCATTAGGACCCCACCAAGTCCTTCCTTGCAAGCATCTATGCAAACCACAAAGTATTTCTTCGAATCTGTTATTCTTAAGCTAGGTGCACATGTAAGTAATTTTTTAAGTTACTTAAAAATGGTTGCACATTTTGGTGTCCACTGAAATTTGACTTCTTTTCTTTGCAAAGTAGTGATTGGATGCCCAATCTTTGAGAAGTCTTGAAAGAACCTTTGGTAATATCTAGCTAACCCCATGGAAGATTTGACCTCTGTGAAAATTCAGGGAGTGGACCACTCCATTATAACCTTGATTTTTTTCAAATCTACAACCACTCCTTTTGAAATAACATGCCCCAAGTAGTGGACCTGGGTTTGGAAAAATTCACACTTGTTGAGCTTTGCATCCAACTTATGCTCCCTCAATAATTGTAACACTGCTCACAGGTGGTCTTCATGTTCTTCTTTAGTTTTTGAATACATCAAGATATCATCTACAAAGACCAATACAAATTTATTCAAATAAGGTTTGAGAACATTGTTCATCAAGAACATGAATGTGGCTGGGGAATTTGTAAACCCAAATGGCACCACTATAAATTCATAGTGGCCATATCTAGTCCTGAAGGTTGTTTTGTGAATGTCTTCATCTTTAATCCTAACTTGATGGTATCCAGACCTCAAATATATTTTGGAAAATATCGCAACCCCTCTCAGCTGGTCAAATAAGTCATCAATTCTGGGCAGCATGTACTTGTTCTTTATTGTAGCCTTGTTTAGTTGTTGGTAGTCTATACAAAGCTGCAATGTACCATCCTTCTTTCTAACAAATAACGTTGGGGCTCCCCAACATGATACACTGGGTTGAATATATCCTTTTTCCAACATCTCTTCCAATTATATCTTCAATTCCACCAGTTCAAGTGTACTCATGCGATATGGAGCCTTTGTTGGTGGCACTATTCTTGGAACTAACTCAATGATAAAGTCGATATTTCTTCTAGGTGGTAGCCAAGGAAATTCTTTTGCGAACATGTCATTGAATTGTTACAACACGGGATGGTTTTCAAATGGATTTACGCTACCCTCCAATTCCTCAGTCATGTGTATAGCGTACAATGCACAACCTTTTTTGTTGCATCCCTTAACTTGAAGCGTAGTTATTTTCTTGAGTGTGATCAGTCTCTTTATCCACTACAGGGTTATCTTTTCACCAATA